>CM064527.1:22253476-22436385 GCA_032716605.1 Paralithodes platypus
CGCTGCAGTACTGCTCTGTCAACGCTCTCACGATATCGATCATAATTTGAGCTATTAACTACTCATCTCATTCTTAATTCTTGTGCATGAAAGGTGGTTACGAGCCCACGTTTAAACCATCCTGTAGCCTTAGTAAGTAACTCACTGCACCTGACTTATTTCCCCCACTGACCATGTATTGACTGTATAAAATTTGTGATTTATCACAAGACTCAATGCCTCGCCGACAGGGCGTCACATTGAGCGCAATCTGTTGTGTTCTTTGTTTTGTTTCTGTTTTGTACTAAACAAACGCTCTCTTCTTATTTGATATTAAAATCGTAGCCCCTAATTTTAAACCCCATTACCTACTGTAGCTAAGTCTTAATTTAACTGTTTCCCCCTTGTATGCCTAAGTAAAGCTTTGCCATTATTACTTACAATTTGCTAATAAACAATAATTGTGTACTAAACTAACCTGCCTACAGTGAACGAAAAACGCCGACGCAAGCCATTTTGTAAACCCTTTTTTGGGGTGGGGAGGAGATTAATACATATTAAATTCAAAGCTAATTTGTGTGAGTAATTTTAAGTGAAAGTCATTTATGCTTTTTCTCCCCCTAGATATATTCTTGACTTTTTCTCCTCAGACTGATTTATTTTACTTTAAGCTAAGGGTTGGCTATTCTGCTACAAACTAACCTAGCCCTTCTAACCCAACCTGCCCAAGCTTTTAAACCTAATCCAAACCTAGCCTAGCCTATATACCAGCCCCCCGGTCTGCCAATCCTGTTGCCAATCTGTTGGTTCTTATTAACTCTTGTAGTCCTATAGATTGATATTTATTAGTATCCTACTGCTAGTCTATATACTATCTAGTAATTATTAGTTGTTGCCTGCACGATCTTTGTAGCTAAACCTTTGACTGATACACTTTGTTTTGGTTTATTCTTTAAAAAGAGTAGGCTTACTGCGTTACTAGGCTACAGCTTACACCAGGGCCATCTGTTGATACAGCTTATATTCAACTCCCTTGCTGTGCACCAGTCACGACTTTATTTTATATATAATCTCTGATTTGTTGTGAATTGTTATATTAGCCTTACACTATTTACATATTTTTCCCTGTTTTTTTGATTATATATATATTGGTTTTACGTATAGTTTAGGTTTTATCACACCTGAGTAGCCGCTTCCAGTCTGCAGTCGTCTCTGCCAGACAACGATGGAGAATATGTGACAGCCTTGCAAATTAGATGAAGCCTACAACAAGATCAACATCCTCACCATTGAAGCTGGAAATCACTCCAAGAGTTTGTAACACTCAACGTTGGAGTACCACAAACTTCAATTGTCACCGCAACTCCAGCAGCCACCAACGCCCCAACGTCAACTGCCAACAATTTAACGCCTGCAGTAGCCATTTCAGCTGATGGTTCTGATACTCAAGAAACAAATAGTGACTCTCTTCCCCTTCAAGACAACTTCCGTGTCGTGAGGAACAACGTTTGCCCCAAGACCAGGAAACCCATACCGATTACCGAGTGTCAAAACCGCTTCCAGATACTCACAGACTCAGATAACAAAGCGGAAATAGAAGAAGTCCGGCTCGTGGGAGACTCGATGATACGTGGTCCGCTCACAGAGTTTTGCGCAAGAGCACGAAGACCAGGAAGCATTTTTGTATCCCTGGTGGTGGTGTGGACGACGTAGTTGCTGCAGTTGCCGAGGTATCTAAGCGGGCCCCTGCAAATACAATGTAGGTCATCCACGTGGGATCCCACGTTGTACAGCGAACCCGGTCGGAAGATTTGCTTTTAAAGTACCAGCAGCTGATCAAGTCGTGTAAGGAGAAGTCATCAAGGATCATCGTCTCAGGAATCGTCCCCCGGCTTGGTGTAGAGAGCCGATTTTACAACATAGCCACCAGCACAAATCGTTGTCTAGCAAACCTCTGCAGGAAGGAAAACGTGGGATTCATCGACACCTGGGACAATTTCTACTACGATGACTATTTGTTTTCGGACATGGAGTTCATCTGAACAAGGTGGGGAGCAGCACGTTTTGGGCGTCTTCTCAACGATGCGGTGAAGGATTTGGCGGAGAAGAAATCGACGCAGCACAGGACAACCAGGAAGGAGGAACGAAGACAGCAAGGGCGGCAAGCCTGCGAAGGAATTAAATGCTAATCTATCAAGAACCGCGAATTTGGATCAAGCTCCACCAACACGACCCCAATTCAAAACCGCCAGGGATAACGACCGAGGACCGATGACAGCCATGAATGTAAACGTAGATCCGACCAGAACCAAAAATTTGATTATAGAACGTTCTGTGAATTTCTAAAACCGCAACTTTAAAGGTTTTCTATGAAACGCTCATAGCATACGCAATAAATGTTTCAGATTTAGATGAAACTAGTGTTTACTGAAAATTATGATGTGATTGGTTATTTATAACAGAATCTTGGCTTCAATACAGAAGATAGAGACTTTTTAGCAGAGTATTCACTTCCCGGTTATGTAATGGTTGAGAAAAAGCCGAATAAATAAAAATGGAGGTGGCGTTTTATTTATATCAAAGAAAGTCTTAACCCGACCCTCTTGTCTAAACCTCAAATTGTGAACGTCGACACATCTTTTGTGCTAATAAAGAATAATAAAGGTACAAAAATAATACTTGCATTAATATACAGACCTCCAGCTCAATCAGTGCAAACTGACCGAGAACTTTATGAACAAATTGCTGATGTAAGTAACTCACAAGATACCGTATTTTTTGGCGACTTTACTGCTACCTATGACCAAGTGGGGCGATACTCTTACTTCACACTCAGGACATGACTTGTATACGAACTTGCAAGAGAGTTCGCTTTATCAATTTGTTCGAACGCCGACCCGTGGTAATAACCTTCTTGACATTGTACTTGCCACAAAGAAGAATTAGAGAGAAATTTGAATGTTCTTGCCTACTTGGTGATGGAATAATTAATTCAGGTAACAGCGACCATCGTACGATAACGTTCACTTTAAACTCTTACTAGTAACGAACCAAATAGTAGCATCGAAAAAGTCCCTAATTTCAAGAAAGCAAACTTTCATAAACTTAGAAAGACTATGTTATAACCCTAGGCTAGCGGGTCCTCTGTGGCGTTTGGGCCTTTTCAGGCCTTTCGGACTGCTATGTCAACCATCAGTATGAAGGAACTGTATTGCTCCAAAAACTATAGGTGGACAATCGTACACAATGACACCACATACAGCTACGTAGCACTCGTGGAGCACTGAACAGTGTTACCTCGACAAGATGGAGTTTAGCTGATTTTGCTACCTTGCTCACTTTTAGCGAACTATGGGTTACACTGCATTTTGCCCGGGTGGGGAATGAGAGTTAGTGTGTGACCGGTAACGAGCCACAGATGTCGGACGTAGGATCAGTACTATTCAACCCATTTTCACTCGACCTCTTACACCCTTTTTTCACCCGTTTTTTCCCAGTTTTCCTCAACTCGACTTATGTGGTGAGCCGCTTTTTAAGGTTTAAAGAAACTGACTGGAGCTTTTTAATTAACAATAACGACATAAATACATCTTGGAAGTTATTTGAAACCACTTACCTAAAAGCAGGGCAAGACAGCATACCATCGAAAAAACGGGGTCCCCGCCATAATAATAAGCCCAAATGGTGGAATACAGATATTTCAAACTGCCTGCTTGCTAAAAAATTTGCTAATGATAGATTAAAATCCTCACAAAATGACGAAGAACGGGTGAAATTTGTAGAGCTACGACGCAAAGCCAAAAAGTTAATTAAGGAAAGTAAAAAGACCCTAGAGTTACATATTGCGAATCAAAGTAAAACAAACCCGAAAGAATTCTATAGTTATATCAGAAAGAAAAAAGTAGTTAGTTACTTCAACTGTTGGACCGTTAGTCGATGAAAATGGAGAATACACCAAAGACGAAGTACAAATGAGTAATGCCCTCAATACCTTCTTTGCATCAGTTTTTACAACAGAAGACCTCAGTGATATCCCTACACCATCGCCGATTCAGGTTGATAATTCAAATGTTCTAAGCAATATCACCGTTACAGAGAGAGAAGTATTGAATTGTTTAGATAAACTCAAGGTAAATAAAACGCCTGGACCTGATACAATCTCGCCCTAGAGTTCTAAAGGAATCTAAGGATGAGCTCTCCAAACCACTGACATTACTATTCAATAAATCCTTGCAGTCTGGAACTATTATGCCTGGATCAGTGGAAGATACCCAACGTAACACCGATATTTAAAAAAAGGCAGCAAATCCCTACCCAGTAACTATCGTCCCAATTAGCTTAACCTCAGTTGTATGTAAAATGCTAGAAACTGTCATAAGAGACAGACTCGTAAATCACTTAGAGGAAAATAACATACTTAAAGATACTCAACACGGCTTTCGTAAAAAAACGTTCCTGTTTAACAAACCTCTTGGACTTCTTCCACGATATCCTCAACCTCTACGATGAGAGTAAAGCTGTAGATATTATATACCTTGATTTTCAAAAGGCCTTTGACAAAGTTCCCCACAAACGTTTACTGCTAAAATTTAAAGCGCATGGAATACAAGATGGTGTGTTGAAATGGATAGAAAATTGGCTCAGCGACAGAAAGCAAAGAGTAGTCATAAACGGTAAGGCATCTAAATGGACCAATGTAAGTAGCGGGTTACCCCAGGGATCGGTACTAGGACCAATTCTCATTCTAATTTACATCAACGACATAGATGAGGGTCTCACCTGTACAATCTCAAAATTTGCAGACGATACAAATACAAAAATTGCAAATAGCGTACTCCTCAAAAGAACAAGTTGACGATATGCAACACAATCTAGATAAATTGTCACATTGGGCCCCAAATTTGGCAAATGAGTTTCAATGCGGATAAATGTAAAGTACTACATATCGGATACCTAAATGAGAAAGCAAACTATTCGATGAATGGCACTCAGCTTAAGAATGTAAACAGAGAAACCGATCTGGGAGTAACAATATCGAGTAACCTAAAACCGAGTCAACAATGTTCAGAAGTTGTTAAGAAGGCAAACAAAATAATTGGCTTTATTGGCAGGTCATTTGAGCATAAATCCAAAGACGTTATCCTAACCCTTTACAAGTCCTTAGTCCGCCCTCTTCTGGAATACTGCGTTCAATCCTGGTGCCCTTATTACCAAAAAGACATAAACAAGCTAGAACGAGTTCAACGTAGAGTTACCAAAATTATACCTAGCCTAAAGAACAAACCATACGAAGAGCGTCTTAGAGAATTAAATCTATTTCCTAAACCCACCGAAGATTAAGAGGTGATTTAATTCAAGTGTTCAAAATCATCAAAGGCATCGACAATATGAACTGTAGTAAGTACTTCACTATCGACCAATCTAATTACATGCGGGGAAAACGGTTGCAAAATTATTGGTAAATCTTTTAACTCACACGAATCTAAGAATTTCTTCTTCAATCGAGTTGTCAACTTGTGGAATGGGCTTCCCCGAGACGTTATAGATAGACTGCAGCACCGTTGATTCATTTTTAAACTCCGCCTAGACAAATATCTCGCATCAAACCCGCCGACTGACTGCGTTTGTAAATGAATAACTTCATTTTATCCTCCCCTCAGTTACTAACCCATATGTCCCCTACTAACTTCCTAGTCCCTGCCACGGACATTAGTTCTAGGGCAGTAGTTCCCTTTTCCAATGTTCCCTTACCAACTCTAAACCACTGTTTGGGACACTTGATCCTCAGTGTTTTGTCGAGGACAAGCAGCTCCTAGAAGGTCACTAGACCTGTGTTGCTTGATTTCCTTTGTACTCCACCTTGGCCGCTGCAGATCAACAACAGGGACAGTAGGCTGCCCTCAGGTGGTTGCGCCTCACAAACTCCTTTAACAGGTTCACATGACATGCCTCATCGAGTTCAATAGCCCCCGTTCCCCACAACTCTCAAGACTAAGATCTTCTAGTTGTCCCTGAGAACTACTCTGTCGCGGAGTGCCATCACGCCCTACCATGTCACTAGGGGGGACAGGTTCTGGGGCCACTCCGGAGCTCATAATGGGTGCAAGTACCGAGTCACCAAGGAGTGTCGCTGGTGCAAACTCTCAACCCGACCAACAGCCATCGACTTTCTCCTTCCGACCCTTCCTCTGCTTGTCTGGAATCTGGGTACCAGGCTGTGACACCTGAGCGGACTGAGATCTCTAGAGCCCCTCTTGCCCCTCCCTACTCGTGTCGGCCGCCCTCTCGGCAACGACTAAGGGTGGAACGTCGGAAGTGGGCACCGCAAAGTCGTTGCCGAGAAGGAGGTCAACCCCCTCAACTGGCAATTTCTCCACCACACCCACATCCAACTCTAGTGTCACACCGTCCACCTCAACCCTCCACTCTAACCAGTAGGTAAGACCGCGTAGCATTGATACCTTGAACCACCACAACCCGAGCCACGTTAATAGGCTTGCCAGTGAAATTCTGAATCAGTGTCTGGGAAGCGCCCGTATCATGCAGCAACTCAAGCCTATGCTCCACACCTGCCCACCTCACAGTGCCGTGCCCCCTATGACCACAAAAAACATCTCGGATGGGTGACGAGCCCTCCTGCTGCTTCTGCACCGGCGATGACTTCGCAACTGACTGTTTACCCCGGGCAAACGCGGAAGACCTCAAAGACACGCCCGATGTTGCTCACTAGTGACACCACTGCTGTAGGCAGTGCGCTCGGACATGAGCGCGCAATATGGCCCTTCTCATGACACTTGAAACACTCCACTTCACTCTTGGACTTCCTCTGAGGTGAGGAAGGTCCCTGGCCTTTCTTTAACGGGAAGGGTTTCGACTTGGGTTCATAATTGGCAACAGTACTCTTAAATGGATAATTAGTTGTGTCATTAATTCGGGGGGGGGGTGGAGTGGTACGCCCCTGGTTACCTGCCTCAGCTCTCTGTGCAGACCCGCACCCACGAATCAATGACACCCTAAGGTCAGCCAGCTCAGCCACCTTCTGCAGAGTTTTTGGTTGCTTTTCTTTCAGGTTAAGAGTCAAGTCACTGCCAGTACATTATTTTTAAAAATTGTTCTAACAACACTAATTGCTTTACTGCATCAAAAGTAGTTGCCTTCTCCGACCTCAACCAATTTTCAAATGCATCTGACAGCTCTCTAGCGTGTTCCTGGAAAGTACTCTCCTATCTTTTTGGAACCGCCCTAAACTTCAGCCTATAGGTCTCTGGCTGTAGCTCATACCGCCCTCAGGACAGCCTCTTTCAACCCCCCCCCTCCCCCCTTTTCAATCAACTCATAATTCACACAGGAAATCTAGGGCAAAGCATCGTAACGCCTTGAGTGCTTTCCCCGTCAATCGTGAAGAAACAAGGGCTGCCCACTTCTCCTCGGGCCATTGGTGCTCCCGGCACTTTTTCTCAAAACGTAGAAAGAATTCTGTAACTCCTAACTCATCAAACACTGGAACCAACTTTAGTAGATGTGACAGGGACTGGTCATGGGCTCGACCCCCCTGGACGACCCGGTTCCTCGTCACCTCTACACAAGTTTTCTCTAGGTCAATATCGGCACAATACCTTGCAGACTCACCCTGATACTTGAGCTCAGACTCATGCTTTCGCTGCTCGAGCTCAGCCTCATGCTTCCGCTGCTGGAGCTCAGCCTGTCGCTCCTGCTTTCGCTGCTCGAGTTCAGCCTCATGCTTCCGCTGCTCATGCTCAAGTTTGGCGAGCTCGAGCTGAAGCAACATCTCGGGAGACAAACCCTGAGGAGGGGGTGCTACTACCAGGGACCCACCCCGTGAGTCACTTAGAGGCATACCCAAGCGCCAGCGGGCATCGGCCTGCGGGAACGTACTCGGCCCCGGAACCCGAGGGGGCGCCATGATAGGAGTTGAGTGGAATGGGGGCTGGGACGAAGGTACAAAGGAGTACAAAGGAAATCAAGCAACAACAGATCCAGTGTCCCCTCTAGGTTGCTTGTCCTCCAAAACACTGAGGATCAAGTGTCCAAACAGTGGGTTTAGAGTGGGTAAGGGAACATTGGAAGGGAATTACTGCCCTGGAACTAATGTCCGTGGCAGGATTAGGAAGTTAGTAGAGGACAGATGGGTTAGTAACTGAGAGGGGGATAAAATAAAGCTATTCATTTACAAACACAGTCAGTCACGGGTTTGATGAGAGATATTTGTCTAGGCGGAGTTTAAATGAATCAACGGCGATGCAGTCTATAACGTTTCGGGGAAGCCCATTCCACAAGTTGACAACTCGATTGAAGAAGAAATTCTTAGATAAGTGCGAGTTAAAAGATTTTCCAATAATTTTGCAACCGTTTCCCCGCGTGTAATTAGATTGGTCGATAGTGAAGTACTTACTACAGTTCATATTGTCGATGCCTTTGATGATTTTGAACACTTGAATTAAGTCACCTCTTAATCTGCGCTGGGTTAAAGGAAATAGATTTAATTCTCTAAACCCAACTCCCGCTCCACCCGAACCCCCATGCACCCCACCCAGCACCCAGGTAACCAGCTCACCTCTCGACAAACCGCTAGTACCGGAAAACCCTAAGACCGTGGCCACACACTGCAGTCCGTACCGGTCTAGCCCCGACACACGGTCCGCCGACACAGGCTCCTCCAAAAATATCAGAGCATCCTCCTCATTGTTCACCAACCGAACGCCGTTAAACAACTCCACCTTCTCCACCTCCTCGCCTGCCTCTCGCACTGTGCCCTCACTATGCTCAGACCCGTCCAGTGACATCATGGAGTCAACAAAAAAGAATTTTCAAGTCAAGACAAAAATAGCCAAACTCTCGCGTAGCTTTATTCATAAACAAAATATTCGAAGATGTTCTTGAGTGCAATACTAGGTCACCAATAAACTCCAACAAGTTCTATATATCCTCAAAACAATGACCACTGCCAATAATGCGAGAAATAAATTCAACCCCAAATGGCAATAAGATTTCTCCCAAAAAAAAAATCCAATATTCAGTTCACTATATCCTGGCAAGGTCGCCATTTGTTATGACCGGCACTACAAAATAAACAAGGGCACTTAAGAATGGACTAGATGATAGGCTATATCTGCAACAACGGTACGCTAATTCCAAACCCACAAACTATTACGCCGGTGAACAAAACACTTAAAACCCTCCAGAGTTAATCTACTGGATAACGGGGTATCAATTAACTGGGTTTTAGTGCACTTCTACAAAGGCTTGCCGATGACGGCAAAGCTTACTCACAACAGGAGTACTTTACGTTAATAAAATGCTCTTAAGTAATAACAATGCTTGAATAAACTATAACAAGATTTAACAAAGGAGTATATGCTTACGTTAACTTTAGTTGAGTCTGTACTCAACACTAAACTCTACAATGCTCTATGAAAACACTGGAAGTCTAGTCCTACAGCAATCAGATAAAGAATCTTCTGAAAACGTCTGATGCTCTAAGATGCTCGTTAATATAGAACAGAAATAATGCAGGGGCAGGACACCAAAGCGTGTATCTTAAATACACCAAAAAGTAGGATACATATATATGAAACAAGGGAGTGCAACATCTCTGTGACAGCACTAATATTCGCCACTCAAAACAGTACTTCCTTAGCCAACATAACAGCCAAACTGGGTTGTGCACTATGCATCAACCTAGGCTAAAATAAGGCGTGAATAATTCCTAAAGCATACACAATTAAAGTTAATAAACACAATGCTGTCTTTCTCACTAATAAAGTCTAGCAGTGGCATAAAAACTAGGAAACTAGGCAGAGTGCAAGCATGCTCGTAGCCTACTGTCTCCCCTTGAACAGATTTCCCTTATGTTACGTTAAGTGACTTGGAGGCTTTCTTGGTAAGTCCAGATCTCAAGTACCTGGTCTTACCCTGGCGCTCCACAAAGGTCAACACAATGAGGTAGCAAGCATACAGCTAAGAGTAGGCAAAAGCCCTTCACCTGTATACTGCTACACTCGCAAAGGAAAAATATGCACAAGGGTTACAGGCTACCTATCTTCGTCGATGTTGTACAGGCTCTGACTTGCCACATACATTACTCAGACAATGACCAAAGATACCTTCCACTGTCTAGCATTAAATAATAGGAAAGAACAGCTCAATAATTAGAAGCACCCCAACACTAGGCTACCATATGACTATGACTC
Organism: Paralithodes platypus; assembly: GCA_032716605.1. NCBI lineage: Eukaryota > Metazoa > Arthropoda > Malacostraca > Decapoda > Lithodidae > Paralithodes > Paralithodes platypus. The sequence goes on from CM064527.1 coordinate 22,263,667, forward strand.
TACTAATCCCTAAAGCTAGTGCAAAACATAAATGTGAGAGCTGGTACTGGTAATACGACTGGCCGACTATGGAAGTCGTATGCAGAACCAGAAGGGATAAGTAATTGAATAAAGAGAGGAAGTATTGGAAAAGAAGAAGTTCAGAGAGAGAAACAGTAGTATAGGGGGTTATATTGGGGACAGATTGCAAAGGACATGTAGGACCAAGCACGCTATGCCAAGCTCTGCAGGAGAAACGCGGGTAGGAGCCCCCCAGCACCTACAAAGGCAGCGGCACCCAATCACAGACGACTACATCATGAGGAGCAGGCGTCATATGACGCGCCAGGCCCGCCGGCCAATCACGAGCGTGAGAAACTCCTCCGAGCGAGGGAGGTGCACGTACATACAGACGCACATAATACTACCACGCTGCTCGCTCTCTTTCTCCCTACAACTTCACACAACATATCTTATATTCTATCAATGATATAAAATACTTCCAAGTGTCACAGACAAGAATGAAGATCACCACTGATCTGTCTGTGACAACATGAACACTATGAAAGAAAGAACATCGTTCTACAATTATTATAGCCCGTTTCACTGCCCTGGCGAGCGCTAGCGACTTACGAGTGCATTCTGGCGAGCTGGCCAGCGTAACAATACTACCACCCACCACCACAAACCAACCAGCCATACTCAACATCTCTCTCCCTGCTTTTCACAATCACTTAACCCTTTGCGTACCAGCGACGTGTGTAATGTTTCATTCTAGCTATATTTAGACGATCTTATCCAGCTTAGGAAGGATCTGTGATAGTTAGAAGGGTTGGTTGAGAAAGTCTGAAGCCTAATTATTGCTAGAGGTCCTTCCGAAGCTGAATAATATCGTCTAATAGTTTCCAGAATACGACGAAAAAGACGTCACTTGTACTGTTGGGGAGATTGGTCGTTTTTCTGGTCCCCCTTCTGCCTCATGTTTAGCTCCAGTAGTTTTCAGATTACAAGACGTTCGGCCCATTAGTTTGCCGACTTTAAGACCTTTCGCCCCATTTCTTTGTCAATATTAAAACCTTTCGTGTCATTTAGGTGTCGAATTTTTCCTGGTGAGCGATAGCGATAGTTTGTAATTATGCAACATTTCACTTAATTTCACGAGCTCATTTGGATACGACTGTTCCTTTCCAGAATTGGAGTTATAAGTAACACCCCGTTCTTTAACATTAATATCAAATACAAACCCCAATATACTTGAATAAACTAATGAAAGCATATGGCCCTTCTGGGATTCGAACTCGGGACACCACACCCAGAACATAAGCACCTAAACCATTACACCACCAAAACAGTTAAAGGTTGAGTGCACGATCACGATAAATATCCACTTTCGAATTTTGGATAAAAGGTTTTGAGCCTCACTAGGGTACAGGGTAGGCCGGGTGTACCATTTATAAGAGAGGGTGAGTCCTGCTGTCTTGTATTGAATGGGAGAGGGAGAGAGAGAGAGAGAGGCTGTACCATTTATGAGAGGGTGAGTCCTGCTGTCTTGTATTGAATGGGAGAGAGAGAGAGAGGCTCTACCATTTATGAGAGAGGGTTAGTCCTACTGTCTTGTATTGAATGGGAGAGAGAGAGAGAGAGGCTGTACCATTTATGAGAGAGGGTTAGTCCTGCTGTCTTGTATTGAATGAGAGAGAGAGAGAGAGGCTCTACCATTTATGAGAGAGGGTTAGTCCTACTGTCTTGTATTGAATGGGAGAGAGAGAGAGAGGCTTGTACCATTTATGAGAGAGGGTTAGTCCTGCCTGTCTTGTATTGAATGAGAGAGAGAGAGAGAGGCTGTACCATTTATGAGAGAGCGTTAGTCCTACTGTCTTGTATTGAATGGGACTGTGAGTGAGCGAGTGGCTGTACCATTTATGGTGAGAGGGTTAGTCCTGCTGTCTTGTATTGAATGTGAGAGAGAGAGAGAGAGTACAAGCCGTCTCAGGGGTCAGATTGTATTCTTTGCACCTTGGGTATTGATGTGTGCCTGTCTATCCCCCGTGCCTGCCTACCCGCTACACTCTCTCTCTCTCTCTCTCTCTCTCTCTCTCTCTCTGTACTATATATATATATACAGTGAAGATAGATAGATGGACAGACAAAGAGAGAGAGAGCCGAGAGTGAGAGTGAGAGAGAGAGATTAGCCAAACTATTTTCAATATGAAGTGAACCGTTGCCACGTTCATTTCAGCTCCACAGCTATTCCCTTCCACAAGCCACAGTCGCCGTTCTGTTTCGTGATGTCAATTGGCCACTTGCGAGTTTCGAGCTATAAGGAAGCTGGAGCTGTAGACATCGATATTTAACAGAATTTTCAGGTTGAATACGGTTGTAGTACACTTACTAACACATTAAATGAATTAAAACGTACTTTGAATCCATTCAAAACCTGCATTATTTCTTCATTTATGTATAATATCGATGTTAACGGCTCCATCTTCCTTATAGCCTGGAACTCGTAAGTGGTCAAATGGTGTTCAGCCCAGTGTTACCACAACTAAATAGCGTGAGGCCTTAGATCTCTTGCTTAGGGGGGTACCTTTCTTTTATGATTGAGTGTACTATCAACGACGAAAGTTCGTTCCCTCAACCTGCTACTGTGTGAATCTAGTTAGTTTTAATAGGACTTCAGAGGCTATCAACTCTATTGGATTATTAAGCAAGCACACTGCAAGTCAAGAATAACGTCAGGACTGGGGCCTCTCTGCGAGAACTCCAGTCCCTTGTGTGTGAATCTGAAACACTTGGGGTCGACAAAAGAACCATCTGAATGAAGTGCCATTTACACCCAATAAATGCTTCGTTTTCGACCCCTAAGGTGATTCGGATTCACACAGTGGTTGGTTGATAGAACGAACTGTTTTCGTTTTTTTTTTTTTTTTTTTTTTTTTTTCTATATTCCAACTACTCCCTCTCGGGCATAGGCTGAGAGCCTGTACATTCCACCGCTCAACACGGTGAAGCCCGTGAGGTCTTGTTCCAGCCTGGGGAGTGAGACATGTGAAGCATCCATCATGGCTCGAAGCAGCTCCATCTCTGAAGCGGCCGGTTGCTTCGCCCAAGTGCTTCACCGCCTCACCCTCCAGACTCAGACCCTCACTCTCAGAACGCTACCTATTGAGCAGTGAACTCACTAGTTGATAGTACACAGATCCAAATGTATATGCATATATACTGTACTGTATATGTGTGTGTGTGTGTGTGTGTGTGTGGACAACATTTGCACAGACTAATAAATTGAACCCTTTAATTATTTGTACAGCAGTAACTATAAATAAAGTAGACGTGCCGTTTTGCCCAAAATCAAAACGGCATACCCAACTCTGCGATGGGTCACCATCATCACTACTAGTCACTATCACCATTACTATCATCAGCACTACTACTATTATAGTCATCAATACTACTCTCATCATCACTACTACTCTTATCATCACTACTACTGTCCTCATCACTACAACTTTCACCATAATCACTACTACTCACCATCATCACTAATACTGTCACCATCATCACTACTGTCATCATTATCACTACAACTATCATCATTGCTTGTCACCATGATCACTACTACCAGTACTGTCACCATCATATCTACTACTGTCATCATCATCACTGCTGTCATCATCACTACAACTACAACCATCACCACTACTATTATCACCATTATTACTACAATTACCATCATCACTACTATTATCACCATTATCACTACAATTACCATCATCCCCACTATTACTACCATCACTTCTAATGTCAACTAAACTAACTTAACCTAATAGATATTTTCGCCTCCAGAACGAAGGCGTTCTGTGTGTGAGCCCCTACAGGGCACACGCACACAGAATGCCTTCATTACAGGGGGGGGGGGGGGGGGTAAAACCATATTTTGGACCTAAAATCATAACTATTGCATATTTTCAAAAAATCTGTTTTGACTGACGTTCGCATTCACCCAACAAATGTTCATGTGAAGTTTGGTGAAAATCCGTCCGACTGGCTAGGAGGAGTTTGAAGACAGACGGACGACGACGACGACAGATTTTGTTTTCGGGTGGTACCCACTATACGGGGGCGCTACCAAACTCTGCTTACGCAGAGTTGATAAGTTTACATTAGTTCGAATCTTTGAGCCTTCGTAAGCATATTCTGAAGCAGTTGATCTATATGAAAACATTGTATTGTCTAGTTTGCGCTCGATACTGATTCAAATGGGTGTGTCATGATTTATGCACTGAACTGTACTTATTTTAGATCAAATATATCTCACAAATACACGTGAGCTATATACATATTTTAGATACGTGAATAATTTGTTTATCATAAGGTAATCTAGTTTTTATTAATTTCACCACAACACCAAACACCTCCAATGAAATTAATGAAAGCATATACTGTATGTGATCCACCAGGATTCGAACCCGGGTTATCACACAGATTTTTAGACACCTTAACCATTACACCACCAAGACGGTTAAAGGTTTATTATACATTCTCGAATACTAAGATATTTTAGTGTATATAAAGGGCAAAATTAACTAAGATAAATTAGTTAATATTCTTATATTACTCTAACTACTTAACATACCATTTAACCCCTTGAGTACCAGCGATGTGTGGTATGTTTTATTCTAGCTGTATTTAGACGATATTATGCACAACTTAGGAAGGATCTGCGGTAGTTTAGAGGGTTGGTTAAGATCGTTTGAAGCCTTATTATAGCTAGAGGTCCTTCCTAAGCTGAATACATTCGTCTAATAGTTACCAGAATATGATATAAAAAGGACGTCCCCGGTACTGAATGGGTTAAGATTCACAATAATAATTCTTTAAGTTTGCGAGATAGATTCACTAGCTCGTTTGTTTCATTTCATCTGACGGTAAATTGAATCCCTTAGCAACTGATTGTTCGATAACTAACGGAAAACTAAGAAGCTACCATGTCTCTGCTTCATATTAGTGACAAGTTTTCATAATTAAGGGGACAGTGGCTGTTTGATTGGTGTATTAATTCATTTATTCATATATGTTTGTTAGTTTCCTCCCTAGACTTCCATCAAGCTTAGAAAAACACCCCCTAGACCCACCTTTAAGATAAATTTGTACATTTTTCAGTAGAAAAATGTCCCGGCCAAAGGCCGATTCCTCCTAAAATTACAGGCTCGCTTTCGCTCACCAGGAACAAGTCGACACCTAAATGGCACGAAGGGTCCTAATATTGACAAAGAAATGGGGTGAAAGGCCATAAAATCCCCAAACTAATAGAACCAACGTCTTAAAATCTCAAAACCAGTGGAGCTAAACATTAGGGAGAAGAGGGTCCAGAAAAACGATATGTCTCCCCTTAACAACACATTTCGCTACACAACCTGCATACTAGCGGAATAGTCAAGATGAAGACATAGCATTTTACCGTCACCTAAGAAAAAACAGAGTAGCTCGTTTGTTTCCCGATCACAGACGAAAAGAAATGAAATTGAACGTAAACAGTGAAATAGCGAAACTCAGAGAAGGGCGTTGGAGAGCAAGTAGGCAGCCGCTTATAACTACTCAGCAGGTGAACATACGATTTTACTGCTTAAATACTGAGACTGTTTTGAAGTGTTTTAAGGGGACAGTGGTTATTATTGTGGTTCTATTTATATATTATATACTGTATATATACATATAAATATATAGATATATATTATATACTGTATATATACACTGTATATATTATATTCATTTATTTTTTTAGTTTCCTCCGTAGACCTCTCATCAAACTTTAAAAAAAAAAAAAACGTTAAACCCCCTTCGAGATTAATTTGTACATTTTTTGGTAGAAAAATGTTCCGGCCAAAGGCCGATTCTTCCAAAATTACAGGCTCACTATCGTTCGCCAGGAAAGAAAATCGATACCTAAATAGCATGAAAGGTCTTAATATTGACAATGAAATGGGGCGAAAGGTCTTAAAATCGACAAACTAATGAGGCAAACATCTTAAAATCTGAAAACTAATGGGGCTAAACATGAGAGAAAAGGGGGTCTAGAAAAACGATCCATCTCCCCTCAAAGTGTTTTAACAGGTCAACGTAATTTACAGAGACCTGGGATGATATGTTCGGTACAGATTTGGACCAAACCTTTACTGTCATATTCTGGCTACTATTAGACGATTGTATCCAGTTTTCAAAAGGGCCTCCAACAATTAACAGGCTTCAAACTATCTCTCTTAACCCTATTTACTACTACAGATCATTTTTAAACTGCATAAGATCGTCTAAATATAGGTAGAATAGTTAAAAAGACGTTGCCGGTACAGAAGGGGGTACCATTTTACTTACTGGACACCTATTTGACAGGTGCCACCAAGGATTTAATACATATTTGGTTTCGGTTTTCACGCATCCAACACAAAGCTACATCTTTTTCTGGTCCGGTAATAGTATTGACAACGATATAATAACTTTTTAAATGTGGTTTTCGACGTGTATAAAACGGCGCGTTTGTGCCGAAAATCGGGAGTCCGTCGTCGCTTCGGATCGGATCGTAGGTTTGTTTACACAGGACGCTTGAGGTTACGTCCCCTCTAAATTGACCGTTATGTTGCCGAGTATATTTTCCTGTATTTTTTTCTTTTTGTATTATTTATATGCTTCTTGTAACCATGATAAGGTGCGGAAATATACATGAATAATCCATATTCCCCAACAATAATACGGGACCCGTTGGGAATACAGGGTTTTGGGTAGGGGAAACAAAATCAGGCCTAAATCCTATAAATGCCTCTACCTAAACTTCTAGTATTTATACTTGGGGTTTGGTATTAGATACAGGACGTGGGATACAGGACGGGTACCCCCCCCCCCCCCCCCTCCCGTGTATTATAATAATCGTCATATATGTTGACAGTAGAAGGTCTAATTATCCCATGGCCAGCTGTTACTTGCCCCCTGCTGGGAAGATATATGACGATTATTATAATTCATGGGGGGGGGGGGGGTCAACCCGTTCTGTATCCCACGCAAGTCTTTATCAGAAAATGTACCCAACAACTGGTTAGCTTAGCCATTTTAAGTAGACCGCCAAGGCGGGAAGTCACTTCGAGCGTAAAGTAAACAAAGCGATGCTACTTCCACGAACGCAACAGAGTTCTCTATCTTTCGTCTCATATTATTAATATTAAAGTGTCCCCATTGTTTTTTTTAGTGTTTCGTACACCAGAAAAGGGTGTAGCTTGGTGTTGGATGCGTGGAAACCGAAAACAATTGTGTATTACATCGTTGGTGGTACCTGTCAAATAGGTGTCCAGTAACTAAAATCGTACCCAGAAGGGGTAACTGAAAATAATCCGGGTAGAATGTAGAGCTCGGGCTTACCGCCAGCCTTGTGTGCACTACGCAGACCGGCGTCGGGACGCTTGCCATCATGTTCCCGTCTATTTTGACTGCCTTTGGATACAATAATATGTTGAGGGGAGGCTTTGCCCCCCCTCACCCCCCCCCCAAGACATATTGTCATCATCGTATATATTGCCAGCAGGGGGCAATAACTGAAAAAATCGCCGTCAAAATATATGCGAAGTTAACCACGGCGATCGACAAATGTAAACATGACGGCGGCGGCGGCGTGGGGGGTGTCAGACGTTTGCAATCATGTTCCCGTCTGTTTTGAATGCCATTGGATACAATAATATGTTGAGGGGGCTTTGCCCCCCCTCAGCCCCACCATGACATATTGTCATCATCATATACAGTATATTGCCAGCAGGGGGCAAATAACCGAAAAAATCGCCGTCAAAATAGACGCGAAGTTAATCGCGGCGATCGCCCTATGTAAATATTGACGACCGAACGCCCGGAATCTACATCCATCCCAAAAATCCTATCATGAATGGAGCAGTGAAATGTGAAGAATGTGTAGTGGATATTGAGGATTTAGAACATGTTGTAATGTTCTGTCCCTTATAAGTAACACCCCGTTTTCAACATTAATCATCAATTACAAACCTCAATGTACTTGAATATACTAATGAAAGCATTTGGTCCTCCCGGGATTCGAACTATGGACACCACACCCAGAACATAAGTACCTAAATACCAGGATATCACAAAATAAGAGTGACGGTAATTCTTTACTTATCCGGCTGCTCCCTCCCCCCCCCCACCCCCCACCACCAACCCCCCAACCCCTCGAAACCCATGTTTTTGAGACAACTGATTTTTGAACATAGACTCAAGAAAATGGATACAGGATAGGTTGAGTCACTCTATCCCCCCCCCCCCCCCCATGACTTATTGTAATCATCAGTATAGGAGGCAAGTCAGCCCCAAACACATCGCTTTCAGTCTCTCCCGCTTTCACGGACAATAATTAAAATCTTCTATCAGTAAAAATTTAAGAGACCCTGGACAGCCTTTTTACTAGTTATTTTTTGTTTGTTTTTGTAGTTTTCTTTGATATACAGTGTTGTTTAATACCGAGGAACGTCGCATTTTAGTATTTTCAACATTATCCTAACCTAACTAACCTAACTTAACCTAACCTAGTATTATGGGAGGGGACTGCCCCCCCCCCCCCCCCCCCCGCTAAATACATTAAATCCGAGCCAAGAACCTAACCTAACCTATCACAACTACTATCACAACGACGCCGGTCTAAACCCAGCTCACGTTCCCTGTTTAAGGGTGCGCGACAGTCTAAACCCAGCTCACGTCCCTGTTTATGGGTGAACAATCCAACAGTTTCTCGTATTTCACTTATAGTAAATTTGCGACGGTAATTACATGTACACCAACAAAGTATCGTCCATGAAACTTCTAGAACACTGATAAATATCGATTGGGCTCGTATCCGGGTTGTCTTCAATGTTATCCCTTCTATCTGGTAAACTATTCTTCACCGAGCTAATATTAAGTATTGTATGGGTTGCTAACTTAATATCAGACAATCTATTAAGGTTTTTAAAGGAGAAATACGGCAGCCGTATAGGTAAAGTATTATGAGTGACCTATTCATACAACCATATAAAGAAAAGACATTCAGTCCATTGTTATTTAGAAAAGAAGAAAGAAGAGAGAAATTGAAAAAGATGATACACAAATTTTGGAAAAGAGAAAAAGGTAAAAATTGAAGAGACCTCGGACAGCCTTTCAACCAAACGTAACCTAACAAAACAACAGAAAATAACTAGTATAAAGGCTGTCAGGGGTCTCTTCAAATTGTTACCGAGAAAAATAATAATAGAAAAGAACTTAACAACCGACCAATTAGTACAGTATCACAAAGTAAAGCCATGGACACACGAGCGATTTTTCCGTAAATTTTTAGGGGCAATTGTAGTCTGGCATCTTCAAAATTCAAGTTTCATAATAACTAAACAATCTAACATAATCTACCTTCAATCTAGTTTCCGATTCCAATGAGAAAGAGCCTCAAAATAGTACGAGAAAAAACTTGCTCATGAAAAATTGCCGGAAAATTCGCTTGTGTGACACCACTTTAATAGGAGGGGCCGTAGTATAGGTTTTACTCCCGAACAAGCACCGAACACTAACCCTAGATTTATTTTGCTGGCCAGTGGAGTTAGCAAGGGGTATTATTTGTAATCAGACGTTACGACAGTTCACCACAACAAATCACCTGGTAAGTAGTCCTCAGTATTACCGTACTTTATTATATATTATCTGTTTCACGAATAATTGTGCTATATTAATATACGGTAAAGATGTAGTATTCGGGCGTATTACCTCTTGTATGCTCGCGATCACATTCCCCTCTATTTTCACTGCCATGAGATACAATAATAGGTTGAGGGGGCTTTGCCCTTACTCACCCATTCCCCATCCCGTGACTTATTATCATCATCTATCTATCTATCTATTGCCTGACGCCGTGATCCCCGAAGGGGTGGCCACGAACGAACCGCCCCCATGCACCTCTGTCCCCAGTCAGTCGACGCCCCTCCTCCCAACCAGCACCGGCTTCATTCATATACTTCCTCACTCCATCCTTACACCTCTCCTTCCTTCCACCTCGCTCTCGTACACCCTCTTAGTCAATCTCTCGCTTTCCATACATTCCATATGGCCGAACCATCTCAAGTTGTTCCTTTTCACACTTTCCAGCACATCTACCTCCACACCACACCTCCTTCTTACTTCCTCATTCGTCTGTCTATCCCTCCATGTAACTCCGCACGCACTTCTTAAGTAACTCATTTCCACCGCTCTCACTCTTGGTCTGAGTCTCTTCCCGAACGTCCATGCTTCGCTTCCGTAACTTAGTGTCGGGATTACCACACTGTCAAGCAAGGACTTCTTCACTTCCATACTGACCACCCTATTTCTTGTTACTGCTTTAAACGTTCCTACAACCCTCTTCCCCTTGTTGCACCCTCTCCCGCACTTTCTCATCCACAGTCCCATCTTTACTCAACACACTGCCCAGATACTTAAAAGAGCTGACAATCTCCATAGCCTGACTGTTCAGCTTCACCTCACACTCTGTGACTTCACCCCTTTCGAAGACCATAACCTTGCTCTTCCCTGCATTTACCTTAAAATTCCGTTTTTCGCACACTGTTCCAAACTCATTTACCAGACCCTGCAACTCCCATTCATTATCACTCATCAGAACTGTATCATCCACAAAGAGCAGTAAATGTAGCTTCCACTCATTTCCCTCCCTTTTAAGTGATACACCAACATCCACTGCTCTTGATAGTATTTCTTTCATGACGCCATCCATATATACAGTAAACAACCACGGGGGCATCACACACCCCTGTTTCAAACAAACATTCAGGTCAAAGAACTCGCTCTGCTCACTCTCCACATGTACTGCCGCCTTTGCACCCTCATACATGCTCTTCACAGCTTTCAGCAACTTGCCATCTACTCCGTATATTCTAAGTACTTTCCACAAACCTTCTCTATCCACTCTGTCATAGGCCTTCTCCAAGTCCATAAAGGCAACATACACCTTTTGTTTCTTCTCCAGATATTTCTCCATAACACAATTCAGGGTAAAAATCTGATCTACACATCCTCTTTCCTTCCTAAAACCTCCCTGCTCTTTGCCTATCCATTTCTCTGTTCTCACTCTCACTCTATCAATCACCACCCTACTGTATACCTTCCCTACTACGCTTAGAAGACATATTCCTCGGTGGTTACCACACACTCCTCTTTCCCCTTTGCCCTTATATAGGGGGACTATTATGCCAGTCTTCCAGTCATCGGCTGCACTCCCCTTCTCCCACGCTAGTTTTCACATTTTCCATACCCATTCAATCACTATCTCGCCACCATACCTCAACATTTCCCCACACACTCCATCTGTTCCTGGTGCTTTCCCCAACTTCACTCTTTTCATGGCTTCCCACACTTCTGACCTCCTGATCATGTCCTCCTCCACTACTTCTCTTCTTCTCCCTCCCATACCATATCCATCTATGTTTGCTGGCTCTTCATTCCTTACATTTATCATCATCATATAATTATATTGCCACCAAGGTGCAAGTGACAAGAAAAACAGTCAAAATAGACAGGAACGTAACCGCAGCCGTATTGTAAGCAACACTGTTGATACCCCGGATACCACATCCTCCCTTTAATTGCTATTTGCTTAACTCCATCATTACAGTCCTATTTGTTTCTTTTTAACTTTCAGTGGGTGGGGAACGTTATAAGGGAGTAAGAACCGTGAGTATAGATAATTAATTTCAGCCCAGCTATTTACGTTAGTGTGAAGAATTAGTCAACAAGGGATGAATAGTGCTAGTCGGGATAATATTTGTTCACAATAGGTGGAATCTGTGAGATACCATTAAGATTCCTGTCTCAATATGTTATGGTTTTATTATAATATACATGTGTAGGACAATATGTAGTTTAGGTCACGTATGAGATATAATTTTCTCTGTGTGTTCTATAGCTTTATCTTAAGGTATTATTCATCTTAATGTATGTCTTTACCGACGCAAATTAATTAATTTTCATTATACTTTGTTGGTTAAATAAGGGTGGAAGCAAAAAATGGCGGTCATCTTGGATCACTGGATAACCTTTTTCTCTTTTCCACTGTATTTTTGTGTAGGCCTATTTTGTCATCCTCTATATTAATGGTAAGAGCAGCGGGGTCTGGGGGCGGCAGCCTCCAGGTTAGGTTAATGACAAAATATGGTTTTTGAGGGGCATGTCTTAACATTGCTGAATAATGGGTAAAAATGTGGTCAATATTGTCAAGTTGCATCACAGGTATATGCTCGCCGCTATTATTTACATACATATGAATAAACAAAATATATAAAACCTATTTACATAAGTGTCAGCTTCCGGAAAGTAACATATATATTCTGTAGCCTATCTATATTCCAATGGCTCCTCGCTGTGGTCGCCGCCATTTGCTTTCTAGACTTACTAGGTGCTATAGTCAATTCGCTGTAAGTAGGCGAGAAATCATGACTTCTAACCTCTGTAACTCAAAAAGGGCTAGAGTAATCAAGCTAATATTTCTACCATTTTGGAAGAATCAGTCAAGGAATAGATGTGAAAATTTACAGCCAATTTGCTTTATCCCTTTTGGTTAGGTTGTTAGGTTAGGCTAACTTCTAACGTCTCAGATTTTCGATTTTGGTGGTTTTATCCATTTGAAATTCATAAAAACTAAAACAGTGCCCATTTCGTCGTACATAATTATGCAGGGCGAGTAGTTTCCGGGCCGACATCTCATTTAACCACCTGTACTCTATCCTGGCATGTGTGTGGAGGCTTCTTTATTGTGTGTGTGTGAAGATAAAGTGAGGGTATAGTTTAGTGTGTGTGTGTGCGTGTGTGTGTGTGAAGATAAAGTTAGGTTATAGTTTAGCGTGTGTGTGTGAGTGTGTGTGTGAAGATAAAGTGAGGGTATAGCTTGGTGTGTGTGTGTGTGTGTGTGAAGATAAAGTGAGGGTATAGCTTGGTGTGTGTGTGTGTGTGTGTGTGTGAAGATAAAGTGAGGGTATAGCTTGGTGTGTGTGTGTGTGTGTGAAGATAATGTGAGGGAATAGTTTGGTGTGTGTGTGAAGATAAAGTGAGGGTATAGCTGTGTGTGTGTGTGTGTGTGTGAAAATAAAGTGAGTGTATAGCTTGGTGTGTGTGTGTGTGTGAAGATAAAGTGAGGGTATAGCTTGGTGTGTGTGTGTGTGTGTGTGTGTGTGTGAAGATAAAGTGAGGGTATAGCTTGGTGTGTGTGTGTGTGTGTGTGTGAAGATAAAGTGAGGTATAGCTTTGTGTGTGTGTGGTTGTGTGAAGATAAAGTGAGGGTATAGCTTGGTGTGTGTGTGTGTGTGTGTGTGTGTGTGTGTGTGTGTGTGTGTGTGTGTGTGTGTGTGTGTGAAGATAAAGTGAGGGTATAGTTTCGTGTGTGTGTGTGTGTGTGTTTTGAAGATAAAGTGAGGGTATAGCTTGGTGTGTGTGTGTGTGTGTGTGTGTGTGAAAATAAAGTGAGTGTATAGCTTGGTGTGTGTGTGTGTGAAGATAAGTGAATAGCTTGTGTGTGTGTGTGTGTGTGTGAAGATAAAGTGAGGGAATAGCTTGGTGTGTGTGTGTGTGTGTGTGTGAAGATAAAGTGGGGGTATAGCTTGGTGTTGTGTGTGTGTCTGTGTGTGTGTGTATGTGGTGGGTGTGTGTGTGTGTGTGTGTGTGTGTGTGAAGATAAAGTGAGGGTATAGCTTGGTGTGTGTGTGTGTGTGTGTGTGTGAAGATAAAGTGAGGGTATAGCTTGGTGTGTGTGTGTGTGTGTGTGTGTGTGTGTGTGTGTGAAGATAAAGTGAGGGTATAGCTTGGTGTGTGTGTGTGTGTGTGAAGATAATGTGAGGGAATAGCTTGGTGTGTGTGTGTGAAGATAAAGTGAGGGAATAGCTTGGTGTGTGTGTGTGTGAAGATAAAGTGAGGGTATAGCTTGGTGTGTGTGTGTGTGTGTGTGTGAAGATAAAGTGAGGGAATAGTTTGGTGTGTGTGTGGTGTTGTGAAGATAATGTGAGGGAATAGTTTGGTGTGTGAAGATAAAGTGAGGTATAGCTTGGTGTGTGTGTGTGTGAAGATAAAGTGAGGGTATAGCTTGGTGGTGTGTGTGTGAGATAAAGTGAGGGTATAGCTTGGAGTGTGTGTGTGTGTGTGAAGATAAAGTGAGGGTATAGCTTGGTGTGTGTGTGTGTGTGTGTGTGAAGATAAAGTGAGGGTATAGCTTGGTGTGTGTGTGTGTGTGTGTGTGTGAAGATAAAGTGAGGGTATAGCTTGGTGTGTGTGTGTGAAGATAATGTGAGGGAATAGTTTGGTGTGTGTGAAGATAAAGTGAGGGTATAGCTTGGTGTGTGTGTGTGAAGATAAAGTGAGGGTATAGCTTGGTGTGTGTGTGTGTGTGTGTGTGAAGATAAAGTGAGGGTATAGCTTGGTGTGTGTGTGTCAAGATAAAGTGAGGGTATAGCTTGGTGTGTGTGTGTGTGTGAAGATAAAGTGAGGGTATAGCTTGGTGTGTGTGTGTGTGTGTGTGAAGATAAAGTGAGGGTATAGCTTGGTGTGTGTGTGTGTGTGTGTGTGTGTGCAGATAAAGTGAGGGTATAGCTTGGTGTGTGTGTGTGTGTGTGTGTGTGTGGGTGTGTGAAGATAAAGTGAGGGTATAGCTTGGTGTGTGTGTGTGTGTGTGTGTGTGTGAAGATAAAGTGAGGGTATAGCTTGGTGTGTGTGTGTGTGTGAAGATAAAGTGAGGGTATAGCTTGGTGTGTGTGTGTGTGTGTGAAGATAAAGTGAGGGTATAGCTTGGTGTGTGTGTGTGTGTGTGTGAAGATAAAGTGAGGGTATAGCTTGGAGTGTGTGTGTGTGTGTGAAGATAAAGTGAGGGTATAGCTTGGTGTGTGTGTGTGTGTGTGTGAAGATAAAGTGAGGGTATAGCTTGGTGTGTGTGTGTGTGTGTGTGTGTGTGAAGATAACTGAGGGTATAGCTTGGTGTGTGTGTGTGTGTGTGTGAAGATAAATTGAGGGTATAGCTTTGTGTGTGTGTAATAATAATAATAATAATAATTAACGGTTTATTCACAAAAGCAGCCCGAAGGCTGAAAATATACAAGGAAGTTGATACATAGTTAAAATTAAAATTTAAATTTAAATTTAAATTGACACAAGAGCTAACAGGCTAATTTACAATGAAAAATATGTATATAATTTATTGATTGTTTAAGACATTGTGTGTGTGTGTAATTCACTTGCTTGTTCATCAAGGGGAATCCACGCAATGCGAGCTAAGCTCATTATTATCGCGCCTCCTTAACTGGGAATGTATTGCGTGAAATGCATGTTAAGTGTTTATGTATCGTTGGAATGGCTGTGGATGTGTGTGTAGTCTGTATTTTAGCCAATTGGCGACATCTGGAAACGAAGGCTTAGGATTAATCTGTACGGTACCATTCTCACTACGGTACCAGTCTCACCCGAAGGCTTAGGTTGACCAGTAGCTTAGGTTGACCAGTACGATACCCATCTCGCCTTGTAACCGATCACCAACCCCAGAGGGGACGTCACAACTTCGTCCACTTATACCAGGTTCCTATTTATACTGCTAGGTGAACAGAGGCTACACCGTTAGGAGACTTGCCCAAATGTCTCTTCCCCGCCCGGGTCTCGAACCCGGGACTTTCTGGTTGTGAGCCAGACGCGCTATCAGTTACGCCACGGGGAGGTGTGTGAAGATAAAGTGAGGGTATAGCTTGGTGTGTGTGTGTGTGTGTGTGTGTGTGTGTGTGTGTGTGTGTGTGTGTGTGTGTGTGTGTCTCTGTGTGTGTGTGTCAAGATAAAGTGAGGGTATAGCTTGGTGTGTGTGTGTGTGTGTGTCTCTGTGTGTGTGTCAAGATAAAGTGAGGGTATAGCTTGGTGTGTGTGTGTGTGTCTGTGTCTGTGTGTGTGTGTGTCAAGATAAAGTGAGGGTATAGCTTAGTGTGTGTGTGTGTCTGTGCATATAGTTTGTTGTGTTGGTGGCATGTGGTGTGTGCGTAGGTAGTTATCTTCATGTAGGTTCGTGTGTAGGTGTATGACTATTGGTATATACTGTATATGTGTGTGGGTGTGTCAACTGTGTAATAAATAATAATAATAATTATTATTATTGTCGGTTTATTATTCATTGCAGCCGGATATACTGTATAGTCTATTCGCTGTAAGTAGGCGAGAAATCATTAACTCTATCCTCTGTAGCTGAAAATCTACAGAGTTTTTCTTATGTATGTGCGTGTGTGCGTGGGTGGCTATGGTCATGTAGGTTCATGTGAATGTGTAGGTTATCGGTGTATATACGTGTGTGGGTGTGTCTATGTACGTGTGTGTGATTTTTCGTGCGTGGATGCTTCAGTGTTTTATGTGGGTATGTAACCGTGCTGCATGCGTATTTGTGTGTGCGTGTGCGTGTGCATCGATATGGTTACAATTATTTGACCAGCCACTTAAGGGAGCCCACCTCGCTTTTTGTCTCTTTCTCTCCCTCTCTCTTTGGCTTGTATCCATTCGGCCCCATTCAGCCTACTGTTTTAAGACGTTTACCCCCATCCAGGTGTCCATATTTTTTCTGGCGAGCAGTAGCGAGCCAGCATATATATATATGTTTGTTTTGACAGCAAGCTAAATTTGTGTATTTTTCCATAGAAAAATGTCTCCGCCGAAGCCAGATTTCTCCTTACAATGCTGGCTCGCTATCGCTCGCCAGGAACAAATCGACACCTAAATGGCACGAATGGTCCTAATATTGACAAAGAAGTGGGGTGAAAGGTCATAAAACCCCCAAACTAATGGAACCAACGTCTTAAAATCTCAAAACTAGTGGGGCTAAACATTAGGACGAAGGGGGTCCAGAAAAACGGTCTGTCTCCCCTTAAATTATGTATCGTTTTAAGGGGCTGAGGGGTGGAGCTTGATTGTAGGCTTCGTGTTGTATGTAGCTGTTGTCTCTCAATATATGTGTGAGTTTATATTTTGCGTCAATTACCATCAGCATCAGTATATGTCACAGTGGCCGAGTGCACTAAAGCCGGTATCACACGAGAGCTTTTATAGTCAATATTCGATAATACCTTACCTTTGAATACCTTTGGATGTGTTCGCCGCTCTTCTAGCGGCACCAAGGAGCGTGACGCCCCTCGTTATGGGTGGTGATTTGGTGCAGTAGACTGTTTGAAGCGACAGTTCTCTCCCTTGCGAGGATGGGCTCGTCTGGCACTTTTTGCAGTTCGACATCTAGGGCTCTCTTGAAGTTGTCTAACGAGATGTCCCTCATGTCTCTTACTCGCCGTGGGAGTTTGTTGAAGAGACGTGGGCCTCTGTGTGATAACCAGCCCTCTTGCAGAGAGCCCATAGCACCCCTGTTATTCATCCGGGGGATTTCGCATTCCCAGCCTCTCCTATCACTGAATTTCATGACTATCGGAGTATGTAGGTTTGGTACTAAACCCTCTGCGATTTTCCACGTGTATATTATTAGGTAACGTTCTCTTCTACGTTCCAGTGAGTACAGATTCAGTGCTCTTAAACGCTCCCAATAGTGTAGATGTTTTATCGAACTTATATGCGAAGTGAAATTTCTTTGTACTCTCTACGTCATTTATTTCACCTGCTTTGTATGGGGATGTTAATACGCTACAGTATTCAAGCCGCGGTAGCACTAGAGATTTGAAGAGCGTTATCATAGGCAATTCACCGCGTGTTTTAAAAGTACGCAGAATCCAACCCGTTAGACGTTTCGCAGCCGCCACTTTGACCTGGTTATGTACTTTGAAACCCATATTTTCAGACATTAATACCCCAAGGTCTTTCACACTGTCTTTCCGTTCTATTATGTGGTTAGATTCTGTTAAGTAATTTGTAATTTCTTTAACACCATTATTATCTCCGTACCGTATTAATTGGAATTTTTCCTCATTGAATTGCATGTTGTTTTCCCTGGTCCACTGGAACACTACATTCATGTCTTCCTGCAGTCGGCCCATGTCCTCTTGTGTGTTTACTATCTTGCTTAATTTTGTGTCATCTGCAAAAGACGACACCGTACTGTGTCTGGTGTTGGTATCTATGTCGCAAATTAGTATGAGGAACAGAAGGGGCACTAGCACTGTTCCTTGGGGCACTGAGCTTTTGACATCCGAAGGCTCAGAAGTGACTTGGTTTACTGCTACCGATTGTTTTCGGTTTACGAGGAAATTGTATATCCACCGTCCGATTTTCCCAGTTATACCTTTTGCTTTCAGTTTGTGGGCTATTATACCATGGTCACATTTATCAAATGCCTTAGCAAAATCGGTGTAAATGACATCCACGTTTTTCTTTTCTTCTAGCGCTTTAAGAATTTTGTCATAGTGTTCCAAAAGTTGTGAGAGACATGATCTTCCCGCTCTGAACCCATGTTGACCGGTGTTGTGTAGTTCATTTGTCTCCATAAATGTTGAAATTTTGCTTCGCAGGACTCGCTCGAAAACTTTAATGATGTGAGAGGTTAGAGCTACCGGGCGGTAGTTTTTTGGTAGTGCTTTACTCCCTCCTTTATGCAGTGGGGCAATTATTGCGTTTTTCAAGCTATCTGGTATGTCACCAGTGTCTAGACTTCTTCTCCACATTATAGCCAGGGGTTTTGAGAGGTTTTCCTTACATTTTTTCATTAGGATCGAATTCCACGAGTCCGGGCCTGGTGCCGAGTGGGATGGCATGTTGGAAATGGCCTCTTCTATGTCTTTTGGACCGAAATCAATATCCAGCATCTGAGGGGTTTCCGTGGGGGAGGTTTCCATGAAAAATATATTTTGGTCTCTGATGACTTTTGTTTCATCAGGCTCACTGATTGCCATTTCATACTGCCTGCTTAAGAGTTCGCTCATTTCCTTTTTGTCCCCTGTGAAAGAGCCGTCCCCTTTGCTCAGTGGGCCGATGTTTGATGTTGTTTTAGCCTTTTGTTTGGCGTATGAAAAGAAGTATTTGGAATTTTCCTTTATACCTGCAATAGCTTTCCTCTCCTCTTCCATATGTTGTAGTTCATATGATATTCTTAGCCTTTGTTCAATTTCCACAATTTCTCTATCTATTTCGACCTTTTGCCTATCCTGTAGATTTTGATGTGTGCGTCTTTGTGTGAGTAATTTTCTTCTTCTGTACAGCCTCCTCCTTTCCCGATCTTGTTTGCTTCTTCGTTTTGTTTGTCTTGCAGGTATATGGTGGCTACAGATTTGGGTCATGGTTTCTGTTATTAAGACTAGACATTCTGCTGGTGTCAGGTTATCCATTAGATCTTCCCAGTCTATTTCCTCCATTTCTTGATTTACCTCTTCCCACCTAATGTTTTTGTTATTGAAGTTAAATTTACTGAAGGGGCCGATTTTTGTTCTCGATTCTGAGGTTGTCTGTACACTTTCTAAGGTTGTTTTGATCTCAATTAATTTATGATCTGAGTATGTTGTGTCCGATATGTTAATGCTGTGTACTAGAGAGTCGTTGTTAGTGAAGACCAGGTCTAAGATATTGTTTTCCCGTGTGGGTTCAGCAATATGTTGGGTAAGACTAAAAAAATCACAAAGTTCAAAAAGCTCTCTCGTATTAGTATTTGCTTCTCCGGTGTTATTTACCACTAACTGGTTTTCTAGTTGTCTCCATTTAATGTTTGGCAGGTTAATACCTAAAGAGCGGCCTAGGCGGTATATAATATGTAGCCACCAGCGGGGTGTTTTTACCCAAAATAGGGCTGTTTATGTGATCATTTTCATGCCTAAATAAGACCCAGAGCGTAAAACAAGTATCTATCCCTGAAAGGGCATAAACAGAGCTTTCCAATGACACCACAACGATCCTTTTATGACCGCTAGTTTTCTTGCAACAACTGCGCTACACGAGTGCAAAAAGCATGTAATTCGGTACTTTCCCCATACAATTCAGTATGTAGCGAGTGAGAGAGGGAGGGAGGAGGTGGGATTCATGTCAGTCGGTTCGCCGCGGTGGTCTGGAGCAGTCATACGCTCGCTACTCTCCTGCCACCACTTGTCTCTCTCTCTCAGCAACATTACGTGCTGAAATTGCCACACGACCTATGTGCCAGATAGTCCAGATTTATTATACTCGACTTATGTTGCGCGCCGACAGTTAGGGGTTAAAGTCTCCTAGCCATATAATATTTGGTGTTGGGTTCCCCAGGGTTTCCACTTCTGATTTTATTTTGTTGAGCTGGGTTTTGAATTCTTCTCGGGATGAGTCTGGAGGCCTGTATGTAACAATAACTGCTAAATTTAGGGATTCTATTTTAACTCCAAGTATTTCCACCACTTCATTACTGTTATTTAGGAATTCAGTACATATCAGTGAGTCATGTATGTACAAGGCTACACCTCCATGTGATCTATGCATTCTGTCCGCCCTTGTTCAACATTGTTCTGGTAACATTTCTGGAATATTTTCCACTGGTATCGGAAACTAGACTGATTGTAGATGAATTTAGGCAACCGAAATATTGTATATGTTAACCACATAAGCTGCCAGACCAGTGTTGAACAAGAGTGAAAAAGTGCTTGTGTGATACCGGCTTAAGTCACCATACTCTAGTCGCTTGACTCGGGTAGCGCTGGTTCGATCCCAGGTACCTGCAGGTGAGGTTTCTATCAAAAACTTTCCGGGCTGTGGAGGTTAAGTGTGGATGCGCCACCTCTGAGTTCCACCTGGTTCCTTGCCCACATCCTACCCCTTCTGGGGGTATGTAGGCGCCCTTGTGGCAGCCAAATCTGTTGACTACTTAGGATAAGTTAGATTAAGGAATTGTGTATTATCAGCTTCAATGGCTGCCGCATCCAAATATACCAATTTATTATTATTATTATAATTATTATTATTATTATTGTTTTGTTTTTTTATTTTTATAATTTATATTATTATTATTATAATATGTGGCATTATTATCACATATATTCACTCAACATTATCCCATCAATAAATACTTTATTACAATCCTCTTCCATTTCCTAATGTCATCATCATCATCATTATTATCATCATAGCTTCAACATCGTTCCCATTATCATAACTGTATTAATGTTTTCATTAAGGGGGCCCACCTCATTTTTTTGGAGTTTGGAACAGTGTGCGAAAAACGGAATTTGAAGGTAAATGCGGGGAAGAGCAAGGTTATGGTCTTCGAAAAGGGTGAAGTCACAGAGTGTGAGGTGAAGCTGAACGGTCAGGCTATGGAGATCGTCAACTCTTTGAAGTATCTGGGCAGTGTGTTGAGTAAAGATGGGACTATGGATGAAGAAGTGCGGGAGAGGGTACAACAGGGAAGAGGGTTGTAGGAACGCTAAAAGCAGTAACAAGAAATAGGGTGGTCAGTATGGAAGTGAAGAAGTCCTTGCATGACAGTGTGGTAATCCCGACACTGACTTACGGAAGCGAAGCATGGACGTTGGTTGAGAGACTCAGACCAAGAGTGAGAGCAGTGGAAATGAATTACTTAAGGAGTGCGTGCGGAGTTACATGGAGGGATAGACAGACTAATGAGGAAGTAAGAAGGAGGTGTGGTGTGGAGGTAGATGTGCTGGAAAGTGTGAAAAGGAACAACTTGAGATGGTTCGGCCATATGGAACGTATGGAAAGCGAGAGAATAACTAAGAGGGTGTATGAGAGCGAGGTGGAGGGACAGAGAGGGAGAGGTAGACCGAATGAGAGGTGGAAGGATGGAGTGAGGAAGTACATGAACGAACGAAGGCGGTGCTGGTTGGGGGGAGGGGCGTTGACTGACTGGGGACAGAGGTGCATGGGGGCGGTTCGTTCGTGGCCACCCCTTCAAAATGGGGATCACGGCGTCAGGCAATAGATAGATAGATAGACCTAATTTTTTGTCCCTACCTTTCTCTCTTGGTTGTATCCATTCTGCCCCATTCAGTATACTGTTTTAAAACGTTTAGGTTAGCGTAAAAAAAAAAAATATATATATATATATATACAGTATATACCAGTATATATACCAGTATATATATATATATATATATATATATATATATATATATATATATATATATATATACATATACCGGTATATACGGTATATATATAATGTAAAACTTGCAATATAGACAAACCAAAACAGGAGGGGCACAATATATAGACCAAAAAATGTATTAATATATCAGAGATCAGGTCAAAGGTCAATCGGTGTGGAAAAGAGTTATTCACACTATAGTCTGTTCATTCAAGGTTGGGCAGAAATCGTAACCCCTACCCTCTCATAACTATAAAAGGACTACTAGAGTAATGGAGATAATTTTTCTTCCAAATACGAAGACTTGGCTAGGGAATATGTGTATAAATTGACGGCTCATTTGCTCTAGCCCTTTTTGAGTTTAAAGAGGCTAGAGATTATGATTTCTGCCCAACATAGAATGAACAGACTATAAAGACAACAACAATTATCAATATTAAGTAACACCCAGTTCTTAACATTAATCATCAATTACAAACCCCAATGCACTTCAATAAACTAATGAAAGCATATGGCCCTCCCGGGATTCGAACTCGGTACACCACACCCAGAACATAAGCATCTAAACCATTACACCACCAACACAGTCTGAGATCAGGTCAAAATTTAATCAGTGTGGAAATAACTTGTTTGCAAGAGTTGACTGATGAAATGAAACAAACAAAAACTGTATCAATATGTCAGTGATCAGGTCAAAGTTCAATCAGTGTGGACAAAATTGTTCAAAATAGTTGGCTGATAAAATGAAACAAACAAAACAATCTTATCAAAATGTCTGAGTTAAGGTCAAACGGTCCAGAAAGGGAGTTGTTCAGAATAGTTGGATGATGAAAAGTACAAATGAAAACAAACTTATCAAAATGTCAGAAATCAGGTCAAAGTTCAATCAGTGTATAAAAAGAGTTGTTCAGAAAAGTTAGATGATGAAAGGAAACCAACATCACAAAAAGAGTTGTTTATTATCAAGCCCCAACATTTTAGTATGTTGTTTTTGTGAGCTCCTCATGTCCATGGTATCTTGTTAACATTATCCGCACTCACATAGATTCTCAGGTCCAACAGGTCATACAACAACTCCGACATCTGACTTCCAGCACCATCACCTAGAAAGAGAGAATAATCAGAATAGTCACAGTAGTGGGAAGAAAAAGAAAAATATTGACATGAAGAGGAAGATCAAATTAAAGCAAAGATGGATGAAATAAGGGGGATGGTTACATTTTTGGTCAATATTTTTCATTTATTTATTATTTTTTTGTTTCCTCTCTAAACCTCCATCAAGCTTTTAACAAAATAATTAAAATACAACATCTCTAGACACCCCTTCAAGATATATTTGTACATTTTTCGGTAGAAAAATGTCCCGGCCGAAGGCCAGTTACTCGTAAAATTACAGGCTCGTTATCGCTCGCCAGGAAGAAAATCGACACCTAAATAGCACGAGAGGTTTTAATATTGACAAAGAAATAGGGTGTAAATTCTTAAAATTGCCAAACTAATGAGCTGAACGTCTTAAAATCTAAAAAAAACAAGGAGGCTAAACACGAGGGAGCAGGGGTCCAACAGGTCGTACAACAACTCTGACATCTGAGAGAGAGTGTAGTCGTTAGTGAAAGGGCATTTCGTTTTGCTCGCTGTATGCTGTATTAATGTCTGTAAGATGTTGAATAGGGTGTGTAAAGATAGGAACATGTTTGTATATCTCACTCGAAACGATGAAGTAATGCTTAAATAGTGCTGATACGATTTATTGATCGAAATATACTTGGTGCCGCGACATCACTTATTTGGCCGACTGTACTACTTTAGCCTCCCAACTCCCCCAGCAGCGCCACCTCCAGGTATTTTAGCACTCCAATTACTATACAGGTATCCCTTGATTTATGATTGGTTTTCGTTCCTGAAAACCCCTTCTTAAATAGAAAAGTTGTACAGCGAACCCAAACGTTAATGGGGTAAATGGGGATGCGTTCTCGGACCAGCCAAAACCCAAACCCAACACCCAAAAATACAAACGTTAATGGGGTAAATGAGGATGCATTTTCGGAACAGCCAAAACCCAAACCTCCCTAAACTTATAATAATATCATAAATCGGGGCATCGGATAATGAGGGAGACCTGTACTCAGTTTCAAATAGGTAGTCCAGAAATCATGAACCCTAACCTCCGTAACTCAAAAAAGGGCTAGAGCAAAGGGGTTGTAAATATCCACCCCTATTCCCTGGCTCTAATAGGGCTAGGGCAAATGGGATGTAAATTTCCACACCTATTCCCAAGGCTGACCCTTCCCAAATGGTAGAAAAAAAGCATCGACCTACCTTGTACCATAATCTTGCAGTAATACGTGGCACCCGGTTGTAAGTGAGCGCCGGGTGTCCTGGTAAGGATGCCAGACACGGGGTCCAGCAGGAAGTTCTGGTCCCCCGGGGGTGCAAACAGCTGGTAGGTGACCAACGCGCAGGGACAACGCGCAGACTCTCCGGGACCAAGGGGGCAAGTTAGTCCAAGGTCCTCGTCTGTGCTCCAGGCTTGGTAAACTTCTCCTGGGGTAGAGGAAGGAATAGTTTATTAAGTAACACCCCGTTCTTAACATTAATCATCAATTACAAACCCTAATGCACTTGAATAAACTATATAATGAAAGCATATGGTCCTCCCGGGATTCGAAGAACAGTGTACAGAGTTCAGTCATACTTACCCTTCTCCAGTACACTCTTCCAATAAAGCTGGCATGATGCACGAAGTTCACACTAAAGCCCCGTACACACTATTATTTATCACTGTTAGTCTTCAATCACAACTTGAATAATACTCAGCATTCAGCTCTGATGTTGTGTCCACACTACAGGTACCCTCGCTCACTGGTAGTATGTTAGTGGCGTCCACGAAACCTTGTAATCCTTTATATCAGTATAAAAGCCTTCTATTGTGAGAACTAATTATAGCAAAATTTACTTAGTCAATCTTGTATAATTGATCAGTTATTATGACAAAGTAAATGCCAAGTACAAACTTAGTATTGTTTTCACGTAAGTACAAGAGATATATTATCAGACAAAATAGGCGGGACACAAGATTAGCCTACTACCACCACCCTCCTGCCCGTCTCCCCTTATTCCTATTTAATTCGTTCATTTAACTAATTTATAATTATTATTCCTCCAGAACTGTAGAACCACTGATTATCAGGAACTAATTAATCTAATGGGTAGTAAGGTACGAACCTAGGGAGCTTATGAGGTACTATACTTAATTCGTCTACTACATCACAAAAATACTGTGACAGTAGAGGTTTCTCTGGGAGTGTCAGGTAACCTTTTGTTTATATTCGACTTGCTTGTAACAGCAAATCTGTCAAAGATTTAGTTTTTATCTTAAAACGATAGGCTATTAAAGATTCATCAAGAATTGTATAAAGTTATTTGTAGGCTTATTATTAATAATCCATTAGGTTATGATACAATTTAGTCCTAAACACACACATATATAATAGGACAATTTAAATACCCAAAGGAAAATAATGTGTCACTCCCGAAATCTATTATCCTGTATTGAAAAAGGACACTGCTGCATCCACCCTCACTCTGGGAGGTCTGGTGAGATACTGGCAATTCCAGCCCGATGATGTTTCATTCACGACCGTTGTGATCGAGCCTCATCATTCACACATTTGAATGATACAGCGCGATCATGATCGTGAATTTTTCCTGACGAACGTCAGCTTTGAAGGAGGACTGTCATTCATGAATGATAGTGTGTACGGGGCTTAAGAGCACAGTATTTAGTCATACTTGTGTTCGAGAGTTCAGTCACACTTGCTCTCCCTTGCCAGCATATGCTACTCACAGAGACCCTCATTAGGATCTAGTGAGGGGCCTATAGGTAAATACCCAGGCAAAGTAACTCACCCAGCGATGTCGCCATCAATACAAAAAAAGAAAGAAGATACATGCCCATGCATCAGCAGTGTTGGGCGAGAAGCAGAAGTAAAGCACCCAGCATTATCCCAGCACACCTTGAAATCTACAACACCCGCACCGGCAATGCCCGTGACCCTGGGCAAACACCTGGACACTTAGAACAAACAGGACACATTATGTTTAATGTCTTAGTAATTTTACGTTAGAAGCGTTATTGAAACCAAGGAACAATCTTACTCAGTGTTTCCGGGTGGATGGGACTGGATAGCCTTATTGGACAACCCATCTAGCACTCCCCCTGTGATAGGGTTGTCTCTGGTGTTAACGGTCCCCCTGGTATCTGAAAGGGGTGTTCCCGCATGGATGGGACTTGATAGCCTTGGCGGGCAACCCATCTAGGGGAATGAACCCTAAGCAAATTACCGATGGGCTACACGCTAATCGGTGCCCCTTGCAGGTGTCGATCTCTATAACAGATAACACTGAGTAAGATTGTTCCTAAGTTTGAATAACGCTTCTAACGTAAAATCGCTAAGACATTAAACATATTATCCTTTACCTCATTGTTTGATATATCTATGCATCTGTTGGTGGTGTAATGGTTTTGATGCTTATGTTCTGGGTGTGGTGTCCCAAGTTCGAATCCTTGGAGGACCATAATGCTTTCATTAGTTTATTCAAGTACATTGGGGTTTGTAATGGATGATTAATGTTAAGAACGGGGTGTTCCTTAATCTTAAGCGAATCCGTTTACGAGACTAAGGTATATATTATATACTTGGTTACCGAAGTTTGCCTCTGAACAACACTATTCCCATTACACAATCTAGACTAAAGTATATTCACTAGTTCTTTTTCCCCACATTATCTCGTATTTCACAGGTTCTACTTGATGCTGCCGTTCATATAACTAGTTTAGTCTTACTTATGTTGAAGTCATGCACGATATACAGTATATGAGTCAAACTACCTAATTGTATACTCGATTACTTGTATGTATATTCGGACGTCATAGTCTCTGGCCCAATCATAAGAATTCGTGGACCCCCTATATTTATTTGTATGCAATTGTAACAAGCTGGAATAATTTTTGGAAAGAACTTTTTTGTTCAATAAATAGTATATCTAGTTTTATAGTTTATGTATAGAAAATTATATTCATAAATTCTTTTCCAAAGATATACTTCCATAATTAGATATAGGTGAAGTCCACAATTATTTATGATTGGGCTAGAGACTATAGCATCCGAGTGAAAAATGTACTCCTTCATGCTTGATTGTAATTATCTATTTATATACATGCATTTGTAAATCACTTGGTTAATATAAACCTTATATGCCAACGTTTGTGGATTCTGTTCTTGTCTTAGCATTCCAATCTAGTTAACCCCTTCTGTACCAGCGACGGCATACAGCCGTAAGTAAAAATGTGACTCACCAATACCAGCGACGGCTCTCGGCCGTTCTGCTAGTTCTACTAATATCTAGCTGGAGCTGCTAACATGACTTGGAGGCACTGTTGTGAGGAGTTGGCAACACTTCTCATGGTACCTCTCAGCTATTCTGGGCCGGCTGACTCAGTTACCCACCAACTCTTGAGCTGAGAGGGTGTTGTCTCGTTAAATATGGCATTAAGTCTGTTACTGGAGGGTACACTTTTATCTACTATGCCATGGTACAGTAGGGGTTAGGGACTACTGACTCACATGAGTCATTATCGATACCAATTAGAAATACAGGTATCGGTATTTAAAGAAATATTTCTGAAGTTGCTCTTTAAATATCGAACCTGTGGCATTGTGAGGGAAGACCACTGTGGCCGCATGAACCAGGAACCGTGGTCCGTAGAGATCCACTGTGGGGGAGAGAGAAGTGGTAATATTAGAGGAGTGGGGAATATATAAGGGGTATTGTGTCAAAAACAGTAAGTGGAAACAAAGTATGGTTTAAAGCAATGGTGATGGGTAGAGTTGCTTAATAAGCAAAACACCTTATAAGGATGTGCCTTTATTTTTAAATTGTCTCGTCCTATAATGATGTTTCACCTACCCTCATGAGATGGACTTGGGAAGCTTAATAGGAAGAATATAATGAGTGGTAATAGAGAAGTAAATACATTTTGTAAGATGAGACATTACTGTAGGAGCGGTAGTGGCTAAGGCAATAGCAACTTAGTATCTGGTAGCCGTAAAACATCAGACACTATAGGGGAGGCACTCGCTGCGGGCAGTTCTGCCTTTTGCCTTCCTCACTCACATAGAAAAACAAAAAAATGTCACAGAGTCTATTCCCAAGGGGGTGATTAGAGATTAATCTCTCAAACAAACAATACCTCACTTGGATTATAACCCTACCTTCCTAATATCAACACACAATATGATACACCCGGATGCCATAGTCTCTACCCCACTTGTAAGAGTTTGTAGATTCCCTGTGTTTTTCTATATGTAATTATAAATATCTAGACTAATATTTGGATACATCTTGCTTTTCAATATGTGGTATTTATAGTTTTGTAATTGATGTATAGAGAATTATATTCCTAAATTATTTTCCAGCAATATATTTCCATAATTATATAAAGGTGATGTTCACGAAAACTTATGAGTGGGCTAGAAACTGTGGCATCCGAGTTTACTTCCACAACACCAGACCAGAGCATCAAAAACCCTTTTACTTTTTGGAGACCTATGTTTGAAACCTATCTAATTGAAGCAAACGCTTCGTTTCCAGTTAAACAATTCATTCTTCCATAAGTGACTTTTGCAAGAACAACAAATGAATGAGGGAAAATTAGTGATATCGGTAATTTCCTATATGAGATTGAATAACACATGTTTTGACAAGAGAAAGTTACCCACCGTAAGTGTCACAGGTGGGCCCGTCCCAACAAGGGTCGCAGGTACAGGTATGGTCGTTGTGTTGCTCTCCGTTCACGCATCTGTAATGGCACACAGTTGTGTCAGAAAGAGTTTATCATTGATTTATAAATTGGATAGCCTCTACTACACTGGTTATTTGTATGGGATAAGGAAAATATAAACCTGGATTAGTTTGCTATTGTAAAATAAAAAATGTATTTAACTCTCAATGAGCAGCTGTCTTGTTTACATCACCGTAGTGCCTGGCGGGTATATTTACAGAAAATTAGCTTCATTCCATGCTCATTTTCATGCACAAGCAAGAGCCAGATCGTAATATAATTATATATCCGTGAAAGGGCGATAATAGAGCTTTCCAATGACACCTGAATCATCCTTTTACGACCACTGGTTATCTTGCAACGATCGTGCAACCGGAGGCGAAAATACCCTATAATGATGTATTTTTGCTGAATGTATCCTTGTTGAGAGCAGTAGGGAGGCGGGGATGAGATGCAGTATGTTTCAGTGACGGCCATATAGCGATGGCGAGGGGTCCGAGGTCACGTATTGTCCCCCCAACGCTCGGTTTCTCTCTCATAGCTCATAATGGCCTCAAAATGGCACCCGTCATATGACGGGCGCCGCAGGGGTGGCCAGTATTCTCTCTTCCATTATATGACGGGCACTGGGAGTTGAGGGTTAAGTGTTATTTTGTATTTCCTTTAATATTAAATAATCAACTCTCTTCCCCTGTTGCACCCTCTCCCGTACTTCTTCATCCACAACACACTGCCCAAATATTTAAATGAGCTGACATTCTCCATAGCCTGGCCTTTCAACCTCACCTCACACTCTGTGACTGCACCCCTTTCAAAGACCATAACCTTACACACACAATTTTCCAATAGCTGGAGATTCAATTTTTATGAATTTATTCTTCAAGCTTTATCGGAGAACTATTCAATCCTCCGATAAAGCTTGAAGAATAAATTCATAAAAATTGAATCTCCAGCTATTGGAAAATTGTGTGTGTAAGGTTATGGTCTTTGAAAGGGGTGCAGTCACAGAGTGTGAGGTGAGGTTGAAAGGCCAGGCTATGGAGAATGTCAGCTCATTTAAATATTTGGGCAGTGTGTTGTGGATGAAGAAGTACGGGAGAGGGTGCAACAGGGGAAGAGGGTTGTAGGAACGCGGAAAGCAGTAACAAGAAATAGGGTGGTCAGCATGGAAGTCAAGAAGTCCTTGCATGACAGTGTGGTAATCCCAACATTGACGTACGGGAGTGAAGCATGGACGTTATTGGAGAGACAAACCAAGAGTGAGAAGGGTGGAAATGAGTTTCTTGAGAAGTGCGTGCGGAGTTACATGGAAGGATAGACAGATGAATGAGGAAGTACGAGAGCGGTGTGGTGTGGATGTAGATGTGCTGGAAAGTTTGAAAAGGAACTCCTTTAGATGGTTCGGCCATGTGGAACATATGGGAAGCGATAGAATGACTAAGAGAGTGTCCGAGAGTGAAGTGGATGGACGAAGAGGGAGAAGTAAACAGAGAGAGAGGTGGAAGGATGGAGTTAAGAAGTATATGCATGAAAGCGGTGCTGGATGGAAGGTGGGGCGTCAAGTAACTGGTGACAGAGTTGCATGGGGGCAATTCGTTCGTGGCCACCCCTTCAGGGATCACGGCGTCTGGTAATAGATAGATAGACTTGTGGAAATCCCCAAATATAGCACCAAAAGGCCGAAATAATCCAGATAGCAGAGAGTCTTCAAAATAGTATAATTATGATAATTCGTCCAGTCAAAATGTACGCTCGGTCAAAAAAGTATCTCCAGCCCTATGCTGATCATCTGGTGTGTACATCTCGGTAGTATAGGTCGTAGGTCTTAGGTAGTATAGGTAGGTAGTAGTATAGATGGATATAGTTGCAGGTAGATATGCTAACCCTACCGAGCTGTACATACCAGATGATCAGCGTAGGGGTGCAGATATTTTTTTGACCGAATTTACCTGGACCTGGGAAAAGTTGCAACAACAATTATTGCAGGTGTCTTGGTTTCAGGAAACCCTCAAATAAAACATATCAAAAGTATAGTATCAAAATAGTATAGACGACATTTAATTGCTCTGGTTTGCCCGCATGGTAGATACATGTGCTCAACGTGTGCTACGTTGATGATGCTCGTCTTAAATATGTAACAGGGTCGCCATTCTCCAGTCACTGTCGCTCTCTCTCTCCCTAACCAAGTTAATTATTCCCTTATGTTTAATACAGCAGAATAATGGAACACCTAATTTACAATTCCCCAGCTAGACCTCCATCAAGCCCTTGGACTTCCTTTCAAGATAAATGTGTAAATTTTTCGATAGAAAAATTGCCCGGCCAAAGGCCGATTCCTACTAAATTTACAGGCTCGCTATTGCTCGCCAGGAAAAAATAGACACCTAAATGGCACGAAAAGTCTTAATATTGACAGAAATTGTTGAAAGGTTAAAAAACGACAAACTAATGGGGCGAACGTCATAAAATCTCAAAACAAATTTGCTAAACATGAGGGAGAAGGGGGTCCATAAAAAGCTAATACCTCCCCATTGAATATGTAACAGAGGTGCCAGTAGCTCTCTCTCTCCTTAACCAAGTTATTATTCCCTAATAATTATTACAACAGAATATTGGAACGCCTTTGCCATTCCCCGTTCTCCCTCATGTTTGGGTAATTTTGTTTTTGTTGTACCCCTTTCTCCCTCATTTTTAGCATATTAGTTTTGGGATGCTATTTTAATCTTGATGGAGGTGTAGCGAGGAAACTAAAAAAAAAAAAAAAAAAAAAAAAAACATATATATATATATATATATATATGCCCCCTTAATGTACACGCTTCCACTAAAATTATATTAGAACGTCTTTGACATTCCCCAGCGAAGTAATTATTGAGATGCTTGTCTGAGGAGAACTGGTTAATTTTGCAGGCGTCTCAGTTAAGGGGGTAGTGCTTGTTTTTTGTGTGTATATATATATATATATATGTATAGATATATGTATAGATTTTTGAATTGCCTCGCTAGACCTGCATCAAGCTTCATATAGCACCCTCTAGACCCCCTTTCAAGATTAATTTGTACATTCTTCGGTAGAAAAAATGTGTCCAGGCCAAAGGCCGAATCATTCTAGATATAAAGGCTGGCTATCGCTAGCCCTGAAAAAGTCGACACCTAAATGGCACGAAAGGTCTTAATATTGACAAATAAATTGGGCAAATGGTCTTGAAATCTGAGGAGAACTGGTTAATCTTGCAGGCGTCTCAGTTAATCCCTTCTGTACCGGCGACGTCTTTATAATTATATTCTAGCAATATTAATTCTACATTCTACATATATTAAAGCATGGAAACAAAAGTGCATTAACCGTTTATATCATAGTGTAAAAGATTGTTTATATCATAGTGTAAAAGATTGTTTTCAGTGTTCACTCTAGAGATTCACCTCCTCTTACACACACACACACACACTTCTCTGATGTCGGAGGCTCGATTCCACGGGCCGGCAGGGGAAGTTCTCTCAAAAACTTTCCCCACTTGCCCACGTCATACTCCCTCGGGGGTTTGTAGGCGCTCTCATTAGCAACCAGGATTAGTCTGTTGATCCCTTAAGCCGGTATCACACGAGAGCTTTTATAGTCAACATTCGATGGTCAACATTTTTCTGGCAACATTTCTGGACTATCTTGCATTGATATCGGAAACTAGACTGATGGTAGATGAATTTAGGTAACCGAAATGTTGTAAATGTTGACCTCATAAGCTGCCAGACCAGTGTTGAGGATAAATGTTGAGGGAAAAAGTGCTTGTGTGATACCGGCTTTAGGATAAGATCTAGGTTAATTTAATTAACTATGTGTATTTTCAGCTTCATTGGTTGCCGGCTTGAAATAAACCGATTATCATTATTTATGCATTATTACACACACACACACACCAATACAAATATGAGTAATTATTATTATTATTTTTTGTCTTCTATATTCCAACTACTCCCTCTCGGGCATAGGCTGATATCCTTTACACTCTACCGCTGAACACGGTGAGGCCCGTGAGGTCTTGTTCCAGTCTAGGGAGTGAGAAATGCAAAGCACCTATTCACGACTCGAACCTAACTCCATCTCTGAAGCTGCTTCGCCTCTGCGCTCTACAGTCTCACTCCCCAGGCTCGGACCCTCACTCTCAGAACACCACCTATTGAGCAATTAACTCACTAGGCATTGCCCCCATATTGTAGCATATTTTGAATATGGTAATATTCATACAGTGCTATTTAATTAGGGAACAATGAGGGTATTTTGTTTTGGCATTTCGGTGTGCTGTGGTAATGCACTGAAACTAGGTACAGCACAAATTCCATCTCAATAATATCTTCCCATTGACATATTGGGATTCGAACCCGGGTCCATTGGATTACCAGTCCAGTGGCAAGAGCACTCTGCCACACCTCTCCATTATGATAATATCGTTATGTTGGTAGTTTGTGGATAACACAAAAATAGTTTGCTTGTTGTTGGTGGTTGCTCATTTTGGTTCTATTGATTAACTTGGGGTTTCGTTTTGGTTTTGATTGTAATGGGTGTGGTTGTATTAATTAAAGATGAGGGTATGGTTGTTTTGTAGTGATAGTTATGACGTTATTAATAGCAGTAGTGATATAAACAGTGACCTACCTGCTGGTGTTCCTACTGTGATGATGATGGTGGTGGTGGTGGTGGTGATGTGCCAGACCGCTTTGTACTGCACCATCTGAAAAAGAAAAAGAATGATATACATATACAGTATATATATATATATATATATATATATATATATATTTAAATACTCCCAGCCGGGATCGAACCTCCGACATTCAGAACGAGTGTCCAAGCTTTTAATCCACTACACTATGGCGTAGTGTATTAAAAGCTTGGTCACTCGTTCTGATTATAGGAGGTTCGATAGTATTTAAACATTTATCAGCGCATGTGTATATATACAGTATATATATATATATATATATATATATATATATACGGTATATAGTTAACCACTTCTGTACCTGTGACGTCTTTTTTATTATGCTCTAGCTAAATTTAAGCGATTTTCTTCATTTTAAAAAGGGCCTCAAACACTCAACAGGCTTCGAACTATCTCATTTAACCCTTTCTACTACCACAGATCCTTCTTAAACTGCACCAAATTGTCTAAATATATCTATAATAAAATTAAATAGATGTCACCGGCACAGCAGGGGTTAAACTCTTGTTAAATTATTCCTCTTTCGTCGCCAGTAAAATAACAATTGATCGCTTGCGAGTTTCAGGCTATAAGGAGGTTGGAGCTGTAGACATCGATAGTAAAGAGAAATGCAATTAGTATGTAGGTTTCTGGTGGCTAAAGAGTATGTTGAATTGGGTTTGATGTATTGATAAATTTACTACAACCGTATTTTAGCAGGTGAATCAGCTGAATATCGATGTCTACAACTCCAACTTCCTTATAGCCTGTAACTCGCAAGTGGTCAATTGTTAGTCATAGAGGCGAATGTCCTCTGGGTACGATTTTACTTTTGGCTGAAATAGAAGGTTAGATAATGGTGTTCTGGAGAGAGAGAGAGAAGGGAGGGAGGGAGGGAGGGGGAGTCACACACATCAATACTTGGGGTGTGAAAATACAAACTGACCTGTCTCTCTCTCTCTCTCTGTATGCCATCTCTACTAGACTCATGTACTGACCACCTCGTTTGGATCGTAATGTCTGTGTGGCTAGTGTATTTATGTAAATCTATGTAAATCTCTCTCTCTTTCTTCTTTTCTATCCTTTTCTTCAACTTACCTTTTCTATTGGATATGCCATCTTTACTTAAGTCCTGAATCACCACCTCGTTTGGATCGTAAGGTCTGTGTGGCCAGTGTATATATGTAAATCTCTCTCTCCCTCTCTCTCTCCCTCTCTCTCTCTCTCTCTCTCTCTCTCTCTCTCTCTCTCTCTCTCTCTCTCTCTCTCTCCACCATTAAACACAGTACAATACGACTCTCCTTGGTCCCTAGTGAACAGAACACTTTTATCTAACCTTCTATTTCACCAAAGTTAGGTGAGCCCACCTCGCTTTTTTTTTCTCCTTCTCTCCCTCTCTATTTGGCTTGCATCCATTCGGCCCCATTCAGCCTACTGTTTTAAGACGTTTACTCCCATCCAGGTGTCAATATTTTCCTGGTGAGAGGTTGCGAGCCAGCATATATATTTTTTTGTTTTGAAAGCAAGACAAATTTGTACAATTTTCGATAGAAAAATGTCTCCGGCGAAGCTGGATTTTTAGATACAATGCTGGCTCGCTATCGCTCGCCAGGAAGATATCGACCCCTGGATGGGGATAAACGTCTTAAAACATTTGGCTGAATGGGGCCGAATGGATACAAGCCAAAGAGAGAGGGAGAGAAAGAGAAAACAAAAGCGATGTGGGCTCCCTTTATGGTGTAGCCAAAAGACATTCGCCTCTATACAGGTATCCCTTGATTTAAGGGGAGATAAACCGTTGTTCTGGACACCCTTCTCCCTATTTTTTAGCCCCACTAGTTTTTGAGATTTTTAGACGTTGGTTCCATTAGTTTGGGGATTTTATGACCTTTCACCCAATTTCTTTGTCAATATTAGGACCCTTTGTGCCATTTAGGTGTCGATTTTTTCCTGGCGAGCGATAGCGATCCTGTAAATTTACATGTACATTTTTCGATAGAAAAACGTCTCCGGCGAAGCCGGATTTCTCCATACAATGCTGGCTCGCTATCGCTTGCCAGGAAGAAATTGACACCTGGACGGGGATAAACGTCTTAAAACAGTAGGCTGAATGGGGCCGAATGGATACAACCCAGAGAGAGAGAGAGAGAGAGAGAGAGAGATTTAACAAAAAAGCGGTGATCCCCCTTTTCTGGAGTTTCTGAGAGTGACAAGACCTTACAGCTTTGAGGAGTTGTCAAGGGGTGTATGTGTTAGGGGCTGCCGGGACAACACTATACTCGGTTTACTTCAACTTAGCGAATATTTTACTCCTTTCGCAGCTAATTTATCGATAACCAGTGGAAAACAATTAAACTTCGCAGCTCATTTCTTGATAACTAATGGAACAATATGAAACTGTTAACACTATACTCGATTTATTTTAAGTTGGCACCTATATTATTCCCTTGGCAGCTTATTTCTTGTAACTAATAGCAAACGAAGACATTTCTAACACGATATTTTACTCCTTTTGCAACTCATTTCTCGATAACTAATGGACAATTATGAAACTTTTAACACTATACTCGATTTTAATTGAGTCAGCGGATCGACTCTGAAGTCGATCGTCTGTAGTCTGGAGTCGATCGTCTGAAGTCTTATAGATGCGGGTGTAGTCGGCATGTACAAATGACCGTTATTTCCATTGTCGGTTCGAGTCTCAAGACTTCTCCGGAGTCAAGACGACAACGTCGGCTGTATGCGGCTGTAGTCTGGTGAAGTCCTTTGGATGCGGCATACCGAGCCAGCTCCACCAAGTCGGGGAAAAAAACGCCATGACTAGCTACTCTGCTGCATGCGGCACCCGAGTCCTGTATGTGTGAAAGGGGCATAAGGTGACTATTCCCGATTCACCAAGAGTCAACAAGAGTCGGTACGTGTTCATCCAAGGGTCAGTACGAGTCACAGAGAGTCAACAAGAGTCACGAAGAGTGTAACACGAACCCAACACGAGTTGAGGAAAGTTGAAAAATAACGGTCAATTTTCAACACGAGTTGAGGAAAGTTGAAAAATAATGGTAAATTTTCTGAGCCAATAAACAAAGAATCTGTAAAAGTCAACAAGAGTGTAACAAGAGTCAACAAGAGTGTAACAAGAGTCACAAAGAATGCTCCCAAGAGTGGCCCCCATTGTGCAGGTGCCCGATTCACCCAAGAGTGTAACAAGAGTCAACACGAGTCACAAAGAGTTATGCAGAGTTCAACAAGAGTCAACAAGAGTCACGAAGATTCAACAAGAGTAAAAAAGAGTCACGTGTTGACACGTGTCTACACGTGTATCCTTCGGACTCTTGACGGGAGACAAGGAATTTCATGCAGGCATGACATTTCTAGGCCACTTCACGAGTCCCCTGGACACACCCCGATAGCAACACGACTCACACGAGTGTAACACGAGTCACGAAGAGTATGCCCGAATCATGACCGAATCTGAAAATGTCCACACTCTTGCTGGACTCAGGCACCGACTCTTGTATGTGTGAACCATGCTTTAGACGGACGTGTTCATTGTGATACGAATAATTACAGTATACATGCAACATGCCACTTTGTTCTCTCTCTTTCTCTCTCTCTCTCTCTCTCTCTCTCTCTCTCTCGCTTTTATTGTATATGCGAGATCCTATTACAGTTTTGTCATTGTCGTTAATGTTTGTTATGTTTGTTGTTGTTGGACTGAATTACAGTTACGTGTTATGTGTTCTTCTCCTGTCACCTATTTTTCCTTTCTCGAGTTTTGTTGATCCTCCCTACCCCTTGTGGGAGTAAGGGCTGGCTACTGATAAGTTAGTTAGTTAAAATATTACATCAGAGGCTATCAACCCTTCTGGATTATTTACCCTCTTGCTCACACGAGAGCTTTTATAGTCCACATTCGATTAACAAAACATTTCTAATAACATTTCTGGAATATTTTGCACTGGTATCGGTAACTAGATTGATGATAGATGAATTTAGGTGACAGAAATATTTTAAATGTTGACCTCATAAGCTGCCAGACCAGTGTTGATAAATGTTGAGGGAAAAAGTGTTTGTGTGATACCGGCTTAAGTCAAACATAACATCAGGACTGGAGCCCCTTTTCGAGAACTCCAGTCCCTTCTGGCTACTGACTGACTGAAATACGGGACAGAAG
Source organism: Paralithodes platypus (assembly GCA_032716605.1). Classification (NCBI taxonomy): domain Eukaryota; kingdom Metazoa; phylum Arthropoda; class Malacostraca; order Decapoda; family Lithodidae; genus Paralithodes; species Paralithodes platypus. The sequence goes on from CM064527.1 coordinate 22,301,415, forward strand.
TGAAGGCTGACTCAATTGACCACTTGCGAGTTTCGTTCTATAAGGAAGTTGGAGTTGTAGACATCGATATTTAGCAGAATTACCAGTTAAAATATGGTTGTAGTGCATTTATATATACATAAAACCCAATTCAATATACTCTTTAGCCATCAGAAACCTACTTTATTATTGTATTTCTCTTTACTATCGATATCTACAGCTCCAACTTCCTTATAGCCTGAAACTCGCAAATGGTCAATTCTGCTCATGTTAGCGATTGCTTGCTACCTCGAGAGGTGACCCACCTATTTAGACCGAGATGGTACAAAGATAATTTTGCAACAACAGATAATTTATATAAATATTTACTTTTTTATTGGGGTGGCCATGAACATTGGGCGTTTGTTACGAATCGCTAGGTCATGTTGCCTGGGTTTGACATCATCCAATAATAGTTTGACAGTGCGGGCTCGGTCCGCTGACCCTTTTAGCCGACGCTCTACTGACTATGCCATGCCTGGCTAATTTTTGACCTTTGTAACAGAGATATCGAATACCACGGCTTATGGGGAGTTTTCACTTAAAGGTTTGTTTTCTGGATCCCCTTCTCCTTCGTGTTTAGCCCCATTTGTTTTGATATTTTACAACGTTCGCCCCATTAGTTTGGTGATTTTATGACCTTTCAACATAGGAGAATAGCATAGGAGGTCATAAACACGCATATGACATCTCTAACCCCCCCCCCCCCAACCCTAATAACCCCCGAAACCTAATTTGACCCCCCCCCCCCCTTCTCCCTAGCCCAAAATTTCATGATTTTTGTTTTGTCTAAAATGCTTCAACATAGGATAATAGCATAGGAGGGCATAGACACCCATATGACATCCCTAACCCAAGCCCCCCACCCCCCCTAACCCCCGAAACTTAATTTGAGCCCCCCTCCCCTTAAGATACTACATCAATACTACAAAATATTACATCATGTTTAAGAGGATATAGATGCTTATTTTCTGGATGTGGTGTCCTGAGTTCGCATCCCTTGAAAACCATATGCTTTCATTAGTTTATTCATGTGCACTAGGGTTTGTAATTGATGATTAATGTTAACCCTCCCGCATTTTTATAACGCGATGGCGTCATAACGCCACCCCTCGAAGAGTGGTCGTATGACGCAATCGCGTCATAATGCCACCCGTAAGTTAGAAATATTCGTGGTAAATAAGTTTATAACGCGATTTTGACGTGTTTTTGGCTGGTAAGTGAGCCATCAGTAAGTTACAAAATGAAATATCTGGCAACCCCCTAGCGTCCCTGTGAGAGGAGTGCGGGCCTTTGTTTCACCAGTTGTGAGCCGGCCGCCAGTCTGTGAGGTAGTACTCCGGGACCTTTAAATCTCGTCTCGCCTCCATTGCCCGCCATGGAGCGGGTTTCAGGCGGGCAAATCTGGATTATTTATGTACCAAGAGGCAGTGTATCATTAATTTGTGGCTATCTATTTATAATTTATGTATATAACTTGTGATTTGTGACTTTGTGCCTCATTGTTCGCCTCTCCATAGCCAGCCATGTGGTTTTTAGGCGGCTAGAATGGACCCAGTGGAAATGTTGCGAACTGTGAATAATATTATTTATATCATATTCGTAGGGTTAGTGTAGTAAGCATTCGTAGTCACATTCCTAACTTATGTTAGGTTTGTGATTACTCGTGATTTGTGACTTTGTGCCTCGTTGCTCGCCTCTCCATAGCCAGCCATGTGGTTTTTAGGCGGCTAGAATGGACCCAGTGGAAGTGTTGTGAACTGTGAATAATATTATTTATATCATATTCGTAGGGTTAGAACATAAGAACATAAGAAAATGGGAGTCTGCAGAAAGCTGATTGGCCTAAGCAAGGCAGATCCCTGTCCCACACAACCCCAGTTCAATTACAAAGCCCAATTATAGGCTCAACACTCTAATACCCTGAGGATCATCTTACCCAAACGGTTAGAGATTAACGCAGGATTATGGGGGTATGCAGAGTGCTGATTGGCCCAACCTGGCTGATCCCCCTTCACACCCAACCCTTCTCGTCCATATGCTTATCAAATTTTATCTTAAAGCTCCCTACCGTTTTAGACCCCACTATAGCACTTGGTAGTCCATTCCACCCATCTACAACTCTGTTACCAAACCAATATTTGCCTATATCTTTTCTGAAACGAAATTTATCTAATTTGAAACCATTGGTACGAGTTCTTTCGCTATCACTGAGCTTTAGTACATTTGTCATGTCCCCTTTGTTAATCCCACTAACCCACTTGAACACCTCTATCATATCCCCTCTAACTCTGCGTCTCTCTAACGAATGTAAACCTAATTTCTTCAACCTTTCTTCATACGAAAGATTTATAATATTATGGATCATTTTTGTCATTCTACGCTGTACTCTCTCCAATGAATCTATGTCCATTCTGTAATAAGGACACCAAAATTGGACAGCATAATCCATATGGGGTCTCACTAATGACAAGTAAAGTTTTAAGATAACATCAGCAGTTCTGTTACTCACACTCCTAGAGATGAACCCGAGAATCCTGTTTGCCTTATTACGAACGCTTATACACTGTTTTCTAGGCTTCAAATCATTGCTAACAAACACACCTAGATCTTTCTCACAGTCTGAATTTTCTAATTCTAAATTAGCTAGTTTATATTTAACATTTGTATGCATCTTCCCTATCTTTAATACCTTGCATTTGTCAATGTTAAACTTCATCTGCCAATTTACTGACCATTCATGTAAGGTATCTAGATCCCTTTGGAGGCACTCTATATCGCTATCTGAATCAATTGATCTCCCCATTTTAGTATCGTCTGCGAATTTACTTATCCTACTAGTTATACCTAAATCTAGGTCATTTATGTATATAAGAAACAACAGGGGACCTAATACCGATCCCTGGGGGACACCACTTTTGACTGCTCCCCACTCTGACTTGGTACCATTTATGCTGACTCTCTGTTTCCTACCAATTAGCCATGACCTAATCCATCCCAACAACGACCCTCCTATTCCATGTGCCTCAACCTTTCTCATCAATCTCTCATGAGGGACTCTGTCGAAAGCTTTACTGAAATCTAAATAAATAATATCATATGACTTGTCACTATCTACTGCTTCATATACCTCTGAGAAAAAGCTAAGCAAATTAGTAAGGCAAGAACGTCCCTGAGTGAATCCATGCTGAGAAGAATTTATTAAGTTAAATTTGTCTAAGTGGCTTCTAATTTTCCTAGCAATAATAGACTCTAGCAACTTTCCTATGATTGATGTGAGACTAATGGGACGGTAATTGGATGCTATCGATTTATCACCTTTTTTGAAGATCGGAACTACATTTGCAAGCTTCCAAGCTTCTGGAACTAAACCTGTTTCTAAAGACTTGTTAAATAAAAATGCTAATGGGCTACTTAACTCATCTCTGCATTCTTTTAATACTCTAGCATATACCTCGTCAGGACCAGGCGATTTTTGAGGTTTCAGTCTGTCAATTTCCTTAAGCACATCATTTCTACTTATACTACCTGTACTTAACATATTTTCTATACTATCACTATATACCATATTGACTTCTGGAATCTGTGCCAAATTTTCATTAGTAAAAACGGAAAGAAACTGACTATTTAATGTACTGCACATTTCTAAATCATTTTCTGTTATTTCTCCTATTGAAGTTTTTAGGGGGCCTATTACATCTCTAACTTTAGATTTATATAGTTGGTAAAAAGCTTTAGGGTTATTTGTTGAGTCACTGGCTATCCTTATTTCATAATTTCTTTTTGCTTTCCTGATTTCCTTTTTGACCTGTCTTGATAGAGTCTGATAGTATATATGTAGATGATTTTCGCCTTTCTTTATTTTTCTATATATTCCTTTCTTTTTTCCTATAAGATCTATTAGCTTATTAGTCATCCATTTTGGTTGGTTCTGCGGCGATCTAAATTTTCTTTTAGGGGTATATTTATTTTGAGCATTGTGGAGTGAAGCAATAAACTGGTTATATGTAGGTGGCAAGTTTAACTCTGGCATATCCTGACTTAATTGCTTAACAATAGGGTCCACCCTTAAGTCTCTTCTTAGCCCACCATAATCGGCTTTTCTGAAATCTGGGATAAGTGTCGTATTCTCTTTAGCATTCCCTGTCCATTGTATATTAAAATAAATAGATTTATGATCGCTATTTCCTAGGTGGTCACCAATCTCTACATCATTAAATTTATCATATGTTCATTGTTACTGAAAACTAAATCAAGAATATTAATACCTCTAGTCGGCGTATCTATGAATTGAAATAAAAAACTATCTTGTATACCCTCAATAAACTCTACTGAATCGGAGTCGCCTATTTGGTGCTGCCAATCAATGTTCGGAAAATTAAAATCCCCCATAATGCACACATTGCTAAACCTTGATGCTATTTTAATTTCCTCCCATAACGATGTTCCGCCATTTCTACTCATATTAGGCGGTCTATATATAACTCCAATAACTATGGTCTCACTACCTTCGTTAACCTCTACCCAAACACTTTCATTATCATTATTTAGTCTAATACCTGATTTAATACAGCTTTTTAATGTACTCCTGACAAACACTGCTATACCCCCGCCCCTCCTACTTGTTCGGTCATATTTAAACAAACTATATCCTGGAATATCAAATTCTGCTAAAAAATGCCTAGATTCTGTATTAATCCACGTTTCAGTTAGCGCTATTATGTCTATATTTTCTGTGTTAACGAGTGCTCTAAGTTCGTTCATTTTGTTACATAAACTCCTACAATTTGTATAATATACCCTCAACCTATTACTTTTATTTGCAACTAATTTTCTATTGTTTTTTAGCTAACTTATTATTTCCTGTTGAACTACTAGCTCTAGACGGAAATTCTACTCTATCAGTAATCTCATCTTTACTATCAGTTACATGTGTAGTGTTATCGATACTACTATTACACATCACTATATTCGCACTATCTTGACTGATTATTTCTATTTTACTCACTGGTTTGTCACATGAAGTACCTGCTCCATATGGAGACAGTATTTTACTTACACACCCAGGTTTTTTTAACGAAACCCCGCAACAATCTTGTCCAGTGAGCTGGCCAAGGTCGAAACTCCTAGTCGAGAAAGATGTACTCCATCCTGGGCATACAGTTCATCCTTACCATAGAAGTGGGTCCAGTTATCTAGGAATGGTATTGACTTTGCCTTGCAATACTTCTCCAGCTGGCTATTTACACCAATAGCCCTGGAGGACCATTCCTTCCGTACCCCTCTTCTTGGCAGGATACTGTGTACCACAGGAAATCCACCCTTCTCCTTGATCCTCTCCAGCATTTCCTGGTACTTGGTCAGCAACTCCTCAGTCCTGCATCTCCATATGTCATTGGATCCCGCGTTGATGAAGATGATGGGGTCCTCCCCACCCACTTCTAGGACACCATCCATCTTCTCTGCCACTCTCCCGACTCCGGCTCCAGGTAGGCAGACAACTTTACTAACATGAGTGTTAGTAGCCCCGTCAAGGTACCTAACCATTGAATCGCCGACAATGAACTTAGCTTTTTTCCGTTGTCGGCGTGTAGCAGGAGTTGTAGCAGCAACAGCAGCAGACTTCCCCCCCTCCCCTCTCACTGCCTCGATGATCGCCACTTCCTCGCCATCACTCTCATCAGCCAAGGTGCTGAAGTTGTTGTGGGTCTTGAGTGGCTGCCTTTTCAGCTTGCAGGCCGTTGCACTGGTTGACACCACTTTCCAAGGGGCTTCACGATCCCTGGGAACACTTCCGGTAGCCTCACACTTCTTCTCCGCCATAGCTAGTCTCAAGGCCAAATTTTCATCTTTGAGACACTGAATCTCCTGCTCCACACTCTCCAGTCTTTCTTGCAAAGCAAGACAAAGCTGGAGAGTATGGGAGGAGACAGCAGACTCATCAACAACAGCCATCACTAAGAAAGTTCACTAGGACCTCACTAAGGGTAAACAGGTTCACTAGCGGTCACTGGGGACGTCCGCACTGGTCAGGGGTCAGAGGGCAACTAGTGTAGTAAGCATTCGTAGTCACATTCTTAACTTATGTTAGGTTTGTGATTACTCGTGATTTGTGACTTTGTGCCTCGTTGTTCGCCTCTCCATAGCCAGCCATGTGGTTTTTAGGCAGCTAGAATGGACCCAGTGGAAGTGTTGTGAACTGTGAATAATATTATTTATATCATATTCGTAGGGTTTGTGTAGTAAGTATTCGTAGTCACATTCCTAACTTATATTAGGTTTGTGATTATGATTGTAAGCTAGGCTATACGTGTGTCGTATATAATTATATTGCCCTAAAACCTTCATTTTCGCTTGAAAGACCAATATATTTATCAATAAATACTACCTACGAAGTATAATAAAGCTGTAATTACGAAATATAGTTGTGTTTTGCCCATTTTTGACAATTTGTTATGCCCAATTTGGGCAATTTTTGAGTGAATACACAGTTTTATTTGAGTGAAGTAACTGACAGTGAAGTGTGGATAATTATAAAAAAATATTTTATACAAAAATGTCACGGTAAGTACAAATATGTCACGGTAAGTAGCCTGACAAAGAACAGCCAAGACTTTTATGCGCCACTCTACACTACACTACAGCAGTGAACCTTTGGACAGCCACAGATGTCTGGGTAAAGTACCTAAGCTAATCCCATAATTCCTTTCCCATGGCGGGTCCCCACTCCTTGACCTTACCTTTTCCTCAGAGCTGGGATATTTTATATGCTTAGGCATAGGCCTATCTTTATTTTATATATATATAGCCTATCGTGTATATATATATATATACAGTATATATATATATATATATATTTTCTTTAATACATACGAGGTTGAAAGAAATGGCAATTTCTGCGTTGGAAATTTTATTATTCAAAGTTTCCAGGTCTCTGATGAGTTTTCGCTGGGTGGCAGGAAGTAGATGAAGGAGATGAGCAAAATTCATGGTGGTACAGGGTTACATTAAAGTACATGAAGATACAGGATATACGACGCGTTTCACTGGACAACCAGCATTATCAAGTAAGGAAGGAATGATATAAAAGGTAAACAGGAAGGGTATATATAGAGGGTGGAGCATCAGAGGAGGCGGAAAACAGGGGGCAAAAGTCTGCTATTGGTGGAAGGGTAAACTAGGAGAGAGAAAAGGGGTAACCGCTTCACGCATGCGCACTGGATGCGGGATGGTGGTCAGTAGGTGGGGTCGAAGCTGATTGGCTGCGTGTCGAGGGGCGTGGCCTAAGTTGTGTGGCACCTGCAGAAGACGAAGCTGAAGGAGGTAGCGCGGGGGGCTGCGTCAAGGGCACCGGGGGGCGAGGAGGGGTGTTAGGTCCTGTAGGGTAGTGCCTTTTGGCAGAAGGAAGGATCTGAAGGTCCAGAGTTTGGTTGTTGATGTTGGGATGTACGGCTTGGATATATAAAGCTTCGAGCATAGGTAATCTCCTTGGGTCACTTTCTTTATCGAGTATGGTGGTGTGTTTCTCTAACTCGTTGCGTGTGAGGTGAGGGTGGTTAGGGGTGAGATAGTGGTCTTTGATGGCTCCAGCCTGAAGGTGAAGAGTTAACCGACGTGAAAGACGAGTCTGCGTCATACCAATATAGGAATGAGGTCCACAGTCCTCATAATTACAGGTATGTTGGTAAATGACGTGATCGTCGGTCATCGGGCTCTTTATCTTGGTGGAGGCTGGTTTGTTGCTGAGAACGAGGTTGGAGGTCTTGGGGATTTGTAATAAATTATTAATTTGATTTTGTTTTCCGGGTTGGTAGGGTGGACATGCTTGGAGATTATTTCTTTTAAGACGGCCTCGTCATTTTTGTGTTCAGAGGACATGTAATTGCGGTAGAAGATCTTAATTTCATTGGGGGGGTCAATGTTGGGAGGGCTTTGGGTGTACCATTTTTCAAGATGGTGGTTGATGGTGCTGGAGATGTCGGAGTTGGAGTATCCGTTATTTACTAAAACATGGGATAGTCTTTCTAGTTCCTGGTGGGTGTCGGCCCAGGTAGAGCAGTGCGTGAGGGCTCTCCTAACATAGGCGGAGATGGAGGATAGAAGATAACGGCGGGGGCATTCACTATCGCCGTTGAGGCATTGTCCTGTGTTAGTTGGTTTAATGTAGACGGTGGTTTTGAACCCATGGTCGTTCAGAGCTACGAGGATGTCGAGGAAGGGGAGTTGTCCATTGTTAGATTTTTCAAAACTAGAACTAGAAAGACTATCCCAAGTTTTAGTAAATAACGGATACTCCAACTCCGACATCTCCAGCACCATCAACCACCATCTTGAAAAATGGTTTGTTATTGTTCCTGTTCCCCAGGTTGTCCATGGGACCACCCCCTAGGTCCACTGCCCCGTAGGGGGGCAGGTGGTAGGCCCAGGGGCCGCAGAGGTGTTCCTCGTGGTGGTCCTCGCGGTGGTCGTGGTCGTGGCCGTGCTCGCGATCCTGCCCCCGATCTTGATGCCGGATGGACCGACGCCCCCTTCGACCCCCAGCCTGATCTGTTCACAGGGACCCCTGGCATGCAGGTTCCAAAGCCGGTGACTCCTCTCCAGTTATTCCACCTCTTCTTCACAAGGGAGATGCTGCAATTCCTGATATTGGAGACAAATGCTTACGCCAAGTTCGTTGACGGAGCAGCCGGTCTTTGGCACCTGTTTGGTGAGGAGGAAATGGCCAAATTCCTTGTCCTGTACTTCCTCATGGGCATCACCAAGATTACTTCTCTGAGTCACTACTGGCGTTCAACTGTCCTTCACGACTACCCAGTATTTCGGAGAACGATGAGTAGGACTAAGTTTCTAGCCTTGTTGAAGTATTTCCATGCTTTCAACAACAAGGCAGTCTGCAGGAAGAACAAGGACAGGCTTGTGAAGGTTCGGACGGTGATGGAATACCTACTTGAAGGCTTCAAGCTGGCATACATCCCCGCCGAAAAGCTGTCCCTTGACGAAGGCAGCCTTGGATGGAAGGGTCGCCTTTCATTCAAGGTTTACAACCCAATGAAGCCGACGAAGTACGGTATCAAGCTGTACATCCTGGCAGAGGCGTTGACTGGCTATGTGTGGGACTTTCGGGTCTACACCGGTCCGGGTCGATCTCTCCAGGAGACGGTGGAGGGTCTCACGCAGTCCTTCAGAGGCCAGGGGTACAAGCTGTACATGGACAACTATTACAACTCAGTTGACCTGTGCCAGCAAATGCTCACACACAAAATCTATGTGTGTGGCACCCTGCGCCTTGTACGAGGAGCTCCGAAGCGGTTGTGCGACACTGCTAAAGCAAAAGAGCTTGAACGCGATGCGACAATAGCAATGAACAACGGCTTAACCATGGTCCTACTTTGGCGAGACAAGCGCATCGTCAACATGGTGTCCACCTTCCACAAACAGGAGACCATCCCGAAGCTTGTCAGATTCAAAGAGAAGGACCAACAGGGCAGGTGGCGTCGTGGACAGAGGGAGATCTTCAAACCTGTTTGCGTTGAAGACTACAACTTACACATGGGTGGGGTGGATCACTTCGACCAGATGGTCCAGTACTACCCCATCCAGCGAAGGTCGGTCAAATGGACGAAGAAGATCACCTTCTACTTCTTCCAAATGGCCCTCTTCATCACCCATGTCCTGTACAGGAAGTGCTACCCAAGGAAGAAGATGACCTTGCTCGACTTCCAGGAGCACATCTGTACTTCCTTGCTGCAATTCAACCCTGCAGAGTGGCCTATGTCGGGGAGGCCAGTCCACCGAGCACAAGATCTGCCGCCTGACCAGCGTGAGCCACAGAGGCATGCACGCAGGCAACGGCAACCCGGTGGACCATCAGGGTCGTCCGACGACGACCATCCAGACTCCCCAGCCCCTGCTGCTCCTGACAACACTCCACCCTCTCCTGTTGCTGCTCCTGGTGGAGGCGTTGAGAGGGCACCACGTCTCGATGTCCCCTCCCCACCACCAGAACCAGATGATGCTGCTGCTGATGCTGCAGCCCCGGGGGGAAACTATGTCCTGGTTCAACCCCACGTGGTAAGGCACCTGATGCAGCTGCTGCTGGTGACGATGGGGAAGCAGCTCTTGAAGCTGCCAACCAACCGCCACCAGTACTGGAAGCAGCACGAGCGGTGCGAGTCCGGAGACCTCGACCTGGAGTGGTCCCAAGGCCCCGTCCTATTGTTCTGAACCATGTCCGGTTGAACAAGGCCTTGGACCATACTCGGCAGAGGATTCCGGGCAAGAAGCGACTCCGTTGCTATTACTGCAAATTAATGAACAGCATTTGCAAGAACACAAGCTTCCGCAGCACGACTTGCACGGTTGCCCTCTGCATTGACGTCAACAAGTGCTTCAACCTTTTCCATAGCCACAATGCAGGTGTCCTATAGTCAGGAGCCATGTGCAATCATTCATTCATTCATTCATTTCTCTTCTCCATTTCTCTTCTTCATTCACCCGGCTTCATTCACCCACCTTCATTGACCCACCTTCATTCACCCACCCTCGTTCACCCACCGACATTCACCCACCGACATTCACCCACCTACATTTACCCACCTTCATTCATCCACCTTCATCATCAAAGTGGATATAGGCCTCCTGGGGAAACCACTCTAAACAAATAACAAGTCAAATACAGTACCTCCTAGGGTGGCTTGGAAATCTGCATATTTCTGTGGTTTGACACCTTGTATACATATATATATATATATATATATATATATATATATATATATATATATATATATTTATGACACCTTGTATATATAATATATATATATACCCACACATACATACACACATTTTTGTTACCATTCATTATATTTTGTTTGACACCTTGTATATATATATATATACTGTATATACACCGGTATATATATATATATATATATGTTAGTAAAGCAAGGTAATACATTTTCTTTAATACATACGAGGTTGAAAGAAATGGCAATTTCTGCGTTGGAAATTTTATTATTCAAAGTTTCCAGGTCTCTGATGAGTTTTCGCTGGGTGGCAGGAAGTAGATGAAGGAGATGAGCAAAATTCATGGTGGTACAGGGTTACATAAATGTAAATGATGATACAGGATTTACGACGCGTTTCACTGGACAACCAGAATTATCAAGTAAGGAAGGAATGATATAAAAGGTAAACAGGAAGAGTATATATAGAGGGTGGAGGATCAGAGGAGGCGAAAAGCAAGGGGCAAAAGTCTACTATTGGTGGAGGGGTAATTTGGGAAAGAGAAAGGGGGGAACCGCTTCACGCATGCGCACTGGATGCGGGATGGTGGTCGGTAGGTGGGGTCGAAGCTGATTGGCTGCGTGTCGAGGGGCGTGGCCTAAGTTGTGTGGCGCCTGCGGAAGACGAAGCTGAAGGAGGTAGCGCGGGGGGCTGCGTCAAGGGCACCGGGGGGCGAGGGGGGGTGTTAGGTCCTGTAGGAAAGTGCCTTTTGGCAGAAGGAAGGATCTGAAGGTCCAGAGTTTGGTTGTTGATGTTGGGATGTAAGACTTGGATATATAAAGCTTCGAGTATAGGTAATCTCCTTGGGTCACTTTCTTTATCGAGTATGGTGGTGTGTTTCTCTAACTCGTTGCGTGTGAGGTGAGGGTGGTTAGGGGTGAGATAGTGGTCTTTGATGGCTCCAGCCTGAAGGTGAAGAGTTAGCCGACGTGAAAGACGAGTCTGCGTCATACCAATATAGGAATGAGGTCCACAGTCCTCATAATTACAGGTATGTTGGTAAATGACATGATCGTCGGTCATCGGGCTCTTTATCTTGGTGGAGGATGGTTTGTTGCGGAGAACGAGGTTGGAGGTCTTGGGGGATTTGTAATAAATTATTAATTTGATTTTGTTTTCCGGGTTGGTTGGGTGGACATGCTTGGAGATTATTTCTTTTAAGACGGCCTCGTCATTTTTGTGTTCAGAGGACATGTAATTGCGGTAGAATATCTTAATTTCATTGGGGGGGTCAATGTTGGGAGGGCTTTGGGTGTACCATTTTTCAAGATGGTGGTTGATGGTGCTGGAGATGTCGGAGTTGGAGTATCCGTTATTTACTAAAACTTGGGATAGTCTTTCTAGTTCCTGGTGGGTGTCGGCCCAGGTAGAGCAGTGCGTGAGGGCTCTCCTAACATAGGCGGAGATGGAGGATAGAAGATAACGGCGGGGGCATTCACTATCGCCGTTGAGGCATTGTCCTGTGTTAGTTGGTTTAATGTAGACGGTGGTTTTGAACCCATGGTCGTTCAGAGCTACGAGGATGTCGAGGAAGGGGAGTTGTCCATTGTTAGATTTTTCAAAGGTGAAGTTAAGTCCGGAGGAGGTCATGAAGCGACGCTGGAGTTCCTGTAGTTCGTGGAGGTCCTTGATTTGCACGAAGATGTCATCCACGTATCTACAGTAGACGGCGGGTCGTTGGGCAGCTAGGAGCTCTTCCTCGATGGTACCCATGAAAAAGTTCGCAAAAAGAACTCCTAGAGGGCTGCCCATCGCCACACCGTCTATCTGCTTGTACATGTTGCCCCGGGGGCAAAGGAAGGGGGCCTCCTTGGTACATAGCTCCAGTAGTGTTTTCAGGGCCTTCTCCGGGATGTCGAGTGTTGGGGTATCAGGGCAATTACATGTCCTCTGAACACAAAAATGACGAGGCCGTCTTAAAAGAAATAATCTCCAAGCATGTCCACCCAACCAACCCGGAAAACAAAATCAAATTTATAATTAATTACAAATCCCCCAAGACCTCCAACCTCGTTCTCCGCAACAAACCAGCCTCCACCAAGATAAAGAGCCCGATGACCGACGATCACGTCATTTACCAACATACCTGTAATTATGAGGACTGTGGACCTCATTCCTATATTGGTATGACGCAGACTCGTCTTTCACGTCGGCTAACTCTTCACCTTCAGGCTGGTGCCATCAAAGACCACTATCTCACCCCTAACCACCCTCACCTCACACGCAACGAGTTAGAGAAACACACCACCATGCTCGATAAAGAAAGTGACCCAAGGAGATTACCTACACTCGAAGCTTTATATATCCAAGCCTTACATCCCAACATCAACAACCAAACTCTGGACCTTCAGATCCTTCCTTCTGCCAAAAGGCACTTTCCTACAGGACCTAACATTCCCCCTCGCCCCCCGGTGCCCTTGACGCAGCCCCCCGCGCTACCTCCTTCAGCTTCGTCTTCCGCAGGCGCCACACAACTTAGGCCACGCCCCTCGACACGCAGCCAATCAGCTTCGATCCCACCTACCAACCACCATCCCGCATACAGTGCGCACGCGTGAAGCGGTTCCCCCCTTTCTGTTTCCCAAATTACCCCTCCACCAATAGTAGACTTTTGCCCCTTGCTTTTCGCCTCCTCTGATCCTCCACCCTCTCTATATACCCTTCCTGTTTACCTTTTATATCATTCCTTCCTTACTTGATAATGCTGGTTGTCCAGTGAAACGCGTCGTATATCCTGTATCATCATTTACATTTATGTAACCCTGTACCACCATGAATTTTGCTCATCTCCTAAATCTACTTCCTGCCACCCAGCGAAAACTCATCAGAGACCTGGAAACTTTGAATAATAAAATTTCCAACGCAGAAATTGCCATTTCTTTCAACCTCGTATGTATTAAAGAAAACAAAAATATATATATATAATATATATAATATATATATATATATATATATATATATATATATATATATATATATATATATATATATATATATATATTTATATATTTATATATTACTTTATTTGTGTGTACAATAGAATTATTTCTGAATTTATTACTTGAAGATAACCTGGCTTTCTTGTTTTGTTTTTTCAGTGTCAACCCAGGAGCCATGTCCCTTCTTGTTGGAAAGGGTTGTGGCCCTATCAGGTAAGTAAAATTGACAACCTTCATGACTGGCATGTGTTCTATGAACATTATACAATTATTGGCAAGGAAATTATATAAAAGTGTTGTATATTGTGGCAAAGATAAACAACTGTATAAACATTCTCATATATTTACATAACAATAACAGTGCATGGAAACAATTGCGCATAGCTTGCGAACCAATTACGCTATATTATTTTGGTTTTCACCATTAGAAAGATCTTAATTTTCCGATTACGGTGATATAAACAGTTATATACGTATCCGAGCAAATAAAGCAACGCCGAGTTGGGGAACAGCTCAGAACCCGGCTAGCGTCGGCGGAGCGGGGACGAGTGAAGCGTAAATATTCGCATTTTGGCTCTTCATTTCAAATATTCATAGGGCAAAAAGTATTTGTCGTAGGAACTTCTAGTTTTTTTATTATCTTCAGCATTATCTGCCGTATTCATACAGCCTAAATTGAGAACCATAGACATCGTAACAACGAAATAATTCGCAAATGTTATAAACCATATCATGCAAAGTCATACTTTTTTTGTTTTCGGTCACTGCTTGAGAACTATTGAAGATAGACAATTTCTGTTTTCAGATTTGGAAAGAGGAATACTATTATGTGAGCAAACAAAATATATGGTCATCACTCACAATTTAGAGATAGGACGGTGTGAAGACAATTGCATGGGAAATAATTGTATTCCTGACTCATTTACACTTTCATATTTCGATTTATTTACATTTTGTTTTGTTTTATCATGTACTATAAATATTCCTCTTTCCATTGACATATGATACATCGCAATAAACAGCATTCTGGTGGATGAAAATACAGAAAAATACAAGGCTTCGAAAACTCGCCCAGCCTGGTATTTCATGGCAAATTAGAGAATGTCTTACCATAAGTTAGATATTTAAGTTGCTGGATGCGGGAGGGTTAAGAATGGGGTGCTACTTACTTAACCCTTCTTTGGCGGCGCCCGGCTATTGTCGAGTGAAATAAATGTGGCCTACAGTATGTGGCGGGTCCCGGCTATTGTCGAGTGCAATTATGAGCACGTAATGTGCTCTGAGAGAGAGCGGAGCAGTGGGAGGAGCGTAGGTTATCTAATGACCACTCACCACGGTGGCCGTGGAGCTACTGAGCCGTACTCCTTTGTACTCCACCCTCTCTCACTCGTTTCACACGTAATAATGTAAGAAAATAATGGTATTTTACCGATTTTGCCCTTCGGTTGCACGATCGTTGCAAGACAACCAGCCATCGTAGAAGGATGATTCTGGTGTCATTGGAAAGCTCATTTATCGCCCTTTCAGGGATACATACTTGTATTACGGTCTGGCTCTTGTTTATGCATGAAAACAAGCACGGAAACAAGCTCGTTTACGGTAAAACCCCCCGCTGGGCGGCATATAAAATATACTCCTCCACCCGCTCTTAAGGTGTTAAATCATGTTCAATAGGTTATAAATGTTATCTGGCAACACTGAAACCACCTATCTATTATCCATACCCCACCCTCCCTGTTTCCAAATATATGATGCAATAATATACCTCACCAAAGTCCAAAATATCTACCAACTCACCGACATACATATAAGTAACACCCCGTTCTTAACATTAAACATCAATTAAAAACCGCAATGTACTTGAATAAACTAATGAAAGCATATGGTCCTCCCAGGATTCGAACTCGGGACACCACACCCAGAACATATAAGCATCTAAACCATTTTATCAGCAACATATAGAACAAATTATATAGTATGCCATATAAACCCCGCCCTTTCTCCGTTTTCTCTAAAAGCTGCTACACTTAGAAAACGCAGAAAACGTGTGTTTATGACTAGCTAAGGCATTTTTCAAGAACAAATTGAGAAGTTTTATAAATATATAACTTTTGTTTAATATTATATATTGACAGTTTCCAAGTGTAACTACTCCACTGTATATTGCTCTATTTCGCATTCACACTTGCTGCTTCTTGGATATTTTGCCTGAATCGACATATTTTATGTTGAATATTGCGCTGAAAACATAGGCTATACATAATATGTTATGGTATATTAATTTTTGTCAGCATCTTGTATTATTCAATATGGGAAAGTGAAAACCATTAGTGGTAGGTGATGATTGTAGGATACACCATGACAAAATTGCGGGAAATTTAAATGAATCTACAATTAATTTTTATTATATATACCGTAATGCGCCTCCACATAGTGATAATTTTTTCAGCGAGCCTTACTATTTCCATTGCTTTTAAGATGGGAAAATTAAGTAACACCCAGTTCTTAACATTAATCATCCATTACAAACCCCAATGTACTTGAACAAACTAATGAAAACATATGGTCCTCCCAGGATTCCAACTCGGGACACCACACCCAGAACATAAACATCTAAACCACTACATCACCAACACAGTTAATGCCAGAAACACAATATTTTATACAGGGTGAAAGGGGGGTGTAAAGGTAAGCCTCCCCTTAAGGGGGTGCCCTGTTTTTGTTCTGTCCTTGGCCCCATTCAGCCTACTGTTTTAAGACGTTTATCCCCATCCAGGTGTAAATTTTTTACTAGTGAGCGGTAGCGAGCCAGCATATTTTTTATTTTTGTTTGACAGCAGGCTAAATTTGTACATTTTTCGATAGAAAAATTTCTCCGGCAAAGCCGGATTTCTTCATATAATGGTGGTTCGCTATCGCTCGCCAGGAAGAAATCGACACCTAGATGGGGATAAACATAAGAACATAAGAAAATGGGAGTCTGCAGAAAGCCGATTGGCCTAAGCAAGGCAGATCCCTGTCCCACACAACCCCAAATCAATTACAAAGCCCAATTATAGGCTCAACACTCTAATACCCTGAGGATCATCCTACCAAAACGGTTAGAGATTAACGCAGGATTATGGGGGTCTGCAGAGTGCTGATTGGCCCAACCCGGCTGATCCCCCTTCACACCCAACTCTTCTCGTCCATATGCTTATCCAATTTTATCTTAAAGCTCCCTACAGTTTAAGATCCCACTATAGCACTTGGTAGTCCATTCCACCCATCTACAACTCTGTTACCAAACCAATATTTGCCTATATCTTTTCTGAAACGAAATTTATCTAATTTGAAACCATTGGTACGAGTTCTTTCGCTATCACTGAGCTTTAGTACATTTGTCATGTCCCCTTTGTTAATCCCACTAACCCACTTGAACACCTCTATCATATCCCCTCTAACTCTGCATCTCTCTAACGAATGTAAACCTAATTTCTTCAACCTTTCTTCATACGGAAGATTTCTAATATTATGGATCATTTTTGTCATTCTACGCTGTACTCTCTCCAATGAATCTATGTCCATTCTGTAATAAGGACACCAAAATTGGACAGCATAATCCATATGGGGTCTCACTAATGACAAGTAAAGTTTTAAGATAACATCAGCAGTTCTGTTACTCACACTCCTAGAGATGAACCCGAGAATCCTGTTTGCCTTATTACGAACGCCTATACACTGTTTTCTAGGCTTCAAATCATTGCTAACAAACACACCTAGATCTTTCTCGCAGTCTGAATTTTCTAATTCTAAATTAGCTAGTTTATATTTAACATTTGTTTGCATCTTCCCTATCTTTAATACCTTGCATTTGTCAATGTTAAACTTCATCTGCCAATTTACTGACCATTCATGTAAGGTATCTAGATCCCTTTGGAGGCACTCTATATCGCTATCTGAATCAATTGATCTCCCCATTTTAGTATCGTCCGCGAATTTACTTATCCTACTAGTTATACCTAAATCTAGGTCATTTATGTATATAAGAAACAACAGGGGACCTAATACCGATCCCTGGGGGACACCACTTTTGACTGCTCCCCACTCTGACTTGGTACCATTTATGCTGACTCTCTGTTTCCTACCAATTAGCCATGACCTAATCCATCCCAACAACGCCCCACCTATTCCATGTGCCTCAACCTTTCTCATCAATCTCTCATGAGGGACTCTGTCGAAAGCTTTACTGAAATCTAAATATATAATATCGTATGCCTTGTCATTATCTACTGCTTCATATACCTCTGAGAAAAAACTAAGCAAATTAGTAAGGCAAGAACGTCCCTGTGTGAATCCATGCTGAGAAGAATTGATTAAGTTAAATGTTTCTAAGTGGTTTCTCATTTTCCTAGCAATAATTGACTCTAGTAGCTTTCCTATGATTGAAGTGAGACTAATGGGACGGTAATTGGATGCTATTGATTTATCACCTTTTTTGAAAATCGGAACTACATTTGCAAGCTTACAAGCTTCTGGAACTATACCTGTTTCTAATGAATTGTTAAAAAGAAATGTTAATGGGTAACTTAACTCATCTCTGCATTCTTTTAATACTCTGGCATATACCTCATCGGGACCAGGCGATTTTTGAGGTTTCAGTCTGTCAATTTCCTTAAGCACATCATTTCTACTTATAGTAACCGTACTTAACCTATTTTCTATACTATCTCTATACACCTTACGGACTTCTGGAATCTGTGCCAAATTTTCATTAGTGAAAACGGATAGAAACTGACTATTTAATGTACTGCACATTTCTAAATCACTTTCTGTCATTTCTCCTATCGAAGTTTTAAGGGGGCCTATTTTATCTCTAACTTTAGATTTATATAGCTGGTAAAAAGCCTTAGGGTTATTTTTTGAGTCATTGGCTATCCTGATTTCATAATTTCTTTTGTCTGTCCTTATACATTTTTTAACCTCTCTTGATAGATTCTGATAGTAAGCAAGTAGGTGAATTTCGCCTTTCTTTATTTTTCGATATATTCCTCTCTTTTTTCCTAGAAGGTCTAATAGTCTATTATTCATCCATTTGGGTTGGTTCTGTGTTGATCTAAATTTTCTTTTGGGGATATATTTATTTTGCGCATTGTGGAGTGAAGAAATAAAATTATTATATGTAGCTGTCAAATTATCCTGAGTTAAGACAGGTATCTGAGAGAGAGTATGTTCATTAGCGCACCTGGGACCACTTAATAGTTTAACCATAGGATCGACTCTTAAGGCTCGTCTTAATCCACCATAATTGGCTTTTCTGAAATCTGGGATAAGTGTCGTATTCTCTTTAGCCTTTCCTGTCCATTGTATGTTAAAATAAATTGATTTATGATCACTATTTCCTAGTTGGTCTCCTATCTCTACATTATTTATCATTTGTTCATTATTACTGAGAACTAAATCGAGGATATTATTACCTCTAGTAGGCGAGTCTATGAATTGAAATAAAAAACTATCCTGTACCGCCTCAATAAACTCTGTTGAATCTGAGTCGCCGATTTGATGCTGCCAATCAATATTCGGAAAATTGAAATCCCCTATAATACACACATTGCTAAACCTTGATGCTATTTTCACTTCCTGCCATAAAGCTGTACCTTCGTTTCTACTCATATTTGGTGGTCTATAAATAACTCCAATAATTATGGTCTCACTACCTTCGCTAACCTCAACCCAAACACTTTCGTTATCAGTATTTAGTCTAATACCTGATTTAATACAGCTTTTTAAAGAACTCCTGACAAACACTGCTATTCCGCCGCCCCTCCTACTTGTTCGGTCGCGTTTAAACAAACTATATCCTGGTATATGGAATTCTGCTAAAAAAAATTCTTGATTCTGTATTAATCCATGTTTCAGTCAGTGCTATAATGTCTATATTTTCGTTGCTAACAAGTGCTCTAAGTTCATCCATTTTGTTACATAAACTCCTACAGTTTGTATAATATAATCGCAATGAATTTATTTTACTGGTATCGGATTTACCTTTATTTCTAACTGAATTCCCATCTTCTGTTACACCTTTAATATTTCTACTAGCAGTACAATTAAAATCCTGTGACTGATCTTTTCTATTCCTATCTGATGTACCAGTACGGCAATTTACCCTATCTAGACAATTATTCTTACTCATATTCTCAGGCTTTATTTTCAGCGAAACCCCGCGACAATCCTATCTATTGACCTAAACGTCTTAAGATATAGGGTGGATGAGACTCGTTAGCCTTGGTAGGCAACTCATCTAGGGGAGACAACCTTATACAAATCTGGGTGGATGGGACTCGTCAGCCTTGGTTGGCAACCTGTCCAGAGGAGTAAACCTGATACAAATCCGTACTGCTTACCTAAGGGTAAGGCAGGTTAGTGGATGGATTAGCCAAACACCACTGTAGAAAAATAGTGCTAACAAGATACACAGAGGGCCTCGGAGTCAGACCGATCCTAAATTGAGTGGTCAATCCTGTAAGTCCTTCACTAAACTGGCTCGGGTTGTCCCTCTCACAGGGAATAGGTCCGCTTGGGGGCATTCTGTGTATGGCCACCCTCGTAAGGGGAGTAAGGCGTCTGGCAATAGATACAGTAGATAGATAGTTGGCTGAATTGGGCCGAATGGATACAAGCCAGAGAAAGAGAGAAAAGGACAGAAATAACAAAAAGCAGGTCACCCCCCTTAAAGGGTTTATTTATTGGTTGATTATTTTATATATTTATTTTGTTTTATATTTTTCTCCCTAGACCTCCATCAAACATTAAAAAACATCCATTTGATCTCCCTTCTAGATTAATTTGTACATTTTTCTATCGTAAAATGTCCCAGCCAAAGGCCGGTTCTTCCTAAATAACAGGCTCACTATCGTTCGCCAGGAAAAAAACAAAAAAACAAAACATCTAAATAGCAAGAAAAGTCTTAATATTGACAAAGAAAATGGGGCGAAAGGTCTTAAAATCAACAAACTAATATGGGCCGAGCGTCATAAAATCTGAAAACTAATGGGACTAGACATGAGGAAGATGGGGGACCGAAACAACGACCCATCTCCCCTTAATGTAAATCCTCTGTTCTCGTCGCATACATTCTATGTCAGTATTTTCTTTTCTATGTGCATGAAGGAGACAAAAGGCAAAACTGTCTGTAACAAGTGCCCCCCAAGGTTGAAAGAGTGACAGAGAATCAAAATCAAACTACATTAGAGGCTATTAACTCTTTGAGTACAGTTGGTCAAATGAGTGATGTCGCGGCACCAAGTATATTTCGATCAATAATTGGTATCAGCACTATCTAAGCATTAATTTATAGTTTCGAGTGAGATATACAAACATGTCCCTATCTTTACACACCCTAGTCAACATCCGACAGACATTAATACAGCACACAGAGAGCAAAACATAATAACAGCGGCGACACAACTTATTTGGCCAACCGTACCATCGACGTGTTATATTTTTTGCTAGCTGTATTTAGACGATATTATGCAGCTTAGGAAGGATGCGTGGTAGATAAAAGGGTTGGTTTGGTAGTTTGAAGTCTTATTATTGCTATAAGTCATTCCTAAGCTGAATATAATCGTCTAATTGTTGCCAGAAGATGATGAAAAGAACATCCTTGTTACTGAACGGGTTCAGGAGTGTTGGAAAGAAGTGTGGTGTGCTTGTTAACCCTCTCCGACATATGACGCGTTTTGAGCCTATTGGGGATACTTTAAAGCCTTTGTTACCATCAGGGGTATTTAGAAACCTTTAGTTTAGTTACGTCAACCTCTGCAGTTGCCTTTGAGTTAGCTGTGGGCAGAAAACTAATTTTGGAGAGGTTATTATTAGAGTGAGAGAACTCTAGTTCTTATTGCTAATTTGGCAACCTCTGCGTCATAAATGCGTGAAAGGGTTAAGTGTAGTGAAATCAATAGGAGGAAAAAGGGTTTACCAGAATAATCTGGATTACTCTCTGTGTAGGTGAGGGCTGTGAGGCACAAATAGAAACAGTGGGGGAAGCCAGGCATATGAAATAAAAGTTCCACCAACTCCCTTTTTTTTCTTCTATATTCCAACTACTCCCTCTCTGGAATAGGCTGAGAGCCTGTACATTCTACCGCTCAACACAGTGAAGCCTGTGAGGTATCGTTCCAGTCTAGGGAGTGTGCTTCACTGTTTCATCCCCTAGACTCGGACCCTCGCTCTCAGAACGCCACCTATTGAGTCATTAATTCACTAGGCATTGGCCCCCTAATTCACTAGGCATTGGCTCCCTGTACCATATTTTGAATATGGGAATATTCATACAGTGCTATTTAATCAGGGAACAATGAGGGTATTTTTGGGAGCGTTTCGGTGGGCTTTGTAGTAATGCACTGATACTAGGTACAGCACAAATTCCATCCCAATAATATCTTTACATTGACATATCAGGATTCGAACCCAGGTCCATTGGATTACCAGTCCAGTGGCAAGACCACTCCACCACACCTCCCCTTGCCTATGTGGCCTCCCCTGGGTACTGCCCTGCTCAATATCCTATAATAGCCTATAATATCCTATATGTGTTATAGATGAAGCAAATCAATAAAGAAAAAACATCATCTGCAATGTGCATGCACAGGTCATACCTCAGGATGAAGACTACTTATGTCATATTGCAAGGGACTGGAGTTCTCGAAAAGGGGCTCCAGTCCTGATGCTATTCTTGACTTAGTGTTCTGGGTTAACCCTTACTGTACCAGCGACGGCATACAGCCGTCAGTAAAAAAGTCACTCATCAGTACCAGTGACGGAAGATGTCCGTCAGTAATATGCGGTCCTTGTAACTGCCCGTATCAAGCGTTATCTGGTACCATGACTTGTACACACTGCTCTGAGGCATTAGCAACACTTCTCAGCTTGGATTCAAGCTCCCACTGTCTTGCTGGATCAGTACTCCTCCAACTTACGGGATGAGAGGGTGATCTCTCTTGACTCTGAAGCCATTTTGGCCTCAATGCCTGGTACTGTAAGGGTACATTTATAGTAATACCCTCTGGTACAGGTGAGGTTAATCAGAAGGGTTGAAAGCCTCTGAAGTCCTATTCTAACTAACCAACATATTTCATATGTAACACATATACTAAAATAAAAGATATAGACAAAATAGTGAAAGATGTGTCGGGGAAAGGGGGTTACACATTTTATAACCTAACCGTGCGCAGTGAGAACTATGAAATATTGTTGTGGCGGTGGCGGGTTGTCAATAGCGGCCATATTCCTAAACGATACCGCAGTAAAAACTGCTTTTCATGGAGGAACTTCATGGAGAAAAAAAAATTTGCTACCAAATAAAAAGCATAAATTTACCATGAAAGGGGATCTAGGGTATGATGTTTAAGCTTGTTGGAGGTCTAGCGAGGAAACTAAAAAATAAATAAATATATAATTAAGTAGGCAACATATATAATTAAGTAGTACTTAACACAAGTACTAGCCCCCTAACCCTTTGATTACCGTACCAGCGACGTGTTAAGATATTATTCTAGCTATATTTACACGATATTGTGCAGCTTAGGAAAGATTTGTGGTAGTTGAAATGGTCGGCTGAGATAGGTTGAAGCCTGGTTATTGCTAGAGGTCCTTCCTAAGCTGAATAATATCATCTAATAGTAGCCAGAATATAGTGAAAAGCACGTCCCCGGTACTGCAGGCGACGTCTTGGTTATTCTATTCTAGCTGCTATTAGACTATTCTAGCTACTATTAGACTATTCTAGCTACTATTAGACTATTCTAGCTACTATTAGACTATTCTAGCTGCTATTAGACTATTCTTGCTGCTATTAGACTATTCTAGCTACTATTAGACTATTCTGGCTACTATTAGACTATTCTAGCTACTATTAGACTATTCTGGCTACTATTAGACTATTCTAGCTACTATTAGACTATTCTAGCTGCTATTAGACTATTTTGGCTACTATTAGACTATTCTAGCTGCTATTAGACTATTCTAGCTACTATTAGACTATTCTGGCTACTATTAGACTATTCTAGCTACTATTAGACTATTCTGGCTACTATTAGACTATTCTAGCTACTATTAGACTATTCTAGCTACTATTAGACTATTCAAGCTGCTATTATACTATTCTAGCTACTATTAGACTATTCTAGCTACTATTAGACTATTCTGGCTACTATTAGACTATTCAAGCTGCTATTAGACTATTCTAGCTACTATTAGACTATTCTAGCTACTATTAGACTATTCTAGCTACTATTAGACTATTTGACTCAGTTTAAAAAGAGCTTCCAGCAATTAACAGGCTTTGAACGATCTCATTTAACCCTATTTTCTACCACACATCCTTCTTGAACTGCACAAATAGCTAGAATTAAATTAAACAGACGTCGCTGGTACAAAATGTTCTTTCCTCTCACTAAGACATTACGCTTTCCATAATGCAGTTGTGTGTGAGTACATGATCAAATTCATATCCAACATTCGAAAATGGATATCAATCGTGATCGTATACACAACATTTAACTGCGTTGGTGGTGTAATGACTTAGAAACTTTAGATGCTTATGTTCTGGGTGTGGTGTCCCGAGTTTGAATCCCGGGAGGACCATATGCTTTCATTAGTTTATTCAAGTACATTGGGGTTTGTAATTGATGATTAATGTTAAGAACGGGATGTTACTTATTTAACAATATCATGTAGGTGGGCTTACGATGTAGTGTTGGAAGTAAGGACGATGGCGTTAATAAGTCATGTCTCAGCTGTCATTAAGTTTGGCTCGCTCTGTGCTGTATTAATGTCTGTCAGATGTTGAATAGGGTGGGTAAGTGTAGGAACATGTTGGTATATCTCACTCAAAAAGAAGAAATCATATGTAAATATTGCTGACACCAATTATTGATCAAAATATACTTGGTGGCGAGACATCACTTATTAGGCCGATTGTACAACCCAAAATTATACCCGATAATTCCACTCTACCAGATATGCCGATAATTGAACTCGATTAAATAAGCCCTGTGCTATTACCACTCGTCCACAGTACACACGCAAACACACACACATACACAGACATACACTTACTTAAAGCCAAATTATATAACAGAATCTTGGGAAGCGGGACAAAACGAGCCTAAAAACTAAAATCCTGTATACTACAATTAGGTGAACACACACACACACACACACACACACACAAACACACACACACACAGTACTATACTCACCAGGCAGAAATTGAGCCCTTGTCGAAATTATTGGGGTACAGTTGATCGTGTTAAGGGGAGATGGGTCTTTTTGTTTAGACACTCTTCTCCCTCATGTTTAGCCGCATTAGTTTTCAGATTTTATGACGTTCGGCCCATTAGTTTGGCGATTTTAAGACTTTTCGTGTCATGTAGGTGTAATTTTTTTTCCTGGCGAGCGATAGCAAGCCTGGAATTCAAGAGAAACCGGCCTTTGGCAGGGACATTTTTGTATCGAAAAATGTACACATTTATTTTGAAGGAGTGTCTTAAGGGGTGTTTGTTTGTTTTGGTTTTCATCTTGATGGAGCTCTAGGGAGGAAACTTCAAAAATTATAAAAAGATACATAACAGAGGAAATAAATATGCCCATCCCCCCTTAACCCGTACTGCACATGGGGATATTGCCAAGGGAATTCTTTTTTTCCTGCATACATTTCATCCAGAAGTTAATTCAGCCTCACATGTTTCGGCAGCGTTGAAAACCACTACTTTTATTTATATTTTTTATTCCATAACCCAGATCCAGAATCATGGACCTCCTATATATATATTTTTATACCATTATGCAAATGTATGCATTGGGGCTGATTAACCCGGGAAGAGCAGAGCTATGGTATTTGAAATGTCCCGCCAGGCGAAGTTATTTTGGTTCATTCCTTACGAAAATTGTCATATTTACTATAAATATAATTAAACTTATCCATATGTACCTATTTTACGTCTGTGAGTGTGTGCACGGAAGACGTGTGTGCTAACCTGTGAGTGTGTGTACGGAAGACAGTCATGTGTACTAACCTGTGAGTGTGTGTACGGAGGACAGCACCAACAGCAACCAGCACAGCAGCACCGGCACAGCAATTCGAGCCATCATCTCTTCTTTCACTATCATATATATTATTCAAGTCAGCTGTTAAATCGTGATATCTTGAATGGTTTTACGATTTGATTGGTTGTCCCTTGATAGCGTAATGGTTAGTGCTCTGGATTTCGGTTTGAGTATCCTAGGTTTGAATCCTAGGAGTACCACATGTATTCATTGATTTCATTGATTTCATTTTTTACGATTATTTGTAAGGTGGGTTTGTGATATTAGGAAAATGTTCATATATTACTTAAACTATTGAGAGATTTTTCTGATATGTGAGTTACAGAGACATATTTATGTCTTCAGTGGAAATTAAATAGGTCGTTATTTTACTTATTTCGTGAATGCTTCTGTGTCTAATTCTTGTCTTCAGTTATATGTGTATAACTGTTTTGATAGCGTAATGCTTAGTGTGCGGAATTTCGGTGTGAGTATCCTAGGTTCGAGTCCTTAGAGTACCACATGTATGCATTACTTTCATTGATTTCATTAATTAGGTTTATTTTTAAATGAATTGGCGGGTTGGTGAAAACAAATATGAATTATATATCCGTTATGTTATTGTTGTATATATTATTTGTTTTCATATATTTAATGGTTTAAGGCAAGAATGATATGTTGTATAATATGTATATACAGGTATACCGTATATATTATTCTATATACGTTAGGTTATTTCAGTTCATATATTATTTGCTTTCGTATATATAATGTTTGAAGGCAGGACTGATATGTTTTATAGTATGTTTATATATCATTCTATATACTTTAGCTTATTTGAGTTTATATATTATTTGTTTTCTTATTGTTTAAGGCAAGAATGATATGTTAATGGTTTATGTGGCTTCCCTGTTTGATTGTCACTAGAATTAAAACACTTTGGTCATTATTTCGCTATTTTTTGTTTACCCATTTAAATATTTATTAAAGTCAGTGCTTCAATCGCTCCCTTATTATATTATACTTATATATTTTATTATGGTACTTATTTTATTATTAATAATGCTATTTTATTATACATATTTATTTTAATACTTGTTATATTTTATTATTATTTTATTAATCATATTTATGTTATTACTTATAGTTTATTATTACTTTTGTATTATGCATATTTATTATATTAGTTATTTTATTATTATTATTTTATTAAACATTTATTTTAATACTTATTTTATTATTAGTAGTGGTAGTTTATTTGTCTACCTATTTTGACAAGACATGTGGATAATTCTCGTCTCTTTTGCAGTCATAACTCGGTATTTGATGACGGTTAATTGTTTAGTATATTCACGATTGTTTTTTAGATTATAATCATTAAACCAATTTGTAATTTTGTTATCGTTCGCTCTCTAGGATATTCTATATAATATATTCTGAACATTCTGTCGATCTTTAACTTGGCTTTCAGTGTTATGGCCTCTCATTGGTTCCTCTTCTTCTTGAATTCATTGCCTGAAAGAGAAATAATGCATAATTAGAATAATTAAAGATATACGTATGAACATTGTTATATATTATATAAATTATATTTTATATATACAATACTGATTGATGTGGTGGGCTGGATCGATTAGAGTGAGGTTTGGTGTCCTCTACTTCCCATAGCCAGTTCTGACTTTACCTTTTTCATCATTCTTATTTCTATCATTTTTTCCTGAGAGTGGTGAAGGCAGTGGGGCCATAATGGTGTGCCCCATGGTTCCCCAGTGCCTTACTCTCACAGACCACTGGCACAAGTCTGCCTTTCTCTCTGGCGTAGGGATGCAGCGACCCCACCGCCTGCCACTTCGGTGGTGCAGTCAGCCTCTGTAGCAGATACTGTAATTTCTTGTTACTGCCTTATTGTAGCACGGTTAAGGCTGGTGTGGTACGATTTCGCCAGGTGCAAGTGCTTCAAGGAGACTTCGTTGAGTCTTGCTGAGACACTGTTAGCACTATATCAACATCGGCCACTGTGATGACATGATGGGGCTGTGTTGTGGCAAGTCTTTATTGTACTGTACTGCAGTAAAGAGACTAAAACCACGCTCTCTGTGGATGAAGCGCTCTTTAAACTTGTATGTATGTATGTATCATGGCTCGAAGCAGTCCCACTTCTGAGGCTGCTTCGCCTTTATGCTTCACTGTCTCACGTCCTAGACTCGGACCCTCACTCTCAGAACCGGTATGTTATGTACCGGTAATGCTAATAGTTCGGCTTGGTGAAGAACTAACTAAAGCTTAACAATATTAAAGTTCGTATAAACTACAGACTTACAATGACAATATGCACATTCTACCTTAATATGTAGTAAGGGGTGATGGGCGTATTTATTTGCATATTTACTGTGATCATTATTTGTGTAGTTTCCTTCCTAGACCTCCATTAACACCTTACGAGCGGCCTATGCGGTTTATTTATATGTACCGCCCAGCGGGGTGTTTTTAGCCAAAATAGGGCTGTTTACGTGATCATTTTCATGCCTAAATAAGACCCAGAACGTAAAACAAGTACCTATCCCTGAAAGGGCATAAACAGAGCTTTCGAATGACACCATAACGATCCTTTTATGATGGCTAGTTTTCTTGCAATAACCGTGCAACGCGAGTGCAAAAAGCATGTAATTCGGTACTTTCCCCATATAATTCAGTATGTAGCGAGTGAGAGAGGGAGGAGGGAGCTGAGATTCGTGTCAGTAGGTTCGCCGCGGTGGTCTGGAGCAGTCATACGCTCGCTAGTCTCCTGCCACCACTTGTCTCTCTCTCTCAGCAACATTACGTGCTGAAATTGCCACTCGACCTATGTCGAGCGCCGCCACATAGTCCAGCTTTATTTAACTCGACTTATGTGGTGAGCCGCTAATTAAGGGTTAAGCTTAACCCCCCCCCCCCAAGACCACCTCCAAAGATAAATTTGTACATTTTTCGTTAGAAAAATGTCCCGGCCGAAGGCCGTTATCTCGTAAGTTACAGGCTCGGTATAGCTCGCCAGGAAAATATAGACACCTAAACTCTATGAAAGGTCTAAATATTGGCAAAGAAATGGGGCGAAAGATCTTAAAACTGCCAAACTAATGGGGCATGTTTCAAAACTAATGGGGCTAAACATGAGGGAGAAGGGGGCCAGAAAAACAACAACCATCCCCCCTTAAGACGTCATACCTTTTATATTTGGTTTCGGGATAAAGTGATCAAAACAGATGATGATAGGCCGATCATAACTTAAAAATACGGCAGTGTTTCATTAGAATTTTATTTTTGTTTTTCACCACATACCACATAGGCCTATGTGAATTATTGCACACGACTCTCTCTCTCTCTCTCTTTGTCTCTCTGTCTCTCTCTAAATATATATATATATATATATATATATATATATATATATATATATATATATACATATACACTGAGCAAGCTCCATCCATTATATAGCTCTATAGCTCAACAGTATTACCAGTAAAGATATGATTGTTTGTATCACCTTTTCTATATTTGTGTCATTTCATTATACTATATATATATATATATATATATATACCGGTATATACAGTATACAGTATATATATATATATTCAGTAACGACTACTACTATAGGCTTAAGGCTGGACTGTCTGTTAAGAACTGCAAAATTTGTTTGATTTATGTACCGTATAGTCCTTTCAATATTGGAAGGCCAAAAATAGTTCCCACTAACCTCTGTAACTCATGAACAAAGGGAGTAATCGAGCAAATATTTATATCAATTAGGAAGGGTTAGTCAGGGAATAGATGTGGAAATTTACAGTCTATTTGTTCCAGCACTTTTTGAGTTATAGAGGTTATAAGTCAGGATTTCTGGTCTACCTATAATGAATGTACCGGTACTGTAGCTCTATGTAACTCTCCACTCCAGTATGTGTTAAGGCAACATTAGCGAAGTGTCGATTTCTTCCTGGCGAGCGATAGCGAGCCATCATTGTATGGAGAAATCGGGCTTCGCCGGAGACACTTTTTTATCGAATAATGTACAAATTTAGCTTGCTGTCAAAAGAAAGATGTATATATGCTGGCTCGCTACCGCTCGCCAGGAAAATATTGACACCTGGATGAGGGTAAACGTCTTAAAACAGTAGGCTGAATGAGGCCGAATGGATACAAGCCAAAGAGAGAGGGAGAGATAGAAAAACTAAAAGTGAGGTGGGCTCCCTTACTTAAGGGAGGATTCTGTTTCTGCCCTAGACCTCTATCAAACTTTAAAGACACTCCCAAGACTACGTTCAAGGTAAATTTGTACATTATTCGGTAGAAAAAAATCCTGGTCGAAGGCCGGTTCCTCTGAAAAAATCGACACCTAAATGGCATGAAAGGTCTTAATATTGACAAGAAATAGGGTGAAAGTTCTTAAGATCTCCAACATCTAAAACTCTGAAAACTAATAGGGCTAAACATGAGGAAGAAGGAGGTCCAGGAAAACCAACCATCCCCCCTTTAAGGCAGCATTAATCACTTAGTTGAGGAAGGAGGTTGTGAGAGCTCTTTATAACTCCAACACCATTATCGTTACTGAGAGAGAGAGAGAGAGAGAGAGAGAGAGAGAGCGAGAGAGCGAGAGAGAGAGAAAGAGAGAAAGAGAGAGAGAGAGAGAGAGAGAGAGAGAGAGATCAACAACAACAACTAAATGGCACAAAAGGTCTTAAGATTGACACAGAAATGGGATGAACACTCTTAAAATCGCTAAACTAATGGGCCCAACATCTAAGAATCTGAAAACACCATCTCCCTTTAAGGCAGCATTAATCACTTAGTTGAGTACAAAGGAAATCAAGCAACAACAGGTCTAGTGACCCTTCTAGGCTGCTTGTCCTCCAAAACACTGAGGATCAAGTGTCAAACAGTGGTTTAGAGTGGGTAAGGGAACATTGGAAAGGGAACTACTGCCCTGGAACTAATGTCCGTGGCAGTACTAGGAAGTTAGTAGGGGACATATGGGTTAGTAACTGAGGGGAGGATAAAATAAAGTTATTCATTTACAAACGCAGTCAGTCGCGGGTTTGATGCGAGATATTTGTCTAGGCGGAGTTTAAATGAATCAACAGTGCTGCAGTCTATAACGTCTCGGGGAAGCCCATTCCACAAGTTGACAACTCGATTGAAGAAGAAATTCTTAGATTCGTGTGAGTTAAAAGATTTACCAATAATTTTGCAACCGTTTCCCCGCGTGTAATTAGATTGGTCGATAGTGAAGTACTTACTACAGTTCATATTGTCGATGCCTTTGATGATTTTGAACACTTGAATTAAGTCACCTCTTGTTTCTTATATACATAAATGACCTAGATTTAGGTATAACTAGTAGGATAAGTAAATTCGCAGACGATACTAAAATAGGGAGATCAATTGATTCAGATAGCGATATAGAGTGCCTCCAAAGGGATCTAGATACCTTACATGAATGGTCAGTAAATTGGCAGATGAAGTTTAACATTGACAAATGCAAGGTATTAAAGATAGGGAAGATGCAAACAAATGTTAAATATAAACTAGCTAATTTAGAATTAGAAAATTCAGACTGCGAGAAAGATCTAGGTGTGTTTGTTAGCAATGATTTGAAGCCTAGAAAACAGTGTATAAGCGTTCGTAATAAGGCAAACAGGATTCTCGGGTTCATCTCTAGGAGTGTGAGTAACAGAACTGCTGATGTTATCTTAAAACTTTACTTGTCATTAGTGAGACCCCATATGGATTATGCTGTCCAATTTTGGTGTCCTTATTACAGAATGGACATAGATTCATTAGAGAGAGTACAGCGTAGAATGACGAAAATGATCCATAATATTAGAAATCTTTCGTATGAAGAAAGGTTGAAGAAATTAGGTTTACATTCGTTAGAGAGACACAGAGTTAGAGGGGATATGATAGAGGTGTTCAAGTGGGTTAGTGGGATTAACAAAGGGGACATGGCAAATGTACTAAAGCTTAGTGATAGCGAAAGAACTCGTACCAATGGTTTCAAATTAGATAAATTTCGTTTCAGAAAAGATATAGGCAAGTATTGGTTTGGTAACAGAGTTGTAGACGGGTGGAATGGACTACCAAGTGCTATAGTGGGATCTAAAACTGTAGGGAGCTTTAAGATAAAATTGGATAAGCATATGGACGAGAAGGGTTGGGTGTGAAGGGGGATCAGCCGGGTTGGGCCAATCAGCGCTCTGCAGACCTCCATAATCCTGCGTTAATCTCTAACCGTTTTGGTAAGATGATCCTCAGGGTATTAGAGTGTGAAGCCTATAATTGGGCTTTGTAATGAATTGGGGTTGTGTGGGACAGGGATCTGCCTCGCTTAGGCCAATCGGCTTTCTGCAGACTCCCATTTTCTTATGTTCTTATGTTATGTTCTTAATCTGCGCTGGGTTAAAGGAAATAGATTTAATTCTCTAAGACCTCTTCGTATGGTTTGTTCTTTAGGCTAGGTATCATTTTGGTAACTCTACGTTGAACTCGTTCTAGCTTGTTTATGTCTTTTTGGTAATAAGGGCACCAGCATTGAACGCAGTATTCCAGAAGAGGGCGGACTAAGGAATTGTAAAGGGTTAGGATAACGTCTTTGGATTTATGCTCAAATGACCTGCCTATAAAGCCAATTATTTTGTTTGCCTTCTTACCAACTTCTGAACATTGTTGCCTCGGTTTTAGGTTACTCGATATTGTTACTCCCAGATCGGTTTCTCTGTTTACATTCTTAAGCTGAGTGCCATTCATCGAATAGTTTGCTTTCTCATTTAGGTATCCGATATGTAGTACTTTACATTTATCCGCATTGAAACTCATTTGCCAAATTTGAGCCCAATGTGACAATTTATCAAGATTGTGTTGCATATCTTCAACTTGATCTTTTGAGAGTACGCTATTTGCAATTTTTGTATCGTCAGCAAATTTTGAGATTGTACAGGTGAGACCCTCATCTATGTCATTGATGTAAATTAGAAAGAGAATTGGTCCTAGTACCGATCCCTGGGGTACCCCTCTACTTACATTGGTCCATTTAGATGCCTTACCGTTTATGACTACTCTTTGCTTTCTGTCGGTGAGCCAATTTTCTATCCATTTCAACACACCGTCTTGTATTCCATGCGCTTTTAGTTTTAGCAGTAAACGTTTGTGGGGAACTTTGTCAAAGGCCTTTTGAAAATCAAGGTATATAATATCTACAGCTTTACTCTCATCGTAGAGGTTGAGGATATCGTGGAAGAAGTCTAAGAGGTTTGTTAAACAGGAACGTTATTTACGAAAGCCGTGTTGAGTATCTTTAACCCTTATTTAGCGGCGAGCAACATAAGTCGAGTTAAATAAAGCTGGACTATGTGGCGGCGCTCGACATAACTCGAGTGGCAATTTCAGCACGTAATGTGGCTGAGAGAGAGAGACAAGTGGTGGCAGGAGACTAGCGAGCGTATGACTGCTCCAGACCACCGCGGCGAACCTACTGACACAAATCTCAGCTCCCTCCTCCCTCTCTCACTCGCTACATACTCAATTATGTACTGAAAGTACCGAATTACCTGCTTTTTGCACTCGCGTTGCACGGTTATTGCAAGAAAACTATCCATCATACAAGGATCGTTATGGTGTCATTCGAAAGCTCTGTTTATGCCCTTTCAGGGATAGGTACTTGTTTTACGTTCTGGGTCTTATTTAGGCATGAAAATGATCACGTAAACAGCCCTATTTTGGCTAAAAACACCCCGCTGTGCGGTACACATAAATAAACCGCATAGGCCGCTCGTATGGTGTTAAGTATGTTATTTTCCTCTAAGTGATTTACGAGTCTGTCTCTTATGACTGTTTCTAGCATTTTACATACATCTGAGGTTAAGCTAATTGGACGATAGTTACTGGGTAGGGATTTGCTGCCTTTTTTGAATATCGGTGTTACGTTGGCTATCTTCCACTGATCAGGCATAGTTCCAGACTGCAAGGATTTTTTGAATAGCAATGTCAGTGGCTTGGAGAGCTCATCCTTAGCTTCCTTTAGAACTCTAGGCGAGATTGTATCAGGTCCTGGCGTTTTATTTACCTTGAGTTTATCTAAACAATTCAATACTTCTCTCTCTGTAACGGTGATATTGCTTAGAACATCTGAATTATCAATCTGAATCGGCGATGGTGTAGGGATATCACTGAGGTCTTCTGTTGTAAAAACTGATGCAAAGAAGGTATTGAGGGCATTACTCATTTGTACTTCGTCTTTGGTGTATTCTCCATTTTCATCGACTAACGGTCCAACAGTTGAAGTAACTACTTTTTTCTTTCTGATATAACTATAGAATTCTTTCGGGTTTGTTTTTACTTTGATTCGCAATATGTAACTCTAGGGTCTTTTTACTTTGCTTAATTAACTTTTTGGCTTTGCGTCGTACCTCTACAAATTTCACCCGTTCTTCGTCATTTTGTGAGGATTTTAATCTATCATTAGCACATTTTTTAGCAAGCAGGCAGTTTGAAATATCTTTATTCCACCATTTGGGCTTATTATTATGGCCTGGACGCCGTATTTTCGATGGTATGCAGTCTTGCACTGCTTTTAGGTAAGTGGTTTCGAATAACTTCCAAGATGTATTTATGTCGTTATTGTTAATTAAAAAGCTCCAGTCAGTTTCTTTAAACATAGCTCTAAGTTTATGAAAGTTTGCTTTCGTGAAATTAGGGACTTTTTCGATGCTACTATTTGGTTCGTTACTAGTAAAGTTTAAAGTGAAAGTTATCGTACGATGGTCGCTGTTACTGAATTCATCACCAACATTCAAATTTTCTATTAATTCTTCTTTTGTTGCAAGTACAATGTCAAGAACGTTATTACCACGGGTCGGTGTTCGAACAAATTGATAAAGTGAACTCTCTTGCAAGTTCGTATACAAGTCATGTCCGGAGTGTGAAGTAAGAGTATCGCCCCACTTGGTCACAGGTAAATTAAAGTCGCCAATAATACGGTATCTTGTGAGTTACTTACATCTGCAATTTGTTCATAAATTTCTCGGTCAGTTTGCACTGATTGAGCTGGAGGTCTGTATATTAATGCAAGTATTATTTTTGTACCTTTATTATTCTTTATTAGCACAAAAGATGTGTCGACGTTCACAATTTGAGGTTTTGACAAGAGGGTCGGGTTAAGACTTTCTTTGATATAAAATAAAACGCCACCTCCATTTTTATTTATTCGGCTTTTCTCAAACATTACATAACCGGGAAGTGAATACTCTGCTAAAAAGTCTCTATCTACTGTATTGAGCCAAGATTCTGTTATACCAATCACATCATAATTTTCAGTAAACACTAGTTCCTCTAAATCTGAAAATGTATTGCGTATGCTACGAGCGTTTGCATAGAAAACCTTTAAAGTTGCGGTTTTAGAACTTTTAGAACTCACAGAACGTTCTTTAATCAAATTTTTGGTTCTGGTCGGATCTACATTTACATTCATGGCTGACATCGGTCCTCGGTCGTTATCCCTGGCGGTTTTGAATTTGGGTCGTGTTGGTGGAGCTTTATCCAAATTCGCGGTTCTTGACAGATTAGCATTTAATTCCTTCGCAGGTTGCCGCCCTCGCTGTCTTCGGTCCTCCTTCCTGGTTGTCCTGTGCTGAGTCGATTTCTTCTCCGAAAATCCTTCACCGCATCGTTGAGAAGACGCCCAAAACGTGCTGCTCCCACCTGGTTCAGATGAACTCCATCGTCCGAAAACAAATAGTCATCGTAGTAGAAATTGTCCCAGGTGTCGACGAATCCCACGTTTTCCTTCCTGCAGAGGTTTGCTAGACAACGATTTGTGCTGGTGGCTATGTTGTAAAATCGGCTCTCTACACCAAGCCGGGAGGAAGGAGGTTGTGACGGTAGTGAGAACTCGTTATAGCTCCAACACCATTATCGTAACCTAAAGTTACACAGAGTTACACAGATACTCAGACCACACAGACCTTGCGGTCCCAACTAGGTGGTCTGGCCTTAATACTACTAGACAGGAACAGTTTATAGTGGAAAAATAGGACAGTAAAGTAGAAGGCTCTCTCCCCATCCTCCTCTCCCTCCGGCTAAAAAGCCGTACCGGAAAATAGGATGAAGTGTAATCTTATGGGTCTGGAAATGCCCATAAGGAAAGTGTTTATATATTATAGGAAGAAATTAGTTTGAAAAGGAAATTACACATGCCTAATGATTAATTCATATTAATCTAATCTTCATTAGATGATCGTCCAGTCTTTTCTTTAACTTATCAATAGAATTACTGTCGACCACTTCCCTAGGTAAACTATTCGAGTTTTTTAATGTCCTTGAGATACGGGGACCAGAACTGAGCGCCATATTCAAGATGGGGTCTAACAATGCTTTTTAATAACAGAAAACTAATGAGAGAGAGAGAGAGAGAGAGAGAGAGAGAGAGAGAGAGAGAGAGAGAGAGAGAGAGAGAGAGAGAGAGAGAGTGAAGGAGAGGTAGAGAGAGAAAGGGGGGGGGGGGGGTAAGGGAAGAAAACGAAGATGTAGACTGGTAGACAGAATATATTAATATTTACAATTTAATTGTATTGTTGAAAATATGAATGATAATACAAAAATGTACTGATTGAACTTAGGAAATCTGGAATAACACAAAATCTATATTGTTGTCAATATTGTGTTGTTCTACATTAGGAAAACGTCTGTCAATTGGCCACTTGCGAGTTTCGGTCTATACAATACATACATACAATGGTTTAACGTCATTTTCCATTACATGCACTGTAACGGCTCAGACGGGGTTGCCTTTCAGTAGTTGGAGTGTACTGTAGTACAATAAAGTCCCGCTACAGCACTGCCCCACCAAGTCATCACTGTGGCTGATGTTGGTATAGTGCTAACCGTGCCTCAGCAAGACTCAACAGAGTCCCCCTGCAGCACTTGCACCTGCAGTATCTGCAACCACACCAACCTTAACAGTGTTACAAAAAGACAGCACCATAACAAAACTCCACTGTATATTAGGCAATTTGAATTATAGAACAATAAAGTCCTGCCCCATCACTGCTCCAACATGCAAACACTGTTGCCGACACAGGTGTGGTGCCAAACAGCGCCCAGGTAAGACTCAATCTTACCTGGGAAAAGTTTCCGATTTTTTTTACCGAAAAATCTACAAATTTATCTTGAGGGGGGTCTAGGTAATGTTTTTTCTAAGTTTGAGGGATGTCTAGCAAGGAAACTAAGAATTGATGAATGAATGAATTTATAGGCCAAAAAACAGTCAGTGTCCCCTTAAGTAATGTCGCGGCACCAAGTATAGTTCGATCAATAATTGGTATCAGCACTATCTAACCATTACTTCATCGTTTCCAGTGAGATATACAAACATGTTCCTATCTTTACACACCCTATTCAACATCCGACAGACATTAATACAGCACACAGGGAACCAAGTAGTTATCGATCAATAATTGGTATCAGCACTATCTAAGCATTCATTTATCGTTTCGAGTGATATATAAAAACATGTTCCTATCTTTACCCACCCTATTCAACATCCGACAGACATTAATACTGCACACAGGGAACCAAGTAGTTATCGATCAATAATTGGTATCAGCACTATCTAAGCATTCATTCATAGTTTCGAGTGAGATATAGAAACATGTTCCTATCTTTACCCACCTTATTCAACATCCGACAGACATTAATACAGCACACAGAGAACAAAACGTAAAGACAGCGGAGACACGACTTATTTGGCCAACCGTACTCAAGGTTTATAACTTTCAGAATATTGTATTTATATCGGATAATCTCAAAGAGGAGTGATCATTCGTCTTAAGGGGAGATGGTTAACTTTTTGGGCGATTTTTGCATGTATTCATTATTTTTCTAATATCCTCCCTTGACCTTCATCATATTTAAAAACACATCCATTAGATCCCCCTTCTACTGTAGATTAATTTGTACATTTTCGGTTGAAAAATTTCCTGGCCGAAGGCCGGTTCTTCCAACATTACAGGCTCACTATCGTTCGTCAGGGAAAAATTCGACACCTAAATAGCACGAAAGGTCTAAATATTGACGAAGAAATTGGGCGAAAGGTCTTAAAATCGACTAACTAATGGGTTCAAACATCTTAACATCTGAAA
This sequence comes from Paralithodes platypus, assembly GCA_032716605.1. Classification (NCBI taxonomy): domain Eukaryota; kingdom Metazoa; phylum Arthropoda; class Malacostraca; order Decapoda; family Lithodidae; genus Paralithodes; species Paralithodes platypus. The sequence goes on from CM064527.1 coordinate 22,339,390, forward strand.
ACTAATGGGGCTAAACATGAGGGAGAAAGTGGTCCAGAAAACCGGCCCATCTCCCCTTAACCCTTACAGTACCGATGACGTCGTTTTGTTTTCATTTCAGCTGCATTTAGACGAGTTTAAGAAGCTGAGGAAGGATATATGGTAGCTTAAAGGCTTAATTGAGATAGTCTGTAACATTTTGGTAGACGTCCTTCATAAGCTGAATAAAATGGTATAATAGTTGCCACATTATAATGAAAAGGACGTCACCGGTACTGCATGGGTTAATAGTATGTGTACGGTATGTATGTATGTATGTATGTATGTATGTATGTATGTATGTCTGGTTATATGTATGTCTGTGTCTGTGTGTATGTATGTATAGCTATATATATGTATGTAATGTATGTATGGCTATATGTATGTATGTAATGTATGTATGTATGTATGGCTATATGTGTGTATGTATGTATGTATGTATGTATGGCTATATGTATGTATGTATGTATGGCTATATGTATGTATGTATGTATGGCTATATGTATGTATGTATGTATGCATGGCTATATGTGTGTATGTATGTATGTAATGTATGTATGTATATATTTATGTATGTATGACTATATATATGTATGTATGTACAGTATGTTAGTTGAACATACCGTTAGGTCAAATACGAGCTGTGCGTGTGTGTGGGCGTCCATTAGTGCTTGTATGTAGATTGTAGGCAGTTCTGCCTTTTGCCTCTCTCAATCACATAGAAAAACAAAACAAAACACAAAAATACAGTATATAGCTTGTGTATATATGTATGTATGTATGTATGTGTTTCTGTGTCAGGTTGTGTGTGTGTGTGGGTAGTTAGGGTCATGTACGTTTGTGTGAAGGTGTACATATGTGTGTGGGTGTGTCTACTGTGTATGTGTGTGTGCATGGGTAGTTAGGGTCATGTACGTTTGTGTGTGTATGTATGCGAGGGTAGTTACGGTCATGTAGGTGTATGACTATCGGTATATATGTGTGTGTGGGTGTGTCAACTGTGCATGTGTGTGTGTGTGTGTATGTATGTGTGTGGCTTGTACGCTCCTTATTAGAACATTGTTGAAACAAGGATATGAAATATACCTCTTAAAAAGACATTTTAACAAACTACCGGTACCAATTAGATATGTTAACTACAATAAATTAAAAACAAATTATAACAAGTGACATATTTCAAGAAACACCATCTTAGAACTGCTAGAGATGATATGAGTAAATTTATGAAGAGCATCTCAGCTAATAATGATGACGTCATTGAATTTACCACACACTGCATCTACTGAATATGTCGACGTATTATTACCAGAATGTTGATGCCAAGGAGATGGGCTGATCCTGTCAGAGTGGGGGTTGAGCGTCCCCTGCCTCCCAGAGCTCAACCTCACTTTATCTCATGCTAAATATGTTTCAATACTTGTTGACGTAGTTAATGGATTTCTTCTTCGATATCCGACAACAAAATGTGACTTCCCCAATTTGAACTAACTGATTTTGTCTACTCTACTTCTGACTACAAATTGACTTCCCGAATTTGTCAACCCCCTGATTTTGACTATTTCATTAGTACTATACTACTTTTTCTTTTAGGGCAAACACTCTACACCAGGTATTATAGAGATAGCCGGTTTGCCACAGTTATAACAGAAAACCGATTACGGCGGATGGCTGTGGCCTGATGAAGTCCATCCGCCTCTCTATTTTGCCTTGGGGTGGGTGTTTGACTGTCTCTCTATGTTTTTCATATATCTGTGTTAATTTCAATTCATTTCACATTTTTATTTTATTTTTATTTTTTTTCCTATATTCCAACTTACTTCCTCTCGGGCATAGGCTGAGAGCCTTAACATTCACCGCTTTACAATGAACAGTGAAGCCCATGAGGTCTTGTTCCAGTCTAGGGAGTGAGACATGTGAAGCACGTAGAGTACAATGAGCACCTGCCATCTTGCCTTCACATGAGGCACGGTGCTCACTCATGGCCCGAAATGACCCCATCTCTGAAGCCACCTCGTTCCCGTGCTTCACTGTCTCAACCCCTACACTCGGACTCTCACACTTACACACACACAACGCCACCTGTTGAGCAGATAACTCACCAGGCATTGCACCCCTATAGCATATTTTGAATATGGGAATATTCATACAGTGCTATTTAATCAGGGAACAATGAGGGTATTTTATTGACGTTTCGGTGGGCTTGTGGTAATGCACTGATACCAGGTACAGCACAAATTCCATCCCAATAATATCTTCCCATTGATACATCGGGATTTGAACCCGGGACCTTTGGATTACCAGGCCAGTGGCAAGACCACTCCACCACACACCTACATGTGTGTAGTTAGGGTCATGTAGGTTTGTGTGTAGGTGTATGACTGTCGGTATATACAGTATGTGTGTGTGTGATCTATACAGATACTCAGACCACACAGACCTTGTGGTCCCTACTAGGTGGTCCGGCCTTAATAATACTAGACAGGGACAGTTTATAGTAGAAGAATAGGACAGTAATGTAGAAGGCTCTCTTCCCACCCTCTGGCTAAAAGACCGAACCGGAAAATAGGATGAAGTGTACCGGTAACCTTATGGGTCTGGAAATGCCCACAAGGAAAGTTTTTAAAGAGTATAGAAAGAAATTAGTTTGAGTGAAATTACACATACCTACTGATTAATTCATATTAATCCAATCTTCATCAGATGATCGTCCAGTCTTTTCTTAAACGTATCAATAGAATTACTGTCAACCACCTCCCTTGGTAAACTATTCCACTCTTTAACCACGTTGTATGTGAAGACATTTTGTGTCACATCTAATGTCAGTATCTGTGTGCGTTAGTATGTCTGATTCCTGTCACAACTTTAGCAGCAGGTAGACTAGTTTAAGAGGGGTCACAGTTTTGTTTTTATATCTTTCTCTCCTTTTCTCTCTTTCCCTGGCTTTTATCCATTCGGCCCAATTCAGCCAACTGTTTTCAGACGTTTATCCCATCCAGGTATCGATTTCTTCCTGGCGATCGATAGCGAGCCAGCATTGTATGGAGAAATCTGGCTTCGCCGGAGAAGTTTTTCTATCGAAAAATGTACAAATTTAGCTTGCTGTCAAAGCAAACATATATATATGCTGGGTCGTTTTTTTAAACCCCCTTCTCCCTCATGTTTAGCCTCAGTAATTTTAAAATGTTCAAATGTTTGTCCCATTAGTCTGTTGATTTTAAGACTTTTCGCCTCATTTCTTTGTCAATATTAAGATCTTTCGTGCTAGGCCTATATAAGTGTCGACTTTTGTCCTGGCAAACGATAATGAGCCTGTAAATTTACAAATTAATCTAGAAGGGGGGGTCTAATGAATGTGTTTTTTAAAGTTTGATGGGGGTCTAGGGAGGAATAAAATACCCGAGTTACGGAGTTCCACCATGCCAGCTCAACAAAGAGCATGTAACAGAGAAACAGAAGGAGAGACTAAAGAGAAAGGAAGAAAAGGACAGGTCCTGATGCGCCGGTCTTTCGCGCAGATGTCTCACCGCCAGCGCGCTAATTCCTAGGGGGCCTACTTAATCCCCTGGAACGTCCCCCCCTGCACTTATGACCTTCTGACCTTCAAATACCAACCCTGGGACATAGCAGCCTACGTCATGACCATCCCAGCGAGAACCAAGTAGAGTTAGCAATCTAACGGTTCAAATCACCTCACATGTGAGACTTTTGAGCTTAGGATTACCCTCCCATTCAAGAAGATCTCAAAACCATGGTCAAGAGTCTTTAAGGTCTGAGGAGTTATTTTACCTATTAGGTGAACTTTAGTTGTTACATGCCATGGCAGAGTGACCACATTAGGATTTCTATTAGGCTGCAATTTTGATATTGGAAGTAGCACTGAAGGGCATACCACAAATTAATAGTCTTAATTCCGCACTCTACAAACTGTTGCCATGGCAAGCCAACTCTAACGGTTCGGGCTTTGCGAGATACCACCTAAACAACGGCACTTAGCACATAGAAGTGCATAGGCCTACTGTATATGTCCAACCATATGACCATAAACTTATCTCTGTCACCTGTCCTATCTCTCCAGTACAGCCACCCGATCCTCCTAGCCGGCGGCGCTTGTGGCACTTTGGCGCTGCCGACTGGGAGGCTCTTCGGCAGTACTTCTTTGATTTCCCATGGAATGATTTCTGCTTCCATGGCCGAGGACCCTCGAAGATTGCTGAACGCATTACCGAGGTAATCCTATCGGGCATGGAAGCATACATTCCATTCTCTTTCTCTCAGACTAATGCTAAAAAATCTTGGTTTACTCACGCCTGTTCTACTGCTGTCCGCAATAAGGAGGAAGCATTCAAACGGTACCGACGCCTTAAAACTCAAGACTCTCATTCTTCATATGTTTCTGCCCGGAATCAAGCCAAATCTGTTCTTCGACTTGCCAAACACTCTTTCATCAATAATAAATGCACTGAACTATCCAACTCTAGCTCTTCCCAAGCTTTCTGGCATCTAGCCAAAAACCTCTCCAACAATTTCTCTTCCTCGTCTTTCCCTCCCCTTTCCCACTCTGATGGCACAACCATCACTTCTTCCTCTGACAAAGCTAAACTCTTCGCTCAAACTTTTGCTAGAAACTCCACCTTGGATGATTCCGGTGCTATTCCTCCCTCTCCGCCCTCCTCTCTCTTACTTATGCCTAATATCCTAATCTCTTCTAAAGATGTACTTTCTACCCTCTCTGGGCTTAACACTAATAAGGCGTACGGTCCGGACGGTGTTCCTCCTGTTGTTCTCAAAAACTGTGCTTCCGTGCTGACTCCCTGCCTAGGCAAACTCTTTCGTCTCTGTCTATCCTCTAACGTCTTCCCTTCATGCTGGAAGTTTGCTCACATTCAACCTGTCCCAAAGAAGGGTGACCGCTCTCAACCCTCCAACTATCGTCCAATTGCTCTTATCTCTTGTCTTTCTAAAGTTTTTGAAACTATTCTTGCTTCCAAATTTCTTAAGCATTTCTCTTCTCATAATCTGCTCTCAGATCGCCAGTATGGCTTCCTTAAGGGTCGCTCTACTGGTGATCTTCTTTCATATCTTACTAACTCTTGGTCATCCTCCTTTCGGGACTTCGGTGAGACTTTTTCTATTGCACTAGACATATCGAAAGCCTTCGATAGAGTCTGGCATAAATCTTTAATTTCTAAACTACCCTCCTTCGGTTTCTATCCCTCCATCTGTGCCTTTGTCTCTAATTTCCTTTCCGGCCGTTCCATAGCCGCGGTTGTGGACGGCCATTGTTCACTTCCTCACCCTATAAACTCCGGTGTTCCTCAGGGCTCTGTCCTATCTCCTATTCTCTTTCTAATTTTTATAAATGATCTCCTTAACTGTACCTTAATTCCCATCCATTCATACGCAGACGACTCAACCTTGCACTACTCCATTAGTTTTTCAGAACGCCCCAGCCAGCAATCCCTCAACGACAAACGTAATGAAGCCATAGAACTCTTAAATTCTGATCTAAATACTATTTCCAATTGGGGCAGAGAAAACCTTGTTAACTTTAATGCTTCCAAAACCCAATTTCTCCATCTATCTACCCGTCAGGATCTCCCAGCGGACTATCCCTTATTCTTCAACAATACAAAAATCAACCCTTCATCTTCTCTCAATATTCTTGGTGTCTCTTTTTCTTCTGCTCTCATTTGGAAGGACCATATTACCAGTCTTGCTAAGGCAGCCTCCCAGAAGCTGGGTGTGCTCAACCGCCTTAGGGGGTTCTTTTCCCCTGCACAGCTTCTTGCTCTGTACAGGGGCATAGTGCGCCCTTGTATTGAGTATTGTTCACATGTGTGGGGAGGTTCCTCTCACACTGCTCTCCTAGACAAAGTTGAAAGGAAGGCCTTTCGTATCATTAACTCCCGTCCACTCACCAACTCTCTGCAATCTCTCTCTCTCCGCCGCAATGTTGCATCTGTCTCGCTATTCTATCGCTACTATAATAATCAGTGTTCCTCAGAGCTATCCCAGTGCATACCACCTCCTTTACGTAGGGTGGTACCCGTCTTGCAACTCAATCCCACCCCTACTCTGTGCAACTCTCCAACCCAAGAGTGAAACGTTACTCTCAAACTTTCTTCTACTCAACAGCTGAGCTCTGGAACTCTCTCCCAGAATCAGTCTTTCCCTCTTCCTATGACTTAAATTGCTTCAAACTCTGTGTGTCCAGGCATTTTGGCTCGAACGTCACTTGATTTTGGCCCTGTCACTCTTTCAACTATGGGGGAGGCACTCGCTATAGGCAGTTATGCCTTTTGCCTCCCTCAATCACATAGAAAAAAAAAAAAAAAAAAAAAACACTATGGTCAAGGACATATGCAGTAAAAGGACCGGTAAAAAGTTACCATCACATTCACATTCACATTCGGCTAGAAGTTTCAGTTTCATTCACATTCAGATGTCCCATCTCAGTTCCTGTACGGTTTTCTTTGCTGATGTTCACAGATACGTTTTTCTCCATTCCCATTGGGTTTTCTACATTCACAATCGGTTCCTACATTCACATTCGATTTTCTACATTCCCATTCACCACAATCATCGGTTATCTACATTCACATTCATATTCGTTTCACTACATTCACATTCACATTCGTTTCTCTACATTCACATTAGTTTCTTTACATTCACATTCACATTCGTTTCTCTACATTCGCATTCACATTCGTTTCTCTACATTCACATTCACATTCGTTTCTCTACATTCACATTCGTTTCTCTACATTCACATTAGTTTCTTTACATTCACATTCGTTTCTATATATTCACATTAGTTTCTCTACATTCACATTCGTTTCTCTACATTCACTTTCACATGTTTCTCTACATTCACATTCGTTTCTCTACATTCACATTCACATTCGGTTTTCTACATTCACATTCGTTTCTCTACATTCACATTCGTTTCTCTATATTCACATTCGTTTCTCTACATTCATATTCGTTTCTCTATATTCACATTCGTTTCTCTACATTCACATTCACATTCGTTTCTCTACATTCACATTCGTTTCTCTACATTCACATTCGTTTCTCTACATTCACATTTGTTTCTCTACATTCACATTCATTTCTCTACATTCACATTCGTTTCTCTACATTCACATTCGTTTCTCTACATTCACATTCGTTTCTTTACATTCACATTCGTTTCTCTACATTCACATTAATTTCTCTACATTCACATTCACATTCGTTTCTCTATTCACATTCACATTCGTTTCTCTACATTCACATTAATTTCTCTACATTCACATTCACATTCGTTTCTCTATTCACATTCACATTCGTTTCTCTACATTCACATTCGTTTTCTCTACATTCACATTCGTTTCTCTACATTCACATTCACATTCGTTTCTCTACATTCACGTTCGTTTCTCTACATTCATATTCGTTTCTCTACATTCACATTCGTTTTTCTACATTCACATTCACATTCGTTTCTCGAGGTGATCGGTCAACTCAACCAGTAGACCATTTCAACCAGTAGCTCTCAACCAGTGCCAAATCAACCAATACAGTTAGGTTAGGTTAGGTCACGTTAGGTTAGTACTATATTGTGGCACTGGTTTGGTTGGTCTGGGTTAATTTGGCACTGGGTGAGAGCTACTGGTTGAAATGGTCTACTGGTTGAGATGACATGGAACCGTTTCTCTACATTCACATTCGTTTCTTTACATTCATATTTGTTTCTCTACATTTTTGCTGTGGGCCCTTCCAAAGTTGAATATGCTAAAATCCTCTAATAGTTGCTAGAATATGATGAAAAGGACGTCCCTGATATATTAGTACTGAATGAGTGAATAACCACCAGCCATACCAAGAACTAAGAAGAACATAAATACTATAAGTAGTGAGAGAATAAGACTTAAGAAACTGAGTAAGATAATGGTGAATATATAATGTCTTCCCCATTGTCATTAGGCCTAGGCCTATATAGAAAATTAAGAGAAATACTAGCCTATATACTATCGTTATCGGCCTGTGACTGTAACAAGTGGACCCAACACAATTAAGCCTAGGCTTCCCATCAGGTCTAAAAGTCCACAACCATCAGTCTGATCCAGTCCCCCTATAGCCTACTGCCTCCAGTTCTTCCCCTACACGGTCTACATCTAGTTCTACAACTGAGGGGAAATGGATACTATGGAGAATTTTGGTAAGAGTTGTGTTAGCAGGAGTACCGTCCGCTTTATTAGGCTACATAGTCGTACGCTCGCAGTTACATTCGTGTCTAATTTAAGAACATAAGAAAATGGGAGTCTTCAGAAAGCTGATTGGCCCAAGCAAGGCAGATCCCTCTCACACCCAACCCCAATTATAAGGCCTTATTATAAGCTTTATGGGCTTATAAAGCCCAGCTCACTAACACCATTAGGACTGACCACACCGAAACGGTCAGTTGTCAGAAAACGGGGATCTACAGAGCGCCGATTGGCCTACACCTGACAGATCCCCCTCACACCCAAACCATCACGTCCATATGCCTATCTAATTTTATCTTAAAGCTCCCTATCGTTCTTGATCCCACTATAGCACTTGGTAGCCTATTCCACCTATCTAGAACTCTGTTACCAAACCAATATTTGCCTATATCCTTTCTGAAACGAAATAGATCTAATTTGAAACCATTTGTTCGAGTTATTTCACTATTACTGAGCTTTAGTACATTTTTCATATCCCCTTCATTAATCCTACTAACCCCCTTGAACACCTCTCTTGACTGCTGTTATTTGCCCCTGCCTGCAGGTAATATATTTTGCTATATATGCCTAGGCTATGATGATGACAATAAATCATGGGGGGTGATGGGGGCAAAGCCCCTTCATCCCATTATTGTATCCCACAGCCAGTAACAAAACAATTTACCCAACACCTGGTCATGGGATACAGTAATGGGTTCAGGCCCTTAGGCCTGATCTCCTTAGAACTGGAATTCAGACGAGGATATACCTGGAGAGATCAGATAGGGGCTCATAGTGTGTCGAGTACGAACTAGAGCTTCCAGTCTCTGAAATGGTCAAAATTATGCATGTATTTTCCAATGATCTCATTAGAACTGGAATACAGACCAGGATATACCTGGAGAGATCAGATAGGGGCTCATAGTGTGTCAAGTATGAACTAGATCCTCCAGTCTCTGAAATGGTCAATAAATGCATTTATTTTCCAATAATCTCCTTAGCACTGGAATTCAGACGAGGATATACCTGGAGAGATCAGATATGGGCTCATGAGAGAAATTTGAATGAATTCATGCTATACAAAACTATATAGGCTACAAATTTGGGCAGATGTTCCAAAAAGAGGCCTAATAAGGACTTCATGGGGAGCATGGATATGTATGGAGAAGTCGAAGAGATGGTTTTTTTCTGTTTTCTTGCTTTACTCAAATCGGAAATGCCTGACCCAGCACGTGAACGGAAAAGAAACGCTCCAACTCCGTCGGGAAGGGCCCAAAAAAAGGCCTCTAAAATCAAGGTGGATAGTTTTTCATTGCCAGTCGAAGTGGAATAACCCCCCTACCCTAAATATGCTCCGAATTGCCTCGAAAGCTGACGGGGACCACTTTTCCGCACGCGATCTATCCAACTGACACCCTACGGACGTTCTCTGACAAGCGATATGTTGCCAGGCAACAAATGAAGTCCCGCGACCAACCTGGACAAGCACTGGCAGAGGATAAGATATATGCTTCCATAATAGCCTAGGCCAATAAAATATAACTTGTGTAATTTTGTTTATGTTACCTTCATTCCACACAATCACAGCCTTGTTTGCGAGTCTCACAACCACGTCAGGCCCGGGTCGCCAACATCGCCTCGCCACTTCCCCCAACCCCAGGAAAGGACCTAACAGTAAGGTTATCCACTGACACCACCAAGGTACTAAGAGAGGTTCGATAGAAACATCAGGGAGAAGAAATCCTCCTTAAACCGGCCCAAACCTGCACGCGCCCATCTTGCTCGAAGACGCACCACCGCCGTGGCGCGAATCCTGAGAAGGGCTACCGACGTCGACATTGACCTTCCTCCAAGCACATCCGCCCTTCTAACACCTCGCGAGATGCGCAACCGGAATGAACAACGAAACTGGTAAGACCTCTCCAGCCAAAACCATCATCAGTAGGCTACAGTTGGAACGATATTCTAGACCGTACTGACAGGCTAGATATCTGGAAGACTTGGGATTATATCACAGAAAAGTGCCTTGAGAGAGTAAGACACTGGTGGAACTACTCGACACCTTTCTTCGAAGATATCAAGGATTTTCACACATCCTTGTTGGGCCACACTGGTGCAACCCAACATCGAGCACTTTGCCTTGATATAGGAATTACTATAACTCGAGTATGCAGCATTGGCCACACGATTTAGTTGTAGTAAACCTACCCCCTCAGTAAGACTTGGTTGGAAGAGCGTAAGACACTGGTGAATCGGCTTCCCTCTAAGTCAGGACTTTAGTTGTTGTTGTTCCCCAGTCTGCCTGGCCGAACAGCCCCAAGGCCCCGAGCAAGGACAAGGCCATAACCGAGCGCTCCACAGAACCCTCTCTGCCTACCACAATAAAGCCTGGGTGACCGAAGCCACTCCATGGCGGGGAGCTGAGGAGGGTGCGGAAACACCCGGGAAAACAAAGCCCCACCCAGGGCCCTGTGCCCCACAGCAATTATGAAGAGAAAGTTGAGGGGCAAAGGAAAAATGTGACGCTTTGACTTCCAATCTTGGTAGATTGGGAGGTCAATCCACAGAAGAGACGCCGTCACTTGAGATCTAGAAAATATATAAGTAAAAGGAACAGTCAGAGTAAGTTATGGGTATAGCAGAGATGGCTCAGTTCTCACTCTGATAGACCAGCCCATCACCACATGACTAGAACCCAATCCTCTCAGTATCAGCTAGGAAAGGCCCTAGAAAGCCATCTTTGGCGGGGGGATAGCTCCCCTATTTCAACCCCTTTCGGTGTTGGGCACCCGCACTCCACTTTAGTAGTGGAGGGTAAATTACGATAATGGTGAAACAACTCCCTACTTATAGTCCTTACGATACGAGAGCATAAGACACTGGTGTAATGGCTCGTACTCGTAAAATCCTAAAATTCCAACATACAAGTTTCTCCAAAGACTCCCATAGAAGTCTAGGTCTGGATTGTAAGAGAGAGCGTAAGACACTGATGAAACAGTTCCTTATTTTAATCCCATGATACGAGAGCGTAAGACACTGGTGAAACGGCTCGTTTTCATGTAGGACCCTAACATCTAAGCTACAGTCTTCAGAAGATCTACAAGGAAGTCTTCCCCTGCCTTCTGTCACCGTCACACGATAGGACCATCTACACGGACCAGGACTTCGTAGGGAATATCCTACCAGGTCCATGTCTTCAGATATCGTCGGAACCTGCCTATATCTTCCCCTTGAGACACCTAGAGGATCCTTAATCGTGCTGTTAAATATAACCTATCCATGTCTTATGTAACGTACATTGCACCTCTACCTATGTGATTTGTGTGAATAAGAATAATCTATGTTTGTACTCTGTGTTATATTATCCTCTATTGCCTCCGTGCTTGTGTTCTTGTGTGTTCTCATCTTCTCCAGTCGAGTAAGAACATAGCCTACCTATAAAGACAATACAACCCTAGTAAAAACCTGGTATAGCAGTAGTAAAGTTTGAATCTGGCTTAGAATAGTTAGATAAAGTGTGGAGGGGCCAGGATAAAAAGTTAAAAAATTATAGGGCACAAATAACCGTCACACACAGGCGAAGCCAAGGTCAAAATAGTGACCAGGGTCCAGGCTACTGGGCTGGAGGCTGGAGCCACAGGCCTAGGCCTCTTCCAAAAGAACATCTGAGAGTATTAAGTTTGGATAGACTAACCTAACTTAACTATATATAGCCTATTTATACAGCATACTATTTATTTACAGCTGAGATGAAAACAGTAGGATACAAAATCCGAGCTGGGACATTAAAAGTAAAAACAAAATAGAATAAATGAAAACCATAGGCTACAAAATCCGAGCTTGGACATGCGAGTGTAAATATGAATGTGAATGTGAATGTGGTGGTAATTAAGATTATCGCGAATATGAATCTGAATGTGAATGTGAATGTGGTGGTCTGTGATTTCTCTACATTCACATTCGATTCTCTACAGTCAGATTCACGTTCGATTGGCCACATTCACATTCGTTATCTGAATGTGAATGTGATTGTGGTGGTAAGAATTATGTAGGCCTACATTGGTTTGCTAACCTAACTTAACTATATATAGCCTACTTGTAGCCTACAGCATACTATTTATTTACAGCTGATATGAAAACAGTAGGATACAAAATCCGAGCTGGGACATTAAAAGTAAAAAATTGAAAATAAATTAAAACCGTAGGCTACAGAATCCGAGCTGGGACATGCGAGTGTAAATATGAATGTGAATGTGGTGGTAATATAAGATTATCGCGCATGCGAATGTGAATTTGAATGTGAATGTGAATGTGAATGTGGTGGTAAGTTGGCCACATTCACATTCGTTTCTCTACAATAAGTCTACATTCACATTGGACATGCGAGTGTAAATAACAAACTTGAATAGGCTATAGCAGAGGCTATGAAGCTGTAAGATGCGTCCAATATATAGCCTACTTAGGCTATATATCCCTGCGCAACCCCCGCACGTTATGCCGCCCGAGAGTGCCCCTCTGCAGGTCCCGCTACATAAACATGAATGGATGACAATGTGATAGTAGCAAACTGAATGTGAATGTTATTGCATAAAAACGAATATAAATGTTAAACAAAATTATAATATATGAAAACAGTAGGCTACAAAATCCGAGCTAGGACATAAAAAGTAAAAACAAAAATAAAATAAAAATAAATGAAAACAGTAGGCTACAAAATCCGAGCTGGGACATGCAAGTGTAAATATGAATGTGAATGTGACTGTGGTGGTAATTAAGATTATCGCGAATGTGAATGTGAATGTGAATGTGAATGTGAATGTGAATGTGAATGTGAATCTGAATGTGAATGTGGTGGTAAGAATTGTACATTGGTTTCTCTACATTCACATTCGTTTCTCTACATTCAGATTCACGCGAATGTAAATATATGAAAACAGTAGGCTACACAATCCGAGCTGGGACATAAAAAAGTAAAAACAATGAAAATAAATGAAAACAGTAGTCTACAAAATCCGAGCTGGGACATGCAAGTGTAAATATGAATGTGAATGTGAATGTGAATGTGGTGGTAATTAAGATTATCGCGAATGTGAATCTGAATGTGAATGTGAATGTGAATCTGAATGTGAATGTGGTGGTAAGAATTGTACATTGGTTTCTGTAAAGTAAACAAAAAATGAAAATAAATGAAAACAGTAGGCTATACAATCCGAGCTGGGACATGCAAGTGTAAATATGAATGTGAATGTGGTGGTAATTAAGATTATCGCGAATATGAATCTGAACGTGAATGTGAATGTGGTGGTAAGAATTGTACATTGGTTTCTCTACATTCACATTCGCTTCTCTACATTTAGATTCACATTCGTTTGGCCACATTCACATTCGTTTCTCTAGAATAAGTCTACATTCACATTGGACATGCGAGTGTAAATAACAAACTAGAATAGGCTATAGCAGAGGCTATGAAGCTGTAAGATGTTTCCAATATATACGGTAGCCTACTTATAACCCTGCACAACCCCCGCACGTTGTGCCGCCCGAGAGTGCCCCTCTGCAGGTCCCACTACATAAACGTGAATGCAGGATGGCAATGTGATAGTAGCAAACTGAATGTGAATGTATAAAACCGAATATAAAAGTAAACATTTTAAAATAAATGAAAACAGTACAAAATCCGAGATGGGACATGCGAATGTAAATATGAAACTGAAACTGAAACTGAACTGAATGTGAATGTGGCGGTAAGATTTTCACGAATGTGAATGTGAATGTGGTGGTAAGATTACGTTGGCAGTAAAACGGTCTAATTACCGAACTTGGGTTCTTTGAACACTCTTAAAACGGTCAGAAAAAGATCGAGTGAAATAATAAGTTCATGATCTTATTTATTTCCTCGCGTTAATCCGATAACTTGTCACTGTGTCTTGACACTAGAGACTTTGTATTTAATACCCTACATCAAGAGTACCAGAACAGAACTTTATCACGGATTAGTATAAAGGTCAGGATAGACGAGCAGCTATAACTCAGGACATGTCCCAGTTCATTAGGGGAGGTGTGGTGGAGTGGTCATGCCACTGGATTGGTAATCCAATGGACCCGGGTTCAAATCCCGATATGTCAATGGGAAGATATTATTGTGATTGAAGTTGTGCTGTACCTAGTATCAGTGCATTACCACAAAGCCCACCGAAATGCCAAAAAAATACCCTCATTGTTCCCTGATTAAATAACACTGTATGAATATTCCCATATTCAAAATATGTTACAGGGGGACAATGCCTAGTGAGTTCACTGCTCAATAGGTGGCGTTCTGAGAGTGAGGGTCTGAGTCTGGAGGGTGAGACGGTGAAGCACTTGAGCGAAGCAACCAGCCGCTTCAGAGATGGAGCTCCTTCGAGCCATGATGGATGCTTCACATGTCTCACTCCCCAGACTGGAACAAGACCTCACGGGCTTCACCGTGTTGAGCGGTGGAATGTACAGACTCTCAGCCTATGCCCGAGAGGGAGTAGTTGGAATATAGAAAAAAAAAAAAAAAAAAAAAAATGCTCGCGTTAGTCCGATGGTAAACACCCCATATCATGACATAAAGGAACTACCATTTAAGACCCAAGAACAACTAATCCATCTGTATCCCTATCTCCAATAAACCACACTGCAGGACCACCTAAGGAAATTCTTGTGTGTACTCAGTATTATATTTATCCTTTACGACTTTCGTACATGTGTTGTTTTGACTTTAACTTCTCCAGTCGAGTAAGAACCTACCATTAACCAATTACAACCAGGTAAAAACCCTGGCATAACAAGGAAACTAGACACAAATATAAAGATACATACCGGTACATGAGCAAATAATTAAGCCCATCCCCCCTTAAACACTTCAATAGTATTACCCCCTTTTAATGGATTCTCTGTTTCTTCTATTCAACTGCTGAGCTCTGGAACTCTCTCCCAGAATCAATCTTTCCCTCTTCCTATAACTTAAATTGCTTCTAACTCCGTGTCCAGGCATTTTGACTGGAACGTCCATTGATTTTGGCCCTGTCACTCTTTTTTAACTCTGGGGGAGGCACCTGCCACAGGCAGGTCTGCCTTTTGTCTCCCTCACTCACAAAAACAAAATAAAATATGATTTAATTCAGCTTAGAAAATATATGCAAGGGGAAAATGTTGTCTTCCTAATCACTTTGTCTCCCACAGTTCCATCATAAACCATATAATTTATGTACAGAATGGGCGAAAACATAACTGAATAAGTAGTGAAAGAAGCGAGTTCGAGTGAACTGATGATTCTGTAAGGAAATCACTTGTCAATAAAATGTCCTTCACAAATTATGTAAACATCGTTTAGGTTCTATATACATGTTAATAAAGGTAGTTAATATTATTAGTACTTTCGACTGGAATGTTGTTGTGGAGGTAATTATGGTAAACGAGAGAGTATGGAAGGTAGATGGAGAGACACGAGACACGACCTCTTCCCTCACTCACAGTTAGTACCACACTGATCCCAACTCGCTCGGAGTCGCTCCGTGAGTCTATGTGCCCCTCCACTGCCTCCAGTCCTCCACCTCCCCTTCCTCCTTCCCTCCCTCCCTCCCTGACTCACCTCTCTCCGTGCCTCACCTTCCTCCCTCCCTCCCTGCCTCACCTATCTCCCTCCCTTCCTGCCTCCCCTTCCTGCCTGCCTGCCTTCCTCCCTTACCTTCCTCCCTGCCTCAGATTCCCTCCCTTCCTCCCTGCATCCCCTTCCTACCTCCTTACCTTCCTTCCTGCCTCCCTCCCTACCTCCCCTTCCTTCCTGCCTCACCTTCCTCCCTCTCTCCCTGCCTCCCTCCCTCCCTGTCTCCCCTCCCTCCCTGCCTCCCCTTCCTCCCTGCCTCACCTCCCTCCCTCCCTCCCTGCCCCACCTTCCTCCTTCCCTCCCTCTCTGCCTCCCCTTCCTCCCTCCCTCCCTCCCTGCCTCACCTTCCTCCCTCCATCCCTGCCTCACCTTCCTCCCTCCCTGCCTCCCCTTCCTCCCTGCCTCACCTGCCTCCTTCCATCCCTCACCTCCCTCCGTCCCTCCCTGCCTCACCTTCCTTCCTCCCTCCCTGCCTCACCTCCCTCCCTCCCTCCCTCCCTCACCTTCTTACCTTCCATCCTCCCTCCATCACCATCCTCCCTGCCTCACCTTCCTCCCTGCCTCACCTTCCTCCCTGCCTCACCTTCCTCCCTCCCTCCCTCTCTCTATTCCTGCTTCACCTCCCCCCCCTCCCCTTCTTCTCTCCCTCCCTGCCTCACCTCCCTCCCTCCTTCCCTGTCTCACCTTCCTCCCTGCCTCCCTCCCTCCCTTCCTGCCTCACATTCCTCCCCGATCCCTCCTTCCCTGTCTCACCTCCCTCCCTGCCTCACCTTCCCCCCTCCCTGCCTCACCTTCCTCTCTCCCTCCCTGACTCACCTCCCTCCCTCCTTGCCTCACCTTCCTCCCTCCATCCCTCCCTGACGCACCTTCTATTCCCGCCTCCCATTCTTCTTGAAGCCTACACCTCATCTTTTAACCTCTTCTGTACCGGCGACGTATTTCTAGTTTTGTTCTAGCTATTTTAGACGATTTTATGAAGCTTAGGAAGGATATATGGTAGCTAAAGGGATCAATTGAGATAGTCTGTAACATTTCAATGTGTAGACGTCCTTCATAAGCTGAATACAATCGTCTAATAGCAGCAAGAGTGTAACGAAAAGGACGTCGCCGGTACATAAGTGGTTAAGATTTACCACAGAGATGCTGTACACACTAACGAAAGACTAAACTATATAATTGTGGCCGCAATGATTCTGTGGGATATCTTATACTCCGTCACGAATCAGTACTCGGTTCTTTAGGGGGGTAGTACTCGCTTTTTATGGACCCCCTTCTACCTCATTTTTAGTAAAATAACCAGATCAGCAAAGACCACCATAACAAACAAAAGGAAGCAAGTCGAAGAAGGGGAGACCAAAGCAAACAACATGCACGTACAATCACGACAAGGAAAACGGAGCAAGAAGGAAGAAGGAATAACTCAACCAGAAGTAACAACAACGAAGGAGATACTGTAAGTAACAAGAACAAAATCACCACGATGCCCAGAATACCTAAATTGACCCACATCACCAACAAAGAAGACCGAAATAGAAACTCAAAGCAGAACATATACACCGAGAAAGAAAACTCATCCCCAGCACAGAAGATCAACACACAGATAAAACCATGTGTGGGAAATAAAACCAAAACCAAACCCACCACATCTAGCAGCCCAAACAAATCCTGTACATCACTACCTTGCACCAGAAGAGTTGCCAGAATTTCCACCATCACACCAGATATACCAACCACACCAGGCAAGACCATTACAACATCACAGCAACACCATGAGGCCACCAGAAAGAAAATAGTGTACAGTCAGGGACAGAAGGACCAACATCGACGCACAAGGCAGGGACATTTACGCCCGTCTTCCGCCAAGAAGTCGACTCACCTGCCCGCAAACTTCTGAGGGGTCCTCCTAATCCCCCCAGATTACGTCCCCCTGGACTTATGACCTTCTGACCCCTGCATACCTGCCCTGGGACATCTCAGCCAAAGTCGTCACTACCCCGACGAAAACCTAAATAAGGCAAGCAATTCTAGGGCTTCATCTAACTAACATGTTAGCGATCTAGCCCTACAATTACCCTCCCATTCAAGTAAAGCACTGAAACCATGGTGAATGTCTTTCAAGGTCTGAGGAGTTATCTTACCTATTGAGGAATGAATATTATCACATGCCATGGTATAGTGTTTAACCCTTATTTAGCGGCGAGCAACATAAGTCGAGTTAAATAAAGCTGGACTATGTGGCGGCGCTCGACATAGGTCGAGTGGCAATTTCAGCACGTAATGTGGCTGAGAGAGAGAGACAAGTGGTGGCAGGAGACTAGCGAGCGTATGACTGCTCCAGACCACCGCGGCGAACCTACTGACACAAATCTCAGCTCCCTCCTCCCTCTCTCACTCGCTACATACTCAATTATGTACTGAAAGTACCGAATTACCTGCTTTTTGCACTCGCGTTGCACGGTTATTGCAAGAAAACTATCCATCATACAAGGATCGTTATGGTGTCCTTCGAAAGCTCTGTTTATGCCCTTTCAGGGATAGGTACTTGTTTTACGTTCTGGGTCTTATTTAGGCATGAAAATGATCACGTAAACAGCCCTATTTTGGCTAAAAACACCCCGCTGTGCGGTACACATAAATAAACCGCATAGGCCGCTCGTAAGGTGTTAATAATAAGATCCCTAATAGGCTGCACCTTTGGTATTAGAAGCATAACCGTCGGACATGTTCCCACCTTACTTCTTTTGACAAAACCGCACTCTAAAACTATAGATAGATACTTGCCATGGTAAAGGTCATTCGACTAGTTTAGGGCTTTGCGAGATACCGCTAACACCGGCACTCGACATATAAGAGTCCTTACTGTATCTGTCTGACGCCATGGTCGAGGACACTTACAATTAAAAGGCTTAAACACCGCCCCTGAGTTCTTTGAACCTCTAATAACGGTCAGTGGCAGATTGAGTGAAATCAGTAAGTTCATGATCTTACTATCTCCTCACAGCCCGATACCTTGTCGCTGTGTCATGACACTAGAGACATTGTGTTAACACCTTACGAGCGGCCTATGCGGTTTATTTATATGTACCGCACAGCGGGGTGTTTTTAGCCAAAATAGGGCTGTTTACGTGATCATTTTCATGCCTAAATAAGACCCAGAACGTAAAACAAGTACCTATCCCTGAAAGGGCATAAACAGAGCTTTCGAATGACACCATAACGATCCTTGTATGATGGATAGTTTTCTTGCAATAACCGTGCAACGCGAGTGCAAAAAGCAGGTAATTCGGTACTTTCGGTACATAATTGAGTATGTAGCGAGTGAGAGAGGGAGGAGGGAGCTGAGATTTGTGTCAGTAGGTTCGCCGCGGTGGTCTGGAGGAGTCATACGCTCGCTAGTCTCCTGCCACCACTTGTCTCTCTCTCTCAGCCACATTACGTGCTGAAATTGCCACTCGACCTATGTCGAGCGCCGCCACATAGTCCAGCTTTATTTAACTCGACTTATGTTGCTCGCCGCTAATTAAGGGTTAAAGACCCCAAGTCAAGAGTACCAAAACGGAACTTCATCACCGATTAGCATAACGGTCAGGACAGACGAGTGCTCCTAGCCCCAGGACATGTCCTAGCTAATTACTCGCGTTAGTCCGATGAAAGTGCCCAATGTCATGACATCAAGGAACTATCATTTAACCCTTAAAGATCGGGGCCCGACTTAAGTCCGAATCGAAAAATTTGGACTATGTGGCGGGGCCCGCCTTAAGTCCGAGTGCAATTTTGGCGCAATATTGGCTCTGAGAGAGAGACGAGTGACTGGAGGAGCATGGGTTACCTCATGACCGCTTGCCACGGCCACCGTGGACCTACTGAGATTTACTCCACTTACATCCACCCTCACTCCCTCGCTACATACGTAATTATATAAAGAAATTACCGTATTTTAGCGATTTTGCCCTTCGGTTGCACGATCGTTGCAAGACAACCAGTGATCGTAGAAGGATGGTTCGGGTGTCATTGGAATGCTCAATTTACGCCCATTCAGGGATACATACTTGTATTATGCTCTGGGTCTTTTTTATGCATGAAAAAGAGCACGGAAACAACCCCATTTATGGTAAAAAGGCCCCGCTGTGGCACGGTCAAATATACCGCCTAGCACGCTAAATAAGGGTTAAGGTGAGTGTCCGCCATGTTTTTCAAAATAGTCCGATCATTTTCATTTGTATACAGGTGATAGATACCACTTCTAGGAACATTATATCCAAAAAATAATCAAATCGGACCAATAGTTTTTTTGCTACCACGGATTTTCGCAATTCTTGCAAATTTGCTAACGGCTATAAGAAGTATATTTTTGGTCCAATTTTAATAAGTAGGATATCATTGGAAAGAGGAGAAAAAATGCAATGAATAGTGTGACAGATTTTTGATACACCCTATAGTTTTGCCGCTAATATTTTTATTTTTTAAAGTTTTGACAGCAAGCCTCCTGTCAAAAATGTTAGTGGTGTATCAAAAATCTGTCACAAAGATTTATTGCATTTGTTTTCTTCTTTCCAATATCTTACTTATTAAAATTGGACCAAAAATAAACTTTTTATATGGAAAAATACTAATATACTGTAACTATATTTTTGAGAAAATTTTGAAAAACTAAATTTTTCCATTACCCAACGATTCCTCTCTCAAATGACGATTTATTGCAACTGTTTGCTCTTGATTGATTTGATACATGCTCTGGCACTAAAATCCAGTGCAATTTACTAAGTCTAAGTCAATAATATGCCACCTGGACCCCCCAAAAGGTATTTTATTCATTTGGCGCCAATGGTGTCATGAACCGCGCACCTCATTTATTCCAAGTTAGGCTATTTTCGATTACTCTAGGTTGTGTTAGGGTTGGTTTGGATGGGTTAGATCTGTTTAGTGTTGAATATATATGTTTGATGATGATGATGGGTTGGATGATGATGATGATGGCTTAGATGATGATGATGATGGTTTGGATGATGATGATGGTGTAGATGATGATGATGAAGATTGTGGAAGTGCTATTGCTGGTGGTGATGGTGCTGCTGATGATGATGAGCTGAGGGCAGACACCTCTGCTGACTGTAATTTGTCCATATTTGTGCATAATAACGCTATTGTATTGGGTATTATCGTTCATACCATGATACTCCATATAAGTCGCTAGTCCGCCGGTGGGGAAGGGGGTGGGGGGGGGGTAATACCTTGTATTTAGGGTATTTTTTACTTTTCGACTGTAAAACTTTGCCATATGATTCCTACACTACTGCCATCACTGTAGCAATGAAAATCTCATTTTCGGATTTTCCCTCCCTTGCCCATATACCCCCATGGCGGACACTCCCCTTCAGACCCAAAACCAGTTAATCCATCAGTATCCCAAACTACTCATCCACACGGCAGAACCACCTAAACGGCCCAACGGAGAACTAGAAGACCAGACAGCTGTTATCTCATCTCAAGTCACACCCCAACTTCAAGTGCTAGTCTAGGAGTGAATATTGAAAATTCACACACAATGATGCACCAGTGAAATAAGGTGAATTAGCTAGAACGACAGAGTCCCCAAATTGAAACTCTAATTAATTTATACCAGTGAGACAGGTGCCTAATTAATTTACACCAGTGCAACAGGTGCCTCAGGAAAGTTAGAGTCCACAAATATTAACTCTGTATTATTTCCTCACCAGTGCAACAAGGTGAACTGCTAGAACAACAGAGTCCCTAAATTTAGACTCTATTTACTTCCCTTCATTGAGACTAAATATTTTCCTCAGTGCGTACGAGGATTATTTCTCGGACATAGTCCAGCATTTTCGACTTTGATTATTATTTAGGTTCTTATGAGATATCCTATTTATTGGGTGAGTAAAGTCAAGATAGATACAGCTAATAGATTCCTAGTCCCATTGCAGATCCTTGCCCGTTCTCGGCATATTTATGTTTTAACCATTTATTCACTTATCAATATTAGTATTTTTAATCTTAGCGATTATACAAATAAAGTTGTTCATTAAATGTACGCAGTGTTATATGTTACCCTTTGTTTCTTCTGTGCATGTGTTGTGTGGTTTTGACTTCTCTAGTTAAGTAGAACCTACCAAATCCAATTTAAACCTGGTAAAAACCTTGGTATAACATTGGCGGCAGACGGTGGTTCTTGATTCGGGAAGACAAAGTAATTTCAGCACACAAATCAGAAGAGATAGAGCGTTGTATAACAATAGTCATCATGGCAATTAATCGCTCCCATATTCCCATCCCCAAATACGATGGAGATACATACGATATTCAAACTTATCTGGATATGGTTAACACCTTACGAGCGGCCTATGCGGTTTATTTATGTGTACCGCACAGCGGGGTGTTTTTAGCCAAAATAGGGCTGTTTACGTGATCATTTTCATGCCTAAATAAGACCCAGAACGTAAAACAAGTACCTATCCCTGAAAGGGCATAAACAGAGCTTTCGAATGACACCATAACGATCCTTGTATGATGGATAGTTTTCTTGCAATAACCGTGCAACGCGAGTGCAAACAGTACATAATTGAGTATGTAGCGAGTGAGAGAGGGAGGAGGGAGCTGAGATTTGTGTCAGTAGGTTCGCCGCGGTGGTCTGGAGCAGTCATACGCTCGCTAGTCTCCTGCCACCACTTGTCTCTCTCTCTCAGCCACATTACGTGCTGAAATTGCCACTCGAGTTATGTCGAGCGCCGCCACATAGTCCAGCTTTATTTAACTCGACTTATGTTGCTCGCCGCTAAATAAGGGTTAAGCCAGTACTCGAACTGGCCTACAACAACGATCGCAAAAATATCGCTGTAGTATTAACGCACCTGGGAAAAGCCGTTTCCCTGGTAGCAACACAGGTAACACCCACGCTTACCTGGGATCAATTCCGGTCCATTGTGATCAACGCAATCTAGCCATCATTGGGCTCCATCGTCGCCCAAACAAAAATTGACGAGATAAGATACGAAGGGGATATCGATGTCACCCTGGCCACAATTAACCAGCATGTCAAATCCACCTACCCGACACACACCACAGAACATCAGAAGCAACAAACCTTCAATCATCTTCTCAAAATACTACCCACATTCGTCAAAAAACAATTTACTATTCATGACCCAACCGGATTCCAAAAGGACATCCTAACCATCAGGAAACTTCTCGCCGCACGCCCAAAAACGCCTACGGTATCGGCTATATAGAGATTCCCTACTCACCCACAACCTAACAAAAGGCCAGGAAACTTTCAACAAATGTACAACCCCAGACAACACCGGGTCGCCCTCAGACTTATAACCCCGGCCGCCCCCAACACTTCCGGCCAAATCAACCCCAGACAACTCCACTCCGGATATATCCCTCAAATAAACAACCTGGACGTTTTTCTCAGAGACCAACGTCAGGATACACCCCTAGAGATCATCCGCTAGTAACAATCAACCCATTCGACTTCCAAGCATGCAATTCTACCTGCCCCCTCCATTTCATCTGAGACCAAGCTAAACACAGAAACAATATACCTTGTGTGTCAGCAGCAGAAGAAGAGTACAGAAGCTTAGAAGAAGAAAATCTCGACGAGGAAAATGAGACAGAAGTGATCGCACAAATCGCAGAAGAAGAGGATATCCTGGAGGACTCCGACGATACCCCCAGGGTTTTTAACACCTCCCCCGCCCGTCATGGCTTCGGCGGGGGAGTCCGCACTTAACAAACCACCACCAATTTACCCCCTCGCAAAAATTCAAGGCATCCCGACAAGACTCCTAATTGATACAGGCGCCGCATGATCATGTTTGTTCAATTCGTTTTATAACAAACACACACAAAAATTGGGAACCTTAAACACTGCTACCACAAACCTCATGAGTGCTGGAGATACCCCCTTACTGATTAGAGGAGAGACAGCACCACTGCGTATCACCACCCCTCAACCAAGCGCCACATGCAACCACCAATTCGTCGTATTCCACTCTGACTGTCAACAGTACGACGATTACATGGGCCTAGATCTGCTCCAACGTCTCCAAGCACAGCTGGACTGCGGCAGACGACACCTTACCTTTCCAAAAAAAAAAAAAAACGACTAAGAGGAGCCCACCAAGACCCAACCTCTACCCTCTCCAAGAACCATAGGAAGACTTCAACTAGCAAAAATTCAGAAAGTCCGTAACCCCAAATCCATCATCACTCCGATAAATGCCTCCCGCTCAACTCTACCAACAACAAAACTTGCCACACCCCCCACCCCAGCGACTTGAATGCCGCCTAACAACTTATCCACCCTACCGCTCACAACCCTTGCCACGCCCCCCACTTCATTAACTTCAACACCGCCTCACAACCTATCCAACCTAACCACCACCACAACAACCTCCAGCTCACTCATTCAACCCTATCAGCAACCCACCATCGTCAGCCCCACAGTCATAAATCAACGTATGTCCATTCCTCCCAGACACCAACAGTGGGTACCCCTTCACCCCCTCCCACAGCATAACATGATTCTCACCCCCCAAAAAAACAACACCTGTATGGAGCGCTGCAGAATTCAACCCGCCCTTTTATCAACCAAAATTAACGCCATCCTAATTACCAACATATCAGAGGAAGTTTTGACACTACCAAAAGGCCTCAGAATTGGGGACCTCGAAACTTTCGACGACGTAGACTCCACCCCAATCAAACAAGCACCCCCACCATACTTCCACCCCTTCCCAAGACTTTAATCCCTCTATAAAAGCAACAAATGAACCACTGCAAGAGTTCGCCGACGTCTTTGCCCAGACACCCACCGAAATAGGAAAAACCCATATGGAGGAACGCCTCATCCATACCACAGGCCCGCCCATGCGTTAGCCCTCCCACAGGAAAAACTCACTACAAAGGCAGGACGAAGACCGCCAGGTCCAAGAAATGTTGGATGCCGGCATCGCCACACCCTCCGTCAGTCCCTGATCCTCCCCCTTGGTGTTGGTAAAAAAGAAAGATGGATCCACCCAGTTTTGCGCCGATTACAGACGCCTAAATGACGCGAACATCAAAGACGCAACTCCATTACCTAGAATCGACAACTCGCTAGACTCACTCCACGGCTCAAAACTGTTCACCACCCTCGACCTCCAAGCCGAATACTGGCAAGTCCCTATCAAACCCGAACACCAACAAAAGACAGCCTTTTTCACAAGCGGAAGACATCTTTATGAATTCAATGTCCTCCCCTTCGGTATATGCAATGGTCCCGCAACGTTTTCCCGCCTCATGGAGTCAGTGCTAAGGAGATTAACTTAGGAAACCTGTCTAGCTTACCTCGATGATGTCATCATGTATGCGAAGACTTGGCCCGAGCACATTCAGGTACTACGGCAAGTTCTCCAACGCATCAGACAGGCAGGGTTAAAGCTCAAACCATCGAAATGCGAGATTGACCGGAAGACAGTAGATTTCCTAGGACACGTAATCTCTGAAAAAGGCATCTCTCCAGACCCTCGTAGACTATCCGCCATAGCAGCCCAAACACCCCCTACTACAGTTAAAGGAGTACGGTCCTTCCTAGGCCTGGCTACCTATTACCGACGTCACAGGGTACATCTAAGAGTAGAAAATCCACCTGTGGAGCGGTTTTCCGCCTGTTTGGCGGACAACGTGTATAAACACAACGTGGAGTCAAGGCCTAACCTCCCTGTCAGTAAAAGTCAAGTGTGAGCTACCCGGCACCTTATTGGTAGAAAAAGGAGGGGGAATCCAAGACACACAGGACAATTGCCACGTGAGCAGAGTCCTGGGACTGGTCAACATGTCCCTGAGTCCACCTAGTTCACTAGAAGGACACCAGTAGGGCGGAAACTAGGCACAGAAGAAGGACACCGAGGATAGGAAATCAGCCAAGTAGCCATATCCAGGACCATACATTCATTCAAACTTAGACAGGGTACCAACTTTATCAATAACCAAGGAAAAAGGCTATGTGGCTGATTCCCTGATACAGATACAGGGCACAGGGTACATCAAAAAGTAGAAAATCTGCTTGTAGAGCGGAATTCTAGAAAACGATGAAGAGCCAGAGGACACCAGGAGACCCTCGCCTGTGTGGCGAAAAAATGTGTGTAAACACGAATGTTGAATCAACTTGTCAAGGAAATGTGCGCCGACAGGTCTTACATGACACGACCATTCCCTCCCCAATCCACCTTGAGGACATCAGTGAGACAGAACGAGGAATGGAGAGGAGGGCTGGACTGAGGCACGACCCCCAACCCACCAGCTGCATAAGTGGGGTGGAGCAAGAACCCCACCCTGGGCAGGGAGAGCTCCCTTAGGGCGGTAGAGAGGCGTAGAACAGCAGTAGGACAGGTCAATGAATCGCCCTGAAGGTCGTGGGACCCTGCAACCTCTCTGGGGAGCTCTCCTGCTGCCAAGTGGAAGCAGCACGGGGCCGGCGAAAAGCAGGAGAACCAGAGCGAGAACAGTGCCACTCACGTCTGCCAGTCTCTGTAGATACCACAGACTGGGCAGACGCCGGCACCAGAGGTTCACGGTGCCGGGGGGCCATGCACTCCCTGGTAGGCGCCTAGTGGCCAGACTCGAACCCCGGGCCAGGGAGCCACGAGTCGCAGCAGGGGAGCGGGAACAGTGTGCAGCATCTGAGATAGGTGGAGGCAGCACTCCCGATGGCCCAGCATGACGAGCCCAATGCAAGTCTGGCGGAGGCAGAGAAGAGGCGGCATCATGGGACCGTTAAAATGGGGGAACGGTACTCACCAGCGGAGGTGAGATAGGTCAAAAGTATGAGGCAGTGTAGCCTAAACTGCAGATGACACACCATAGGAAGACAACATCCAAGAATACGCCAAGTAGCAGATATAATAAGGAAAGACCCACACATAGTAGACCACAAACACCAGGGCTGGGATAAGTCCCTTAGCAAGACCCAACCCTGGTGAACAGGTCCAATCCCTTAGGTGAAAAGATACCCCCATCCAAAAGAAATACCCGAGAACTCTCTGTAAGAGCGGAGGTAGGAAGGGGTGCAGCGGTGATGGGCCAGGTATGGCCGGCGGTAGAGCGGGCACAAGCAGGAAGGAAAAAAGTCAAGTGTGAGCTTTTCAAAAGTACCCTATTAGTAGAAATAGTGGGGGGGGGAGGGAATCCAATACACATAGGACAATTGCCACATGAATGGCATCTGATCCCCGCCACCTTCTCCGCGGACGTTAGCTCAAGGTCCGCGGCAGTAGCAGGGAGTGGGGAAAAATATGTGTAATGATCTTAATTTCGCTTATTCAGCTATAATTCCGGTCGATTGTACCATATACAATATAATAGCATAGCTAAAAATAATTATACATACAGAAAATTA
Source organism: Paralithodes platypus (assembly GCA_032716605.1). Taxonomy (NCBI): domain Eukaryota; kingdom Metazoa; phylum Arthropoda; class Malacostraca; order Decapoda; family Lithodidae; genus Paralithodes; species Paralithodes platypus. The sequence goes on from CM064527.1 coordinate 22,366,667, forward strand.
GCTAAAAGTAAATAATATAATAAGGTGCGTCGTCTGCTTCACTGAAGGTAAGTCACAGATGCTGCAATAATAAGGGGGGGGGGGTGAGGATATAAGTGTGATGATCTTAATTTCGCTTATTCAGCTTCTTTTCTAGTCAAGATTGTACCATAATGTATGAAAAATATATAGAATACAATAGCATAGCTTAAAATAACTTTAAATGCAGGCAATAATAAAACTAAATAATAATAATCATGTGCGTCGTCTGCAATAATTCTTGGGATGGAGGAATGGCGACTTACTGTAATGGCGGGAGGTTGACTCTATGAGTGTCCCGGGTTATATCGTAACAGCTAACAGCGAGTGTAATTAACAATCCAAGGATAAAAAAAGGGGGTGGGAAGTGAGATATAAGGACAAGGATCAAATAGTGTGAAGAAGAAGGGCGGAAGAGAGCGGTGAGAGGAGATAAGGGAAGAAGAAGGAGGAAAGGCGTGGGTGAGACGGAGCGGGACAGGACGTCACCACAAAAAACGTTTGCGCCACGTTGACAAGTACGAGGGAGGGTTGTGGACGGCGACACTTCTCTTCTCTACTGGCGTGAGCTCTTCCTTAATCTTAGCATTTTTCTCTTCGGATGTACCCCACCTTCCACTGCCTGTATGTTTGTGAGTAAGGGGTGGGTGCTTTAGTGGGAGGTGGTGGGATTTGGGAACGATGACGAAGCAGGGAGAAGGAGTGAAAAAGGTGAGGAATGGGAAGAGAGGGGCGAGCAGGGCCTCGGCACAAGCAGGTAGGCCTAGGAGGAGGGCTGGTATCACAACAAGGGGGGAAGAAAAGAGAGGAGGGGAGGAAGCTGAGGACGAAAATGAGATAGAGACCGATGAAGAGCAAGAAGCAGAGGTGTTAGATGATGATAGTATGGTACAATGCGATAAATGTGAATGTTGGGTGGAAGCGACGAAGATGTATGCCGAAGGAAAAAGAAGGGATAGTATTGAGAAAAAGGGAATGCTGTGCAGAATGTGCCTATTAATTACAGTGGAAGTTTTGCAGGAAAGACTGGAAGGGGTAATGAATAGGTTCAGAGATCAGGTAGTAGTAACAGAGAGGTTATTAACCCATAATTAGCGGCGAGCAACATAAGTCGAGTTAAATAAAGCTGGACTATGTGGCGGCGCTCGACATAACTCGAGTGGCAATTTCAGCACGTAATGTAGCTGAGAGAGAGAGACAAGTGGTGGCAGGAGACTAGCGAGCGTATGACTGCTCCAGACCACCGCGGCGAACCTACTGACACAAATCTCAGCTCCCTCCTCCCTCTCTCACTCGCTACATACTCAATTATGTACTGAAAGTACCGAATTACCTGCTTTTTGCACTCACGTTGCACGGTTATTGCAAGAAAACTATCCATCATACAAGGATCGTTATGGTGTCATTCGAAAGCTCTGTTTATGCCCTTTCAGGGATAGGTACTTGTTTTACGTTCTGGGTCTTATTTAGGCATGAAAATGATCACGTAAACAGCCCTATTTTGGCTAAAAACACCCCGCTGTGCGGTACACATAAATAAACCGCATAGGCCGCTCGTAAGGTGTTAAAGGTGTGGGAGAGTAGCAAGGATAAGAACCGAGGGGATAACAACATAGAAGCAGATCAAGACACAGGAAATGAAGGAACTGAAAATGGGGAGAGAAGCAGAGAGGAGACCACAGAGAGACAGAGAGCAGAAGACGTAACAAGAGATGTGGAAGTAGGAGACAGAGTGAGAGAGGAAATAAGAACAGAGATATATGAAAGCGAGAGAGAGGACATAAGTGAGGGGAGGATTGGGGAGCAAATAAGAAGAATAGATGAGGCATGCGAGAAAGAATAAAAACAACAAAGATGGCAGGTGACGAGAAAGGGAAGGGTCGTGAAGGAGACGCAGGAAAGTGAAAGGGGCGAAAACATGGGAGAATGGGAAGAATGGTCGAATGCATTTCTGGGAAGCCAAGGGTCATTAAAGAACAGGGGAAAGAAGGAAGGGGTAAATGAGCAGAACGTTGGGGATGGAGTCGGACAAGAAAGAGAGGAGCGAGAGCTAAGCTTGACAGATATGGACGAAGAGGGAAGTGAAATAGACTGCATAGAAGAGCGAAGAAGGGATAAAAAAAGAGAGAGGATGGTAGAAAGGGAGGGAAGTAAAAGTAGGAGGGAAGAGGTACATAGAGTACCGGTAAACACAAGACCCAGGGGTAAGAGGGAGGATGGGGAGAGAAGGAGCAGTGGGAGAACACAAGTAGAGCCCGAAAAAGGGAAGAGTAGGAGCGTAAGGGAGGCGGAAACAAAGGAGAGTACTGTAGAAACTAGTGCGGTGAGGGGGACAAATAAAATAGGAGGAAGCTGGAAAAATAAGAGGGAAAGAAGGCTGAAGAAAACAGTGATATGTGGAGATAGCACCTTCAGGAATATGGGAAAGATTTTAGATAACTCGGAAAGGGAAGTAATTAGCCTAAGAAGGGCAGGAGTATGGGAGGTAATGAAGCAGGCAAGAAACATACATTTTGAAGGGGGGGGGGGGGGGCCCCCCCCCCCTTGCCAAGGGGGAAGGAACCTTAGTAATACAGGGAGGGGGAAATGGTCTGGAGATGCAAGGAGTGAGGGGAACAATGGCAGAGATTGAAGAAGGATTAAGGGAAATAAGAAAGAAAGAAAAGAGAGTGAGCATAGTAATGGTGGGAATCCTGAGGAGGCCCAAAGAGAGCTGGAGTTATGAGAAGATAAGGATTGCGACAAATGACGAGATCAAGGAGCTTACAAAGTGCATCATGAACTCGGTGCTAAAGGGAAGGGGGATTAAAGGATTTAGTTTCCTAGATTTGGACAGAGAGGTGGATTCTTGGAGTTTCGAAGAAGATGGTTGGCACCTAAAAAGGGAGGAGGAAAGACATATAGCAGGGAGGATAGAGGAGATTGTTAGACGAGAAGAGAGGAGGTCATAATTGGAGAAGAACAAAATAGATTGACTATCAACGAACAAGGGAGAGGAAAGGGAGGAGCAAGTAGGGGCAGAGGGAGGAGAAGGGATGGAAAATGAAGGAGCAGGAGCTTCAATACAGGGGGGAAAGGGTAGAGGAAAAAAGAGGGAGATAGGGGGGGGGGATAGTCTTGGAAGAAAGGAGATTATAGACAGTAGTGCGAAGAATAGGGGAAAAAATGGGAGTGGAGGAGAAGTAAAGGAAACAAATAAGGAGCCAGGGGGAGTAGAAGAGGAAAGGAAGGGGGGGAGACAGGAATGTAGGAGGAAGAAGAAAAAGAAACAAGAATTCCATGGAAAGGATATGGGGGAAACAATAATTGGGTGTGTGAATGTTAATGGATGGAGGCCGGGAATGATGGAGGAAATAGAGAGAGAAGCAGAGGAAGGAAGGTTGAATATTTGTGGAATAGTAGAAACAAAATTGAAGGGGAAGATAGAATGGGGAGGGGAGAAGTATGAAGTAATAGGGAAAGGAAGAGAGAAAACAAAGAAAAAGGGTGGAGGAGTCGCAGTGGTGGTAGAAAAAGACAAATGGGAAGTTGAACAGGTGAACTTGGGGGAAGGGGAAGACCAGGAGGACATACTTAGTAGTGAGGGTGAAAGGGAAAGGGGAAATGAAAAGAGCTAAATTTATGCTGATTATATGCTATATGACGGTAGAGGGAGGGCTGAGAGAGAGGGAGGAAAATCGGAGACAATACGAAGTAATAAGGGCTGTGATGAGAGGAAACGAAGATGAAATCATAATAATGGGGGATATGAATGCTCAGACAGGAATCTTAGGGGAACAAATCAATAGGAATGGGAAGTTATTGTTAGACCTATGTGAGGATGAGCAGCTAGAAAATTTGAATATGGTAGAGGCGGAGGGGAAAGTAACATGGAGAGGAAGAGAAGGGAGGAGGTCAGCTATTGATTATATATTAGTGAAAAGGAAAGCAGGAGAGAGAGTGATAGAAATGGTAGTAGATGAAGAAAGAAACTTTGAAATAAACAGTGACCATAACCTACTGAAACTAAGATAAAGCATAACGTTTCACAAGGAGAAGATAGAGAAGTGTAGAGAGGCTAGTAAGCCAGAAAGATGTAAAATGAAGGAGGCGGAGTGGGGAAGGTTTAGGGAGGAAATATGGGAAATATGGATATAGATGAAGTGGGGGAAGGGAGTGCAATGCAAATTGATAAGTGGATAGAGAAGGAAATAAATAAGGTAGCAGAGAGAGTGTTAGAGAAGGAGAAAATAGGGAGGAAAGGTAGAGGAATGAAAGGGTGGTGGAATAAAGACATTAAGGAGGCGAGGAAGAAGAGGAAAGAGAGGAATAGGATTAGGAAAGAGTTGGAGAAGGGAAAAAAGAGAGGGGAAAATATAAGTGAGGAGGAAATTCGAATAGCAAGGGAAGAATACGAGAGGGAAAGAAAAAACACAAAAAACTTAATAAGAGGAGCAATAGAGAAGCATGAACAGAAAGAAATTGACAGGATAAAAGAGAAGGGGGACAAAGGAAAAGCTGAGTGGTATAGATGGTTAAAAAGAGAAAAAAAGTAGGGAAAAGGTAGTAGTGGAGCTGAACGTAGGTGGGGAAAAAGTTAGGGATGTAAATAAAATTGGAGAGGAAATAAAAAGATACTGGGAGGAAGTGGGAGGGGTAAATGACCAAATAAGAGTAGGGCAATGGAATATTGAAGTAAATGAGGAAGAAATAGATGAAAATATGAATGAGATGGTGAGTGAGGAGGAGATTAGGAGGAGTGTGAAGAAGCTGAAGAGAAACAAAGCGGCAGGGCCGGATGGGATAACAGCAGAGATGTATATTGAAGGAGGGGAGATGATAGTTAGGATGTTAAAGATGCTATTTGATAAAATATGGGAGGAGGAAGAAATACCAGCAAGATGGAAAGAAGAACGGGTAACATTGATTTACAAAGGAGGAGCGAAAAATGTGCACGAAATGGGGAGTTATAGACCAATAACGGTAATAAACATAATAAATAAGATATTTTATGGGATACTAAAGGAGAGGGTAGGAGAGTATGTAGAAGAAAGGATCCTACTTAGTGAAGAGCAAAATGGGTTTAGGAAGGGGAGAAGAGGAACAGACAATATATATATATATATTAGATGAGATTATAGAGAAAAAGGAAAAGCAAGGGAAATGTGTGTTTATAGTGTGTTTGGATGTGGAGAAGGCATATGATAAGATTAGTAGGGGAGTTGCAGAAGCAGTGATGGAGAAACTAGGAGTGAGTAGGAAGATAAGGAACATGATAATGAATACGTATGAAGGGGTGGAGACAGAAATTGTGTGGAAAAATATTGCAGTGAAAGGAATCAGGAGAAGGAAAGGGCTAAGGCAGGGATGTAACCTGTCACCATTAATTTTTGCAATGTGCATGGAGGAGTTGGTGAGGAGAATTAAGAGTAAGGGACAAGGAGTGAAAATAGGGCAATATAGGCTAGCAATTCTGACGTTTGCTAATGACGTAGTGTTGATAGCAGAGACAGAGGAAGATATGGGGGAAATGTTGCAGGAGGCGGAAAGGTTTGGCAGAGACCTAGAAATGAAGTTCAGTGTAGAGAAAAGCAGTATGATAGTAGTAAATGGACCAGAGGCAGTAGAAATGAGGATAGGAGGGGAAAGAATAGAAACAAGGGAGGAAGTGAAGTATTTAGGGGTATGGATAGGGAGTGAAGGGCGACAAAGGACAATGAATGAGAACATCATGAAGGTGGAGCAGTGTAGTGGGAAACTGTGGAATGTGACAAAAACCAGAGTGAATAAATATAAAATAGTAAGAGAGTAAAATAGTAAGTGGTGGACAGAAGAGGTAAGAATAGCTGTGGAAGAAAAGAAGAAAGCATATAGAGAGTGGTTGGGTAGTAGAGGGAATGAAGATTCCGAGAGGCAGAAACGAGCGAGGTACGTGGAGAGTAAGAGGGTGGTGAAGAGAGTAGTGAAGGAAAGTAAGAGAAGAGTAGATGAGGAATTTGGAAGGAATCTGAGTGTAAAATGGAGGGAGAGTAAGAAACTGTTCTGGAAAGAAGTCAAGAAAGTTAGGGAAGGTAGCAAGGGAAACAGTAAGGGTGTGAAAGATAAGAATGGGAGAATGCTAGCCGAGAAGCAAGAGAGAGTCGAAAGATGGAGGGAGTACTTCAGTGAGTTGCTAAATGAAAGGAATGAGAGCCAGCAAACATAGCTGGATATGGTATGGGAGGGAGAAGAAGAGAAGTAGTGGAGGAGGAGGTGGGGATCAGGAGGTCAGAAGTGTGGGAAGCCATGAAAAGAGTGAAGTTGGGGAAAGCACCAGGAACAGATGGAGTGTGTGGGGAAATGTTGAGGTATGGTGGTGAGATAGTGATAGAATGGGTATGGAAAATGTGCAAACTAGCATGGGAGAAGGGGAGTGCACCCGATGACTGGAAGACTGGCATAATAGTCCCCCTATATAAGGGCAAAGGGGAAAGAGGAGTGTGTGGTAACCACCGAGGAATATGTCTTCTAAGCGTAGTAGGGAAGGTATACAGTAGGGTAGTGATTGAGAGAGTGAGAGTGAGAACGGAGAAATGGATAGGCGACGAGCAGGGAGGTTTTAGGAAGGGAAGAGGATGTGTAGATCAGATTTTTACCCTGAATTGTGTTGTGGAGAAGTATCTGGAGAAGAAACAAAAGGTGTATGTTGCCTTTATGGACTTAGAGAAGGCCTATGACAGAGTGGATAGAGAAGGTTTGTGGAAAGTACTTAGAATATACGGAGTAGAGGGCAAGTTGCTGAAAGCAGTGAAGAGCATGTATGAGGGTGCAAAGGCGGCAGTACGTGTGGAGAGTGAGCAGAGCGAGTTCTTTGACCTGAATGTTGGTTTGAAACAGGGGTGTGTGATGTCCCCGTGGTTGTTTACTGTATATATGGATGGAGTTATGAAAGAAATACTATCAAGAGCAGTGGATGTTGGTGTATCGCTGAAAAGGGAGGGAATTGAGTGGAAGCTACCTATACTGCTGTTTGCGGATGATACAGTTCTGATGAGTGATAATGAATGGGAGTTGCAGGGTCTGGTAAATGAGTTTGGAACAGTGTGCGAAAAACGGAATTTGAAGGTAAATACGGGGAAGAGCAAGGTTATGGTCTTCGAAAGGGGTGAAGTCCCAGAGTGTGAGGTGAAGCTGAACGGTCAGGCTATGGAGATCGTCAACTCTTTTAAGTATCTGGGCAGTGTGTTGAGTAAAGATGGGACTATGGATGAAGAGGTGCGGGAGAGGGTACAACAGGGGAAGAGGGTTGTAGGAACGCTAAAAGCAGTAACAAGAAATAGGGTGGTCAGTATGGAAGTGAAGAAGTCCTTGCATGACAGTGTGGTAATCCCGACACTGACTTACGGAAGCGAAGCATGGACGTTGGTTGAGAGACTCAGACCAAGAGTGAGAGCAGTGGAAATGAATTACTTAAGGAGTGCGTGCGGAGTTACATGGAGGGATAGACAGACTAATGAGGAAGTAAGAAGGAGGTGTGGTGTGGAGGTAGATGTGCTGGAATGTGTGAAAAGGAACAACTTGAGATGGTTCGGCCATATGGAACGTATGGAAAGCGAGAGAATGACTAAGAGGGTGTACGAGAGCGAGGTGGAGGGACAGAGGGGGAGAGGTAGACCGAATATGAGGTGGAAGGATGGAGTGAGGAACTACATGAACGAAGGCGGTGCTGGTTGGGGGGAGGGGCGTCGACTGACTGGGGACAGAGGTGCATGGGGGCGGTTCGTTCGTGGCCACCCCTTCGGGGATCACGGCGTCAGGCAATAGATAGATAGATAGTAAGAGAGGTGTGGAAGGACTTTGAAATGCCGAAAATAATGTACGGGATGGATGTGAGAGGGAGTACAGGGGGAGAAATAAATAGACTGGAGACGGGACAAAATAAAATAGGAAGAATAGGGTTAGGAGCAAGAAGGTGGACAGCAAATGAAACAGTGAGAGGGGAGATGGGATGGAGTACGTTTGAGGAAAGAGTGGCGAAGGCAAAGTTGAGGTACAAGAGTAGGTTGGAGGAGATGGAGGATAATAGGTGGCCAAGGAGAGTGTATGAATGGGGGGAGGGGAAGAGTAGATGGGCAAAAGAGTGTAAGAGAAAACTGAAAAAAATAGGAGTGAAACAAAGAAGGGTGGGAGAGGAGTGGAGAGATGTAGGGAGTAATGCAGGACTAGGTCAGGGAAGGAGACTAGAGAAAGAGATAGGAACGAGAGTGAAGGAAGTAGGAAGACAGGAATGGAAGAGAAATATGGAGAAGAAAAGTACACTAATAAGATATAGAAGTAAGGGGAGACCGAGAAAAGAGGAGTTTTATGACGGAAGTTGGGGAGCTACACTACTGTTTAAGGCTAGGGCAGGAGCATTAGAGACAAATAGGAGAACATGGAGGTGGAATGGGGGGGTGAAAGAGTGTCTGCAGTGTGAGGTGGGAGGGAGGAGAGTGGAGGAGACAATAGAACATATAGTGACAGAGTGCCAGGGGTATGCAGAGGAGAGAGATGGGTTGGAAAATGAGTTGAAACGGGAGGTAGGGGAGAGGGAATGGGAAGAACAGAAAGAGGAGGAGGATGAGGGTGTAAAATTTGTGTTAGGTCTCGGGACAGAAGAGGGGGTAAATGGGGAAAAGAATGAAGGTAGTGAACAAATTCCTGGAGCAGGTGTGGCAGAAGAGAACACGGAATAGACTAGAATAGAATAGGGTGAGGGGGGAGAAGGTGATCAGAGTGGGGGAGGAAGATAAATGAGATTAAATAGTAGAGAGGGGAAAAGTTAAATTAAGGTAAGGAGAGAACAAGATATTGGGGGGTGGAGGAGGGGGTAAAATAGGGAGAGGAGAGTTCTGCTTAAGCTATATACTTCAATCCTTTTTCTTTAACTATCCTTTCTACGACTACATATTTTCTAAACTAATTCTTAATCAAGCTCTTGCTGTTTCTGGAGAAGAGATCACCGGTGCATAGGTGAGCTGGCTAAAAAAAAAAGGGACAGCAACTCCACAAGAAGAAGAAGAAGAAGGGTGGTCAGTGAGAGCAGGGAATATATAAGATTTTATTTACTTTAATTAGGCTAGCCTTTTTCTTTGTTGTCATAGCAACTTAAAACTTTTGCAAATGTACAAGGAACTCTCTGTCATGGCTTGATATAGCCTCATTTGGGTAAAATATCTTCAAACCTTCCTTCACAGCCACAGGACTTGCGAAAAGGCAAAACGTAGCCTACTAGGCCTATAGCCTAGCTGCCTAGGCCTAGTCTGTTTCTTTGCAACTGACGGTTAATTGCAAGTTCACATCAAGATTTCTCAATTAGTCTGAATAGTTTGTAATGAAATGTGGTGCTAGGCTAATACTATAAACTTGGTCTTAGTATGATGCAGAGACATAGCCTAGGCCTAACCTATTAGTTTCACATTTTCTTCCATTAGGCCTAGCCTAGCCTCTGCCTAGGCCCTAAGTATTGATAAATTAGCTGCTAAGGGATTCAATATATTGTCACCTGAAGAAGAAAAAACAGTAAGCCTATAAGCCTAGTAGCCTAGTCTATATTAATACAGTTTACCAATGTAAATTATAGCATAGGGAATCAGTATCATTATCATAGGTGAGTCGGTGACAGTCATAGACCTATAGGCTTGTGAACAATTTCACTAATTGCCAACGAGAACTGAAATGTCCTCTTAGCTATTTGATGATAATCTTTGGAGTAGGCTAGCCTAACATTAACCCATAACTAGCGGCGCGCAATATAAGTCGAGTATAATATATCTGGACTATCTGGCGGCGCTCGACATAGGTCGTGTGGCAATTTCAGCACGTAATGTTGCTGAGAGAGAGAGACAAGTGGTGGCAGGAGAGTAGCGAGCGTATGACTGATCCAGACCACCGCGGCGAACCTACTGACACGAATCCCACCTCCTCCCTCCCTCTCTCACTCGCTATATACGGAATTGTATGGGGAAAGTGCCGAATTACATGCTTTTTGCACTCGCGTTGCGCGGTTGTTGCAAGAAAACTAGCCATCATAAAAGGATCGTTATGGTGTCATTGGAAAGCTCTGTTTATGCCCTTTCAGGGATAGATACTTGTTTTATGCTCTCGGTCTTATTTAGGCATGAAAATGATCACGTAAACAGCCCTATTTTGGCTAAAAACACCCCGCTGGGCGGTACATATAAATAAACCGCTAGCCCGCTAATCTAGTGTTAAAGTGGAGTAGGCCTATTCTGTTATTCTGTATTATTTTGCAAGTGTTCCATAATTTCCAAGTTTGCCACCAATTCTGCCTACCAACAATTCGGAAAAACTAAATAAGATGGTCACCAACTTTCCCATGGATTATTTTATTTTTCCCTGTTAGTTTTCATCAATATATAGTGTTTGGAAATAATTACAACCCTCGGCGAAACCGTTTTCCCCATTATACAACGATCTTAAGACATGCCGCCCGATAGTGGGAGGGCTATGAAGTACAGGGAAAATGCGGGGTTAAATGCGTAAAACGGCGATTAACCCGGGAACTGCCGGGAGACTCTTAAGAGTTCCCCCGGCGGACTGCGGGAAGACTCTTAAGAGTCAGAGAAAAAAAAATCAACTTTTGACATCGATTTTTTTTTTTTTTTGGCCCCTGGGCCATGCAAAATCTCAGTCCTCTACCTCCCCTCCTTCCCCACTTTCCTCCTCTCCTTCAGTTATCACCTATTTTCCCTGTTATTCCCTTATTCTGAGGTATATTTTTGTGCTAACATTAGCGAGTTGCAAGCAGGGCGTTGTCATCACTGATAGCAAACGAGTGCAAGAGAGAGAGAGAGAGAGAGAGTATCGATCGACTGTGTCTCAGTGGCCTTGGGGAAAATTGGCGGGAAAGCAGCTTGCCTCACCCATACATGATACAACTCGCGGGCTATATCTCCGATTTTGACCATCCGAACGATGTTTTCACTCGTTTTATTGTTGTTTCAGGTTAATACCTTTATAATCAACCCATAATAGGCGCGTATGGATAAGAATTAATGCTATTTATGGTAAAATGAATATTTTAGTGACGGAAACACCTCAAATACATGCGCACAGGGAGAGGTTTCTATTACCCCCATGCGCACTTGTTAGGTTAAAACGTATTTTAGCAAAACTTGGCTCGGGTTTTAAGGTATTTCTAAGGCCTAAAACCCAATATTTCGAAAACCCGAGCCAGGTTTTGGCCAAAGCTGGCTTGGGTTTTGAGAGTTTGTAGACAACAAAATGACAGTAACCTCATTTAGAAATTTGGCTCAGGTTTCCCGAAATTGCAAAGCCATAAAACCCGAATTTTGGAAAACCCGAGCCAAGTTTTGGCAAAACTTGGCTCGGATTTTGCGAATTTTAAGAGTAAACAAATTACAGTAACCTAATTTAGAATTTTGGTTCATGTTTCCCTAAATTGCAAACCCCAAAAAGCATAATTTTGGAAAACCCGAGCCAATTTTTGGGAAAACAAGAAGAGGAAGCAAGAAGAGGGAGGATTTAGTGAAGTGTTTGGAGGATATATTGGTGTGGTGGAGGGGTGATATATAGTGTAATAAGAGTGTGTAGTGACGGAACAGCGGTAATGTTGTGAGTTGTTGAGTTTGTAAACAAACATGGCGGAGGGAATTTCGGGTATGACGGAGGCGGAAGGAAGGTTACAACGTTTTCGGGGATTTAACCCGTGGAGCCCCGGCTAGTTTTGTAATGTTTGTTCACCAGAACCCGGCCGGTTTTCAAAAAAATGGTTTTATTCCAGAAACAATAGCGAATGGGTTAGGAATGAAGGAAAAACCACGAAAAACCGCTCAAAAAGCTTAAAGAATGGTCCTACAGAGCCCCCGAAAACGTATTTTACAAGAGTAAAAAATTGAAGGCAATTACCCCAAAAAAACAGGTTATTGCGCGCTCACGCACACGCACGTGGACTTTGAGAGTTTTCAACCATCGGCACGGTTGCGTGGGATACGTACACAGTTCCCATACAAATCTGAGCCCTCTTGAGTGGCTACACCTGAGGTTACGGTCGGCGCAATTAGGGTGACGCGTCAGACGCGTCTCTGGGGCTGTGCGTTACATACATCGCCGACGCGTCAGACGCGACGCTGGGGCTGTACGGGTTAAGAGCACAGATAAGAAGTTAGAAGAGGTTAGTATTGTTGTGAAGGATTTGGAAAAGTGGATGAGTAATACGGAGAAATGGAAGGGGGATATTGGTGAGAAAGTTAAGGCACTGTGTGTAATGTGTGGTGTGACAGGTGGGGAAGGGAATAGGCCTAGCGAAGGAAGTGAATGCAGGCCTATTTTGGCAGTTAATGAGAGCCTAGAGATGCTATTGAAAAGGGTAGATGAACTGGGAGCCGTGAATATGGCATTGAAGGAGCAGCTGAAGGAATATGAAGGACGTTTCACGGAAGTAAAGGAGTCGACTGCATGGACGGTGGTAGGTAAACAAAAAGTCAAGGATTTGGAGGATATTATGAAAGAGCAAAAGGAAGAAATGAATATGACCAAAAATAGTTTTGAGAGTGCAGTTGTAGGGGTCATGAAGAACAAGGAGAGTGTCGTGAGGGAGGCCATGGACAGGGATAGGGGTGTAATCTTGTATGGAGATATAGAGACTCATATGAATGATAATGGAGTGAGAAAAGTGAGGGATATGGAGACAGTGAAGGAGGTCTTGAAAGGTGTGGATGAGGACGAATATGGATGGGAAGGGCAGGTGGAGGAGGTCAGTAGGATAGGTAGATATAAAAGGGGAGAGATGAGACCTATAAGGGTACAGTTTAAAACTAGGGTAGTGGCGGAGACTGTGACAAATTTTAGTTGGAGGCTAATTACAAATGATAGACTGAAACACATAAGACTAAATAAGGATTTGAGTATAGAACAAAGGAAAAAAAATAAGGAATTACAAGAAAAGGCTGATGAAAATAATGGAAAGTTGGATGAGGAGGATAAGAGACATTTTTACTGGAGAGTGAGGGACGGAAAAGTGAGGAAGTGGTTTATAAGAGTAGAAGGGAGGGGGAGATCAGGGAGGGGAGAGAATGTTATGGGAGTTGTGACGGAGGAGGAGAACGGGGTGGAGGTGTCACAGGGAGAGACAGGAGACAAAGAGGCAGACCCAGTAGTGCTGACGGGGGAGTAGGGTACGGACTGGAGGAGCTAGATGGTGTAATTGCTGAAGGAATGGTAGATGGATTAAGGATTATGTTTAGTAATGTGGATGTGTTTACCCAGGACAAGAAAAGAGAACTGATATGTAGGTTGCAGGATGAAGAGGAAAAACCTGATGTCATAGCCCTACAGGAAGTAAGACCAAAAAATGCTAGAATTGAAAGGGAACTGGTGGAATATAGTTTGGAGGGTTTTGAGTTATATGAGAGAAATGCTATTAGAGCAGAGGTTGGAAGAGGACTGTTTATGTATGTAAGGAAAGAGCTCAAGGTTAATGAGGTGGATATGAGACAGCAGTATTGTGAGTATTTGTGTATTGAAGTAAAATGTGTAAGAGGATCAATTCTAATTGCCTCTATATATAGAAGCCCAAATAATAGCAGGCGAGAGGATGATAACCTACTGAAAGTAATGGAGGAGATAGATAATAGAGAGAACAAATATAAAATTTTGATTGGAGATTTCAATTTGCCAAGGATCAACTGGGCAAATTGTACTACTCCAGCGGGACAGGGTAGCCTGGAAAATAAGTTTATAGAGAACGTGAGAGATTGTTTCTTAACGCAACATATTGTAGAGATGACAAGATATAGAGATGAGACGCAGGGGAGTGTACTTGATTTGATTTTTAGCTATGAAGAGGATATAGTGGAACATGTTAATGTGGATAGCCCTATAGGTCGTAGTGACCATGCCTGTATAAGCTTTATTTGTAACATTAAATCAGAGAGGATAATAGAAGCAATAGAAAAATATACATGTATGATAGAGCAGATTATGAGCTGCTGAGACGGTGTTTGGACATGAACGGTGAAAGACGCTGAAGGAATGGGGAGGAAAATTAGAGTCAAACTGGAGAATGCTGTATCCAAAAGTGTACCAGTAAGGGAATATAAGGATAAAACAAAGTTGAGGAAAAGAACTAACCCAGAATTGCCAATGAAAAGAAAGCTTTAGATATTGATTAGAAGAAAGAAACGATTGTGGGAAAGATTAAAATTGTTAAAAAAGAACAGGGGGTCTAGTATAGAGGCTAAGGAAGTGGATCTGGAACGCAGACAAATAAACAATAAAATAAGGTGGGAAACAAGGAGGGGGGTGAAGGAGAGGGAGAGAGAGATAGCTAGAAATGTGAAGGATAATCCAAAAATATTCTGGAAGTACATCAGGAAAAGTTAACAAGAAGATTAGGGATCCCAGAGCTGGTAGGGGGGTTGAATGATGGGAGTAGAGCAGAGACTGACAAGGAGAAAGCAGAGGTGCTGGGGAAATACTTTGGGGGGGTACTAAGAGTGGAGTCGGAGGATGCAGTGCCTACTATTCCCATCAAACAGGCACCGGCACTAGAACTAATAGAGTTTTCCCATGCTAGAATAAGAAGGGCTATAGAAAAAATTAACAGAAGTAAGTCACCGGGACCGGATGGGATACACCCAAGAATCATAAAGGAAGGAGGGGAGATGTTAGTAGAGCCATTGAAAATGTTATTTGAGGTATCGTTTAATACAGGACAAATCCCGATGGACTGGAGAGAGGCGAACATAACAGCTATATTTAAGAAGGGAAAGAGAAATGACCCAGGGAATTATAGACCAGTCAGTTTGACAAGTGTTGTGTGTAAACTAATGGAAACGGTAATTAGAGAAGGAATAATGGATCATATGAAGTCAAACCAACTTTTCAGTGGGAGACAGTTCGGATTCTTGCCGGGGAGGTCGACGGTACTACAGCTAATTAAGGTGGTAGATGATTGGATGCACATTCTAGAAGATGGTGATGTAATAGACGTGGTATATTGCGATTTTATGAAGGCCTTCGATAAGGTCCCACATAAAAGGTTAATAGAGAAAGTTAGAAGCTATAAGATAGGGGAGAAATGTGTGAAATGGATAGAAGCCTTCCTGAAAGATCAGAGACAGAGGGTACTGGTGAATGGAATAGGCTCGGGGTGGAGGGAAATTACAAGTGGGGTACCTCAGGGATCTGTGTTGGGACCACTGCTGTTCGTTATATTTATCAACGACTTGCCTGAAGTTATAAGTAATGGAAGTGAGGTATACCTGTATGCGGATACCACTAAGCTGTATAGAAGAGTGAGGAGTAAGGAAGATATGGGTTTGCTTCAAGGAAATGTGGAGTGCATGAAGGGATGGTCTGAGCATTGGTTAATGCCTTTTCATCCAAAAAAATGCAAGTACATGCGGATTGGGACCAGCAAGATAGACAAGGTAGGATACAGTATGTATGAAGCGATGGAGGAAGTGAATGCAGAAAAGGATATAGGAGTAGTGATAGACAATAAGTAAAATTTCTCAGAACATTTAGCGGAAAAGATAAACAAAGCCAATAGAATTGTAGGGCTGATAAGGAGGACATTTGTGTCACTTGACGAAGATCTCTTCAGGAATCTCTATACAGCGCTGGTTAGGCCGCACCTGGAATATGCGAACCAGGTGTGGGCTCCATATATGGTAAAGGATATAGAAGCAGTGGAGAAAGTGCAGAGGAGAGCTAGCAAGCTGGTACCAACGTTGAAGAACGCGGGCTATGAGCAGAGGTTGAGGACACTGGCATATAGGAGAAAGAGAGGGGATATGATAGAGACTTTTAAGATAGTGTCAGGAAAGTACGATGAGGATGTGTGTGAAGGTATCTTCTTGATGCGGGAGGGAACAAGAACGAGAGGACACTCTACGAAAATCTACAAAGAAAGAAATAGGCTTGAGAAGGCAAAGAACTCATTTTGTGATAGAGTGGTAAATGAGTGGAATGCACTGCCCCAGTATGTAGTCGATTCCGAATCAATAAGGGAGTTTGAAAGTAATCTTGATAAAGCATGGGGAAGACAAGATTTGAAGTTTGATTATAAAACAAAAATACAGAATAGTAAAAATGTTGCGTCTGCTACCGCCGCCGCCAACACCGTGAACGACCGCAGAAGTTCAAGTACTGGTACTGAGCTGGATACACAGGCATAGTTTGCCTTTTTCCAGAGGATCTACTGTAAGAAACTGTAAGAAAACTTGGATCGTATTTTGAGAATCGAAAAAGACTAACTAAATGTCAGAAATCGGCTCATGATTTCCCTAATTGCAAAGCCATATAACCAGATTTATCGAAAACGTAGCACTTATTTAAATCATAAATATCCAGTAACATAGACCTAGTACTTTTTTTTTTTTTTTTTTTTTCTATATTCCAACTTACTTCCTCTCGGGCATAGGCTGAGAGCCTTAACATTCACCGCTTTACAATGAACAATGAAGCCTGTGAGGTCTTGTTCCAGTCTAGGGAGTGAGACATGTGAAGCACGTAGAGTACAACGAGCACCTGCCATCTTGCCTTCACATGAGGCACGGTGCTCACTCATGGCCCGAAACGACCCCATCTCTGAAGCCACCTCGTTCCCGTGCTTCACTGTCTCAACCCCTACACTCGGACTCTCACTCTTACACACACACAACGCCACCTGTTGAGCAGATAACTCACCAGGCATTGCACCCCTATAGTATATTTTGAATATGGGAATATTCATACAGTGCTATTTAATCAGGGAACAATGAGGGTATTTTATTGACGTTTCGGTGGGCTTGTGGTAATGCACTGATACCAGGTACAGCACAAATTCCATCCCAATAATATCTTCCAATTGATACATCGGGATTTGAACCCGGGACCTTTGGATTACCAGGCCAGTGGCAAGACCACTCCACCACACCTACAAGCCTACAATGTGTCCGTAGTACCTAGTAGGCCTATGTGGGATACAACATGGCGGTTGGGCCGGCGCCCATTTAGTAGCCTTCCAGTATTCGGCCGTATCTGTAAATATGAATGCGAGTCACTTCGAGCGAATTCCTGATCGAGCGGATGCACAATCTAACCTAATTAACCTAACCTAACCTAACCAAACCTAACTTAACTTAACTTAACCTAACCTAACCTAACCTAAATGCGCCTCCGCTCGAATATGAATTCGCTCGAAGTGTCCAGATACCGTAAATACTACCGCAACTACGAATCTTGTTTCTGAGACCTAGTATATTAACCTAACCAAACAACCCAACCTATCGACAGAGATGGGCAGGTGGAGTGGACTAAAAAGCTGGTGGACAGACCTCGGGAGACAGGTGAAAATGGCGTGTGTACGAATCGGTGCCGTCTATAGGAAGATATTGACAACCATGTTACGACAAAATTCCATTTTAGTACCATATATTTTTATTAGATTTTGCCGAGGCTTAAAACACATTTTCATATTATGTTTAGAGCATATAAAATCCATATTTGTTTTCAAATATTGCAAAATAATTGGTGACCAACTTATTTAGTTATACTAAAAATTCTCTTGAGACCTTTGGTGGACGCTTCTGAACTAGCGCCAGAGCTACGACTGTAGATATCACTATACCCAACACGTAGGATATGCACAGTTTATCTCAATTTGTGTGCAATTCTACACGTTTTTATGGTAGCATTTAAGGAGACTACGTCAGGACTCTTCTTCTTCTTACCTCTGACCGGGTATAGGCTATCCTAGTGTTTACTAGCCTAGGCTAAGGCTATACCCCTTTGAAAGGACATTAGCCTAACCTAACAACCTTACCTAACCTATCCTTGTGGCTTGTGGTTACACGCCATCCCCATCCCACCTCTTGGAACTCACTTGGATGCTGAAGCGCTCCGGGTTGCCATCGCGCTCAGAGTGGGTGCGGCAGTTTGTCACCCACACACTTGCAAGTGTGGTGGGGGGATGGATGCTCAAGGTCACCATGCCTTGTCATGTAATTACAACGCAGGCCGCCTGCCAAGACACTCTGCACTAAATGATGTCATAAAACGGGCCCTGCAGAGTGCTAACCGTGCATCAATCCTCGAACCACATGGACTTCACAGAGAAGACGGCAAACGGCCTGATGGGATGACCACTTTCCCTTACAAGAATGGCCGGTGCCTCGTGTGGGATGCCACATGTGTTGACACTTTCTCCACAACCAACATCGCCAGAAACGCCGACGAAGCAGGTGAAGCCGCCCGGATAGCAGAAAATAAAAAGCGAGAAAAATATCAAGATATCGCCAGAAATCATCAGTTCGAGCCGCTGGCATTCGAAACTTCAGGAGTCTTCGGCCCTACCACCCTTAAGATGGTGAATGAAATAGGCCGTAAAATCAGAGAAGTTTCAGGAGAACCCCGGGAAACCCTCTGGCTCAAGCAAAGACTAGGGATGGCTATCCTCCCGGGCAATGCCACCAGCATCATGAGCTCAGTTCGACAGGACTGGGTCATGCCACTGTGTGAGGCCCGGGCAGGAGTGGTGTATCCGTAGTCTTTCCACAGTAGGGTAAAACAAAACAAAAACTTTATTTGTATGTAACATGTGTGATGCACATAAATAAAAGAGGATGTGTCGGATGGTTGAAAGCCACAGTTGCTCGCGCGTTTGGGGCTAGCAACACGTATTATGAAAAACATGTATCCTCCTTCATTCACTGTCCCCCCCTTCACTCACTCAACCCCACAATTTGCCGGAGGATAACAGGTTTTTCACAATACGTAGACGGAGGTCTTTTAAAAAAAAAAAAAAAAAAAATCCTAGTATTATAGGTGGGGGCTGCCGCCCCCACACCCCCGCTTTGACTTAGATTTTTGGTGTATTGGTCTGTGAAGTGGGTATTTTTCAATTTGTTGATAACGAAAATCCTCCATGCGGACTATATAGAACAAAATATGGCGAATCTATTGGTGCCTATTTTCCCTAATAAATTGTTTCTCATAACGTCGCACTAATGTCCTTGAATATTATCGTTTTTATTATACAGTATACAACTACACTAAGTACTTAGGCCTATATATCCTAGTAGAGTAATAAAGGGAAAGTCCATATGCAGCTGATAATGACTACAGACATATTTATAAGCTGATTAATTATAAAAAAATTGGGTATTTATCAAGGAAACTGGCCAACTTTTATTTTGTGATTTTAGTTTTTTGTTTTAGCTAGTTTTCATCATTATACAGTGGTTGTCATTAATTAGAATCTCCGGAAAAAAAAATTCAATTTGAAAAAGTTAATATTTACCTCCTGTTATCCACAGCCAAAGCTGAAGATTGCAGAGTAAATACCGTAGACTTCATTCAAGTTTTTTTGGCGACCGTCAACCTTATATTAATTAAATACCAAACCAGCGGGGGTGTGGGGGCGGCAGCCCCCACCTAATATACTAGGTTAGGTTAGGTAAGGTTGTTAGGTTAGGCTAATATTACCCCTTATTTTCGTCTTTTACCCCTCAATTTCCCTGTACTTCATAGCCCTCCCCACTATCGGGGGCCGTATCTTAAGATTGTTGGATAATGGGGAAAACGTTTTTTCCGGAGATTCTAATTAATGACAACCACTGTATAATGATGAAAACTAGCTAAAACCAAAACAAAAAAATCACTAAATAAAAGTTGGCCAGTTTCCTTGATATTTTCCCAAAATGGGTGCGAAAATACCTGCTGACTTTGTATTGTAAATATCCGTTATTTATGAATATGGGTGATTTTGAAATATATAAAACAACAGTATGCATAGGCCTAGACCAAAGTATGTGTCAGCTACAGAAATTTTGACTAACTGCATACCGGTATATTATAGAATTGAAGGAGAGGGAGGGTGGATAGCTCCGCGATGTCGCCCATTTCCCACAATGCACCGTGGTAAACCTTGCGTTCAGCGCCTCTATCGGTCACTGTAGGCATTTATTGGTAGGGAGAATTGGCCTTCTCTAGGCTTATAGCCTAGGCTATTCAATTCAAAATTAGGCTATATGGTAGCTAAGGCTAATTGTCCATCTAGGTTAGATTATAGATTTACATAAGCATGGTTGCAATCGGTTAGGTCGAGTAGTTTAGGCTAGATTAGGTAAATTATGGGTATAGGCTATAATAGGTGAGTTTAGATTAAGTTAGGTGGTATAGATAGTGTTAGCGGACGTACGCATCATCGTCGACTTGTTTACAATGATCTCGGTTCCCTGGTATCTAGCCTAATTTGATTTTTTTTTTTTTGGTAAGAGTTGTGTTAGTGGGCGTGCCGTCCGCTTTGTTTACATATTCGCACGCCCGCAGCTACATTCGCGTCTAATTAGACTACTTATTTATTCCTGATATTTACACATGCTGGTAATATATATGATGATGACAATAAGTCATGGAGGGTGAGGGGCTGAGGGCGGCAAAGCCCCCCTCAACCCATTATTGTATCTCATGGCCAGGTGTTGGGTAAATATATATTTTTTTTTTACTAGCCGTGGGATACAATAATGGGTCAAGGGGGGGCTGTGCCTCCATCACCCCCCATGACTTCTTGTCATTATCATATATATTACCAGCAGGGGCAAATAATATCATTAGACACGAATGTAACTGCGAGCATGCGACTATGTAAATTGTAAAGAAAGCGGACAGGGGATGGATGTAGAGTTCGGGCGTACGGTCGTCATGTTTACATAGAGCGATCGCCAAGGTTAACTCGGCGTCTATTTTGATGGTGAATTTTTCGGTTATTTGCCCCCTGCTGGCAATATATACGATGATGACAATATGTCATGGGAGGGTGAGGGGGGCAAAGCCCCCCCTCAACATATAATTGTATCCAATGGCATTCAAAATAGACGGGAACATGATTGCAAAGGTCTGACGCCTGACCCGCCGCCGCCGCCGTCATGTTTACATTTGTCGATCGCCGTGGTTAAGTTCGCGTCTATTTTGACGGCGATTTTTTCGGTAATTTTCCCCCTGCTGGCAATATATATGATGATGAGACAATATGTCATGGGGGGGGGGGGGGGGGGTGAGGGGGGGCAAAGCCCTGCCTCAACATAATATTGTATCCAAAGGCAGTCAAAATAGCTGGGAACATAATGGCAAAGGTCCGACGCCACTACGCATAGTGTAAACAAGGCTGGCGGTACGCCCGCACTTCACATTCTTGCCGCGGACAGTAGCGTACACTCGTTAACACAACTCTTACTGAGTTGTGTTAGCAGGCGTCCCGTCCGCTCTGTTTACATAGTCGCACGCTCCCAGTTACATTCGCGTCTAGTATGACTGGTGTTATTTGCCCCTGCTGGTAATGTATATGGTACCGGTAGTATGATGAGTTGATGACAATAAGTCATGGGGGGTGGAGGGGGCAAAGCCCCCCTCAAGCCATAACTGTATCCCACAGCCGGTAACAAAACAGATTAGGCCTACCCAACACCTGGCCGTGGGATTCAATAATGGGTTGAGGGGCTTTACCTCCCTCACCCCCCCATGACTTATTGTCATCATCATATACAGTATATTGCCAGCAGGGGAAAATAATAGCAGTCAAATTAAGACGCGAATGTAATTGCGAGCGTGCAACTAAGTAAACAAACCCCTGCCGGGGCTGTTCGGCCAGGCAGGTAAGGGAACGACAAGAACAACAAAGCGGATGGTACACCGTAACACAACTCCTACCTTGATTTGATTTTTTTTTTTTCATAAAAGTATCCCATGGCCAGCTGTAATTTGCCCCCTGCTGGTAATAGCCTATAGGCAAGAATGTAGTTACCGGGTATACCGCCCGCCTTGTTTACACTACGCGGACACTCGCAATAATGTCATGATTAGACGCGAACGTAACTTCGTTCATACAACTTATGTATACAAGGCGACGTGTACGACCGCTATCGCCATCCTTATCAGTTATTATTAGGTAACAAGTGAATTTTGGCAGAAATTAAAATCAAATTATAATCACATCAGAAAAGCCTGTTTACATTTCTTAATAAATTATGGGACCCTTATTAAAAAATACCATAATACAGTATCTATTTAATCATTCTAAAACAATAATAGGCCTATAGTTTTC
Source organism: Paralithodes platypus (assembly GCA_032716605.1). NCBI lineage: Eukaryota > Metazoa > Arthropoda > Malacostraca > Decapoda > Lithodidae > Paralithodes > Paralithodes platypus. The sequence goes on from CM064527.1 coordinate 22,388,754, forward strand.
AGTTTAAACTTTAATCGTAATTCTTTAGCTTGGGGCCTTCCGCTTCCTTGTTTTAAAAATTATTCCAGATTATATGAGATGGCATTTGAGACCCATACAATACTTAAATTTTGAATGGAAACGCTAAATTTATGATACAGTAAATTATGTATGGGCATTGACGACCTCGCGTTCGAGTTTACCCTCGTTTTCTATTGTTACGGTGCACAATCGGGTAGAATGTAGAGTTCGGGCGTACCGCCCGCCTTGTTTACACTACGCGGAGCAGCGGCGGACGCTTGCCATCATGTTCCCGTCTATTTTGACTGCCGTTGGATACAATAATATGTTGAGGGCCTCCGCTCACCCCCCCATGACATATTGTCATCGTCATATATATTGCCAGCAAAAGAGACACGAACTTAACCACGGTGATCGACCATGTCAACATGACAGTGGTGGCGGACGCTTGCGATCATGTTCCCGTCTATTTTGACTGCCATTGGATACAATAATATGTTGACGGGGGAGGCTTTGGGGATGGATGTAGACTCCCGGCATACGGTCGTCATGTTTACATAGGGCGATCGCCGCGGTTAACTCCGCGTCTATTTTGACGGCGATTTTTTTCGTTTTTTTGCCGCCTGCTGGCAATATACTGTATATGAAGATGACAATATGTCATGGGGGGTGAGGGGTGCAAACCCCCCTCAACATATTATTGTATCCAATGGCATTCAATATAGACGGGAACATGTTGCAAGTGTCCGATGCCTCCCCCACCGCCGCCGCCGTCATGTTTACCTTTATCGATCGCCGTGGTTAGCTTCGCGTCTATTTTGACGGCGGTTTTTTTCTCGGTTATTTGCCCCCTGCTGGCAATATATATGGTGATGACAATATGTCATGGGGGGGTGAGGAGGGGGGGGTTAGGGGGCAAAGCCTCCCCTCAACATATTATTGTATCCAAAGGCAGTCAAAATAGACGGGTACAAGATGGCAAACGTCCGACGCCGATCCGCCTAGTGTAAACAAGGCTGGCGGTACGCCCGAACTCAACATTCTACCCGGGCTTTGCCCCCTTCACCCCCCCATGATATATTGTCATAATCGGTAAGATCCTGTGTAGCGGGAAGAGCTGTTTTTCAAATGCCTATTTACTAAGAATCATTGAACAATATATTTAACCTAGCCTAACCTAACCTAACCTAGTATAGTATATTAGTGGACTATTTATGAATGTAAAATTTAAAGATACATTGTAACCTTTCCAAATTATTGAGATATATGTACAGGTCCACCCGCTACACAGGATTATACCTCATCATCATATAATTATATTGCCAGCAGGGAGCAAATAACCGGAAAAAATCACTGGCAAAATAGACGCGAACTTAACTGCGGCGATCGACCATGTAAAAATTACGGTGGTGGCGGACGCTTGCGATCATGTTCCCGTCTATTTTGATTGCCATTGGATACAATAATATGTTGGAGGTGGGGGGGGGGGTGCTTTAGGGATGGATGTAGACTCCGGGTGTACGGTCGTCAGGTTTACATACGGCGATCGACGCGGTTAACTTCGCGTCTATTTTGTCGGCGATTTTTGTTTTTCTGCCCCCTGCTGGCAATATATATGATAATGATAATATGTCATGGGGGGGGGGGTTCAAGGGGAGCTTCTCCCTCCCCCTCCCCCCCTCTACATATTATTGTATCCAATGGCATTCAAAATAGACGGGAACATGTTGCAAGCGTCCGACGCCTCCCCCACCGCTGTCATGTTTACATTTGTCGATCGCCGTGGTTAACTTTGTGTCTATTTTGACGGCGATTTTTTCTGTTATTTGCCCCCTGCTGGCAATATATATAATAGATGATGACAATATGTCAAGGGTGGGTGAGGGGGGGAGCTAAGCCTCCCCTCAACATATTATTGTATCCAAAGGCAGTCAAAATAGACGGGTACAAAATGGCAAACATCTGAGGCCGTTCCGCGTAGTGTAAACAAGGCTGGCGGTACACCCGAACTCTACATTCTACCCGGGCTTTGCCCCCCTCACCCCCCTCCACCCTCCCCATGACATATTGTCATTATCATATATATTGCCAGCAGGGGGCAAATAACCGAAAAAATTTGCCGTCAAAATAGACTCTAACTTAACCGCGGCGATCGACCTATGTAAACATGATGACCGTACGCCCGAACACTACATCCATCCCGCGCGTTTACCCCGATACTCCCATTGACATAACCATTGATGTAGAGGATGCGCTTCTATAGTAAATCTGCACCCATTGTTGTTATCGACAACTTTTGTTGTCACTGTTTACTGGATAGGTCATTGTAGATTGTTGTGAATTTTTATGGCATCCTCCCCCCCCCAATCCCCTCTCCTTTGTCAGCTAGCAGCAGCTCCCACTGAGGACACTACGTTAGGCTAGTGTAGGTTACAATAACTTGGCCTAATCTAATCTATCGTCCGAAGTGGGATCTGCCACCTCCATACCCCAGCTACCTGCAAATCATAAAATGCCCTCCAATCCTCAAAATATGCAGTGGATAGTATGATGACTAACGTATCTAGTGACCAAAATCGTTGATATTGGTGATTCAAAAAGTTTTATGCAGAATTCCCAAAAATTAACAAAAGTATTCATCTACAGATAATGCAAGGCATAGCAGAGTCGATAATGTCGCTGATTGCAGACCAACTGTTCCTGGGTTCAAGTCTTCGCCAAGCAGCTGTGGTTTTTCATAGGTGATCCCAGGGTTCCTGAGTTCAACAATATCTATGTATATTAGGTGCTGTCATCTACTGTGGTAAAGAATAATGAAGCAACCAAGGTCTCGAAAGCTTCATTCAATAATATCTGGGCCTTATAAGTTCTTCATGTTGTCATCTAAGTACTGAACCTCACTTGATAGCACTGTTTATCTATCATATTTTGCAAAAGTTCTTGTATGTATGTACTGTATATACACAGGCACATACACCATAGCGGGGGGTGGCCGACTTGAGACAGAGCCTAACTTCATAATTATTTCTTTATACTGTACAGTATTTAATAAAATACCAGTACTGTACAGTACTCTATTTGCTACATTAACATCCAGAACTTTACGTAGTATAGCGGCCCAGAAACATTCCCAAGTCTATTTATCATGGAATATTAAGTCAGTAAAAGCTAGGCATAATGGAATGTAGCATTGCTAGTTCTTTGAAACTTACAGTAGATAACTCATGCATCATGATTTAGAATGCATTCCCGACACAAGTAATTATACTGTACCTAAATTTCAACTCGTAAGACGCAGATAGAGGGGTAATTGTTGAGCAATAGTTAGCGTTTTAAAAAGCCGAAAAATATGTGGTATACTTATACTGTACTGTATTGATCCTTTTTTAAGGTCCAAGCTAGCTTATGTTAGGCCTGGCCTAAATGTTCAAATGATTGGTAGTATTTAAGGGACTGATTCACTAAATCACTTTTATTTATTTTTTATATTTTATATTATTATTTTTGTTTTACCCTACTGTAGGCCAAGGTCTGCTAGTAAAGTGAAGCACTACAGTTGCATAGTCTAAAATACAGTACAGTAGTCATGTAAGGTACAGGGTAAGGCATTGGTGCTAATTTTAATACTTGTGTGCTGTGATACAATCACAATAATTGCTATTTTCACACTGCATTTTAATGTTAAGTAAATTTGTCAGAAAAATAAAGATGTAAACATTGGTTTATGATGTATTATTTAACATTTCATTTTACTGTACATTTATTGTAGATATATTGTATATTTTTCATGGTGGATTGGTCACACATGGACACTGGTATTATTGATTATCACAGACTAATGTTACTGTATAGACTAAAACAAGAGACACACAGTTAGGATAAAAATACCTTAGGATTCCATATAAGTAAAGTGTAGTCACTTATGTTGTCCAATAAAGAATTAATAACTCTTAACTGAACCAATGCAGTTGTGTATTTATGAGAAATAGTTCATTTAGTTTCTTGCTATCATTAAAATTATCATAATATTGAATATCCTTGGCAGAAATGCTTCCATACTGCTTTATCCAGACATATTATTTTTTTCTTACAGAATATCTTTCATTTCAAAGACTTTACACTTCCCCATTATTTATTCCATCTATATACTCTGTTTACACCAGATGCCATTCTGAAATAATGTAACTTATGTCCACATCTGTTAAGATATCTCCATTATTTGCTGTCTATGTCTCGCCTTGCCTTATCATCTGTATTTAAGGTCATTATCCTTACTATGGTAATACTGTATATGGTAGTTTAATTGGTGAGACTGGAAAGTGAATAGCGATCTGGAAAAATTAATGAATGTATTAATTTTTATTGTGATGCAATTCTGCCATCTGCTATGCAAACTTAAAGCAGAATTTCTTCAGGGTTTGGTAAGCAGACCAAAGGTTCAATACACATGGCACTTGGCAAAGATTTTGTTGTTGTTGTTCCCCATGCTGCCTGGCCGAACAGCCCCAAGGCCCCGAGCAATGCCAAGGCCATAACCGAGTACCCCCACAAAACCCTCCCTGCCTACCACAATAAACCCTGGGTGACCGAAGCCACTCCATGGCGGGGAGCTGAGGAGGGCGCGGAAACGCCCGGGAAACCAAAGCCTCACCCAGGGCCCTGTGCCCCTCAGCAATTATGAAGAGAAAGTTGAGGGGCAAAGGAAAAAATATGACGCTTTGGCTTCCAATCTTGGTGATTGGGAGGTCAATCCACGGAAGAGACGCCGTCACTTGAGATCTAGAAAATATATAAGTAAAAGCAACAGTCAGAGTAAGCTATGGGTATGGCAGAGATCACTCAGTTCTCACTCTGATAGACCAGCCCATCACCACATGACTAGAACCCAATCCTCTCAGCATCAGCTAGGAAAGGCCCTAGAAAGCCGCCTTTGGCGGGGGGATGGCTCCCCTATTTCAACCCCTCTCGGGGTTGGGCACCCGCCTACTTGGCAGAGTTCCATTGGATGATAATAGCCAACTGTAAGTGTGCCTGCTGGGGTGAATACATTGAGTGGCAGTACATGGCTGCTCTTCCTGGCAAGCAAAATAACTATTAAATGACTAGCCATTAGTTGCTGATCTATCAATCCACGATAAACCCAACATACTTTGCTGAGGTTAAGGAGGCTGTGGCTTGGTTGAAGGTTGGGAAAGCATCTGATAGCTCAGGGCAAGACAATAGTCCACAGGTTGTATGCATCGGCCGGCCTGACTTCTGCATGGCAGGCTGGTAGGGGATAGGGGATCACCAAGACTGCAACAACTACCATGGTGTTGTATTATTTACTATACCAGGCACGGCCATTGCTCATATATTATTGATACTAATAAGTATGTTTAGAATAGCGTGTGAAAATGGAATCTGAAGGAAAATGAGGGGAAAAGTAAGGTTATGGTCCTTGAAAGGGGTGCTGTCACAGAGTGTGAGGTGAGGTTGAATGGTGAGGTTAAGGAGAATGTCAGCCCATTTAAGTATTTGTGCTGTGCAGTGTGTCGAGTAAAGACGGGAGTATAGAGGAAGAAGTGCGGAAAAGGGTGCAGCAGGAAGAGGGTTGTAGGAACGCTGAAAGCAGTAACAAGAAATAGGGTTTGTCAGCATGGAAGTAAGAAGTCCTCGTATGATAGTTTGGTTGTCCCGACATTGCCGTATGAGTGATTGAAGCATGGATATTGTTGGAGAGACAGAAACCATGAGTGAGAGGGGTGGAAATTAGTTACTTGCGGAGTTACATGGAGGGATAGACAGACGAATGAGAAATTACAAGAGTGGTGTGGTGTGAATGTACATCTGGAAAGTGTGAAAAGGAACACATTGAGATGGTTTGGAAATGTGTAACGAAGCGAGAGAGTGAAGTGTGACAGAGAGGGTGAGGTAGACTGAGAGAGAAGTGTAAGTATGGAGTTAAGAAGTATATGTGTGAAAACAGTGTTGGATGGGAGGAGGGGCGTCGACTGACTAGGGACAGTGGTGCATGGGGGCGATTCATTTGTGTCCACACCTTCGGGGATCATGGCATCTGGCAATAAATAGATAGAATTTTAAACCACTTGCTAAAAGGTATGAGACCTGTCTGTTTTACACCCAAGATGTCAACCATTGACAGACTTCTGGCTGAGGTATGGTGGTGAGATAGTGACCGAATGGGTATGGGAAATGTGTAAACTAGCATGGGAGAAGGGGAGAGCACCGGATGACTGAAAGACAGGCATAATAGTCCCCCTGTATAAGGGGAAAGAGGAGTTTGTGGTAACCACCGGGGAATATGCCTTCTAAGCGTAATAGGGAAGGTTTTACAGTACAGTAGGGTAGTGATTGAGAGAGTGAGAGTGAGAACGGATAAATGGATAGGTGACGAGCAGGGCGGGTTGAAGGACATAAGTTGTATGCTGCCTTTATGGACTTAGAGAAGGCCTATGACAGAGTTGATAGAGAAGGTCTGTGGAAAATACTGAGAATATACGGAGTAGACGGCAAGTTGCTGAAAGCAGTGAAGAGCACGTATGAGGGTGCATAGGCATCAGTACGTGTGGAGAAAGAGCAGAGTGAGTTCTTTGATCTGAATGTTGGGTTAAAGCAAGGGTGTGTGATGTCCCCATGGCTGTTCAATATATATATATATGTATGGATGAAGTAATGAAAGAAATACAAGGAAGAGCAGTGGATGTTGGTGTACCTCTGATAAGGGAAGGAAACAAGTGGAAGTTGCCTGTACTGCTGTTTGCTGATGATACAGTTCTGATGAGCGATAGTGAATGGGAGTTGCAGGGGCTGGTAAATATATTTGGAACAGTGTGTGAAAAATGGAATCTGAAGGTAAATGTGGGAAAGAACAAGGCAGCCATAGAGCGTGAGGTATGGTTGAACGGTCAGGTTATGGAGAATGTCGGCTCATTTAAATATTTGGGCAGTGTGTTGAGTAAAGATGGGAGTATTGATGAAGAAGTGCGGGAGAGAGTGCAATAGGGGAAGAGGGTTGTAGGAACGCTAAAAGTAGTAACAAGAAATAGGGTGGTCAGCATGGAAGTAAAGAAGTCCTTGCATGACAGTGTGGTAGTCCCGACATTGACTTACGGGAGCGAAGCATGGACGTTGGTGAAGAGACTCAAACCAAGAGTAAGAGGGGTGGAAATAAGTTACTTGAGAAGTGCGTGCGTTGTTACATGGAGGGATTGACAGACTAATGAGGAGTACGAGAGAGGTGTTGTGTGGATGTAGATGTGGAAAGTGTGAAAAGGAACACCTTGACTCCTTGAGATGGTTCGGTCATGTGGAATGCATGGGAAGTGAGAGCATGAGTAAAAGAGTGTACGAGAGTGAGGTGGAAGGACAGAGAGGGAGAGGTAGACCAAGTGGAAGGATAGAGTTAGGAAGTATATGAGTGAAGGCAGTGCTTGTGACGCCTGCAGCTTAGCAGAACGCCACGTGGGCTCAGCCGCTCGCTTGGCCACTCGCTAACACTCGCCAGGGCAATGAATTTGGCTACAGTCTATCTACAATGTTGTACTTTCTTTCTTGTGAATCGTCATGTCACAGGCAGTATAGAAGTTGTCTTTATTTTCGTCTGTGACAAGGCATTGAATTTTATATCATCAGTTATAAGTTTAATGTATAAGACTGAATGATACAGCTAGAGAGTGTGAGTGAGCAAGTGCAGGAGGCAGAGGGCAGTACTCGTAGTGTTACGTGTTGTCTCGGTGACGTCATGCCACGGCCGGGCCCTCTGAGTGACTGGCCGTCTTGCCGCCCTCCTGCCGCGGAAGGAAGTAGACCCCCCGCACTCCCTGCTGCCTTTGTGCCTTCCTTGCTCAGAGCTTGCCTGACCAGCATACCCTTCACACCTCCCTTGCCACCTGTCCCCGACTTCTACCTATAGAACACTTTCTCTCTCTCTCTCAACTTCTTACCTCTTATGCTTCTAATCTATTTAACATCATAACTCCCCTTTGGTTCTGCACGATTTCAGATATCGGCCATCGTATTATATGCTGAAGCTCTCAGATATTTCATGCTTAGTTAGACATTTTGGAGGGGTTAACATTTTGTCTGTAGAAGTTCGACACACTCGCGGTGTCTCCCTACCTATTTCTTGGTTGTCTGCTGGGCTATTTAATGCTAGACTAGGGTGAGGCTATCGATGTTGTGATTTCCGATGTGTACCAGGTTTTGTTGAACTTGTAAAATCGCAAGGATACGTGGGAAGCCTAGGTTGTCTTTCTGACTGTGTACCTTGTGAGTTTAGCACGGTGTTGCGAGTGAGGGCTTTTGCCTCTGCCACCCAACACTGTGCTAACTCGTTTTGCTTTGATTTGAAGAGGGTCGCCAGGAGAGAACCAGATACTAGCGATCTGGATCTCTCAAGAGAGCACCCCGTCATTTAACGTAATTTGGCCGTACAGTCTTAAGGACCTCGCTAGGCTACGAACCGCTTGCTTGCTCAGCCATTGTTTCCTAGCCTACGACATCCCAGCTAGACTTTATTCGCATAGCAGACACCCGATTAGGATTATAAACTCTTATGTTATGTATGCAGCATTTTTATTCACGTTGATTGTAAGCCTTGGTTGTTGTTGAGTTGCACAACCCGAGCAGGCTTTTGCGTTGCCTGAGGAAGTACTTCTTTTGTTGTTGGAGATAATACTATTGCGCATTTATCGTTATTCCCGTGCCAGTTAACACTGTATGTCCCTACACTTGTCATATCCTGTTCCTGCTTTATATAACAGTTCAAAATCCGATTCGATCATCTTTAGCAGCATCAGACTTTCTTCAGAAGATTCCTGTTCGATGCTTTAGGACTTTCATTCACTTTCTTTAATATAGGAGTGACAGTTTATTATTGTTTAGAGTAACTTTAATTATACCTTCTTCTTGTTTGCATTAAATCATTCCAGTGATTTAATTAAGCTCTCTATCTTTTTCCTTGTATACATTATTAACATAATTATATGTTGTTGTGATCAGGCTGTATCAGAGATAATCAGCCTGTAGTAGTAGTGCATTTCTACCGAGTTAGAGGATACCCCGCTATCGCAGATTTAACTCTGGAGGGTATAGGTGTTTTTGTGCGCCGGCATTATAAGTTCGAGGGTTGGATCTAGTGTTACCGTTGTGGCTGTGTGCCTTTCTAGTCCAATGATTAAGAGCCCTTGTTTTATACGAGTCCCGGTCGTAACAAATGGCGACCTTGCTTAGGATTTTGTGAACTTAGAGAAATATTGCAGGAGTGTTGTGGTCATCTGTTTTTTGTTTGAAGGAATATAGTGGACACAGATTTTTTTTTTTTGGCAAGTAGTATAACACTTAAGAGTCTTCGAGCATTTTTGAGTGAATAGTGCTACATTAGAGTTTGGGTACTTCCTTTTTTTTTTATATAAACGTTGAGAATTTTCGGTAGACACTATGTCGGACGACGGATCAATGTACAGTGCAGAAGCGGGGTTTGTTAGATGATATTGGAGTAGTAACTAGTGAAGAGGATGCAATGAAATTTCTGGAGATGCCTATTACTATTGACCGGGTGGCGGGGATTGATCGGCATGGTCTCCAGTGTTTGGCCACGGTCATGGGGCATGTTGGCACTAGCAGCATGAGGAGAAATTACCTGGTGGCATGTGTGCTGGGCGGGGTGCGTGGTGCACAGGGTGGAGCGGGTGCTTTGGCACCTTCGGCCAAGCCTCCCCTCCACTCTACTCCCATCATGGTCTCTAGAACACCGGATTAGAGGACGTTCCCGCAGGCCGATAGTCACTGGCAGCATGGTTTGCCCCTGGGTGAATCACTGGGTGGGTCTCCAAATGTTGCATCTCCTCCTCCTCAAGGTTTGACTCCAAATATGCTCTTCCAGCTTGAGATGGTTAAGCATCAGCGGGAATCTGAGCAGCAGCAGCGGCAGTTTGAGATGGCTAAGATTCAGGCTGAGGAGAGAAAGGCCAGATATGAGACTGAGGTTCAGGAGAGTGAAGCTGAGCGTCGGGTTGAGGCTACGAAGTACTGTGCAGACATAGATCTTGAGAAGTCTAGGGTGGAGTCGACAGGGCAGCATCTCGGTTCTGGGAATCGAGGCCTTGATCAGTCTTTATCGCACCTTCTTAAGTTAGTCCCTGTATTTGACGAGTCGGGTGTCACCGAATTTTTTATGCGTTTTGAGAAGAAGTGCCGGGAGCACCAATGGCCCGAGGTTAAGTGGGCAGCCCTTGTTTCCTCTAGGTTGGTTGGCAAAGGACTCAAGGCATATGATGCGTTGCCCTTGGAGTCTTGCATCGATTATGAGGTATTGAAGGAGGCTGTTCTGCGGGCATACGAGTTACAACCAGAGACATACAGATTGAAGTTCTGGGGTGTACCGAAGAGTCGTGAGTGCACCTTTCCTGAGCATGCCCGGGATCTGTCTGATGCATTTAGAAACTGGCTGCGTTCTGAGAAGGCATCGACGTTGAGGAGTTGAAACAGCTGATGCTTCTAGAACATTTTTTCAAGTGTACGGGCGGCGATCTGACGTTGAATCTTAAAGAAAAAAACCCGAAAACTCTTCAGGAGGCAGCTGAGATGGCTGACCTTCGGATGTCACTGATTCGTGGGTGCGGGTCTGCACAACGGAACGATGCAGGTAACAAGGGGCGCAACACTCCACCCCCCCGATACACCATACACCATATAACCATAACAACAAGAGCAACGATACTAAGTCTGACCATAAACCTAATACCGTCCCGTTTAAGAAGGGTCAGGGCCCTTCCCCACCTCAAGGGAAGCCCAATGGGAAGTTAGAGTGTTTTCATTGTCATGAGAAGGGGCATTTTGCAAGAGCCTGTCCAAGCAAGCTACCTAATGCAGTTGTGTCTTTGGCTCGCAACATTGGGGTGTCCCCGAAGTCGTCTGAGTTTGCCCGGGGTATAACGTCAGAGGCTGGGACACAGCCAGTGGAGAAGAATCCGGAAGGCTCGAACCCTGTCCGCGATGTCTTTTGCGACCATCGAGGGCGTGGCTGCGTGAAGTGGGCTGGTAAGAAGCATGGAGTTGAGCTGTTGCGAGACACGGGTGCCTCTCAGACTTTGATGAAGAACTTTACTGGTAGACCAATAAACGCGGCACGGGTGGTTGTGGTGCAAGGTATCAATGCTACCAGGTCATACCCGTTGGTCAGGATGGAACTGGAGGTAGATGGTGTGACACGAGAGTTGGATGTGGGAATTGTGGAGAACTTGCCTGATGGGGGCGTCGACCTCCTTCTCGGCAACGACTTTGCGGTGCCTACTTCTGAGGTTTCACCCTTAGTCGTTGCCGAGAAGCCGGCCGACGTGAGTAGGGAGGAACAGGAGTGGGTAGAGAAGTGTCAAGTCCAACCTATGGCGTGCATTGTTACTAGAGCTCTTGCATCCAAAGTGTCACAGCCTATTCCTCAGTCTTCAGACCAGCGGAGGAACGGTCGGAAGGAGCAAGCTAAAGTTGGTAGTTTTGTGAGTTTTGCTCCAGCGGCTCTCCTTACCGGCTTAGTACTTGACCCAGAGGTGAGCTCCGGAGTGGCCCCAGAACCTGTCATCCCTAGTGACATGATTGGGCGTGATGGCACTCCGCGACTTAGTAGTTCCCAGTTGGAGGAGAGTTATGGGAACGGGGCTATCAAACACGAGGACGGGGAAACATGTCATGTGAACCTGTTGGAGGAGTTTGTGAGGCAACCACCTGAGCAGCCTACTGTCCCTGCGTTGGTCTGCAGCGGCCAAGGTGGAGAAGGAGAGGGGGGCAGTAGGGCACAGGTGGAGGAGAGTTGGGACTGTCATGCCTCGGCGGAGCAGTGGGCGGGGGACACGAGTCTGGTGGCTGTGGAAGCGCTAGAGCACCTGCCTGAGCAGCAGTGTGCAGCGCTCCAGCACCAGCTCGGTTCATACCCCACTGGTCGTGCCGAGCACTCGAGCCTCACAACTCAGGCGGTGCAAGATGCTCCACGGGCAGGTCATTTGAATGTTGGTAGACCGTTAGCCTCGTTGTTTCGGTGGTTCAAGGTGGGCGACAAGGCTTGGACATGGTTGTCAGGTCAGGGTCGACCCATGGCTGCCAAGGGTGGTGGTCAAAAGGAGGACTTTGAGCAGATTGGTGAGGTTGGCTGTGGAGTGGATGTGCCCGGTCGTCGCATAGCCTCCCAATGCTGCTCTAGTCGAATGCAACAGCCCTACCATAGACCGACGGTATCTGGCCATGTCGCTAAAAGCGGTGATGCTGCGCAGGCAGATGTAGTCGCAAGGAATGCGGGGGTGCGCATGTACGGTATCGGCGGGGAAGCCTTAGCAATAATGAACTATGGGAGTGACTGCACCGGTGCTACTGATTGTCCCTCTCATGACCTGGCTGTTCTAGGGACAAAGGTGGAGAAGGAGGGAGACTACAGGTTAGAAGCTGCGGTCTCGGCTGGGTTGTGGGAGGGCACTAGGCATGTTGTTCTGCGAGATAAGTTGTTTACTAGGCTGTGGCAGTGCATCCGCATGTTTGTTGCTTCTCCAGGCCTGATGTACGGGGTAGAATCCGACATGGAGGCTGGAGACAGTGCTAGGCTCAGTTTAATTCCCTACCGTATAAATCCTGCTCAACAGCCTGTCGTGAAAACAGAGCTAGCCGACATGTGGAAAAAGGGTCTGAGGGATAAGGGATATCGTGAGTGGTCGTTGCCAGTGAGTTTGCAACCTGAGTTGAGTGGCAAGATCTGTGTGTATGGTGATTGCAAGAGTGTGGAAGCATTATCCCTGACAGACGCCTATCCATTACCTAGAGTTCACGAAACCATAGACCGCATCGGGGCTGCATCGTCAATCACGAAGGTAGAACTAGTGAAAGGTTATTGGCAGGCCCCGTTGCCGGAAAGAGCGAAGAGAAGTGCCAGTCTTGTGATGAACTGGGCAGTTTATCAGTGTCAGGTGTTGTTGTGCTGCCGGAACACAAGTTGGATGTGTGGCATGCTAAGGGCACTGAAAATGTTTTGGCTGATTGTTTGGCACGGGAGGGTTTGTTTGCAGGAGACCCCTCGCCGTTCAGTCAGTGTGTGTTGAGAGTGGAGTAAAATAGGCTTGCACCTGTAAGTGCAGCCGCCATAAACATATTAAAAATGAAAATTCTATAAAAACTCTTTCTTTAACCCTTCTTTGGCGGCGCGCAACTTATGTCGTGTGAAATAAATATGGACTAAGTGGCGGTTCACAACTTATGTCGTGTGCCATTTTCACCACGTAATGTTGCTGAGAGAGAGAGATAAGTGGTAGGAGGAGAGTAGCAAGCGTATGACTGCTCCAGACCACCGCGTCGGACCTACTGACATGAATCCCACCCTCCCCAACCCTCACGCACTCGCTACACAGGGAATTATGTAGGGAAACTACCTAATTACATGGTTTTTGCACTCGTGTTGCGCGATCGTTGCAAGAAAACTAGCGGTCGTACAAGGATGGTTGGAGTGTCATTGAAAAGCTCTGTTTATGCCCTTTCAGGGATAGATACTTGTTTTACGCTCTGGGTCTTATTTAGGCATGAAAATGATCACATAAACAACCCTATTTAGGGTAAAAACACCCCGCTGGGCGGTACATATAAATTACCGCCTAGGCCGCTCGTAAGGTGTTAATAGTTAATTTTTTTAAGTATGTTATAGCTGAAGTTCGGAGTTGAACCTGTGCTTCTCTCAGAAGGCTGGGCTAGTAGAAGCTCGCTCTAGGAGCGTAGCAGTATGAATTAAGCTATTGTGTTGGGAGGGGTTTTAATTTTTTTGATGAGAACTGCGCTTTGCCTTTCTTTGTTGCGAAGTGGTTATGGGTGGCGAGTCTTATCGGGGTTCTGCTTGTCATATATGGAGCTCATTGTTGAGCGTCTAATATCTTTGGTGGGGTGTGACGCCTGCAGCTTAGCAGAATGCATTGTGGGCTCAGCCGCTCGCTTGGCCACTCGCTAACACTCGCCAGGGCAATTAATTTGGCTACAGTCTATCTACAATGTTGTACTTTCTTTCTTGTGAATCGTCATGTCACAGGCAGTATAGAAGTTATCTTTATTTTCGTCTGTGACTAGGCATTGTATTTTATTTATTAGTGGCCCCTCCATCATTGACGAACATGCCTATTACATAAGGCATCCTCTTCAAACACCAATCCGCCGTAGTTTGAATCTACCGCGCAGAGCATTTAAAATCTGAGGAGCCTTCATCATGACTCACAATTCATTAGAAGTCAGGTCTCGTATCATCCTGCCCTGTGTTAATCTGCTAGATAATTCAGGGGCCGGCATCTTTGTGGGGGGTTGTTTTCAAAATTGAATCTTGTAACAGTCACCGCCAGAAAGACTTTATAAACGCCATACTGGTCTTTTATATTATGTCAGAGGGTATTCTTAAAACTTTCTTAAAGACATGTCTAGATATTCAGATATCTTTATAGAACCCCGTCGCGTAACGAGCTGTAATCATTGTGGGATTACGTCTCGTTATCCGGCGGGTTATGAACACTTGTATGCGATCATTTTGGGTTAACCTTATGAGCATTAATTTCTGGAAATTTTCCTTTTTTCCAGAGCTGGGCCCCGGCGGACCAATACAGACCCTGCAGTACGTTCCCACCAGTCTCTGTCATGGCTACCTCTGCCCCAGTTTTTGCTTTATGCATTAATCCAACCTGTGCCGGTGTCCCTCTTTTTGCGCACACTCTTTGTATCAGGTGTGTTAAATGTCTAGACCGTTCAAGAGGTCTGTGGGTGATGCGCAACTGTTCCTTTTGCTCCCAACTAAGTGTCAAAGTCCTCCAAGATAATGATAAGACCGCAGCGGTCGCCTTACGAGAAGTTCGGCAACAAATGTCAGCGTATACTACGATTGTGGCTCATAAGCCACTTCAATGTGACAACGTCCCTCTTTGGGATAGGCTTCTTCTTGAGCACCCTCCCCCTAATAAATGTTTCTCTCGAGTAACTAGTCATAAGCCGGCGGAGACTGGACAGGGTTCTGTGTCATCTCCTGCCCCTGCTACTTCGAAACGTCACCGTGAGCCTACACCCCCGGCGGCAGTCTCCTCGTCTCAGGCGAGATCTAGGTCTAGGTCACCCCTTAGACACCAACCACCCAGTCTTGCCTCTTCACCATCGAGTAAGAGGAGTAAGACAGAAAGTTCCACCAGGGGTCACGGCGATAAATCCTCCAAATCAAAGAGTAGTTCACGGTCACACGACAGCCATAGATCTTCAAAAAAGGATTCCCATATGATAGAAAGGTCTACCGACACTCACCTGTTTCTAGTGCTTCTCGTCATACCTCTACCCCAGACAGAGTTTGTGTTCGGTCTCAAGGGTCCAGTGTAGTACCTGTACCTAAAGATGATTTACCCATTAACATTTTAACCCTGGAGTTGGAGGGTTCAGAGGGCTCAGTGGTTGAGAGTGTTTCAGACTCCCACGGGAGTACAGGCCAAGGCCTAGGTGTTTGGCGATATTCTCGTCCGGGGCCTGACCACCCATTTTCGGCTCAAACTATTCACACAGTGGCTGACATCCACCGGGACGCGGCGATCCCTTCCTCTATTCCTAACTTCTCTTGGCAACAAGATGGTACTCCAGCTTCGGCGGGATCTTCTCAGGAGGAACAGGATGACAAAGACGAGGTTTCAATGATATCGGATATGGAAGGGCAAGAGTCAGGTTCAGGCTTCGATGCCGCACAAGATCTTAATGATTCACCAGTGAGTACATCATCAAATCAATGTGTCACTGCACAGGAAATTGATGGGCTACTTGTTAATGCTTTATCTAGATTTTTTGGCCAACAGCAGGAAACTCCCACAGTGGACATGGGAGCTCCCACGACAAGCTCTACGGTACGGCCTCTGATGACTTCTCTTGCTTTGACTCAGATCCCTCACCCCCCCCCCTCTATGTCACCATCGGTGGTTACTAAGCCTGCTACGGCGGCGTTGACCACTTCGAATGTAAGGGTTATAACGGATGTCAATCCGCCCCCTCTAGACAAAGCGCCTCTCAAAAAGGTAGCTATGCCCTTGCTTTACGGACCAGATGAGTCATGGGTCCTTTTTGACCTCCACTAAACCAGAGCTAGCCCAGCCTACCTTGTCAGGGGAGCTCCCAGTGCCGCGTGAGTGGGTCATCCAGGGCAATAAATCTAAGAAATTGAGGGCCTTGGATACTTTGGGGAATGTGCTAGATGTCAACATCAAGGCTATACCTAGTTATTATCACCAGGACTATTTTGTTTATACTGCTAAGCCTGCATTACCCCCTGCCTCAGCTTCAAGATTGTTTTCTGACTGGTCTAAGCATGGTGGGTTTAATGACATTAAGACACTGTCAGCTCTCACTCCAGAACTCGATTTGCAAACCGTCACAGACGCGGCAGCTAATCCAGTCTTGAAGGTGGGGCAGTTGGGTCTAGGACCTTGGTTGGAATGGCAGACAGAGGCTCAAAACTTTGCGACCACATTTACTTCCAAAACTTCCCACCCGATCCCTCAAGATACTCATTCTTGGTTCTCCATGCCAGTGTGTTCTGCCAGCGGAGTCCCTTCTGCTTTGTTAGCTTTCTTAGCTGCCCCTAAAATTAATCTTTGTGAGCTAAAAGACCCTTTCACTACCCCTACCCCAACTCACCTAGACCGTGAATTTAGGCTACGGGGGAAAGCTTTTCGCCTGTTCTCTCAATACATAGTGTCTCAACAGGTAGCTAAGTCTTTGCTCCGGTCCACTCAGGCAATCGCAGACGCGGATGCCAGACGGTCGGTTGAATTGTCCCGGCGACTGCTTCTTCAGTCGTCAATCCAATCATTAGGTGACGTACGCACTGCCTTGCTTGAGGCGGTACGAGCGAGACAAGATCTTAGAATATCCTTAGTCCGAAAACTGCCTGATCGCATTGCGAATCAGGTGGTCATGTCACCAGTGCTCACTCCCTCTTTAATGTCCCCTGAAGTGTGGCGAACGGTTTTTAATATGGCTCAGGCCGTTAGACACAGTCCCACCCCTGCTAAGAAACCTGCCTTTAACTTCCCCAAACCCAGGCCAGTCGCTAAAGCTCAGTCGGGGGATCTAAGCCCTTTCTTCCACCTAAGTCCTCCTCCACTCAAGGTCAGTTCAGGCATAGACAGGGTAGGTTTTCAGGTCAGAAAGGACGTGGCTATAATAAGCCAGGTCAGGGCGCGTCTTCTGCCAACGCCAGCCAGCCGGCGAAGCGTCCACCACCGCCAACTCCACCACCATAAAAAAACTAAGGTCTCTCTCACTCCCGGTGCCAGTCGTAAGGCCGGCAGATCCGAGGGTAGTACAGCCGGCGAACCCTGGTCTGCTAACTGGGTCGTTCCGAACGTGTCACAAAGCATGGCCGGTAAACACTTGGGCACGGATGGTGGCACGCAAGGGCATCACTTGGCAGTGGCTCCGGCGACCTCGCTTACGTCAGCCGACAACGGCGAATTTTGTTTCTTTAGAGGTGGAGTCACTGGTCCAGGAAATGATTGCCAAGAATGTCATCATCCCGGTCCCCCCAAATTACCCTGTATTCACGTCCAAGCTCTTTTTGGTTCCCAAAAGGGACAGTGTTCAGATGAGACCGGTCGTCGACCTGTCTTATTTGAACCTTCACATTCACAACGAGTCATTCCGAATGTTAACAGTACACCAAATCAGGCTAACACTTCCGCCGGGAGGTTGGATGTGTTCCCTAGACCTGACAGACGCTTATTGGCACGTATCGGTCAACAAAAGATTTCAAAGGTTTCTGGCCTTACGGATCAGGCACCAAAATTTTGTTTTTCAGAGGATGCCATTCGGTTTGAACCTGACACCTCGACTATTCACGAAATTAGTCCGGCAAGCCCTGATGCCGTTGTTAAAGCAAGGAATCAGAGTTCTGTGGTACCTAGACAACTGGCTGGTGTTGGCAGAGACAGAACAATTATGCATCAAACATGTCAACATACTTTTAACTCATGTTAAAGCTCTAGGGTTCAAGGTAAATCTGGTAAAGTCAAACCTTGTCCCCTCACGAGTCATTCAGTGGATAGGGCTGGTTTGGGACACAGCTGCTCTCACTCTGAGTCAGAGTGTGGACAATCGCAACAGGTTTCGCAGGAAACTGTTCATGTTTCTTCACAGTCTGACTACAACACGGAGGGTCTGGGAGTCTCTGGTCGGCTCTCTCAACTGGATTCAACTAACTGTAATGTTGGGCCGGTTGAAAGTAAAACGGTTAATATTGGAAGGCAACAAATATTTCCCACTCTTACTGGCGGGAAAATTATGGCCCATCCCAAAATTAATCCACACCTTACTAGCGGTCTGGGCGAAGAGGGAAACGCTGCACTCAGTAATGTCATGGACCTCTCCTCCGTCAACGGTATGGGTAGACATGGATGCGTCAGGCACGATAGGTTGTGGATTTCAGTCAAACCAGGGACACCAGGGTCAGGGGCTTTGGTCCCACTTAGTAATCTCCCACATCAATGTCAAAGAATTACTAGTCCCCTTGTATTTCCTTCAGGCTCACGGCTCTACTTTACGGGGCAAGTCGGTGGCCTTCAGAATGGACAATCTGAACGCAGTTCACTGTATTCAGAAACAGGGGTCAACGAGATCAAGGAAGTTGCTAAACGTGTCGGAAGAGATTTTTACTCTAGCCAACAGGCTAGACATTTATCTTCACTCATCTTATCTCCCAGGCGTAGCAAACGTCTGGGCAGACGCTCTGTCCTGCAGACAGAGCACGACAGTAGAATGGGAGCTCAAGCAACCTATTTTCAACCTAATGATTGCAGAGCTCTACCATCCACAAGTGGATCTGTTTGCGTCCGAGGGGACTCACAAACTCCCTCTATACCTCACCCGCCGGACGGAGACGCCGGCAGGGGGGCCAGACGCCCTAGTGACAGACTGGAACAGATGGAGCTCCATCTATCTGTTTCCGCCGCCAGACGCGTCACTAATGTGCCACGTAGTGAACAAACTACGAGATTATCGAGGCTTAGTCTCGCTAATCGCGCCCCTGTGGCCGGCGCAGTTATGGTACCAGCAATTGAAGACATGGTGCTCGCACCCGGTGTCGCTCTCGGTCGAGTATTTCCACTTAGACACGATTGGCAACCTAGCGACTTCGCTGACTTTTGCATTATGGACATTCAGGAGGCCAAGTGGCTAGCACCATATGGTAGAGATGTGACCAATAAATTAATCAATCAACAAACTCAGTCTACGAAACGACAACATCAATCACATTGGCAAGCCTTTACTTCTTGGATCATTAGAACAGAACAGGCTGTGCCCTCAGTGGCGTTAGTATTTAATTATTTGAATTATCTGTTTGAGCAGAAACGTTTGTCTGTGGTAACATTAAAAAATCACTTAACTGCGATTAGAGTGCCCTTTTTTGACCTTACAGGTCTCTCCATACCGGTGGCGGAGGAAACAGGTTTTATGAGAGCATGTTTTAAACTCCGCCCACCTCCCCGTCAGCTCATGCCTACTTGGTCTCTGGACAAGGCATTGTCTTTACTTCACTCTCGTCTGTACCAAAATACTGCAGATTTTGCATTACTCTTAAAAAAGGCTGTTTTCCTATTGGCTTTGGCCACCGGGAACAGAGTGTCTGAGCTGGCGGCGATGAGCAACACACCTAATTGCCTTAGGTTTGGTAGACTTAATGAATGTATTCACATTGCACCTTCCCCGGGATTTGTAGCCAAGAATGAGCACAGTGCATACGTGTTTTCTGAGTTCACTGTGCCGGCGTTAAAAAGGGGAAAGGTGCACCATAATCTATGTCCAGTGCAAGCTCTAACCAAATATTTGAGAGTAGCTCCTCTAAACCCCCAAGGTGCTTTATGGGTAGCGAGTACGGGCAAACGCTTACTGAAACGGAGTTTAGCTTCTCTTCTCGTCGAAGTCATTAAAGAGAGTAATCCCGGCGTTGTGGGTAGGGCCCACGATTTACGCAAATGGGCAGCCTCTTTACGTTTCTTGAAGAACTTTTCAGTTGAAGATATTTCGTCCACACAGTTGTGGGCGTCTAATCATACTTTTTTGACTAGATACTTGTCAGTTGCTCTAGAGAGACCTTCCTTACCATGTATAGCCTTAAGGCAGAGGGTCTAGGTGGCCCTTCAGTCAATTTTGTTTACTTTCAAGGGGAAAAGGAGGGGGGGGGGGGTGCAGTCAGTGTAACATAGGACACCCTAGACCCCACCGGAATGTAAGAGCTGTGAGACAAATTATGGATAATGTGATATGAAAATTTCTCTGTTCTATTCAGGGCGAGAAATTGTGCTAGTACAATGTTAGTACAAACAACAGTGTTGTTATAGTAGTTTTAGCTGTGAAAGCAATTTAGTTTAAACAGTGGAGATCGTTTGTAAAACATTTCCACGAATATTATGGGGTTTATTATGTGCACATGTAAACTTATAACTTGTTTATTTTGTCACCACTCGTTGAGTGGGGTGCCTTTGTAACTACAGATCTGTTCCCAGAATCTCCAGAGTTACCCTTTTTTGTCAAGCAGGCTTCTTTGAAGCACGCACCTGCTTGAACCCCTTCTTTGTATATATATGGGCTTCGCCATGTTTAAATATATTTTCGAAGTAAGAATACTATGTGGTTGTTTGATTATCTGCTTTTCTAGAGTTATTATATGATTACGAATGTCCCCCTCCAGTCTTAGAAATCAGGCATCTTCGTCAATGATGGAGGGGCCACTAATAAATTATAGGTTTGACTCCTGTAAGGAGATAAAGAAAACCTAATATTTAGTAGTGGCCCCGTAATCATTGACGACTGGGGCCCTCCCGACCATCCCCTTCCCATTCGTTGATGTATTAAGGATTTTGGTTTACTTGATATGTCAGTGAAGGAAGAATGACGCCTGAATCAGCGTCTGGTCAAAGATCCTCACAAGTACATCCACGATATGATGGAAAGCTTATTGGATAGTTTTTATTCTTATTTTCTTTTTCTTTTTATTGTTTACAAAGTTTTTTCGTAGTGAGAACCCAATTCATAATGACTGAAGCCATGAGTGAGGTCGCGTGCACTCATGATGAAGGCTCCTCAGATTTTAAATGCTCTGCGCGGTAGATTCAAACTACGGCGGATTAGTGTTTGAAGAGGATGCCTTATGTAATAGGCATGTTCGTCAATGATTACAGGGCCACTACTAAATATTAGATTTTCTTTATCTCCTTACAGGAGTCAAACTTATAATATCATCAGTTATAAGTTTAATGTATAAGACTGAATGATACAGCTAGAGAGTGTGAGTGAGTAAGTGCAGGAGGCAGAGGGCAGTACGCGTAGTGTTACGTGTTGTCTCGGTGACGTCATGCCACGGCCGGGCCCTCTGAGTGGCTGGCCGCCTTGCCGCCCTCCTGCCGTGGCAGGAAGTAGACCCCTGCACTCCCTGGTGCCTTTGTGCCTTCCTTTCTCAGAGCTTGCCTGACCAGCATACCCTTCTCACCTCCCTTGCCACCTGTCCCCGACTTCTACCTATAGAACACTTTCTCTCTCTCTCAACTTCTTACCTCTTATGCTTCTAATCTATTTAACATCATAACTCCCCTTTGGTTCTGCACGATTTCAGATATCGGCCATCGTATTATATGCTGAAGCTCTCAGATATTTCATGCTTAGTTAGACATTTTGGAGGGGTTAACATTTTGTCTGTAGAGGTTCGACACACTCGCGGTGTCTCCCTACCTATTTCTTGGTTATCTGCTGGGCTATTTAATGCTAGACTGGGGTGAGGCTATCGATGTTGTGATTTCCGAAGTGTACCACGTTTTGTTGAACTTGTACAATCGCAACGGATACGTGGGAAGCCTAGGTTGTCTTTCTGACTGTGTACCTTGTGAGTTTAGCACTGTGTTGCGAGTGAGGGATTTTGCCTCTGCCACCCAACACTGTGCTAACTCGTTTTGCTTTGACTTGAAGAGGGTCGCCAGGAGAGAACCGGATACTAGCGATCTGGATCTCTCAAGAGAGCACCCCGTCATTTAACGTAATTTGGCCATACAGTCCTAGGGACCTCGCTAGGCTACGAGCCGCTTGCACAGCCATTGTTTCCTAGCCTACGACATCCCAGCTAGACTTTATTCGCCTAGCAGACACCCGATTAGGATTATAAACTCTTATGTTATGTATGCAGCATTTTTATTCACGTTGATTGTAAGCCTTGGTTGTTGTTGAGTTGCACAACCCGAGCAGGCTTTTGCGTTGCCTGAGGAAGTACTTCTTTTGTTGTTGGAGATAATACTATTGCACATTTATCGTTATTCCCGTGCCAGTTAACACTGTATGTCCCTAGACTTGTCATATCCTGTTCCTGCTTTATATAACAGTTCAAAATCCGATTCGATCATCTTAAGCAGCATCAGACTTTCTTCAGAAGATTCCTGTTCGATGCTTTAGGACTTTCATTCACTTTCTTTAACCCTTCCTACCCGGGCTGCCTTAGGTAAGGACAGCGCGGCTGATGGGCCGCTACCCGGTGTGCCTTATCTAAGGCATTTTCTTTAAAGCGTGCTTTAAATTTCGCGCGGGCAAATTTTACTTTGCAGGGGCGATCGTAGTGCCACCAAGCCTCAACTACCACGCTTATCAGTTCCTACGTTGCCGCCATTGAGAGCTACAGCAAAAAAATGAATTCCGCCGCGTCCGATACTGTGCAATCTCCCGCGCGTCCCAGTGCTACCCCGCTTGCAACATCTACGCCTCTGCCAACTGAGAAGAAAAAGAAAGTAAGGAAAGTGAAACGTTTGCTAAGTGATAGTGCAATACAACGTGAACTTTTCAACCCGGATTTGAGCAGTGGTGAAAGCTCTGTGGACAAAAACCTCTATATTCAGAGTAGAAGTGTGAGCGAAATTGACGATTTTGTGGGATTTGGTGCTGATGACAATGTTGATTTATTTGAGGGGGGTGATAGTAGTGATGATCCGGATGTGGAAGTGGTGGAGGAAGGTGCTATTGAAGTACCAAGTGTGTTAGAGCCAACCCCTTCGCCTAGTTTCGTAGCTCAAGGTAGGCCTAGGCCTAGCCCTAGCCCTACGCCTGGACCTTCCCCTTTACCTGCCCGCACGCCCTTGAAAGTGGGTAAATACTTCTATAAACAGTCATTAGTGAAAAGTGCAGCCAAGAAAGCACGCAGGGAGGCAGAAAAAGTGAGGGAAGGCGTAGATAGTAAGAGTGATGCCGACCCAGGCTTAGCAACCACCCGCATTCCTTTGTCCCGACGCCTTGACCCGGGATGCCGGGAGAGCCACCCACAGCCCTCAGCTTCATCTGTCCCTCAGGATGACCAAAGGGCCTCTAGAAGTGCGCCATTAGCCTCCCACAGTATGTCACCACAGGCCCCGCATCGTAGGTCCTTATTTCCTGCGGAAATGTCCACGGCTAGCCGCAAAAGGAGCCCAACTCCCGAGGCCGAGGCTCCCATTGCTCAACCTCCCGCAGCCCCACGCCGCTGACGCCCGGTCTATTCTTCACCAGAGTTGTCTCCTGAAGAGGATGCTGACGACCCAAACATTGCCCCAGATGACCTGACGTCGCCTGGAGAAGAGGAAAACGAAGAGGAACAGGAAGACGAAGAGGGAGTCCCGACAAGAAGAGTCAAAGGGCGAGGTCGTAAACGTGGTGAGCCTGCCGACGCCGCTGCCCCTGGGCCTGGGCCTGGGCGTGGGCGTGGGCGTGCAAGGTGTCCGCCTGGGCATCCGCGTGGCCAAGGGCATGTGCCAGGGCGCCCAGGGCGTGTGCCTGCTGCAACTCCACGCCCTCGTCCTCGAGCTGCTGAAATGTTTGTGTGGTCAGATTGGGCGGATTTTGTGCAAGATTTTCCTCCCTTTGACGAGGTACAACAGGGTTCTGGGGTGTCAGCAGCATATCCCTGTGGCCCAAATGCCACCCCCAGTGAACTTTCTGTGGCTTCTACGACAATGAAGTCATGGAATACCTTGTCAAAGAGACAAATAACCACCAGGCTATCTGTTCAAACTTTCTTGGCAGGAAGACCAGTGCCAAGATGGTGGCATGGAGAGCTCTCACTGTGGCAGAATTATATGTGTTCTTGGCACTCACAATGCTGATGACACACATAAAGAAGCACGTTCTGGCCAACTACCATATCTTCCATAAGAAGAGTGGCCCCATTCTCTCCATCCACTGGCATGACCAGCGCAAGGTCAACCTCCTCACCACATGCCACAAAGCAGAGATGGTCCCCACAGGGAAGGTGGACCAAAAAACGAAGAACCCTGTCACAAAACCAGCTGCTGTTCTGGACTATAACCTGAACATGCGCCTCGTCGACAAGTCCGACATGCAGATGGGCTTCATAGACTGCCTGTGAACATCTTGCAGGTGGTACAAGAAGTTTGTCCTGCATACAGTAGATATGTCTGTCCTCAACGCGTACAACATCTACCGTTTGAGGAGTCCAGTCATCAAGTACAAGAGCCTGCGGACCTTCCAAAAACAGCTGATACATGAGCTCCTGGTAAAACATGCGGGTACACCAGGGAGGCCACTACAAGGACCAGGCATGATGGACAGAATAGTGTGCGCCGACTTTTTGAGAAAGCACCAGCTCGTCGCCCTTCCTTTCCAGGGTCCTAACAGCAGAATAAGAATGCAGAAGAGGTGCTATGTGTGCACCCGCACAACTCGACGACCAAGAAAACCCACAAAAAACATTTGGCAATGCCTCGAGTGTGAGGTGGGACTGTGTGCTGGCACCTGCTTCAATGATTTCCACACTATGGCAAACTATTGAAGTGTAAGTGACAGTGATAGTGACACTCAATAATAATAATAATAATATAACTAAGTATAAGTGAAAGAGACACATAAGTAATAATAAGTGCCTTCAGAACAATATGAACAAGTGAAAGTGACACTAAAATATATATTCCTAACAATAAAGAAGTGAAAATGACACTATCAATTACCATAGTCCAGTATAAAAAATCATAACTACTATAACAATGACTATAAAACTAAGTCTAAGTGAAAGAGACACACATAAATAATAATAAGTGCCTTCAGAACAATATGAACAAGTGAAAGTGACACTAAAATATATATTCCTAACAATAAAGAAGTGAAAAAGACACTATCAATTACCATAGTCCAGTATAAATAATCATAACTACTCTAATAATAACAATAAAACTAAGTATAAGTGACAGAGACACAAATTACTTCAGAAAAATAACTTTATTGAGTGAAAATATCATAATAACAATAATATATAGCATAATAAACAATAAAACACTAAAAAACCGCTTCCCGCCATAATTCAAGGTACAGCGACGAGTCAAAACGTTCGTCGTAGCCTGGGCCGCGGTTGAGTGTTCGGACGCGGCGAGGTAAATACGCGTCAAAAGTTAACTCCACTTCTATCACCATAACTCCGGAACTACTTGAGTTAGAAAGCTCTACTCAACGCCATTCTACGCGGAAAGGTAAGGCGCCCATTTTGACATATGGTTGATTAATGTAGGTAGTATATTAAGTGAGATTAGCCTTAGTTTACTTTTCTTGTGTTTTCAGCCAGATCGCCCGGATACAGCCTCCGGCATTAAGAAAGGCTGCCCGGGTAGGAAGGGTTAATATAGGAGTGACAGTTTACTATTGTTTAGAATAACTTTAACTATACCTTCTTCTTGTTTGCATTAAATCATTCCAGTGATTTAATTAAGCTCTCTATCTTTTTCCTTGTATACATTATTAACGTAATTGTATGTTGTTGTGATCAGGTTGTATCAGAGATCATCAGCCTGTAGTAGTAGTGCATTTCTACCGAGTTAGAGGATACCCCGCTATCGCAGATTTAACTCTGGAGGGTATAGGTGTTTTTGTGCGCCGGCATTATAAGTTCGAGGGTTGGATCTAGTGTTACCGTTGTGGCTGTGTGCCTTTCTAGTCCAATGATTAAGTGATTAAGAGCCCTTGTTTTATACGAGTCTCTGTCGTAACAATATATATATATATATATATATATATATATATAAATATATATATATATATATATATATATATACTGTATATATTATATATATATTATATATATATTATATATATATATATATATATATATATATATATATAAATATATATATATATACAGTATATCAGGAGTGTTGGACCAAGGAACCTATGATCTACAGGGGAAGGGATTAGAACATTTAAACATGCTAAAAGCTTGGCATTCAGATAAAGCTATTGCCCAAATAGCAGAAACTGTATGCTGTAGAGGAACTCCACAGAGTCTCAGTGGTCACTGATTAAAATAGGATGTTTGATAGGAGGAAGTATGATACAGATGCAAGTGAGGTTTGAGAAACCACCTGACAATATACATTTTAACCCATAATTAGCGGCGAGCAACATAAGTCGAGTTAAATAAAGCTGGACTATGTGGCGGCGCTCGACATAACTCGAGTGGCAAATTCAGCACGTAATGTGGCTGAGAGAGAGAGACAAGTGGTGGCAGGAGACTAGCGAGCGTATGACTGCTCCAGACCACCGCGGCGAACCTACTGACACAAATCTCAGCTCCCTCCTCCCTCTCTCACTCGCTACATACTCAATTATGTACCGAAAGTACCGAATTACCTGCTTTTTGCACTCGCGTTGCACGGTTATTGCAAGAAAACTATCCATCATACAAGGATCGTTATGGTGTCATTCGAAAGCTCTGTTTATGCCCTTTCAGGGATAGATACTTGTTTTACGTTCTGGGTCTTATTTAGGCATGAAAATGATCACGTAAACAGCCCTATTTTGGCTAAAAACACCCCGCTGTGCGGTACACATAAATAAACCGCATAGGCCGCTCGTAAGGTGTTAAAGCAACACAAATACAAAGGCAAACCAGTAAATGTATTATACTGAAAAACTAGGGACAGGAAGTGACTGAAAGTTTCCAATAAGAGAAGGATTCCATACTAATTGTGTGCACCATGTAATTCAGCATGTATCCTACTCCTCAGTCCTCTCGACTATTATGGAAGTAAAACACTGTATATTCTGGCATAATCATGATAATTCGAGTGAGAGCTACGGAAATAAATATACTGTACATACTGTGTAGTGCATACCTTAAAATCTAATGAGTCAGAAAATAGTGATATTTAGTAGGTGTGTGAAGCTAGGATATAAGTCTGGTCGTCGAAAACAAAAGTTTTTCTTAAATGGTATGTCCACATGACTATAGCCGTAAAATGAGTTTTTCCTTTCAGATAAAGGGTGAGGGGAAGTGTATTGGAAGCAAAGAGATGACATATGGAAGGCCATGAAAAGGATGGTATGACAAGGTGGCTCAGTGTGTGTCATAGTGTAAAAAAGGATTAGATAAAACAATAATCATTAACAGCTGAGGGATGATTGTAAGAGATGCTGCTTGAGTGTTTTATGTCTGCGTTAACTTGACTAACTTGATGGTCTGTGCTCTAGATGAAGTCATGAAAAGGCCTTGTTATAGATATTTAGATCATGTGAGACAATTTGTGGGGCTGATGAATGAGTGGTGACTGTATCAGGTGTTGCCTGTTTGTTTTTCTTATGTCAGCTTAATTATGTTTTATAATATTTGCCATGCCTTATGACCAATAAGCTGCTGATCTCCCCCTATGCCATATAATGGACTCTGAACTTTGCTACGAATTGGCTGACAAAGATTGCATGGGATGATGTTGCAATTGAGGATGATTACTAAACCTGGAAATGAAAAATGGCCAGTATGAGAATTAATGAGTAACTGAGGAATGGTGTCATTGACAGAGACTTGTAGCAGAATGTTGACTGTTGAAATGTATGAAAGGAAAACTGACAGCACAGTGAAAATGGTGTCAATGGAATGCGGCAGAGAGAGAGTTTTTTGTATGTTTGACCTAGTCTATTTGGCTCCTTTAACACCTAACGAGCGGCCTAGGCGGTAATTTATATGTACCGCCCAGCGGGGTGTTTTTACCCTAAATAGGGTTGTTTACGTGATCATTTTCATGCCTAAATAAGACGCAGAGCGTAAAACAAGTATCTATCCCTGAAAGGGCATAAACAGAGCTTTCCAATGACACCCCAACCATCCTTGTATGACCGCTAGTTTTCTTGCAATGATCGCGCAACACGAGTGCAAAAACCATGTAATTAGGTAGTTTCCCTACATAATTCCCTGTGTAGCGAGTGCATGAGGGTGGGGGAGGGTGGGATTCATGTCAGTAGGTCCACCGCGGTGGTCTGGAGCAGTCATACGCTTGCTACTCTCCTGCCACCACTTATCTCTCTCTCTCAGCAACATTACGTGCTGAAAATGGCACACAACATAAGTTGTGAACCGCCACTTAGTCCAAATTTCTTTCACAGACATAAGTTGCGCGCCGCGAATAAAGGGTTAATACACTATATTGATTTCCATGATTTTCTGGTAAACCCATTATTGCTTTTTTCAACTAAGTAATTGTCTTATGCAGTACGTTTCAATGAATAGATATTTACTTTATAACTCTAAGTGATTTATCTATGCTTAAAATTAAATATGGGAAATCACTGCTTGATGTTTAGAAGCACATTGCTAATATGTGCAGATTATCATAAGGGAATTGGGTTAAAGAACAGATGTTTAAATTCAAATCCTCTCTTAGCATGTTCTTTCATTTAAATAGCGCGCCCTCTCATTTTTAAGAACGTAAACAAGACATGGGGAATTTGGCGCCAATTTTAAATAAGCTAACAGATATGACGGAGTAAATAATGATAAAGTCATCATCATGCTGATATGTTTACCTCCCTCTATACCAGCGACGTCTTATTAATTTTAGTCTGGCTACTATTAGACGATTGTATTCAGTTTATAAATGGCCTCCATCAATTAACATGCTTCGAAATATTTCACTTAACCTTTTTTCAACCACAGATCCTTCCTATACTCTACATAATAATGTAGATATAGCAAGATGAAAATACAAGACATCGCCGGTATAGAAGGGGTTGATGACCTAGTTAGCTGTAAGTGCATATTTTGACACAGGTAGCCACAGTGTGGATGTCATATCTACCATATAATAGTGGGACATCTTTCTATATTCAATCTATTTATTATTATTATTATTATTATTATTACTATTATCAGTATCTCACTTGGAGGGACCATATTACCAGTCTTGCTAAGGCAGCCTCCCAGAAGCTGGGTGTGCTCAACCGCCTCAAGGGGTTCTTCACCCCTGTACAGCTTCTTGCTCTGTACAGGGGCACAGTGCGTCCTTGTATTGAGTATTGTTCACATGTGTGGGGATGATCCTCTCACACCGCACTCCTAGACAAAGTAGAAAGGAAACCCTTTTGTATCATTAACTCCCATCCACTCACACACTCTCTGCAATCTCTCTCTCTTCGCCGCATTGTTGTATCTCTCTCGCTATTCTATCGCTACTACTATAATCAGTGTTCCTCGGAGCTTTCCCAGTGTATACCACCTCCTCTACGTAGGGTACGTAGTACCCATCTTGCAACACAATCCCACCCTTACTCTGTGCAACTCTCCAACCCAGGAGTGAAACACTATTCTCAGACTTTCTTCTATTCAACTGCTGAGCTCTGGAACTCTCTCCCAGAATCAGTCTTTCCCTCTTCCTATGACTTAAATTGCTTCAAACTCCGTGTGTCCAGGCATTTTAGCTCGAATGTCCCTTGATTTTGGCCCTGTCACTCTTTCAACTCTGGGGGAGGCACTCACTGCAGGCAGTTCTGCCTTTTGTCTCCCTCATTCCCATAGGAAAAAACAAAACAAAAATCCAACCTTTTTTCTCTTGTATATTTCGACTCCACGTCTCATCCCCATACATCACTGTTGGTACAACTATCCCTTGGTCCCTCCAACCATTCCACATTTACCTTTCATTCCAAGATTTCTCACCTTCCACATACTTCCCATTGCTCCGAAAGCTTTCCTTCCCTCACACACTCTCTGTCTTACTTCCATTCCCAGACCTGCGTCCCTGCTCATCACTCCACTTACATATTTAACCCTTCCTACCCGGCCTGTCTTACCTAAGGACGGTCGCCCGTACCCGGGCGAAATGGCTGAAAAACGTCTAGGCCTAGGCTACCGTATTTATGTTTATTTTCACTGCTAGAACTTTCCCACTCATCTATAATCGTAGTGCGGTTTTCAATCTGTATTTTGGCGTTGAGTAGAGCTCTGTAAGTCAACTGGTTCAGATGTGATGACGATTTCAGTGGAGCAAATATTGCAGAGATGTTGCCAATATGGGGGCTTTTCAGACACTAATTTCGTCTGACGTCAGAACAATAACATTGAAGAGTCTTCTCCTTCTTGTTTTCGGAGGTGCGGTGACGCAACGCTTGGGTTTGTTGACATACGTCGTACGCACGGCGTTCAGACCAAGCTTAATTAGGCAATTAAGCTGCCGTCTTAGGTAAGGACGGCCGGGTAGCGGCCCTTCTGCCGAGCTGTCCTTACCTAAGGTAGCCCGGGTAGGAAGGGTTAATACACTCCACTTATGCCAGCATTTCCCCATCCAGTCGTATATTTAGGTTCACCCTACGTGATGGTGATACACACCATCACTTTACTTTTATTTACATTCACCCTCAACTTCCTCCTCCTACATATCACATACAGGGGAGGTGTGGTGGAGTGGTCTTGCCACTAGACTGGTAATCCATTGAACCCGGCTTCGAATCCTGATATGTCAATGAGAAGATAGTATTGGGATGGAATTAACCTGTATCTAGTATCAGTGCATTACCACAAAGCCCACTGAAACACCAAATAAATACCCCCATTGTTCCCCGATTAATAGCACTGTATGAATATTCCTATATTCAAAATAGGCTACAAGGGGACAATGCCTAGTGAGTTCATTGCTTAATAGGTGGCGTTCTGAGAGTGAGGGTCCGAGTCTAGGAGGTAAAACAGTGAAGCACTGGAGTAAGGCAGCTTCAGAGATGAAGCTGCTTCGAGCCATGAGTGCGCAACTAATGTACAGGCTCTCAGCCTATGCCCGAGAGGGAGTAGTTAGAATATAGAAGAAAAAACTCTATTACTACTCACTGCAGCTCTCCTCAGAATCTGCCACCAATGCTGTGTCAACAAACAACAACTGATTAAACTCCCAACCACCACCATTATTTCCTACTAATCCATATCCTCTACCCTTAGATCTCAGCTTTCCCTCCCTCATCACACCATCCATATATACATTAAGCAACCAAAGTGACATATTACATAACCTTGTCACAGAACTACATTCACCTCAAACCATTCACTCAAATCATTCCCTACTATAACACATGATCTGCTCTCTTCATATAAACTCTTGACTGCTCTTAACAAATGTCCTTTAATTTTGTAAATCCTTAGTACCTTCCACACTGCTTCTCGATCCACACGAGCATACAGTATGCTATTTCCAAATCCATGGAAGCCCAATTAATATCTGCTTATATATTTTATAAATACAGTACTTCTTGCATACTGCATAGCTGTCTTACTGCAAAACCTTACTACACACCCTCTTCCCCTCCTAAAACCGCACTACTCTTCTCCTATTGCACCTTCTGTACCCTTTATTACCCTCTCTATCAACACCCTGCCATACAGCTTTCCAACAACTGACAGTAAAGTAATACCTCTATAACTTGAAAACTCCTGCCGGTCTCCCTTCCCCTTTTACAACAGCAATATATACATGCACTCCTCCAGTCTGATGGTACAATTGACACATCAAAACACATACTGTATTGACAATTCTCACCAGCCAATCTATTATCACATCTCCACCCATCTTAATACATTCCACAGCAATACCATCCATATACCTTATACTTTACCCGCTCACATTTGTCTCACTGCTTCTTTCACCTCATTCTTCTCAATCCTTTCATTTATTCCCTCCCGCCTCTATAGCCTACCTCCATCAGCCACTGCTTCAATCACTGCCTCTCTTCCATCTCTTACATTTAGCATAGATAAAAAATACTCAACATATCTATTCCTCACTGCCATACCTTCCACTAATAACTCTCCATTTGCATCTTTCACCGACTCCTCCCTCTTTTGTTCTCCTTTCCTTACTCTATTTACCTCCTTCCAGAATATATTCTTACATTCCTCAAAATTCTCACTCAATCTATGACCCCACCTTTCATTTACACTTTTCTTCGCTTCTCTAATCTTCCGTTTTGCCTCTATCCTCTTCTCCCATACCTCAACACTTCCATCCTGCAAAATCCTCTCAGACTACGGTCTCTTCTCCTCAACTGCCTTTCTTACCGGTTCATTCTACCACTTGTTTCCCTTCCTGATACCTCTGCCACCTACTATACTTTTACCACAAACTTCCTCTGCGCTTGCTTTCACTCCTTCCTTAAACTGTTGCCATTCATCCTCTATCTCTCTCTCTTCCACCCATTTCTCATTTAGCCTCTCCTGGTGCTCCCTCTCTTTTGTAGTTTTCTCTAACTCACTAACTTTTATTAGATATTACCTCTCTTGCATTCTCCTGCAACTCCTCCTCTCAGCTTTCCCTCCACAAGATACAGTAATGACCAGATATACCCTCAGCCTCACCTCTCCGCACATTCACATCCAGCAGTCAACACAATCTTTCACTTATCACCAATATATAATCCATTAACGCCTTCTCTACAATCTTTCCCCTCGCAAGTTATACCATCTATACTTGTGTATATGTCTCTTTTTGAAGAATGTATTACCTACATCATTCTACTCTCCACATATATAATTATTCATTCTCCACTCTTGTATACACTATCCACACCAGAACTACTTATCACTCCCTCAACAGATTCATTGCCTAACCTAGCATTCAAGTCCCTTAAAACTATCACATTTTAATTTTCCTCAAACCCTTGTAGACAATCCCTATATTCCCAAAAACCCTCCATGTCCTTTATTATCCTTTCACTTCCTGGCTTATATGCACACAAATACCAACCTTTCACCTGTAAACCGCATTCGCACCCACATTATCCTTGATGAAACGCTCTCTCCACTCTTAAATAAACTCTCAGTTCCTGTTACAATAATAGCCATGCCCTCTTTTGCTCGGACTCTCTCATCTACTCCAGACGTTTTACCTTTCACATTCCAAAAATCCACTTCACCCTCTCTTTAATGTAGCTTTAAATGTACGGGATGTGGAATGAATGAGAAGAGAGAGGACATTCACTTCACTTCACTTTGGATGTGTTCGCCGCTCCTCTAGCGGCACCAAGGAGCGCGACGCCCCTTGTTATGGGTGGTGATTTGGTGCAGTAGACTGTTTGAAGCGACAACTCGCTCCCTTGCGAGGATGGGCTCGTCTGGCACTTTTTGCAGTTCGACATCTAGGGCTCTCTTGAAGTTTGTCTAACGAGATGTCCCTCATGTCTCTTACTCGCCGTGGGAGTTTGTTGAAGAGACGTGGGCCTCTGTGTGATAAGCAGCCCTCTCGCAGAGAGCCCATAGCACCCCTGTTATTCATCCGGGGGATTTCGCATTCCCAGCCTCTCCTATCACTGAATTTCATGACTATCGGAGTATGTAGGTTTGGTACTAAACCCTCTGCGATTTTCCATGTGTATATTATTAGGTAACGTTCACTTCTACGTTCCAGTGAGTACAGATTCAGTGCTCTTTAATGCTCCCAATAGTGTAGATGTTTTATCGAACTTATATGCGAAGTGAAATTTCTTTGTACACTCTCCACGTCATTTATTTCACCTGCTTTGTATGGGGATGTTAATACGCTACAGTATTCAAGCCGCGGTAGCACTAGAGATTTGAAGAGCGTTATCATAGGCAATTCACCGCGTGTTTTAAAAGTACGCAGAATCCAACCCGTTAGACGTTTCGCAGCCGCCACTTTGACCTGGTTATGTACTTTGAAACCCATATTTTCAGACATTAATACCCCAAGGTCTTTCACACTGTCTTTCCGTTCTATTATGTGGTTAGATTCTGTTAAGTAATTTGTAATTTCTTTAACACCATTATTATCTCCGTACCGTATTAATTGGAATTTTTCCTCATTGAATTGCATGTTGTTTTCCCTGGTCCACTGGAACACTACATTCATGTCTTCCTGCAGTCGGCCCGTGTCCTCTTGTGTGTTTACTATCTTACTTAATTTTGTGTCATCAGCAAAAGACGACACCGTACTGTGTCTGGTGTTGGTATCTATGTCGCAAATTAGTATGAGGAACAGAAGGGGCGCTAGCACTGTTCCTTGGGGCACTGAGCTTTTGACATCCGAAGGCTCAGAAGTGACTTGGTTTACTGCTACCGATTGTTTTCGGTTTACGAGGAAATTGTATATCCACCGTCCGATTTTCCCAGTTATACCTTTTGCTTTCAGTTTGTGGGCTATTATACCATGGTCACATTTATCAAATGCCTTAGCAAAATCGGTTGTAAATGACATCCACGTTTTTCTTTTCTTCTAGCGCTTTAAGAATTTTGTCATAGTGTTCCAAAAGTTGTGAGAGACATGATCTTCCCGCTCTAAACCCATGTTGACCGGTGTTGTGTAGTTCATTTGCCTCCATGAATGTTGAAATTTTGCTTCGCAGGACTCACTCGAAAACTTTAATGATGTGAGAGGTTAGAGCTACCGGGCGGTAGTTTTTTGGTAGTGCTTTACTCCCTCCTTTATGCAGTGGGGCAATTATTGCATTTTTCAAGCTATCTGGTATGTCACCAGTGTCTAGACTCCTTCTCCACATTATAGCCAGGGGTTTTGAGAGGTTTTCCTTACATTTTTTCATTAGGATCGAATTCCATGAGTCCGGGCCTGGTGCCGAGTGGGATGGCATGTTGGAAATTGCCTCTTCTATGTCTTTTGGACCGAAATCAATATCCAGCATCTGAGGGGTTTCCGTGCGGGAGGTTTCCATGAAAAATATATTTTGGTCTCTGATGACTTTTGTTTCATCAGGCTCACTGATTGCCATTTCATACTGCCTGCTTAAGAGTTCGCTCATTTCCTTTTTGTCCCCTGTGAAAGAGCCGTCTCCTTTGCTCAGTGGGCCGATGTTTGATGATGTTTTAGCCTTTTGTTTGGCGTATGAAGAGAAGTATTTGGAATTTTCCTTTATACCTGCAATAGCTTTCCTCTCCTCTTCCATATGTTGTAGTTCATATGATATTCTTAGCCTTTGTTCAATTTCCACAATTTCTCTATCTATTTCGACCTTTTGCCTATCCTGTAGATTTTGATGTGTGCGTCTTTGTGTGAGTAATTTTCTTCTTCTGTACAGCCTCCTCCTTTCCCGGTCTTGTTTGCTTCTTCGTTTTGTTTGTCTTGCAGGTATATGGTGGCTACAGATTTGGGTCATGGTTTCTGTTATTAAGACTAGACATTCTGCTGGTGTCAGGTTATCCATTAAATCTTCCCAGTCTATTTCCTCCATTTCTTGATTTACCTCTTCCCACCTAATGTTTTTGTTATTGAAGTTAAATTTACTGAAGGGGCCGGTTTTTGTTCTCGATTCTGAGGTTGTCTGTACACTTTCTAAGGTTGTTTTGATCTCAATTAATTTATGATCTGAGTATGTTGTGAGTATGAAGGACATGCCTTCGGACATTCTGAGAATGGCTACGTGGAATGTTAGTGGCATGAATGATGGCACAAAAGAGAGAGAGGTTCTGGAAGTATTAGTGAATGCCAGGCTGGATGTATGTGGAATGACAGAGACCAAATGGAAAGGTTCAGATGTGAGAGAGTGGGAGTGTGGAATGGGTGTGTGTGCTGGAGTGAGTGAAGGAACAGCGAGAGAAGGTGCATGTTTGTTTGTAAGTAGCAAATGGAAGGAATGTGTAAGAGAGTATGGGTCTGTGGGTTCAAGGATTGTGTGGGTGAGAATGAAAGTAGGAATACAAACGTGGGTGATTGTATGCGTGTATGCCCCGACAGAGGATATACTTGAAAGAAAGAAAGAGGAGTTCTGGATGAATGTGGAGGCGTGCCTGGAGAAGTTTGACAAGAACGAAAGAATATTTCTGATTGGGGATATGAATGGTAAGGTGGGTGATAGGAAAGTTGAGGGAGTGGTGGGAGGGTGGGGGGTACCATCAGAGGTGAATGGGAATGGTAGTGCACTTGTGGACGTATGTGTGGGGAGGAGGCTGTGGATAGCCAACACCTTCTTCCGACACAGAATGATCCACAGGTACACGTGGAAACGGATGTTGACGATGAAGGATAAGACAGTGGTGGAACGAAAGTCATTGATTGATTATGTATGTGTGGATGAACGAATGAAGAAATCTGTGATGGATGCTAGGGTGTATAGGGGTATTGGAGGGGGTCTGTCTGATCATTATGTAGTGGTAGCTAAGGTTAGGATACAAAAGAAGTGGGTGAGGAGAGCGGGAGGGAGGCGAGAGGAGGGTGGAATGGTGAGGAGGGTGGAGAGGTTGCAGGAGGAGGAAATCAGGGAGGAGTACAGGAGAGCAGTGGAAAGACGACTAGGTGGGTTCGACCTGGAAGTTATGGAGGAAGTGGAGGAGATGAGCAAGGTGTTTAAGGGTGAGATCTGTGCAGCATGTGAGGAGGTGTGTGGAGTGAGGAGAAGAGGGAGGGGAGTGAAAGGTGCAGCATGGTGGACAGAAGAGGTACGAATAGCTGTGGAAGAAAAGAAGAAAGCATATAGAGAGTGGTTGGGTAGCAGAGGGAATGAAGATTCCGAGAGACAGAAACGAGCGAGGTACGTGGAGAGTAAGAGGGTGGTGAAGAGAGTAGTGAAGGAAAGTAAGAGAAGAGTAGATGAGGAATTTGGAAGGAATCTGAGTGTAAAATGGAGGGAGAGTAAGAAACTGTTCTGGAAAGAAGTCAAGAAAGTTAGGGAAGGTAGCAAGGGAAACAGTAAGGGTGTGAAAGATAAGAATGGGAGAATGCTAGCCGAGAAGCAAGAGAGAGTCGAAAGATGGAGGGAGTACTTCAGTGAGTTGCTAAATGAAAGGAATGAAGAGCCAGCAAACATAGCTGGATATGGTATGGGAGGGAGAAGAAGAGAAGTAGTGGAGGAGGAGGTGGGGATCAGGAGGTCAGAAGTGTGGGAAGCCATGAAAAGAGTGAAGTTGGGGAAAGCACCAGGAACAGATGGAGTGTGTGGGGAAATGTTGAGGTATGGTGGTGAGATAGTGATAGAATGGGTATGGAAAATGTGCAAACTAGCATGGG
This sequence comes from Paralithodes platypus, assembly GCA_032716605.1. NCBI lineage: Eukaryota > Metazoa > Arthropoda > Malacostraca > Decapoda > Lithodidae > Paralithodes > Paralithodes platypus. Next base: position 22,426,016 of record CM064527.1, read on the forward strand.
AGAAGGGGAGTGCACCCGATGACTGGAAGACTGGCATAATAGTCCCCCTATATAAGGGCAAAGGGGAAAGAGGAGTGTGTGGTAACCACCGAGGAATATGTCTTCTAAGCGTAGTAGGGAAGGTATACAGTAGGGTAGTGATTGAGAGAGTGAGAGTGAGAACGGAGAAATGGATAGGCGACGAGCAGGGAGGTTTTAGGAAGGGAAGAGGATGTGTAGATCAGATTTTTACCCTGAATTGTGTTGTGGAGAAGTATCTGGAGAAGAAACAAAAGGTGTATGTTGCCTTTATGGACTTGGAGAAGGCCTATGACAGAGTGGATAGAGAAGGTTTGTGGAAAGTACTTAGAATATACGGAGTAGAGGGCAAGTTGCTGAAAGCAGTGAAGAGCATGTATGAGGGTGCAAAGGCGGCAGTACGTGTGGAGAGTGAGCAGAGCGAGTTCTTTGACCTGAATGTTGGTTTGGAACAGGGGTGTGTGATGTCCCCGTGGTTGTTTACTGTATATATGGATGGAGTTATGAAAGAAATACTATCAAGAGCAGTGGATGTTGGTGTATCGCTGAAAAGGGAGGGAATTGAGTGGAAGCTACCTATACTGCTGTTTGCGGATGATACAGTTCTGATGAGTGATAATGAATGGGAGTTGCAGGGTCTGGTAAATGAGTTTGGAACAGTGTGCGAAAAACGGAATTTGAAGGTAAATACGGGGAGAGAGCAAGGTTATGGTCTTCGAAAGGGGTGAAGTCACAGAGTGTGAGGTGAAGCTGAACGGTCAGGCTATGGAGATCGTTAACTCTTTTAAGTATCTGGGCAGTGTGTTGAGTAAAGATGGGACTATGGATGAAGAGGTGCGGGAGAGGGTACAACAGGGGAAGAGGGTTGTAGGAACGCTAAAAGCAGTAACAAGAAATAGGGTGGTCAGTATGGAAGTGAAGAAGTCCTTGCATGACAGTGTGGTAATCCCGACACTGACTTACGGAAGCGAAGCATGGACGTTGGTTGAGAGACTCAGACCAAGAGTGAGAGCAGTGGAAATGTATTACTTAACACCTTACGAGCGGCCTATGCGGTTTATTTATGTGTACCGCACAGCGGGGTGTTTTTAGCCAAAATAGGGCTGTTTACGTGATCATTTTCATGCCTAAATAAGACCCAGAACGTAAAACAAGTACCTATCCCTGAAAGGGCATAAACAGAGCTTTCGAATGACACCATAACGATCCTTGTATGATGGATAGTTTTCTTGCAATAACCGTGCAACGCGAGTGCAAAAAGCAGGTAATTCGGTACTTTCAGTACATAATTGAGTATGTAGCGAGTGAGAGAGGGAGGAGGGAGCTGAGATTTGTGTCAGTAGGTTCGCCGCGGTGGTCTGGAGCAGTCTCCTGCTCGCTAGCTCGCTAGTCTCCTGCCACCACTTGTCTCTCTCTCTCAGCCACATTACGTTCTGAAATTGCCACTCGAGTTATGTCGAGCGCCGCCACATAGTCCAGCTTTATTAACTCGACTTATGTTGCTCGCCGCTAAATAAGGGTTAAGGAGTGCGTGCGGAGTTACATGGAGGGATAGACAGACTAATGAGGAAGTAAGAAGGAGGTGTGGTGTGGAGGTAGATGTGCTGGAAAGTGTGAAAAGGAAACTTGAGATGGTTCGGCCATATGGAACGTATGGAAAGCGAGAGAATGACTAAGAGGGTGTATGAGAGCGAGGTGGAGGGACGGAGGGGGAGAGGTAGACCGAATATGAGGTGGAAGGATGGAGTGAGGAAGTACATGAACGAAGGTGGTGCTGGTTGGGGGGAGGGGCGTCGACTGACTGGGGACAGAGGTGCATGGGGGCGGTTCGTTCGTGGCCACCCCTTCGGGGATCACGGCATCAGGCAATAGATAGATAGATAGATAGTATGTTGTGTCCGATATGTTAATGCTGTGTACTAGAGAGTCGTTGTTAGTGAAGACCAGGTCTAAGATATTGTTTTCCCGTGTGGGTTCAGCAATATGTTGGGTAAGACTAAAAAAATCACAAAGTTCAAAAAGCTCTCTCGTATTAGTATTTGCTTCTCCGGTGTTATTTGCCACTAACTGGTTTTCTAGTTGTCTCCATTTAATGTTTGGTAGGTTAAAGTCTCCTAGCCATAATATTTGGAGTTGAGTTCCCCAGGGTTTCCACTTCTGATTTTATTTTGTTGAGCTGGGTTTTGAATTCTTCTCGGGATGAGTCTGGAGGCCTGTATGTAACAATAACTGCTAAATTTAGGGATTCTAATTTAACTCCAAGTATTTCCACCACTTCATTACTGTTATTTAGGAATTCAGTACATATCAGTGAGTCATGTATGTACGAGGCTACACCTCCATGTGATCTATGCGTTCTGTCCGCCCTATGTAGGTTGTAACCAGGAATCCATACCTCACTATCTTCCTGATCTTTAATGTGAGTTTCTGTGAGAGCCGCAAATATAGCGTTTCCTTCTTCTAGCAGGCCCCTAATAAATGGTACTTTGTTTGTGGTTCTATTTTTTAGGCCTTGGATATTTGCAAACAAGATTGGAGAGTGGGGAGGGATTGTTTGGAGTACTATGTGTACCTAATAGTCTTCGGGATGTATTGGCCACTCTTGGGAGGCCAGGAGGTGCTCGAGGTGTTCTATGTGCTCTTCCATCTCCCTCAGTCTCTTCATCTTCATCTACCCTTTCCCTCCTTGCCTTTTTCCTCTGTCTCGTCCTCGCATAGCTAGAGAGTTTTTTGGGCTACCATTCGTGTTAGGTCTAGCATATCTCCAAGTCCCTTTAATATGAAAAGCTGGGCATTTCATATTGTAGCAGGTCTTGTTCTCAAGTGATGTCTTGCAAAGGGATGGGTGGTGATATTTGCAGGTTTTACCAAATCTACATTTTCCATGACTGGTTATGTTGTTGCAAATTTTGGGATGAGCAAATCTACATGAATTCCCATTATATTCGCCCTTTGACCAAAGTAGCACCTTCTTTCCAGATAATATCTGCACACTGGTGTAGACAACCCCAGTAGGTGTGGCTGGGGCTGCAAGGGGTTATGTGGTGAGCTAAGTGTGGTTGTGGGTGATAGTGGGCTTGGTGTATGGGTGGGTGAGGCCTGCAGGGGGGTGGAGTTACGGGTCGGTTGTAGGTGGGCAGGTGGCAGTGGTGAGGGGGAGACGATGTGGAAGGGGAGCCTGATATGGGGGCTTGTTGCATCCTACGTTCATCCTGCAAATGTATATGATCAACAGCAGTAGGGTGGTCAATGGCCATAGATGGGATTAATGTGGGTGTTTTCTGGGTCTGGGGAGGTGTGGGGAGATGTGCAACAGGGTTTGTGTATATGTAGGGTGCGAAAGGTTGTTGTTCGGCAGGCGATGTGTGTTGATGTGCAGGATGCAATGTGGGCATTATCATGGGAAGGTGTGCGTGTGTGGGTTGTGATATTTGTATGGGCCCTGAGGCCCCAATAGTTCCCCATTTTCTGTGAAAGGTAGCTATGTCTTGGCTATATTTCCGTCTATCTTGTACTTCTGTATTTTCTACAGTCTGTATGACTTGCCATGTGATATCGAAACAACTATCGCAGAAATGGAGGTTCTTCCCTCTTGTATTGTACGCCTCATTTATTGGTGTCAATCCTATGCAAATCCAGTGATATGGTTGCTTGCATATCCGACATGCGGTGCCTTCATGGATGTGTATATTCATCTTGCAACTCGTACAGTTGTCTCTGGTAAACATTTTCATTTTTTTATTTTTTGTTTTCCCCACCCACCCTTACATGGGGGAGAGAGAGAGAGAGAGAGAGGGGGGGGGGAGGGGGCTTGGAGGACAAGGAGGTGTTTGTTACGCGGTTTGTGGGAGTGTGTGTGTTTGTGTGTGTGTGGGGGGGGGGGGGCGGGGGAGTGACACTCGTTTACCCTCGTTGTTTAAACTTTAAGTAACTTTAAGTAACACTTTCAATAATTATTTTATGAAACAGAATTCTCACTGCCCTAACCACTTTTCCCGTTTTTGGTCGACTGTTTAACGGAATATACGGCACTCTAGAAAAATAACGAACTTTCCAGGCTACCTACAGTATATATAGTATCTATTATAATTTTCATATTTTACCTATCAACTTGATTCAACACTGCTCAGGTTCGAATTTTCACCACATTTGAGAAGAGAGAGAGAGAGAGGGAGATGGGGGGGGGGGGCTTGGAGGACAAGGAGGTGTTTGTTACGCGGTTTGTGGGGAGTGTGTGGGTGGGGGGGGGGGGGGGGGGGAGTGCCACTCGTTTACACTCGTTATGTTTAAACTTTAAGTAACTTTAAGTAACACTTTCAATAATTATCTTATGAAACAGAATTCTCACTGCCCTAACCACTTTCCCCGTTTTTGGTCGACTGTTTAACGGAATATAAGGCACTCCAGGAAAAAAACGGACTTTCCAGGCTACCTAACCTGTATATAGTATTTATATAGTTATTATTATTATTATCTATTTTAATTTTCATATTTTACCTATCAACTTGATTCAACACTGCTCAGGTTCGAATTTTCACCACATTTGGTTGCGTGGGAGATCTTTCTCTCCAATAACGTCACTACTAACCTGCGATATGGTCGAGAAATAATCTGCACTGATTAATTTGTTTAAATATTTGTTTCTCTGTTTGCTATTATTTACGATATTTGTTTTGTCGGTACCCTTTCCTGTCGAGGTTAAGTTTCGCTTTTGGTAAAATCGTATAGGGGGAGGGGAGGGGACGTGTCCAGGAGAGCGAGGGGATATATGTGTTTATGGTCTTTGCGGTCACCGAGGGTATTTTGTTTACAGCATACGTCCTGTTCCCAAGCTAAAAGTTAAAAGTTCCCCTGACTTTAATTCTCTGTATTATACTTTCCTAGTTTATTTACGTGATATACGATGTTCATTATCACTTTTAACTTAGGCTTCCTATTTTCCCATAGCCCTGTTTGATTTCATAGGACTATATAGCTAACACTTTGCTTTTGGGAAGTAACGGTTTTGCTTTCCCTTCTTCTTTCCACCCGCCTTATGGGCTGCCCTAGGCCTGTCCTAGACCAGCGCCGTGGCACTGCTGTAGGAGTTAACGGATTTTTTCTCCAAAACTCGTATATCTCTCCAGATATTTTATCAATCGGTTCGATTTTGCACTTCACAGAACCGCGACACTACGTTTGTTTTTGTGTGTGATTTTTTGGAAGTTTTAATCACCAGTATCCCGCGGGATAGTCGAAAAATCCCGACCGCGACGGATGTGGACCCTCCTCTCTGACTGACTGACTTTATAACAACAACATTGGCCGGTTTGTTTGAAAGAAGTATGACGTGCTTTCGCTGAGTGAAACAAATAGCGTCCGGGACCACGATCGGGTTCCCTCGCCTCTATCTAGTCTCTTTTAGTAAAATTTTTTTTTTTTCAAAGAAGGAGGTTCCTAGCTCCCGCCCCAAGCCACTTTCAGCCGACGTTTACGCTTCGCAGAAAAATGCGGTGATGGAAAATTCTTTCCCTTCCAACTCAGAGAAGGCTATCTACACCGTCTAGTGGCGGGTGCGGGGGTCGCCGCATCCATACGCCATTAGAAGGTAGAAACATAAAAAGATAGAAAAAGACTATGGGAGGTAGAGGACACCAACCCTCACTCTGACAAAGAGTCAGCTCACCAATACAGAACTGTACTGTAAAATATCTGAATTGGGTGACCCAGTTTTCTCCAAATGTTTTTGTAATAAACTTACTGAACCAATTTATGAACATTCCTGCTATTTTAAAAATATGCATCATAAAAATGTTTGCATTGCAGGGTTATTGATTAATCTCATAGCTTTATTTTTAATTTTGCTTAACTGCCTCGATGCAACCAAAAAATCATGTTGGACTCGGAAAGATTCTGCCTGTTTGAAAATTGTATGTACTTCATTTTCTGTCCATTAAAGGAAACTAAAAAAACAAAAAAATCTCTCACCTCCTCTTCTCATTTGCACCTTTGCTGCCTACACGTGCCAGCTACTTCAACTTCCGACCACAGCTACATGATGTTTTAGACAAAGAAACAATAAATAAATAAATGTATAAATACAATAAATAAATAAATAAAACAGAAAAAATGCTGGGATGCGGTAATGTGCTTCCAGCATGTTGATGTACTTTTCGTTGTGTTTTGCAGGAGTCGTATTATTGGTGGGATTTTCGCATCAGGGATGAGTCCATTTCAACCTATTTTTGCACTCCTTGGGTTAAGTCAATATACACCAGTTTGTTCCAGGGTGGATGGGACTCGTTAGCCTTGGTCGGCAACCCATATGGGGGAGATGACCTTGTAAAAATCTGGGTGGATGGGACTCGTCAGCTGGTTGGCCACCGGTCTAGGGGGAGTAAACCTTACTGGTATACAAATCCATACTGCTTACCTAAGGGTGAAGCAGGTTCCTATATGGACCAGCCATCCACCACTGTAGAAAAATAGTGCTAAAAAAATACCGGTAGGCCTACATAAAAGGCCTCGAAGTCGGATGGACCCTAAGTTGAGTGGTCAATCCTGTAAACTGGCATAGGTCCTCATAGGGAATAGGTCGATATAGTTCGATAAAACATCTACACTATTGGGAGCGTTTAAGAGCACTGAATCTGTACTCACTGGAACGTAGAAGAGAACGTTACCTAATATACAATGGAAAATCGCAGAGGGTTTAGTACCAAACCTACATACTCCGATAGTCATGAAATTCAGTGATAGGAGAGGCTGGGAATGCGAAATCCCCAGGATGAATAACAGGGGTGCTATGGGCTCTCTGCGAGAGGGCTGGTTATCACACAGAGGCCCACGTCTCTTCAACAAACTCCCACGGCGAGTAAGAGACATGAGGGACATCTCGGTAGACAACTTCAAGAGAGCCCTAGATGTCGAACTGCAAAAAGTGCCAGACGAGCCCATCCTCGCAAGGGAGCGAGCTGTCGCTTCAAACAGTCTACTGCACCAAATCACCACCCATAACGAGGGGCGTCGCGCTCCTGGGTGCCGCTAGAGGAGCGGCGAACACATCCAAAGGTATCCAAAGGTAAAGGTCTGCTTGGGGGCATTTATTGTATGGCCAATTGGCCACCCTCATAGAGGGGAGAATGGCATCCAGCAATAGATAGATAGATTGTTCACTGATCTAGTAACTTGATAGATAAAACCTTATATAGTGTCTCCCAGTCGATCTAAGGAATATTAGCTCAAACATGACAAATCCCATGTATACCACATAATCTGTTATCAGTATTATTAAGATAATTTGAGATGGGTGCAGATGCAGTGTGAAGTGACATTGAATTATCAGTTACTGGAATATGTCAGACCATTTTAGTAAAGATGAGAAATTTGGAGGATGAAGTGTGAGATATGGTAGTGCAAGGGAGGAGGTTTAGCCCTATAGGAATGCTGAAAGCAGTGACAATTAGGTATAGGGTGAGGAGCATGAAAGTAATAAAGTTTATCTATCTATTGTCATATGCCATGATCCCCGAAGGGGTGGCGACGAACGAAACACCCCCATGCTCCTCTGCTCCAAGTCAGTCGACATACGTACCACATGACCGAACCATCTCAAGGTGTTCCTCTTCACACTTTTCAGCACATCTACATCCACACCACACCTCTCTCGTACTCCCTCATTAGTCTGTCTATCCCTCCATGTAACTCCACACGCACTTTTCAGTAAAAAAGTAACTGCATGAAAATGTAGTAATCCTGACGTTGATGTACGGGAGTGAATCATGGATGTTATTGGAGACATAAATCATGAGTGAGGAAGGAGAGCGTGTGGAAGTGGATATGTAGGAGAGTGTGAAGAAGAACACCTTGAGGAGGTTCGGTCATGTGGAGTATATGGCGAGTGAAAAAAAAATACTAAAAAAGGGAAGGAAAGCCAGAGAGAATGAGGTAGAGGAATGAAGTTGAGAGGACAGAGGAGTATTGAGGTGATTTATTTATGGTAACTGCTCAAGGAGCAAGGTGTTTGACAATAGATAGATGTATACAGTATAATTATAAAGGACCTCTGGATAAATCTTTGGGATAGATTTGCAGTGACTATGACAAAATGTTGGTACTGTACGTATTATATTGTACAGTAAGCCTACTTCTTTATAACTAAATACTATATTACAGTAGCTACCTAGCATGACTCAAGTTAGGTTAGTAAATTATTTTATACCGTAATTTTAGATGGAGTGGGAAAAGTAGTCGACAAATAACCAATATATGAGATAATTTTTCAGTAATGTAACTTTACACTACTGGGTGTCTAATTCAGCAATGATTTCAGCTTTTTTCCTATTTTTTTGTTTTATATTTTTATACTAAATTGGTCATTAATAACAAGGTTAAAGTATCACATCACCTATAACTATCCTATTTTATCTATATTTTAAGTTCTACAGGTACAGAATAGTAGAAATCCACCCGACATCTCAACATGCAGTCAGAAGCGGACTTGTCCTGAAAGATTATACCGGATTCCAAACACGATGCCAAAATATTGTAAAGTGTTATTGAAATAATTACATTGTTTAATCTTGGTTGGTTTGGGTTTGGTGGCGAGATTAAGTTTTTTAGTGAATAACCGGTAGCTAAAGACCTAGTGGATTTTTTTTTTATCTTGGCTTCGCATTCAAGGACAATTACTTTTTGCTAATTACTCGTCCAGTGCTGAAGGATTTTGTGCGTTCGTCCCCTGTAAAGTATTTACAAAAGTTTTAAATAGTTGGTTAATAAATAATACTAATAGTTCTTAAAAAAGCTAGCGCATGCAAAGCTAGCTAAGATAAGCTCAATAGGCTGATTAAGGCGTATTTCCATGGGGTCCGGTACTACTTACACCCCAGTCTCCCTTTGTGCTCATGAGATGGTAACGACTCAGTGCTTGTGAAAAATCTTTAAAATGCGCCGAGCGTGGTCGCGAAAAAACCCGGGCCTTTTCTGGGTGGAAGTCCGAGACGCTAGTTACTACACCAAGCGAGGGTTATAATACTAATAATGTTCTTAAGCTAGGGCATGCTAAGCTAGCTAAGGATAGCTCAATAAGGCTGATTAGGCGTATTTAAATTGGGGTCCTGTACTCCTACCCCATCCTTGCTCATGAGGGTGGTAAGACTCAGTGCTTTGTGAAAAATCTTTAATGCGCGAGCGTGGGCGCGAACCCGGGCCTTACTGGGGTGGAAGTCCAGACGCTAGTTAATACACCAAAGCGAGTTGGGCAACTTAGGTGTTTAGCCTAGGTACTAATGGGTCTATTGATGAATATATAGTACACTACAATAGTTATAGGGTTCTACAACAAAAACAAAAAATAAGTATATTTATAATGCTAAAGCTTAAAGCTATAATTCAAGTGTATTCAGAATATAATTATACAAAAAACTAATTAACCTAGATTTTAAGTAGGCCACTCCTTCAAGCCAAAGCTTTGGCTTTGGTATCATTTAAAGAAAAGAGGTTGTGTGTGCTATTTTCCCTTATTCATTTTCTGAAATAATGGCGCATTGTCATGTTCTTGTAGTTCCCCAGACTTTCTGGCCAAATAGTCTTGAGTTCGGTAGACCGAAGGGTAGCCGCTCCAGTTGCTTGGGCCCCAAACGGAGCCAGGACATCAGTGATGCATGGGGTATGAAATGTACAGTTTTTGTACGGCACATATTCCATTTCTCACCTACAAACCATCCCAGCAAATCCGTAACTTGGCAGCGCCTCACCCCCACCTCCCCGCCCTCATTCCACCTCTTAACAATAGTGGAAGGGAAGGAGGTGAAACCGAGGGAAGGGGGTTAGAATATGTGTGGCAAACCTGTACAAGAGAAAAGAAGGGCTGAATGTGATACAGATGAGCTGCTTGAGGCGTAGGCTATGTGGGGAGTGACCGCGTAGAGATAGATTGAGCAATGAAGATGTATGTAGGAGAGATGGAAAAACATGAACCCTTATGAGCTAGAGTGGAAAGAAGGGGGCTACTGCTGGTAATGGACATGATTTGAACGAATGAGAGAATGGAATGCTTACAAAGACGAACTCTAATGAGTCAGAAACAAGGGGAAACTCAATTGAGAGGAAGACCCCCTCGGAGTAGGTGGAGAGATGGTTATCGAAACACGCATTGGAAGATAAGAGATGGACAGAAGAACAGGTAAGAGAAGCCTGGACTGATGAAGAGGCCATGAATGGAGACACATGTATGTGAATAGATGAGTGGATAATCAGGCAATCATAGGAGAGAGTGACGTCGGGCGGCTCCAGATAGACTCAGATAATAGTCCGTCAGGTCGCCTGGTCCCGGGGGAGCTGGTGTACCTGGTATAATTGTCGGTTTTATT
>CM064527.1:22436485-22478985 GCA_032716605.1 Paralithodes platypus
GACTAAAAAAATCACAAAGTTCAAAAAGCTCTCATCGTAGAGTATTTGCTTCTCCTGTGTTATTTGCCACTAACTGGTTTTCCTATGTTGTCTCCATTTATGATGTTTGGTAGGTTAAAGTCTCCACTAGCCCTATAATAGTTTGGTGTTGAGTTCCCCAGGGTTTATCCACTTCTGATTTTATTTTTGTTGAGTCTGGGTTTTGAATTCTTCTCAGTGAATGCGAGATCTGGATGCGGCCTGTATGTAACAATAACTGCTAAAATTTAGGGATTCTATTTTAAACTCTCCTCAAGTATTTCCACCAACTTCATTACTGGTTATTTTAGGAATTCAGTACATATCAGTGAGTCATGTATGTTACGAGGCTACACCGATCCCATGTGAGTCTGGGATGCGTTCTGTCCGCGGCCTATGTAGGTTGTCTAAACACGGAATTACAAGGTACCTGACTATCTGGTTCGCTGATCTTTTAATGTGAGTTTTCTGTCCGACGCCCCCCCCCACCCCTCCGCAATACGGTAAATTGCTATAGCGTTTCCTTCTTCTAGCAGGCCTGGTTGCCCCTAATAAATGTGTAAGCCTTGTTCTGTTGTGGTTCTATTTTGTAGGCCCTTTGGATATGTTGCAAACTAAGAATGTTTGGGACTTTGGGGAGTGGGTGAGGGATTGTTTTGTGGAGTACTATGTGTACCCTACTAGCTCTTCGGGATTTATTGGCCACTCTTGGGAGGCCAGGATTTGGCTCGAGGGTGTTTGTGCACACCGATGTGTCTTGCCTTTCGCCATCCTCCCCTTCAGTCTCTTCATCTTCATCTGCCCTTTCCCTCCTTTGCCTGCTTTTGGTTTCCTGTTTCTGTTCTGTCTCGTCCTCCGGCGCATAGCTCTGAGAGAGTTTTTTTGGGCTACCATTCGTTGTGTTGAGGTCTAGCATATCTCCAAGTCCCTTTAATATGAAAAGCTGGGCAATTTTCATATTGTAATGCAGGTCTTGTTCCTCAGTGATGTACTTGCAAAGTGATGGGTGGTGATATTTTGCACAGGTTTCACCAAATCTACATTTTCCCATGACTGTTATTGTTGGTTTGCAAATTTTTGGGGATGAGCAAATCTACATGAATTTCCCATTATATTCGGCGTCCTTTTGACACCAAAATGTTTTCATAGCATCCTTCTTTGCCAGATAATATATTCTGCACCCATGGTGTTAGACAACCCCAGTAGAGTGGTGAGCTGGGGCGGCAAGGGGTTATTCGTGGTGAGCCTTTAAGTGTGGTCTGTGGGTGTTGTATAGTGGGCTCTGGTGTAAATGGGTGGGGGGTGAGGCTCGTGTGTGTGCAGGGGGGTGTTGAGTTTACGGGTCGGTTTGGTAGGGGGGCAGGTGGCAGCAGTGGTGAGGGGGAGACGATGTGGAAGGGGGAGCCTGCTATGGGGGCTTGTTTGCATCGACGTTCATTTTGGTCATTCATCCTGCAATTTTATTTGAATCAACAGCAGTAGGGTGGGTCAATGGCCATAGATGGGTGGATAATGTGGGTGTTATCTGGGTCTGGGGAGGTGTGGGGAGATGGTGCGACAGGGTTTTTGTGGTATATGTAGGGTGCGAAAGGTTGTTGTTCGGGCAGGGCGAGGGTGTTGATGTGCAGGATGCAATGTGGGCATTAATCATGGGAAGGTGTGTGGTGGGGGATGGGTTGTGATATTTGTTATGGGCCCCTGAGGCCCCAATAGGTTCCCCATTTTTTCTGTGAAAGGGTAGCTATGTCTTGGCTAGATTTCCGTCTATCTTGTACTTCTGTATTTTCTACAGTCTGTATGACTTGCCATGTGATATCGAAACAAACTATCGCAGATATGGAGGTTCTGCCCTCTGTGTATTGTACGCCTCATTTAGTTGGGTGTCAATCCTATGAAAATACTAGTGATATGGTTTCCTTGCATATCCGACATGCGTGTGCCTTCATGGATGTGTAATCTATTCATCTTACAACTCGTACAGTGGTCTCCGGTAAAACCATTTGTATTTTTATTTTTTTTTTTCCCGCCCACCCACCCTTAGCATGGGCGGAAGAGAGAGAGAGAGGAGAGACAAGACAAGGGGGGGGGGGGGGCTTGGGAGGACAAGGAGGTGTTTGTTACGCGGTTTGTGGGAGTGTGTGTGTTTCTTGTGTGGTGTGTGTGGGGGGGGGGGGGGGGGGGGGGGGGAGTGCCACTCGTTACCCTCGTTATGTTTAAACTTTAAGTAACTTTAAGTAACACTTTCAATAATTATCTTATGAAAACAGAATTCTCACTGCCCTAACCACTTTTTCCCGTTTTTGGTCGACTGTTTAACGGATATAAGGCACTATAGGAAAATAACGAACTTTCCAGGCTACCTATACCTGTATAATATAGTATTTATATAGTTATTATTATATTATCTATTTTTAATTTTCATATTTTACCTATCAACGTGATTCAACACTGCTCAGGTTCGAATTTTCACCACATTTGGTTGCGTGGGAGAATCTTTCTCTCTCAATAACGTCACTACTAACCTGCGATATGGTCGAGAAATAATCTGCACTGATTAATTTGTTTAAATATTGTTTTTCTCTGTTTGCTATTATTTACGATATTTGTTTTGTCGGTACCCTTTCCTGTCGAGGTTAAGTTCGCTTTTGGTAAAATCGTATAGGGGGAGGGGAGGGGACGTGTCCAGGAGAGCGAGGGGATATATGTGTTTATGGTCTTTGCGGTCACCGAGGGTATTTTGTTTACAGCATACGTCCTGTTCCCAAGCTAAAAGTTAAAAGTTCCCCTGACTTTAATTCTCTGTATTATACTTTCCTAGTTTATTTACGTGATATACGATGTTCATTATCACTTTTAACTTAGGCTTCCTATTTTCCCATAGCCCTGTTTGATTTCATAGGACTATATAGCTAACACTTTGCTTTTGGGACGTAACTGTTTTTTCTTTCCCTTCTTCTTTCCACCCGCCTTATGGGCCTGCCCTAGGCCTGTCCTAGACCAGCGCCGTGGCACTGCTGTAGGAGTTAACGGATTTGTTCTCCAAAACGCGTATATCTCTCCAGATATTTTATCAATCGGTTCGATTTTGCACTTCACAGAACCGCGACACTACGTTTGTTTTTGTGTGTGTTTTTTTGGAAGTTTAATCAACAGTATCCCGCGGGATAGTCGAAAAATCCCGGACCGCGACGGATGTGACCCTCCTCTCTGACTGACTGACTTTATAACAACAACATTGGCAGGTTGTTTGAAAGAAGTATGACGTGCTTTCGCTGAGTGAAACAAAATAGCGTCCGGGACCACGATCGGGTTCCCTCGCCTCTATCTCTAGTCTCTTTTAGTAGGTAATTTTTTTCAAAGAAAGGAGGATTCCTAGCTCCCGCCCCAAGCCCCTTTCAGCCGACGTTTACGCTTCGCAGAAAAATGCGGTGATGGAAAATTCTTTCCCTTCCAACTCAGAGAAGGCTATCTACACCGGCTAGTGGCGGGTGCTGGGGTCGCCGCATCCTTACGCCATTAGAAATGTAGAAACATAAAAAGATAGAAAAAGACTATGGGAGGTAGAGGACACCAACCCTCACTCTGACAAAGAGTCAGCTCACCAATACAGAACTGTACTGTAAAATATCTGAATTGGGTGACCCAGTTTTCTCCAAATGTTTTTGTAATAAACTTACTGAACCAATTTATGAACATTCCTGCTATTTTAAAACTATGCATCATAAAAATGTTTGCATTGCAGGGTTATTGATTAATCTAATAGCTTTATTTTTAATTTTGCTTAACTGCCTCGATGCAACCAACCCATAAAAATCATGTTGGACTCGGAAAGATTCTGCCTGTTTGAAAATTGTATGTACTTCATTTTCTGTCCATTAAAGGAAACTAAAAAAACAAAAAAATCTCTCACCTCCTCTTCTCATTTGCACCTTTGCTAGTTGCCTACACGTGCCAGCTACTTCAACTTCCGACCACAGCTACATGATGTTTTAGACAAAGAAACAATAAATAAATAAATGTATAAATACAATAAATAAATAAATAAAACAAAAAAAATGCGGGGATGCGGTAATGTGCTTCCAGCATGTTGATGTACTTTTCGTTGTGTTTTGCAGGAGTCGTATTATTGGTGGGATTTTCGCATCAGGGATGAGTCCATTTCAACCTATTTTTGCACTCCTTGGGTTAAGTCAATATACACCAGTTTGTTCCAGGGTGGATGGGACTTGTTAGCCTTGGTTGGCAACCCATATGGGGGAGATGACCTTGTAAAAATCTGGGTGGATGGGACTCGTCAGCTGGTTGGCCACCGGTCTAGGGGGAGTAAACCTTACTGGTATACAAATCCATACTGCTTACCTAAGGGTGAAGCAGGTTACTATATGGACCAGCCATCCACCACTGTAGAAAAATAGTGCTAAACAAATACCGGTAGGCCTACATAAAAGGCCTCGAAGTCGGATGGACCCTAAGTTGAGTGGTCAATCCTGTAAACTGGCACAGGTCCTCATAGGGAATAGGTCTGCTTGGGGGCATTTTATGTATGGCCAATTGGCCACCCTCATAGAGGGGAGAATGGCATCCAGCAATAGATAGATAGATTGTTCACTGATCTAGTAACTTGATAGATAAAACCTTATATAGTGTCTCCCAGTCGATCTAAGGAATATTAGCTCAAACATGACAAATCCCATGTATACCACATAATCTGTTATCAGTATTATTAAGATAATTTGAGATGGGTGCAGATGCAGTGTGAAGTGACATTGAATTATCAGTTACTGGAATATGTCAGACCATTTTAGTAAAGATGAGAAATTTGGAGGATGAAGTGTGAGATATGGTAGTGCAAGGGAGGAGGTTTAGCCCTATAGGAATGCTGAAAGCAGTGACAATTAGGTATAGGGTGAGGAGCATGAAAGTAATAAAGTTTATCTATCTATTGTCATATGCCATGATCCCCGAAGGGGTGGCGACGAACGAAACACCCCCATGCTCCTCTGCTCCAAGTCAGTCGACATACGTACCACATGACCGAACCATCTCAAGGTGTTCCTCTTCACACTTTTCAGCACATCTACATCCACACCACACCTCTCTCGTACTCCCTCATTAGTCTGTCTATCCCTCCATGTAACTCCACACGCACTTTTCAGTAAAAAAGTAACTGCATGAAAATTTAGTAATCCTGACGTTGATGTACGGGAGTGAATCATGGATGTTATTGGAGACATAAATCATGAGTGAGGAAGGAGAGCGTGTGGAAGTGGATATGTAGGAGAGTGTGAAGAAGAACACCTTGAGGAGGTTCGGTCATGTGGAGTATATGGCAGTGAAAAAAAAATACTAAAAAAGGGAAGGAAAGCCAGAGAGAATGAGGTAGAGGAATGAAGTTGAGAGGACAGAGGAGTATTGAGGTGATTTATTTATGGTAACTGCTCAAGGAGCAAGGTGTTTGACAATAGATAGATGTATACAGTATAATTATAAAGGACCTCTGGATAAATCTTTGGGATAGATTTGCAGTAACTATGACAAAATGTTGGTACTGTACGTATTATATTGTACAGTAAGCCTACTTCTTAATAACTATATACTATATTACCGTAGCTACCTAGGCATGACTCAAGTTAGGTTAGTAAATTATTTTGTACCGTAATTTTAGATGGAGTGGGAAAAGTAGTCGACAAATAACCAATATATGAGATAATTTTTCAGTAATGTAACTTTACACTACTGGGTCTCTAATTCAGCAATGATTTCAGCTTTTTTCCTATTTTTTTGTTTTATATTTTTATACTAAATTGGTCATTAATAACAAGGTTAAAGTATCACATCACCTATAACTATCCTATTTTATCTATATTTTAAGTTCTACAGGTACAGTATAGTAGAAATCCACCCGACATCTCAACTGCAGTCAGAAGCGGACTTGTCCTGAAGATTTACCGGATTCCAAACACTTATGCCAAATATTGTAAAGTGTTATTGAATATTACTTGTTAATCTTGGTTGGTTTGGGTTTGGGTGGCGAGATTAAGTTTTTAGTGAATACCGGTAGCTAAAGACCTAGTGGATTTTTTTTTTATCTTGGCTTCCATTCAAGGACAATTACTTTTGCTAATTACTCGTCCAGTGCTGAAGGATTTTGTGCGTTCGTCTGTAAAGTATTACAAAAGTTTTAAATAGTTAGGTTGGGCAACTTAGGTTTAGCCTAGGTCTAATGGGCTATTGATAATATTTAGTACACTACCATAGTTTAGGTCTACAACAAAAAATAAGTATATTTATAATGCTAAAGCTTAAAGCTATGATTCAAGTGTTTCAGAATATAATTATACAAAAAACTAATTAACCTAGATTTTAAGTTAGGCCACTCCTTCAAGCCAAAGCTTTGGTATCATTTAAGAAAAGAGGTGTGCGTGCTATTTTCTTATTCATTTTCTGAACTTGCGCATTGTCTGTTCTTGTAGTTCCCCAGACTTTCTGGCCAAATAGTCTTGAGTTCGGTAGACCGAAGCCGCTCCAGTTGCTTGGGCCCCCAAAGGAGCCAGGACATCAGTGATGCATGGGGTATGAATGTACAGTTTGTCGCACATATTCCATTTCTCAACCATCCCAGCAAATCGTAACTTGGCAGCGCCTCACCCACCTCCCTCATTCCACCTCTTAACAATAGTGGAAGGGAAGGAGGTGAACCGAGGGAAGGGGGTTAGAATATGTGTGGCAAACTGTACAAGAGAAAAGAAGGCTGAATGTGATAGAGATGAGCTGCTTGAGGAGTAGGCTATGTGTGGAGTGACGCGTAGAGATAGATTGAGCAATGAAGATGTATGTAGGAGAGTGGAACAACATGAACCCTTATGAGCTAGAGTGGAAAGAAGGGGGCTATGCTGGTATGGACATGTTGAACGAATGAGAGATGAAATGCTTACAAAGAGAATATATGAGTCAGAAACAAGGGAAAATCAATTGAGAAGAAGACCTCGGAGTAGGTGGAGAGATGGTGTGAAACAAGCATTGGAAGATAGAGATATGACTGAAGAACAGGTAAGAGAAGTGGTGACGAACAGGAATGAATGGAGAATGTATGTGAATAGATGAGTGATAATCCAATCATAGGGAGAGGGAGTCGGGCGCCAGATAGACTAGATAATAGTCCGTCAGGCGCCTGGTCCGGGGAGCTGGTGTACTGTATAATCGTCGGTTTATTGTTCACTTGTAGCCGTAAGGCTGAAAATCTATTTTTTGTTTTAACCTAGGTACAGTCAAAGCTTATTCTACCCAACTACTAGGTCCCCTGCGACCTTTGACGACTGTGAGGTGCCTGGGTTCCCACCATGGTACGTACATATGCAAATGCTCTGGTGAGAAGAATGTGCAGGCTAACACAAGCTGAAAGTTGAGCAGCCTGGTAAGGAAGCGACCATGATACAATCCTCCATCAGGATGGCTGAAAAAACCCTTTAGGAATCTGATGGATTTGAACCCTT
This sequence comes from Paralithodes platypus, assembly GCA_032716605.1. Taxonomy (NCBI): domain Eukaryota; kingdom Metazoa; phylum Arthropoda; class Malacostraca; order Decapoda; family Lithodidae; genus Paralithodes; species Paralithodes platypus. The sequence continues at coordinate 22,443,997 of CM064527.1, forward strand.
GACATTGCGGTTACAGTGCGGACACCTTAAACCGTTGGCCATCCCGATCCTTAATATATGATCCAGATATATGAATGACCATGCCTGGAAGTAATGTGGGCAGGCATTGTGGTGTGCTCCGCTGCGTGTCTGTCTGCTGAGACTAGAAGCTCTCTCGAAGGTCTGGGACCTGCGGGTTGCTGGAGGTCTCTGGGTCTTATCCTGGGCGACCTAGATGTGTGCAAGTTTTGTATTTTTTTTATTTTTTATTTTTTCTGTTCAGGGTCTGTCTCAAGTCAGCTCCCTCCAACTACAGTATGGGGTATGTGTCCGAGTATACAGTATACATACATACAGTACCGTACTGTCTTTGTATTCATGAGTGGGGGACAGCAATCTTAGTTTGGACATTAAGCTAGGTTAGGCGAAACTGTTCTAGCCTACCGGGTACCAGTCTGCATTTCCTCCCATCCAAAATTCCCCTCGGGGGGAAATCTGGCCCAGTATAGATACTTCCCGGAGGGAATTTTGGCCCCGGATAATACTCCCCCTCACTCACCTGGTTATATGACAAGTGTAGTAATGACTTTAACATAACAAAACATCAAGAAATGGCTCAACCAGGTTAGGTTAGGTTTGGTTACCTTAGAACAAATAGTATTTTATATTTTGTATTCAGTAAAATATACCACCATCCATATTTTTTTGTTAAAAATATGTGCACTTAAGTAACTATGTCAACTTCTCGTTCTTATGTAAGATAGAAATAATGGCCAAGAGGGGAGAAAAATTTCCTAGGTCTGATTCCCCCTCACTACAAAAAAAAACAAAAAAACAAACAGCCTATGCCATCCTATCCATGGGAAAGTGAGCCTAGGCTAGTTTTATCCATACTATTCAAGCAACCTTTCACAGCGATTTGCACGATCTGAGTCTCGACATTTACTTTCGCTTCTAATTTGACCGTTTTTGGGTTGAGAAGTCAGGACTTACTGTCATCATCATATATGCTGACAGCAGGCGGCAAATATCAGCTGACCGTGGGATAATTTTGATAAAATAAAATAAAAACAACAGGAGTCAAATTAGACGTGTAACAGTCGTGACCGAGAGCATATGAACATCGCAGCGAAAGGTTGCTTGCATTTAACCCTTTTGCCGGGGGGAAATTCAATGAGGGGGAAACAGTCCTGCTCATAATTCCTACCCTATCCTAATCTAACCTAGTGTCTTCAGTGGGGCTGCTACCCGCCGACGTTAAAAATGCACGCCAATCTTAACAAATTTGGATTTGATATTTTCATTAAATTAATAAGGATCCAGTAAACTTAGCAATGCAGAAATGTAACGCAGATTTTTCTTGTTTTTTTTTTCACAGTACTGTATTGTACAGGTACAGTATATGTAGCATTTTGTCATCCTCTAAGCCTAGGCTTACATCAATGGTTACCCCAATGAGAGTCCAGGGCCAGTTTAGCTTAGGCGGTTATACTATGCTCTATTTTTTTTCCAACTGATGGTAAATTGCTATGTTACTATCTTGCTTACTCAGCTAGTACGTAGATTTTATGGCGAAATGTGTTGTTAATTATGAAAAATTGGCATTACTATGACATAGAGACATAACAGATTCATATTTTTCCCATTAAATATCGAGAAATCAGATAGTAAGGGATTCAATTTACCATCAACTGAAATAAAACCGACCAGTGGTATGTGTAAAAAATAGATGGAAGGATGTAGTATCCGGGCGTACGACCGTCATGTTTACAAAGGTCAATCGCTCGTGGTTAAGTTCCCGTCTATATTTTCTGTTATTTGCCTCCTGCCGGCAATATACAGTATATGATGATGACAATAAGTCATGGGTATCCTATGGCAGTCAAAATAGACGGGAACATTATAGCGAGCGCTCGCCTCACACGGTCGCACCGCCTCCCATAAGGCTCCATTTTTGGGAAGAATGTAGTATTCGGGCGTACGGTCATCATGTTTACATAGGTCGATCGATCTCGGTTAAGTAACTTAAGTTCCTGTCTATTTTGATGGCTATTTTATCTATTATTTGCCCCCTGCTGGCAATATATATGATGATGACAATAAGTCATGGACATGGGGGGTTGAGGGGGGCAAAGCTGACAAGAATGTAGTTACCGTGTGTATCGCCCGGTGCCCACCTTGTTTACACTATGCAGAGCGGCGGACGCTCGCGATCATGTTCCCGTCTATTTTGACTGCCGTGAGATACAACAAAGCCCCCCTTTTCCCCCCCCCCCCCCTCCCCCATGTTATTGTCATCATCATGCATATTGACGGCAGGGGGCAAATAACATATAAAATAGCCATCAAAATAGACGGGAACTTAACTGCGACCGATCGACCTATGTAAACATGACGATCATACACCCCGATACTACATCCTTCCCGCAAAGCCCCGCCTCAACCTATTATTGTATACCACGGCAGCCAAAATAGACGGGAACATGATCGCGAGCGTGTGAATAGTGTAAACAAGGCGGGCTGTACGCCCAAATACTACATCCTTACCCCATTTTCTGTTGACTAGGCTAGGCCTAGGCTATACGTGCAATGTCCGGTGGGTTTTTCTCACATTATTTTCTAGTAATTTGACACGTTTGCTTGGTGTGAGCCTGTGGGGGCAATAATAATAATATTAATAATAATAATGCTTTATTCCAGACTCACACAGTACAGAGAGGACCATACTGGGGTCTATATATAACTTACAGTAACATAAATATACATACTGTACATAGGCCTAGCTGCCTAGGCTACATAAAATAAAAATAAATTAAATAATACCCAGCTTGCTAGCAGCTAGTTTGTAGTTCACAGCACTGCCTCAACAAAAAAGAGCCCCACCTATGGTATCATAGGCTGCTAGCCTAGCTACTAGATTAGGATAGGTTAATGACACTATAGCCTATATAATTTGTGGCTTTACATTGACAGGGGGAGGAAGGTAGTTAAAATAATATATAGCCTATAATCCTACATTACTGTTACAAATTACTCATCGCACTCAGGAATAACTCCAATAACTTCTACAAAGCCTTCAGTGAAGATAAATCAAAATATAGGCTAGCCTAATATTGCAAAAACAAATGGAGCTCTAGCCCAGTCTTGTAAAATCTTACCTGGATAATTAGGCTAGGCCTAGGCCTATTAAAGTTTGATGTGCTCTGGCAACCAAGAATAAGGCTAATTAAATTATTGTGGAATCTTAATTTCATCTAGGCTATTTCCTGTCTACCTGTGCACTCTGAAACATGTAAGGCTAGGCTAGTATCAGGTCAGTAGCCTACTGCACTCGCAAATCTCAATCCCTATTTAAAGATGCAGAAACAATATAGGACTAATTCCACTTTGTTTCTTTTCAGGTGACAATAAATCGATTCCCTTAACAGCTAGGCCTAATTTTTCGATATTTAGGCTAGGCCTAGGCCTAATGGAAAAATTTGAAACTAGGCCCAGGCCTAGCTTATGTCTGCGTCATACTAAGACCAAGTTTATATTATTTGCACCACATTTCACTACAAATATTCAGACTAATTGAGAATTCTTGATGGGAACTGCAATTTACCGTCAGTTGCAAAGAAACAGACTAGGCCTAGGCTATAGTAAGTTTTGCCTTTTCGCAAGTCCTGTGAGGAAGGTCTGGCATAACATTTGGGTTGTTAGAAGATATTTTACCCAAATGAGGCTCTATCAAGACATTACAGAGAGTTCATTGTACATTTACTAAAGTGTTATGTGCTATGACAACCAAGAATATAGCTGATTGAAGCACTTTAATCTTATATATTCCCTGTTCTCACTGACCACCCTCCCTAAGAATTATTGCAGACGATGCACTTATTATTATTATGTAGTTTTACTTATTGTCTCCATTTTAAGTTCTTTTAAGCGTCGCTGTTATATTATATATATTTATTGACTAGAAAAATAGCTTAACCCGTGGAGCCCCGGCTAGTTTTGTAATGTTTGTTCACCAGAACCCGGCCGGTTTAAAAACAAAATGTTTTATTCCAGAAACAATAGCGAATGGGTTAGGAATGAAGGAAAAACCACGAAAAACCGCTCAAAATGCTTAAAGAATGGTCCTACAGAGCCCCCGAAAACGTATTTTACAAGAGTAAAAAATTGAAGGCAATTACCCCCAAAAAACAGGTTATTGCGCGCTCACACGCACGCACGTGGACTTTGAGAGTTTTCAACCATCGGCACGGTTGCGTGGGATACGTACACAGTTCCCATACAAATCTGAGCCCTCTTGAGTGGCTACACCTGAGGTTACGGTCGGCGCAATTAGGGTGACGCGTCAGACGCGTCGCTGGGGCTGTTCGTTACATACATCGCCAACGCGTCAGACGCGTCGCTGGGGCTGTACGGGTTAATAGGCGAAATTAAGATCACCACACTTATATCCCCACCCCCTGCTACTGCCGCGGACCTTGGGCTAACGTCCGCGGAGAAGGTGGCGGGGATCAGATGCCATACACATTGGGCAGAGTCCTTGGACTTTTCATCAGGTCCCTTGGTCCACCTAATATACTAGGAGGCCACCTGTAGGGCGGAAACTAAGCACAGCCAAGTAGCTGTGTCTAAGTAGCCATGTCCAGGTACATTTAGTCAAAGGGCATAACATGTAGACAGGACGCCAACAATATCAATAACCAAGGAAAAAGGCTATGACACAGATACATGGTACAGGGTACATCAAAAGTAGAAAATCCGCTTGTAGGGCGGAATTCTAGAAAAGATGAAGGAGCCGAGGACACCTGAAGTCCCTCGCCTGTATGGCGAAAAAACATGTGGAAACACGAACGTCGAGTCAACTTGTCCAGGCCTAGCCTCCCTGCGAGCGGGGCCCTTACACAGTTTCCAGACATCCATCCCCCCTTATGATCAAGTAAACACAGGCAGGGGAAGAACAGAACCGTGTAAAATTGTAAGAAATGTGAGAACTTTAACAAGAGCGACAAGACCGAGACCTCCAAGTAAGTTGAGACAAGAGGAGAAGAAGGAAAAGGTCCTGTATGGACCAACCTGACTGCGGTCAGCTCAAGGCAAAACACTGATTAGCTTAGTTAAACAAAACAAAAAGCGAGAATTTTAACAAGAGCGTATAATACCTAAACCACCAAGTTAGTTGAGACAAGAGGAAATAGACAGAAAGGACCTGTGTGGACCATTCTGACTGCGGTCAGCTCAAGGTAAAACAAACAGGCCTAGCTTAGTTCCACAATACACATAAATAGATAAAACACTAGGGCAGCGTCAATCCCTGAGTGAAAGAACCTAGTAACAAAGCTAAACACTGCCCGAAAAAGCCCGCAATTACGTTAACCTTTGAACAGCGAGCTGTGTGTAGTGAACACCATACTACTGGGCGGCAATATTAGGCTCCATTCCCGCCTATAATAGTCATTTTATGATAAATATTGTAATTACTTATTCATATGCACCTATTTTACGTTTAATATGAAGATAGTAACATGTAATAACAATAAAACAAGTGGGAATAGTGTTTGGATGGTCAAAAACGCGAATTATTACCGACCGGTCATTCATGAAATGTGAGGCAGCCGCGACGTATATCCTTCGCTATCCTAATTTCATTTCCTTCTTTAATCGTCTTGGAGTGTGTACAACGTGCCTAGTAGTGAATTGAGGTGTAACTCTAGAGATTATTAGTAGTTCGTGTTAGTACCGATAAATCGGCCCGCTGTGGTGTAAGATCCGCCAAACAGGGGTTACTGGTTCCTTACATAACAATTGCCGCCACCACCCACCAATAGATGGGGAAAAAAAAAAAAAAATCAGGTAAATATGGTACTTCATAGTTCTTAAACTTTTTAATATTCAAGCAATGTATATTGAAAAAAACACTAACTATGTATTTAAAATCCTTTATTTAAAAAAAAAAATAAATAAATAAATATATCAATAATAGAATATAACTAGGCTAACCATGGCAATACCAGTACTGTATAAGAGTTGCTACTGGTATACAAGTCATATAGTAGGCAAGCCCTAAGGAAATCAGAACAAAAAGTTAGGCCCTATACCGGTATTTTTACCACCATAGCCTATACATGGCACAATTTTAAGACCTAGGCCTATCCCTATTCAGGCCAATAGAGGAACAGACAAAACTAATCCATAATAGGCATGCTTAAATGTCCTGCTTCCGTTCAAATTGAGGCTTATGAGATGTATACTGCCGCTGCGCTGTCACGGTCACGTTCACTCTGCTCACACATCTTGGCGGCCGTCATTTCAGAATCTGGGGGGGAAGGTCTTGACCTTCAAACGCTCCACTTAGCAACCGGACCAAGACAGTCCAAGCAGCAAGGCCACTACGCTGTCCAGCCGGAAGTCCATACTATAGGCCTATGTTCAGTGCGATACCCGACAGCTCCTCCAAAACCCCGGCACGGGTAGGGACCATAAGAAAAAAATAATTTGTGCACTACGCCTATTTAACCTAACAAGTGCGCATGGGGGTAATTGGAAACGTCCCCCTGTGCTGACGTATTTGAGGTGTTTCCGTCACTAAAATATTCATTGTGCCATTAATAGCATTAATACTTATCCATATGCGCCTATTATGGGTTGATTATAAAGGTATTAACCTGAAACAACAATAAAACGAGTGAAAACAGCGTTTGGATGGTCAAAATCGGAGATATAGCCCGCGAGTTGTATAATGTATGGGTGAGGCAAGCTGCTTTCCCGCCAATTTCCCCCAAGGCCACTGAGACACAGTCGATCGATACTCTCTCTCTCTCTCTTGCATTCGCTTGCTATCAGTGATGACCACACCCTCCAACCGGATTTCTAATGTTAGCACGAAAATATACCTCAGAATAAGGGAATAACAGGGAAAATAGGTGATAACTGAAGGAGAGGAGGAAAGTGGGGAAGGAGGGGAGGTAGAGGACTGAGATTTTGCATGGCCCAGGGGTCATTTTTTTTTTTTTTTTTTTTTCGATGTCAAAAGTTGATTTTTTTTTTCACTCACTCTTAAGACTCTCCCCGCAGTCCGCCGGGGGAACTCTTAAGAGTCTCCCCGCAGTTCCCGGGTTAAAAACATAAAATTATCCTCTATTAACCTTTTACCGGGCAAGGAACCATATATGGTAATTTAAATGGGCATCCAAAAGGGCGCTCCCAAGCCGCCCGGTGTGTGTCTGCCCCGGTGTGTGTCTGCCACCACGTCATCATGCCTCAGCCAATCACCGATGATCAGGCTACTCACGTGGGTATGGTGTCAGAGCTGATGCTATCTCAGTATTGGTTGAGAGCAACTCGAAGTTCAGTTGCAGGCCAGACATGAAGAAAGTAGGATCTCAGCGATTTTTCTCTTGACTCCCTCGACCCTAGCTCATCACGTAATATCGGAAAGTTAATAATAATCTGATATTATGCAGTTGAATAGTTGTATAATAACCTGGTATAGTTGTCATTTACGTGGAACATACAGAATTTGGTGAAATTTGTTTGCGAAAAAGTGAATGATCAAATATGGACATGTGCCCGGTAAGGGGTAAAGCCCAAGTTATCATATATGAACATATGCCATTTGCCTATAGACTTAAAATTACTAAATATGATCATTTCGCCAGGTAAGGGGTTGTACTCCCAAGTTACATAAAACCATATAACTCTGATGATAGTTACCCAAACCAGCATGGCACATGGCCACAGCTTGGGTAGGGATTCTAGAATGTTCCACCTAGAAAAAAAATACCAATTTCTATTATTTTCTCATAAGTGCACAGGGAAATAAATATGATTTTGGTAAGTTTAGTGAGTTCACAAATATTTTAGTGAGTTCACATATATTTTTGATATTGTGAGGCATGTATTGATTTTGTTTTGAGATATGAGTACTGTCACATAAAGAAATACCAATTTTCATGGGGATCCTATGCCCAAATTTTGCTGGAATTCATTGTTCAGGGGGAACCTCTGCCCAAATTTTGCTGGAATTCATTGTCCATGGGGAACCTATGCCAAAATGTTGCTGGAATTCTTTGTTCATGGGGAAGCTATGCCCAAATGTTGCTGGAATTAATTGTTCAGGGGGAACCTATGCCCAATTTGTTTTTGGAATTAATTATTCATGGGGTACCAGACAGTGTCTGGAAAAGTGAGGTATCTTTGGTGTCTGGGTTGTGAAAAGTACCTAAACTAAAATATACATATATAATCTATTTATATGCTTATTAAAATAAAACACTTATTTTTGGGTAATATAATGATATAACTGTTACCTTATATTTACATTTTCAATATAGCATAATTCAGGATTTTTTTTACCCTAGACCGGCGGTTGACCATATATGATCACTTCGTCAACCTCGATATGCGAATTCAATATACAAAAATGTGAAAAAAATTCATAAGCAAAAATACCTTAGAATTGGGTCTACTTTCATGGTCTAGGGTCAAAAAATTTAATTTCTAAGTATTTCTATGGCTGCCCAGTAAAGGGCAGTCATTCTATAAAGAAAATAACAGTGATTAGGTTAGCCTAGCCTTTAACAAATGGTAGAAAAATAAAAAGGACTATCCCTGGCATAGGCTAATCAAATGAACTGAGTGTATAATATAGTATACTATATATACAGTAATATGATATCATATACAAAAAGGGCATGTAGAAAATAATATGGTACTGTACCAGCAGCCAAAGCCTAAACACAATTTGTAAAAACTTAACTTGGGCCGAAATCACTGGTACTAGCCTATATACTACTTACAAGTATTCTAATTCTTTATATCATTACTATTGAATAAATTATAATTATGTCAACTTATGCTAGGTTTCACACTTTATCTCTTACCTCTTCACGGAGGGAAATAACCCAAGGAAGGGTACATAATCCCCAAATTATTACAAGGAAAATCACTGTGTATCTTGTCAAAATGGGATCATGGCTCCTAAGGTCAATTGAGCATCCATACATACACTAACTAAATAAAATAAAGACTATATCTTTAACACTGCACAAGAGCACAAGAAATTAAAAGAACATCCATAACTAGGGTACACTAATATTGGAATAAATACAAAAAGGTAGCCAAAATACAGATTACAAGATTATAGTTTTGAACATGACTGACTCTTATGTGGCAACATATTCAAATGTCTCAAATAAATTGACTCTTTTTATCATTCAAGCAAAGTATAAGGTTGATCAATGTTGCATAAATAATCAATTAAACTTCCTTAGCAATATTAATATACCTACAAATTACATCTTGGGTCAGAAATACATTGGCGGGATATTCAAATTCAAAATCTGGTACAGCTGTGGTGGTCGAGTGGTGAAGCACGCTCGCGTGTGAATCTGCAAGACCCGGGATCGAATCCCTGCCACGGCGGACATTTAGTGGGTGTCGTAGTACGTCCTAGCATGTTTCACATGCTTGCACCCAGGCAGGGGACATCCTGACGACGTATACAGACTAAACACACATAACAAAGCCACTCCAACACCTTCCTCTCTCTCCAACACCCCTTCTCTCCTCTCAACACTCTTCTCTTAGCTAGTGCCGATACAAATGGCATGGACAGTCCTGTATAGAATCGTAAGATTCAGAGACGTAAAGATTCCAGGACGAGCTCAATAGCGGCGGATCCCCAGATCGACCGTGGTGATTGTCACCTAAACATCTACAAAAGTACACAAAAGTACAAAAGTCTCTTGGAAACATACTGACTGTGAGGTGAAAAAGTTCGGTACTTATCCACATTACCAAATAAATAAAAGAATAAGTATACTGGGTATTTCACAGTATTGCATAGCTTTCCCCCTCACTGAAACTTTTTTTATAATCACAGTCAATTTATGTCCTTACATTCTGTATAGCAATCATCTGATCAAAGTTTACCCACTACTAATTTTGTGATAAGGTACCATAGGAATTAATAATACAGTACAGATAATAATAATTCACAAAAACAGAAATAGAACGACATGTTCTATTTAATTGCAATCCCTATGAGGTGCTTCCTGTATGATACTACTACTTAGTAGTCTGGGACTTAGGGAGATCTTAGGTAATGAATATCAAGACAAGACATTCCAACACATCACTATTCAAGTTAGATTGTTAACCCTTGTCTATCGGGGCCCGACTCAAGTCCATATCTAAAAACCTGGACTATGTGGCGGGGCCCGACTTAAGTCTGTGTGCAATTTTGAAGCAATATTGCCTCTGAGAGAGAGACGAGCGGTGGGTGGAGCGTAGGTCAGGCTCTGACCGTTCGCCACGGGTCCAGCGGGCCTACTGACGTTTACTCCACACACATCCACCCTCCCTCCCTCACTACACAGGGTATTATATCAAGAAATTACCGTATTTTAGGGATTTTTCCTTCGTCTTGCACGACCATTGCAAGAGAACGCGTGGTCGTAGGAGGATGGTTCTGGTGTCACTGGAGAGCTGAATTAACGCCCTTTCAGGGATACATAATTGTATTACGCTCTGGCTTTTGTTTATGCATGAAAAAGAGCACGAAAACAAGGCCATTTAGGGTAAAACCCCCCGCATGGCGGGTAGTAGAAATTCCTTACGGACCCGCTCGTAAGGCGTTAAAGGGCAGTTTACCGATACATTCAAAATATAATAAAATATAGAAACAATTTACACAGACTTTCACCAGAAACAACCACACTTAATGTTATGCCCGGTCCAAATTGGAACGCGAGATATTCTGAGTGCAATGATTAACTCTCTAACTGGAGAAGTATACCTTTAACTTTAATAAAGAGACAACACGGCAGGAGAATAAGTACACAGGCGACAAGTTAACATGGGTTTTATTCACTTTACACCTGGTTCATGGAGGAGCAATATATTTAATTCTGGAACACTGAGATCATCAAAATGGCAACAATGGTAAATAGAGCATACAAATAATAATATGATTAGCAATTATAGGGCAAGAGTCGAACAATGGGTCCGGACTCAATTTAACAATAACTCCTCGGATACAATTATAGAGTATCCAAAATAGTGGAGGCTTACCTCCCACTCAACTAGATCTCAAGCAAGATCTCAGCAAGGTAACAAGAGTGCAGTAATGGCAGATGTCGTCTGGATCATACTATGATGTCCTTGGCAATAGTGATGTTAACTGACTCTAAAGCAACAATGACCAAGTGGTCATCAACAATAAGGTGGCCTCTGAAAGGCTCACAAATGAACTGAATTCTACAGGTGTGCTAGATCTCACCTGGCAAGATTATTTATTCTAAAACTACTTGTGTGGGCAACTAGCAAGATGCGGAAGGCTGATACAACAATCGTCGGGAGCTGAGATAGAGTGAGATCTATTTGAGTTATGAACCTGACAGAATGTTAAGTGAATGAGGCTAGAAGTTATACAAGGGAACAAGGTTACGTGTAAATAGGTGTGTATGTCATATGCTGTGGGTCTTATATAGGCGCGTCCCCTCTGACGGGCTATGGGAGACCAATAACCCGGGAATGTGCGGATATAAGGATCCCCTGATAGTTATGGCTAATGTGTCCCGGCAAGTGGGCAGATTAACGTCAATTTACGTAGAGAGAGGAAAGCCCTCTCGCAAGACGTTATTTAGTGAGAACCCCTGAAGATTACTTCAACCACTACCCTGAGACAACTCTATACCCATAAACCGTAATAAGGCACTTAAAGGAGAGCTGGAGTGAAGAGGTGCCGTAGATCGAGGGAGAATCCAGTGGTCCAGGAGGGAGGCTGGGGCGTGGTACTCCCGGATGTTGGTCCGGGATTAGGCTGCACTCCTACGACCTTACAGCTCCTTGCTCCTCTGTGCCTACCACGGGAGACACCCGGGTTCCTCTTGCACTCCGCGTGAGCAGGGACTTAACCCTCTCACGACCATATGACGCAGAGGTTGCCAGATTAGCAATAAGAAATAGAGTTCTCTCACTCTTTTAATAACTTCTCCAAAATTAGTTTTCTACCCACAGCTAACTCAAAGACAACTGCAGAAGTTGAAGTAACTAAACTAAAGGTTTCTAAATACCCCTGATGGTAACAAAGGTTTTAAAGTATCCCTAATAGGCTCAAAATCGCGTCATATGTCGGAGAGGGTTAATAAGAATATGCCGGAGTTCTGCTACAGGGTTTGGTGGGGGGTTATGGCGACTAGCATAATGGTCTGTATAGAGTTGCAAGCAGTCTATCCAGTGACACTATGGTTAGTCTAAGGTTTGGGACAATAAAATTACTCCCTTGCAATCTCCTCTGTAACCACAGGACTAATACAGTAAATAGAGGCCAGTGAAGGTGGGGCCCAAAGTGGGTTGCACAATCTAGTCCTCTTCCTGAAGGGGGGAACCCGACCTGGTCGTCTCTAAGTACTGCATTATCCTTATAATCCCTTGAAAGGAACAAGACAGGAATCCTTATTTACTTGGTCTATGCACAGCATCGAAGGCCAGGAAGGTGGGGCCCAAAGTGGGTTGCACAAGCTAGTCCTCTTCCTGAAGGGGGGAATCCGACCTGGTCGTCTCCGATCACTGCACACAGCTTCAAGTGTGAACACCAGCTATTCTGGCTGCTTTTGCCTCTGGAACCACAAGACTAATACAATAAATAGAGGCCAGTGAAGGTGGGGCCCAAAGTGGGTTGCACAATCTAGTCCTCTTCCTGAAGGGGGGAACCCAACCTGGTTGTCTCTAAGTACTGCACTATCCTTATAATCCCTTGAAAGGAACAAAACAGGAATCCTTATTTACTTGGTCTATGCACAGCATCGAAGGACAGGAAGGTGGGGCCCAAAGTGGGTTGAACAATCTAGTCCTCTTCCTGAAGGGGGGAACCCGACCTGGTAGTCTCCGATCACTGCAAGTGATCAAGTGTGAACACCAGCTATTCTGGCTGCTTTTACCCAGATAAAAAGATACCAAAGGCAAGCTTAGTTACTGATGTCCAGACTGGCTGAGTACTTGTGAATATTCTTGCCCAGACTTAAGGCGCCCGGCTTGAGAGGATCAAAGGCGCTGGGGTGGTGTCCGCGCGTGGTGGTTAGGTCCTTGTAGTCCTGGGAGTGGTGCGCCTGGACTTTTGGCTGGCCCTTGTAGATGTAGCTGGAGGAAGATTCCTCAGGGCAGATCTGTACACATTATGGGGTGATGGCTTCCTGGTGGGAGAGGAAGCGGATGAGTTTCTTACAATGGATGATGACTTATTCTGGGGGTTAAGACTTATTGTTGGCTGGAAGGATAGGCAAGTTTTGGTTTATGAGTGACTTTAACTCGGGACAATGGTTTAGATTGAATGGCTGCAAGAGCTTTAGGTTCCTTAACCCTCTCGCATCTATAGGACGCGATCGAGTCATAACGCCACCCCTCCAAGAGTGCTCGTATGACGCAATCGCGTCATAATGCCACCTGTAAGTTAAAAATATTCGCCAAAAATAAGTTTATGACTCGATTTTGACTCAATTTGGACTGGTCAGTTAGGCATCAGTAAGTTACAAAAGGAAGTATCTAGCAACCCCATAGCGTCCCTCTCTGAGGAGCGCGGGCCTCTGTAAAGTCAGTAGTTTCCTGGCCCCCAGACTGTGAGGCAGGGTCCCGGCCCTTTAAATTCTGAGCTCCCTCCCTCTGGCCCACCATGCCTAGCTATAGGCGGGCAATTATGGATTATTTCATCTACCCAGTGAAAGTGTTTAGTGAATAATTCGAACTATATATGTATATAAGATGTTACTTGTGACTTTTGGTGACAGAGGAGAGAGAATCTTGGTTAACCCCTTGAGTATTGATGCAGTTTTGTCTAGGTATCATTGATGACTTTACACTATTTTTTTGCTTGAAAGACAAATATATTTATCAATAAATACTGCCTATGAAATAAATACATTATAATCACGAAGATGTCACAGGAATGCTTACAGGAAGTATGGTAAGTACTCTATGGAATTTTAGTTATATTACTGTATATTATTATATATATATATATATATATATATTATATATAGCCTATATACAGTATATAACAGCCCCAAGGTCCCGAGCAAGCCCAAGGCCCATAATCGAGTATTTATATTATTATTATATTTTGTATTTTATTTAAATATTTATATATTTGATTTATTAGTTTTTATTTATTTTATTTTATTTATTTCATTTTGTTTATGTTTATTTTATTTATTTTATATATATACCGTATATATTTGTTTTGTTATCCCTGTTCCCCAGGGTGTCTAGCAGATCAGCCCCAAGGTCCTGAGCAAGCCCAACGCCCATAATCGAGTATTTATATTATTATTATATTTTTTATATTATTTATTTTATTTATATATACAGTATATATATACAGTATATATATATATATATATATATATATATATATATATATATATATATATATATATATATATATATACCCGGTATATATATATATATTTTTCTTTTCTTTATTATTAGTGTTCCCCAGGCTGTCTAGCGGATCAGCCCCAAGGTCCCGAGCAAGCCCAAGGCCCATAATCGAGTATTTATATTATTATTATATTTTTTATTTTATTTATTTTATTTATTTTATTTATATATACAGTATATATATATATATATAATATATATATATATATATATATATATATATATATATATATATATATATATATATATACCCGGTATATATATAATTTTTTTTCTTTTTTATTCCTGTTCCCCAGGGTGTCTAGCGGATCAGCCCCAAGGTCCCGAGCAAGCCCACGGCCCATAATCAAGTATTTATATTATTATTACATTTTTATTTTATTTATATATTTATTTATTTGATTTGATTTATTTCATTTTATTTATATTTTTATTTTATATATATATATATATATATATATATATATATATATATACCGTATATATATATATATATATATATATATTATATATTTATATAAATGTTGTACATTGTGGCAAAGATATACAACTGAATAAACATTCTCATATATTTAACATAACAATAACAATGCATGGAAACAATTGTGCATAGCTCGCGAACCAATAACGCTATATTATTTTTGTTTTCACCATTAGAAAGAGCATAATTTTCCGATGACGGTGATATAAACAGTTATATACGTATCCGAGCAAATAAACCAATGCCGAGGTGGGGAACAGCTCGGAACCCGGCTAGCATTGGCGGAAAAGAGACGGGTGAAGCATAAATATTCGCATTTTGGCTCTTCATTTCAAATAATCATAGCGCAAAAAGTATTTGTCCTAGGAACTTCTAGTTTGTTTTATACTCATCAGCATTATTTGCCGTATTCATACAGCTTAAATTTAAAACCATACACTTCGTAGCAACGAAATAAATCGAAAATGTTATAAACCATATCTATTTTTTTTTTCGGTCACTGCATGGAAACAATTGCGCATAGCTCGCGAACCAATTACGCTATATTATTTTTGTTTTCACCATTGGAAAGAGCACAATTTTTCGATTCTGGTGATATATACAGTTATATACGTATCCGAGCAAATAACGCAACCACGAGGTGGGGAACAGCTCGGAACCCGGCTAGCATCGCCGGAACAGAGATGTGTGAAGCATAAATATTCGCATTTTGGCTCTTCATTTCAAATATTCATAGCGCAAAAAGCATTTGTCCTAGGAACTTCTAGTTTGTTTTATACTCATTAGCATTATTTGCCGTATTCATACAGCCTAAATTTAAAACCATACACTTCGTAGCAACGAAATAAATCGAAAATGTTATAAACCATATCAATCAAAATATATATATTTTGTTTTTTCGGTCACTGCTTGAGAACTATTGAAGATAAACAATTTCTGTTTTCAGATTTGGAAAGAGGAGAAAAAATACTATTATTTGAGCAAAAAAAAATGTATGGTCATTGTTATGTGTGTCCCAGCTAACTCCATAGATGCACAACAGGCCTATCTTGGGTTGGGGAGTAAGTAGACACGCTGTAGATATATAGGTTCTTATTGAGAAGGATATGGGATACAGGCACGAAGCAGAGCCTACAGGGTGATAGCTCTGTCTCGTTGTACACAAACATGTATTGGCCCTCTGGTGAGAGGAGCCCCAGGCTTGAGTTGCCAGAGTGGCTATATGACATAACTAATATGACTGCCTGGATGCTAACATGAATCTTACTCATAGAGAGATATTACATATGCATAAGTGACTGTACTAGATATGAAAGTGATACTGTACAAGGTAAATCATATACATACACCTCCCTCCCCCCTCACGCTCGCAGTTCATTCTCGAGCGGACTCTTTCCTACTGAACCGTTCTGATCGACGTGGGGTAACTTGGGGGTCAGAAGCTAAGGACTGTTCAGCGTCATTGAAAGGGGCCACAGGGTTGAGGGAGTCACCAGTTTGGGGCACGGGGCGGAGGAATCGACGGTTCCGCCACCACACACGGCCACTAGGGAGACGTACCTCATAGGCCCGTGACCTGCCAAGGCTCATCACAACCCCCACCTTGTCCCAGCGTTTCGTGGTCGGGTCTTGAATCCGCACTTGCTGACCGACACGTAACCTGGGAAGGGGTTGTGTGTGCTCATCGTACCGGGTCCTAACCTGCTCGGCACGGTCGGCTGCACGTCTATCACAGTCCTCGGCCTTGGCTTGCCATTCCGCAGCAAAGGACTTGGGATGGGCCGGGAGACATGTCCTAAGAGGATGACCATACAGGAACTGGGCTGGGGAGCGGCCTGTGAAGTTTGGAGTATTCCGGAGTTCCAAGAGACCCCGGTCGAAGTCCTCACAGTCAATGTTGCCAGAGGGTGCAGACTTTAAGGTGAGGTGCTTGAGAGACTTCACCGCAGCCTCGGCATGGCCGTTCGCCTGTGGGTAATGCGGTGATGTTACCACATGACGAACTCCCCATCGCTTCATAAAGTCCCGGAACTCGTGGCTGGTGAATTGTGGGCCCCCGTCGGTCCTCAGACGAAGGGGCACACCAACTTCCCGGAAGTAGTGACAGAACATCCTGATGGTCGCAGAGGCGGTTGTGTCGCCTGTGCAGGGGACAACAACAGGCCACCCCGAGAGACGGTCGACGACTACCAGGAAAGACTTCCCGGCGACCATGAAAAAGTCGGCCGACACAGACTCAAAGGGCCTTGTAGGGTTGTCATCATTCATGAGTGGTTCCTTCTGGAGGCTAGGCTGAAGGATCTGGCACGACTCACACACTTGAACAGTGTTGGTGATGTCGGAATCTATCCCCGGCCAGAAGACAGTCTGCCTCGCCCTGCGTTTAGTGGCCTCCACACCACAGTGGCCGTCATGAAGATGCTTTAGGGTGCGTCGGCGGAGGGCTGCAGGAACCACGATCCGAGCTCCATACAGGACGACGTCATCATCAGCGTAGAGTTCGTCCCGTATCTTCCAGTATGGGAGCAAGGAATTGTGAAGGTCGTATCGGTTGGCAGGGAATCCTGAGGTCACACAGTCGAGTAGACGAACATACGCAGGGTCCGCTCTTGCCGCGACCCGGAGATCCTGTAGCGTCCTGTCTGCGTCTGGTGCCGAAGATCGTGCCGAAGATCGTCCTGAGTTGATAACGTCCTTGGTTGTCACTATAGTCCTGAGGTAGGTGGCGGCGTCGGCACAAGCGATCTCATCCTCTGGCGTGGGGCGGCTGACCGGGGCTCGAGACAGGGCATCAGGAATGCAGAGCAACTTGCCGGCACGCCACACGGCCTTGAAGATATAGGGTGAGGTCTTCTCCTTCAGGCGTTGGAGGCGGGGATTCTCCACAGCGTCCAACGTGTAGTGATTGATGATAGGGATGAGGGGGCGGTGGTCAGTCATCAGTGTGAAATCCTGTAGACCCTGTAAATACAGTCGACACTTGGACATGGCCCAAACAGCAGCCAACATCTCCAACTCGATAGTAGCATAGCGGGTCTCAGCGTCCGCCAGGAACCGAGAGCCACACTGGATGAGCTGCAGGTGGCCACTGCCGTGGTCCTGCAAGAGGGCATACCCAATGCCGTTGAGTCGCGATGCATCAGTCTGAAGAATGGTGGGTAGGTCTGGGTCGAAGTGTGCGAGAACAGGAGGATTGACAAGGGCTAACTTGACTCGCCTGAAGGCCTCATCGTGGTCAGGAGTCCACACAAATGTCCTCTTGGGGCTCATCAAAGGGCGGAGGGGCTGAGCGGCGGCGGCGATGTCAGGGGTAAACTCTGCCAGCTGGTTGACCAGACCCAGGAATGACCTGAGGTCGGTCAAGTTGGTTGGTGCCGGAAAGTCCCCGATTGCAGCCACTTTGCTCGTGTCAGCCGCATGGATCCTCATGGGTTGACCCACCATAGGCTTGAGGGGCACAGTCTTTAGGTCGTCTTTGGACATCAACACGTCGCTAAACTCCCGCAGGAAGTAATTCTTGGCATCAGCGGGCGACGTGGAGACTGGAAGTGGTGTAGCCTTACACCTGTTGACGTGCTTGACCTCTTGTATGGGCGTTGGGAATGCCAGAGGTATGATGGCTAACTCCCTGCAGTGGCTGTATGAAAGCAGAGGAGTCTGGACACCCTCGTGCACATGGATCAGGGCAGTACACACCCTCTGTCCCAGGGTGAGGGTAGCCTGAAATACCCCCAGAGTAGGTGCCATCGGGGAGCCGTCCGCCGTGAACGTTGTCGTGGGCGAAGGGGCTCGCAGGCTGCTCATGGGGATAGCCAAATCCTCAAGGTGACGCCGGCCAATCACGGTGACGTCGGCGCCCGTGTCCGGTAACATCCGTAGGCGGGATGTAGCGTCGCCAAAGGAGAGGGTAACACAGATGGGTTGCGGCGTCGAAGCTGTAGAAGGAGTCGATCCCACCTGACGACAGCTATTACTCCTAGCGTCGGGGGGCTTGCCAGAGTTGGAGGGGGCACCCGTATCGCCTGGGGGGCCACCTTGGCGTCTTTCCTTCTTCTTAGTCGACGGACAACACTTGTCATAATGCCCCAGAAGACAACAGATGCGGCACTGAACCTTGTGAGCAGGGCACTTAGCTGTCCGAGCCCAGTGAACGTGGCGCCCACAGTTGTTACAGGTGCTGCCAGCAGCGGGACACTTGTCAGGCCCGTGTCGGCGAGCGCAACTCTGGCAGGCATCAGCTGCATTCGATGGAGGCTTGGGGGGTTGGGTCCTGTCACTGCCCTGTTTCTTGTTTTTCTTGTATGAAGAGACGGCCCTTACTTGTTCATGGGGCGCACTAATGGCCGTGGTCGCAGATTTGGCAGCCTCATACGAGCGGCACGTAGTGACGACATCCTGTAGTATTGACTTGGAGTCCAGGGCGATGAGTTTCTGGACTAACTCCTTGTCCCTGAGGCCCATGAGGATGATAGTCTTGAGTTGTGTCTCCACACAGATGGGTGAGTTACCAGGGCACACATCCACTTCTTCTGCGAGACGTTTGAGGCGGATGTAGAACTCTGCAAAAGTTTCCCCTTCATGCTGTCTGCAGCACAACAATTCACGACGCCGGAGTGCCTCATTCCTTAGACTCTTGATATGAAGCTGCAGGGCGTCCAACACCTCTTCAACAGTCTTGTCTGTGGAGGGAGCGATCTGGAGGGTGTGTTCTAAGACACGCTGTGTCTCGAGAATCAGGCACATGCGTAGTTGTATCATCTGTTTGGCCGCAGGCAGGTTGGACAGGTCCACCATGACAGCATAGTCGTCCCAGCGTCTCCTCCACTCCCGGAACATCTGGAATGTAGCGTCAGGCTTCAATGGTGGTGGTGTCTGGGCCGTAGCCTTCTGTGGTGGAGGATTGTGTGAGGGATGTGGAGAATAATGTGGCTGCTGTCCGCTAAGGTGACCAGCAGGTGTGGAGGAGTCGGGAGGGGTCCTGGTGGGAGCCAACAGCTGAAATAAGCTCTGGAACTCCTGTCTCCTTATAGCCTCATCATGCCTGCGAGACTCCTCCAGGACACGATCTCGGCGGGCCTCCTCCTCTTGTCTCCTCTGCTCATCATACCTGCGAGACTCCTCCAGGTATTTGAAAAATTGCAGGAAACCAGCTGAAGAAGGGGCTGAAGGTGTGGTTGGGGACTGAGGGTGCTGATCATAAGGCAAGTTTGTTCCTGCCCCTTCGTCCTGTACATCACCAGAGTCTGACATCTTGTGTGGGTGACAGACAGACAGGGAGATAACAAACACACAGTTATTAGCCTCTCACATATACAAGTGGGGTATCAAAATGACTGGCAAAAACAGCAGAATATTTAGAATACACACCAGCTGTATCCTCACCAATGTATAAAACCCAATTACAATTAGCACTGAAGGGAATGCTTGGGTGATGAAATAAAAGTTTGCCAGTTGTGTGTGTGCCCAGTGTGTGTGCGTGCGTATGTACCGAGCGGTGGAGCGGTGCCGGTGGTGCGCGGCCTCCCTCACTTCAGTATCTTGCTGGCAGTCAGAGGGGGAGGATCTCACGCCCCGCTCTCTCGTGGCTCGGACTTGTGCGGGCGTTATGCTTATGCCACACACAATACATATAAAATAAAGCACACAATATAGCACTGGCACATATAATATCACTGGCACTGCACTGGGAACGTCAGCACCGCACTGTTGAGCACTATAACACTGTAATCCAAGCAGTGAGACGGTGGCTGGGATGCAGGGTGTGTGGACAATGGCGGCTGGCGGCGTCTGGCGAAATCCACATAAACTTCTCTTAATACACACTGCGCCATGTTATGTGTGTCCCAGCTAACTCCATAGATGCACAACAGGCCTATCTTGGGTTGGGGAGTAAGTAGACACGCTGTAGATATATAGGTTCTTATTGAGAAGGATATGGGATACAGGCACGAAGCAGAGCCTACAGGGTGATAGCTCTGTCTCGTGGTACACAAACATGTATTGGCCCTCTGGTGAGAGGAGCCCCAGGCTTGAGTTGCCAGAGTGGCTATATGACATAACTAATATGACTGCCTGGATGCTAACATGAATCTTACTCATAGAGAGATATTACATATGCATAAGTGACTGTACTAGATATGAAAGTGATACTGTACAAGGTAAATCATATACATACAGTCATCACTCACAATTTAGAGATAGGACGATGTGAAGACAATTGCATGGGAAATAATTGTATTCCGGACTCATTTACACTTTCATATTTCGATTTATTTTCATTTTGTTTTGTTTTATCATGTACTATAAATATTCCTCTTTCCATTAACATATGATACATCACAATAATCATCATTCTGGTGGATGAAAATACAGAAAAACACAAGGCTTCGAAAACTCGCCCAGCCTGATATTTCATGGCAAATTAGAGAATGTTTTACCGTAAGTTAGATAATTAAGTTGCTGGATGCGGGAGGGTTAATAGGGGATATGAAAGGCAATCTGGGGAAGAGAGGTTTTGGTTCTGAAAGAGCTTTAGGTTCTTTGATAGGGGATATGAAAGGTAATTTAGGTAACAACCTGGTACCATCTGTGGTTGTGTAGCTAGGTTGAGGAGTTACTGGGCTGGCTGATGGGGGTTTGTAATGGTTACCCCTGCGATGGTCATTTTCTTTGGCTCTGGTGGTTAAAGAAAATGACTTGCCGTGGGTGACTGGTGTGGTCCACTCAGGATGGACGTGTCCCACTCGTTCCACCATAATCTTGGCGATACGGGCAGGGGCAGGGTTGTCGTGGGTCTCGATGGCAGGGGGAAGGCTGTCCGAAGGCTTAGTTGGCTCTGTTGCATGGCTGTGACAAGCTGGAGATGCGGTAATACCGTTCCTAGACCGCATCTCACTACCGTCGGGCAGAGAAAAGTCCTGACCCCGGGACTCAAGGTGGTAGTGTCTAGAGGTAGCATCCTGGAAGACGGAGGTCAGGTGTTGGAGGAGGTGGTGGTAGATAATCCCCCTGTTGTTCGGTGTGGCCCTCTGGTCTCCGGTGAGGGTGAGGAGAGAAGAGGAGTCGTAGTATCTCAGCTGGTCGAGAAGTTGGTGAGGTGATCTGATCAGGATGGTGGAGTCCTTCCGCACTAGGGCTATCTGGTCAATTCTCATATTGGTGAGAGAGGTCAGCGAGGGTCTCGTCGTGGTGGGAGGTGGGTGGTGAGTGAGGACAGAGATCCTGGCTGGGCCCTTGTCATTCGGTGGTGCGGACGCCGAAGTACCATGCTGGGGGGAGGAGCTTGGAACCGGCTTGGTGACGTGGCTCCGGGCAGCTGAGTTTTGCCCTTTTCTTGTTCTTGGTTGGGAAAGGGCTGGTTCTCATTTGGTGGGTGGCTTGACTGGTCTCCCACAGCGGGTATGAGAAGGCAGTCTGGAGAAGGGGGGAGAGGGGGTTAATGGTGTCATTGGGCGAAATTTATGTATGGTTTTACACGATGGAGGGGAAATAGATTTAGGAGAGGAAAGTAGGTTTTTAGAGTCAGGAGGGACAGGTGAGGGATTACAGAAAGGGGTTTTAGGGCGAAGACTGGGGGTGATAGGTAAAGCGGGGGGTATGTTGGTGAGTTTTGGTGGAGATGGGGGAAGGCTAGAGGAGGTATGGCTGGTTAATGGTGACTGGTCAGAAAGGGGTTGCTGAGGTGAAGTGAGGGCAGAGAGAGAGGGAGAGGTTTGAGTTTGGAGAGAGGGAAAGGACGGAGGTTTGAGCTTAGGGATGCGGGAAGGGGTGAAGTGGGGTAGAAGAGGGGGGTGGCTGACAGGAGGTAAAGGAGAAGAGGGGGAGGTTTGAGTTTGGGTAGAGAGGATAGGAGGAGGTTGGTGTTTAGGGAGGTGAGAAGGGGTGAACTGGGTGAGGCGAGTGGGGAGGGCGACAGGAGGCTGAGGAACAGGAGAGTTAAAGGCAGGCAAAGGAGAAATGAGGGGGGTGTGAAAGGAGGCTGAGGAGGAGGTACGGAATGGGTGAGGGGGTCAGGTCTGGGAAGAAGGGAGGTTTGAGGGTGAAGATTTGAAACAGGGGTAGTACATTTAACATCCTGGTCTGGTTCAGCGACAAAATTTACATTTTTGTTAAGAGGTTGGAACCTTCTGACAAATCTATTCCTATAAGTGCGAGATTCCCTGTGATAGTTAATTATGACCTGGAAACAGTTAGGAATTTTGAGGACCTCAAATGGACCCCTGTACCGTGGCTTCAGTTTGGAGGGTACAGGCAAGATGGCTACCATTACCAGGTCGCCTACTCGGTGAGGGTTGTTTTTGGGGACTTCATCAGGCTGGAGATCTTGCGTGAATTGGAGCTGACGTAGGCGGTTTCTAAGATGGACGAGGTTGGTGTTTAGACCTGGCGAGGGCTCAGTAGGGGCAGCTAGGTGACGTAGAGGTATTAGGAGAGGTGGGCTTTCAAAAACCATCTCGTCAGGGGTGATCCCGTTGTCTCTGGGGCAGGTGTTTATTCCCCATTGTATGATGCGAACTTGGCTGGTCCAGTCCGAGGAGTTCATCTGTTGCAGGCGGGTCCGGATTTGATTGACGATGTTTCGATGGGAACGCTCGCATATGGAGTTCCCTTTTGGCCAGTAATGTGAAGAATGGCTAATGTGGAACCCGAATATTTCTGAGATCTGTGTCCAAATGTGTCCGGTGAATTCAGGGGCATTGTCGGAGTGGATTGACTGAGGCAATCCAAAATATGGAAACACATGTTGTAATAATGCCTCTGTTACGGCCATAGCTGTGTGTTCTCGGGCAGGGCAAGCGATGACGTATTTGGAGTACGTATCCACAAAGGTGATGATGTAGCGGTATCCCCTGTCATTTTGCAGAGGCCCCATGACTTCAACTGCCAGAAGTTGCCAAGGTTTAGAAGTGATGAGTTTGCCGGAGGGTCCTGGAGTGCGTGTTTGATCTTTTCCCAGGGTGCAGGCGCGGCAGGCTTCGGTGATCTGTTTGGCAGTGGTGTATGGGCGAGGAGTCCAGTAGGTGTCCTTGAAGGTGTTCACCAATTTCTTCTGTCCCAGGTGGATCCCGTTGTTGGTGTGCAGGGAAGACATCATTTGCTCTGCATCTTCGGGGCCTAGTACAATCTGACCTTTGGGTGTGAAGAGTACGTCTCCCCTTCTTTGCAAGAGGCCAAATAGTCGGGTGGAGATCCAATTAGGTTTTTCGTTCCGGAGGTACGCCTGTATGAGAGGGGGAGTGGTGGTAGGTGGGGGTCGTGAGTCTTGAATGGCTTTGAGTTGTTCTGGTGCAAGAGGTAGCCGGGATAGGGCGTCTGCATTGGTGTGGAGTTTTCCCGGCCGATAGGAGATTTCAAAGTCGAATTCCTCCAGTGACTCTCGCCAACGGACTGTCAGGGCGTTTTTAGTGTCTGATCTTCTGAGCCATTGTAGGGCTTGGTGGTCCGTGATGATGGTGATTTTGACGCCCGCTAGGTAGGCCCGGAAGTGTTGGAGGGCCCAAACGATGCCTAAGCATTCTCTCTTGGTTACGGGGTAGTTGGTCTCTGCAGGGGTTAAGGTCCGTCTGGCACAAGCAATGATGTGCTCGCGTCCTTCTCGATTTTGGGAGAGGACTGCACCGACGCCGAGGAGGGACACGTCGGTGTAGAGTCGGAATGGAAGTTGGTAGTCCGGAAAAGAGACGACGGGGGCAGACACGAGCAGGTCCTTGAGGGAGTTGAAGGCTTGGATGCGGTCGGGGGTCCACACAAAAGGTTCTTCTTTCCGGGTTAAGTCGTGCAGGGGTCTAGCAATTGTAGCAAAATTCTTCACGAATCTCCGATAGTAAGATGCTAACCCCAGAAAAGCCCTCACTCCTTTCACTGTCTTCGGGGGTTGGATCTCTTGGATGGCTTGTAGTTTCTTTGGGACGGGGCCGAGTCCTTCTTCGGATACCAGATGTCCTAGGAATTGTACCTGATGTCGAGCCATGGTACATTTGGTGGGTTTCAGTTTCAATCCGGCTTGCCGGATCCTCTGGAAAACTTGGCGGAGGCGCTGGAGGTGTTCTGCCCAGGTGCGGCCAAACACGATGATGTCGTCTAAGTAGGCCAAACATGTTTCCCAAGTTAATCCCTGAAGTACGGATTCCATCAGCCGGGAGAAGGTGGCGGGACCGTTACACAATCCGAACGGTAGTACAGAGAACTCGTATAACTTTCCTTGACTGGTGGAAAAAGCCATCTTTTCTTGGTCTGCGGGGGCCATGGGGACTTGCCAATACCCTGATTGCAGGTCCAGAGTGGAGAACCATCTGGCCCCTAGTAGGGAATCTAGGGAGTCGTCGATGCGGGGCAGAGGGGTGGCATCCTTGATGGTGACATCGTTGAGTTGTCGATAGTCGATGCAGAAACGAGAGGACCCATCCTTCTTCTTGACCAGTATCACTGGGGAGGACCAAGAGCTAGTTGAGGGGTTGACGATGCCTGCTTCTAGCATTTCTGCAACTTGTTTCTGTTCTTCTTGGCGCTGAAGGGGGTTCTTTCTTCGTATAGCTTGTCTCACTGGGGATCCGACAGTATGTATGTGATGTTCTAGGACATGTGTGTGGCCTACATCTTGGGAGTTGGTGGCGAAGATGTCCTGGTATTCTGTCATTAACTGAAACAGATCGTCCTTTTGCTGAGGGGTGAGGTGAGCAGGAATTTCTGGGAGTGATGGAGTTGATGAAGGAATGGTGGTGGTGGTAGGTGAGGGCTGGTCATCGTAGGTCGCCAGTTCTCCAATGGTGAGACCCCTGGGTAAGGTGATAGGGTGGTCGGAGATGTTGGCTATACGTACTGCGTTTTGTTTTAAGATGGCAGGTGCAGTGAGGCAATCCCTGTTAAAAGGGCTCTGAAGAGAAGGAGTGTGAATGAATTCTCCTGTCAGGGTTGGATGGATGGATACCCAATGTTCATGATGTGGCAGCAAAGTGATGGGTTGAGTGGTGATGGCCGATACAACACGGATGGCTTTCAAAGGTTGAGGGGGGTTGTGGAGCGGTGTTGTAGTCTTCGGAGTGGTGTGTCCTGGGTGGTCGGTGGAAAATAGCAATCTTCGTTCCACACACTGGATGGTAGTGCGAAGGACAGTGAGAAGATCGAATCCCAGGTATCCGTCGTAATTGGTCTCTTGGGAGGGAAATACCATGAAAGCGTGGTGATGGCCGTGGTTGGGTTGAGGGGTGGCCACATATAGTGGTGCAGTGATGCCAGTACTTGGAATGAGGTTGTCGTTGGCATCAATAAGGGTGGTGGAAGAGCGTTGAAGAGGTCCAAAAGTGTTGTGATGTCTCTCGTGATATGAGGAAAAAATACATGATCTTGAGGCTCCGGTGTCGACGAGTAGTCGAGATTTGACTCCTTGGATGGTGAGGTGGGTGTAAATGGGAGGTTTCATCATAGTAGAGCTACCCTTATCTGGAGCCCCCGCCAGTCTCCATGTTGGTGGGCGGGGGCGGTCTAAAAACCCGGTCGGATGACTTCCGGCTCGACTGTGCTGTGGTCGTCCGGGTCACCAACCTCTGCAGCTTCCTCGCCGTGGTCATCAGCTCCAGCAGTGCCGTCCTCCAGGACTGTGGCAACTCGTCTGAATGGTTTCAACCAGGGAATCTGTCCCCAGCATAAAGGAATCCTTGAGCGCTTGGCCAACAATTCGGAGAAGGAACGTTTCAGACCGTTGATAGGGCACTGGGATCCGCAGGGCTTCCAATCTCCAGGCTTGATCCTGGCCCACTCTTCTGGCTTATCCGGGCTGCGGCTGGGGTGGAAAATTGGTCCGGAAGGAGCTCCTTGGGGTTTAGTCGGAGCTCTGTTGATGCTGGCGATTTTCCCTTGCTCCCGGGACTTCTGCTGGGCCAGAAGGCGGCGTATGACAGGGAGATCCGCGTCATATCCGGCCGGTTCTGTAATGGCGAAGTGGTCCCGGACTGCAATATGGAGGATCCTCATGAGGGTACGTCGGACGTTTTCTTTCTTCTCCGCAGCTGTAGCCGTCGTAAAAGCGGTGGAAGCCAGCCTGTTGAGCTTGCTGATGGTGGCGTCGAGGTCCCCGTCGTATGTGATAGCGTGGAACTGCTGGTCAGGTATTACGGTACCTAAGACAGGGTTAATGGCAGCTTTAGTATAGGTCTCAAACTGTTCCCAGGTCATCCCCGGGTTCGCTTTCACATAACTGGAAACTAGGGCCATGTGTCGCCCTAGCTTCATTACTACTGTATGAATTTTAGGGGCCACTTCATCTTTAAATATGATGTCAAGAACTGGCTTGACGACCTCTAAATAGGTGGCTATGTCATTTTCCTCCGGTTTGAAAGGAATAATATCCAGTGCTCTCCCCGTCATCCTGACTACTTACCCCTGTCGTGCTACTCTCAGAAATATTAAAGCAGGAAAAAAACCCTGAAAGGCTACCCTCGAGAAAGAGACACCGCTGCCACCAGTGTTATGCCCGGTCCAAATTGGAACGCGAGATATTCTGAGTGCAATGATTAACTCTCTAACTGGAGAAGTATACCTTTAACTTTAATAAAGAGACAACACGGCAGGAGAATAAGTACACAGGCGACAAGTTAACATGGGTTTTATTCACTTTACACCTGGTTCATGGAGGAGCAATATATTTAATTCTGGAACACTGAGATCATCAAAATGGCAACAATGGTAAATAGAGCATACAAATAATAATACGATTAGCAATTATAAGGCAAGAGTCGAACAATGGGTCCGGACTCAATTTAACAATAACTCCTCGGATACAATTATAGAGTATCCAAAATAGTGGAGGCTTACCTCCCACTCAACTAGATCTCAAGCAAGATCTCAGCAAGGTAACAAGAGTGCAGTAATGGCAGATGTCGTCTGGATCATACTATGATGTCCCCGGCAATAGTGACGTTAACTGACTCTAAAGCAACAATGACCAAGTGGTCATCAACAATAAGGTGGGCTCTGAAAGGCTCACAAATGAACTGAATTCTACAGGTGTGCTAGATCTCATCTGGCAAGATTATTTATTCTAAAACTACTTGTGTGGGCAACTAGCAAGATGTGGAAGGCTGATACAACAATCGTCGGGAGCTGAGATAGAGGGAGATCTATTCGAGTTATGAACCTGACAGAATGTTAAGTGAATGAGGCTAGAAGTTATACAAAGGGAACAAGGTTACGTGTAAATAGGTGTGTATGTCATATGCTGTGGGTCTTATATAGGGGCGTCCCCTCTGACGGGCTATGGGAGACCAATAACCCGGGAATGTGCGGATATAAGGATCCCCTGATAGTTATGTCTAATGTGTCCCGGCAAGTGGGCAGATTAACGTCAATTTACGTAGAGAGAGGAAAGCCCTCTCGCAAGACGTTATTTAGTGAGAACCCCTGAAGATAACTTCAACCACTACCCTGAGACAACTCCATACCCATAAACCGTAATAAGGCACTTATAGGAGAGCTGGAGTGAAGAGGTGCCGTAGATCGAGGGAGAATCCAGTGGTCCAGGAGGGCGGCTGGGGCGTGGTACTTCCGGATGTTGGTCCGGGATTAGGCTGCACTCCTACGTCCTTACAGCTAGTTGCTCCTCTGTGCCTACCACGGAAGACACCCGGGCTCCTCTTACATTCCGCGTGAGCAGGGACTTACTAAGAGTATGCCGGAGTTCTGCTACAGGGTTTGGTGGCGGGTTATGGCGACTAGCATAATGGTCTGTATAGAGTTGCAAGCAGTCTATCCAGTGACACTATGGTTAGTCTAAGGTTTGGGACAATTAAATTACTCCCTTGCAATCTCCTCTGGAACCACAGGACTAATACAGTAAATAGAGGCCAGTGAAGGTGGGGCCCAAAGTGGGTTGCACAATCTAGTCCTCTTCCTGAAGGGGGGAACCCGAGCTGGTCGTCTCTAAGTACTGCACTATCCTTATAATCCCTTGAAAGGAACAAGACAGGAATCCTTATTTACTTGGTCTATGCACAGCATCGAAGGCCAGGAAGGTGGGGCCCAAAGTGGGTTGCACAAGCTAGTCCTCTTCCTGAAGGGGGGAATTCGACCTGGTCGTCTCCGATCACTGCACACAGCTTCAAGTGTGAACACCAGCTATTCTGGCTGCTTTTGCCTCTGGAACCACAAGACTAATACAGTAAATAGAGGCCAGTGAAGGTGGGGCCCAAAGTGGGTTGCACAATCTAGTCCTCTTCCTGAAGGGGGGAACCCGACCTGGTCGTCTCTAAGTACTGCACTATCCTTATAATCCCTTGAAAGGAACAAGACAGGAATCCTTATTTACTTGGTCTATGCACAGCATCGAAGGCCAGGAAGGTGGGGCCCAAAGTGGGTTGCACAATCTAGTCCTCTTCCTGAAGGGGGGAACCCGACCTGGTCGTCTCCGATCACTGCACACAGCTTCAAGTGTGAACACCAGCTATTCTGGCTGCTTTTACCCAGATAAAAAGATACCAAAGGCAAGCTTAGCCCTTATTTAGCGGGGTCGGACTTAAGTCCGATACGAGAAAATTGGACTAAATGGCGGGATTGGACTTATGTCCGTGGGCGTATTCCCGCCCTAATTTAGGTGGAAAGCAAAACTTGGTTGTCAGGCGGTGTACTACAAGGGCCCACCCACACATACCCACATGCGTGACTGTGACTAAGTGACCCTCAAGCAGCCATAATGGAAGGTCAAGATTTGCCCGTTGTTCGATTCGGTGGCCGCCATCCCTAGTGCGTCGCGCCACCCTACTAATCACGCCCGGCTTACCACCCAGAGCACATTACGTCCTCAAAATTGCACTCTACAAGAAATTTCCTTTGCATTTTATAGCGTATTATTTGCAGGCGTTCGGTAAATTTCTTACGGTAATACAAACAACGAAAGATTGAATATTTGTGCTTGGCATTATATGATTGTGGGGAACAGATGTAGGCCTACCGTATATATTATGTTTTCATATATATGATACATATTATGTAACATTGTTATATTATCACGACACTCTCTCTCTCTCTCTGTCTCACTCTCTTTGTTTGTACTCCTTTGTACTCTCTTTGTCTGATGTAGGCCAGGGCACGCCCCTAACTAATCTTCTCTTCCCTCCCAGGGGAAATCACACCTAGCAGCTGTTCTCTCTGTCTGTCTCTTCCTCTCTGGGTCTACCTATACTGCATGTGACATTGAAATTGCTTGAGAGTTTGATTGCAAGCATTTTATAGCGTATTATTTGCAGGCGTTCGGTAAATTTCTCACGATATCCAGGGTGTATGGTACATTTCTCACGATAATACAAGCAACAACGAAGCTTGGCGAAGATTGTGGTCTACAATATACCTTTTTATAATTGCATGTGACCTTGTAATTGCTTGAAAGTTTGATTGCAAGCATTTTATAGCGTATTATTTTTAGGCGTTCAATAAATTTGATAAATATATCAAAATAAGTCCTGTGGGACTATGAAATAGCTATTATTGGACAAGGAAAATATTTTGTTCATCCCTCCACTGGAACATCAACAACAATGTCAACAACGTATCGCCGTCGGCAATCGTAAGATTCAGAGTCGTAAAGATTCCAGGACGAGCTCAATAGAAAATGAATGAATGAAATGAATGAGTGTGCAGTACTGCCAATACGTATAGCGACTTCCGCTAGATCTAGAGACCTTTACTTCGATCTAGCAGCAATGACTTACACTAGCGGTTTTGTTTTGAAATTTCAGAACAATTTCGAAGTGATATTATATGGATTTTGCCAATTCATATTTCTAGTGGTATTTATCATGTCTTACATCTAACAATATATGCTAGCGGATTTAACTTCAATTGGTAACCCACCCGCTCGAGTCGGCTCCAAGAAAATCGATAATGGTGGCACTTTAGTAAACAGGTGACAAACAAAACCGCATGCGGATCGGTTTGGTGTATCGGTATTATGGTAAGTTGGCTACCTACTATTGTTTATACGATATAGTAAGTAATGATAAGTAACTTATTATATATTATATATAAAACAAACACAAAATTCCTGCAAAGCAAGCGAAACAGAGAGAGAGAGAGAGATAATGCAGAAACTGAACTGAAGAAAGAGTGAAAAAGATATAATAATACAGAAATATTACAAGCAAATAAATGAAATAGAGGGATTAGTTAGAGAAAAAAATAATGAGAAATACATTATACGGATGAGGAAGAGGGAAAGCGAGCGAGCCAGAGAGAGAGAGAGAGAGAGAGAGACAGGAGGAGTGAGAGAGATTAGAGAAAATAGAGAGATTGCAAGCATTTTATAGAATATTATTTGCAGGCGTTCAGTAAATTTCTTACGGTAATACAAACAATGAAAGATTGAATATTTGTGCTTGGCATTATATGATTGTGGGGAACAGATGTAGGCCTACCGTATATATTATTTTTTCATATATATGATACATATGTAACATTGTTATATTATCACGACACTCTCTCTCTCTCTTGTCTCTTCCTCTCTGGGTCTACCTATAGCCTACATTTATAATTGCATGTGACCTTGAAATTGCTTGAGAGTTTGATTGCAAGCATTTTATAGCGTATTATTTGCAGGCGTTCAGTAAATTGCTTACAGTAATACAAACAACCAAACAACGAAAGATTGAATATTTGTGCTGCACATCCCTCATACGAAATACCATTCCCACCCTATAGAGAGAATACAGAAACTGAACTGAAGAAAGAGTGAAAAAGATATAATAATACAGAAATATTACAAGCAAATAAATGAAATAGAGGGATTAGTTAGAGAAAATAATAATGAGAAATACATATACGGATGAGGAAGAGAGAAAGGGAGCACAAGAGAGGGAAAGCGAGCGAGCCAGAGAGACAGATAGACAGGAGTGAGAGAGATTAGAGAAAATAATAATGAGAATTACATATACGGATGAGGAAGAGAGAGAGAGAGACAGAGCGCGCGAGAGAGGGAAAGCGAGCGAGCCAGAGAGAGAGAGAGAGAGACAGACAGACAGGAGTGAGAGAGAAAGAAAGAGAGAGAGAGAGAGAGAGAGAGAGAGAGAGAATACAGAGAATACAGAAATAAGGAGAAATAAGAGAAAAATAAGACCGATTACCGAAGGAATAGTAGACGCGCGAGAGGCCGAAGTCAGGCCAAAGCGAACGCGCCCGGGAAATAGACCAAAAAGTACCTCCTCTTCCTCACCTCTTCCCACCCTCCACACTCATTCATAACATCCATACATAGACTTATATGGGGAGACGAAGAGTTGCTCTTTCCAAAAATGATCGTTTCGTTCGCATTGGAGCCATAGTAGGCGCTAGGGCGAGTGAAATTGAGCGAATATTTCGGGATTATGCCCGCTGAGCGGTACAGTGTAAAATACCTTACCACCCGCTAAATAAGGGTTATTTACTGATGTCCAGACTGGCTGAGTACTTGTGAATATTCTTGCCCAGACTTAAGGCGCCCGGCTTGAGAGGATCAAAGGCGCTGGGGTGGTGTCCGCGCGTGGTGGTTAGGTCCTTGTAGTCCTGGGAGTGGTGCGCCTGGACTTTTGGCTGGCCCTTGTAGATGTAGCTGGAGGAAGATTCCTCAGGGCAGATCTGTACACATTATGGGGTGATGGCTTCCTGGTGGGAGAGGAAGCGGATGAGTTTCTTACAATGGATGATGACTTATTCTGGGGGTTAAGACTTATTGTTGGCTGGAAGGATAGGCAAGTTTTGGTTTATGAGTGACTTTAACCCGGGACAATGGTTTAGATTGAATGGATGCAAGAGCTTTAGGTTCCTTGATAGGGGATAATTATGAAAGGCAATCTGGGGAAGAGAGGTTTTGGTTCTGAAAGAGCTTTAGGTTCTTTGATAGGGGATATGAAAGGTAATTTAGGTAACAACCTGGTACCACCTGTGGTTGTGTAGCTAGGTTGAGGAGTTACTGGGCTGGCTGATGGGGGTTTGTAATGGTTACCCCTGCGATGGTCATTTTCTTTGGCTCTGGTGGTTAAAGAAAATGACTTGCCGTGGGTGACTGGTGTGGTCCACTCGGGACGGACGTGTCCCACTCGTTCCACCGTTATCTTGGCGATACTGGCAGGGGCAGGGTTGCCGTGGGTCTGGATGGCAGGGGGAAGGCTGTCCGAAGGCTTAGTTGGCTCTGTCGCATGGCTGTGACAAACTGGAGATGCGGTAACACCGTTCCTAGACCGCATCTCACTTAACATCCCGATACATGATCACATTAAGCTACACTTGAATAGGCTCCTGACATAAAATCTTTACACCCACCAATCTAGAGGTCCCCAAAAATGACGCCAAGGCTCAACATAGGCCTATACTTGGCGATCACAAGGTACAACATTTCGCAGAAGTTACATTATGTAGTTACAGGAATAAACTATAGCCTAATCTTCTGTTTACTGCATCACCAAAACATATGGTACATGATTGTAATCTAATATTCATCATCATGCCTTACTGGAGCTTTGAGAACACGAGCGGGCAAACTTTGAACAGGATTATCATCTGTCTCAATACTTTGACTTTGACATAACCATTCTTCTTCTCCATAATATGGCTTTACTTTTTCTGCAGCCCTAGAAATCACTGTACCATCAAACACATTTTCTAAATGATAAGCTGCACCCTCCCTAATTTTCTCCAGAACTCGGTAGGGGCCAGTCCACTTATGGTTCAGCTTCCGACTAGTCCCAGGAATTGGGCATTCCTTCCTTACCCACACTAGTGACTTAGCCCGCAGAGTGCCAGACAATTATTGACCCTATGCATCTGCCAGTGCCAGAGGATTTTTTATTTTTATTTTTTTGACTAAATCTATCAAGTTTCGGTACTGAGTTTTGATGATATTTGTGGCTCAAGATATCTTTTCACCACAACTAAGGGTTCCGGTTTTTGCAGTGTTTGTATAACGGAACCAGTTGGGGGATTGTCTGTATCTTTGGTCCCCAGAGAACCTGGAAGTTGCGAATGAGCTCTGTTCTGTTGCGATAGGCTGTGTTACGAGTTGAGGCTACAGAGTTGCTGAGTATTTAATTGTCTGTGTTAGTCCAAGGACTAGAAGACTACTGTTAGTCATAACAATAGTTGGCAGAGTGTGAAATAATTAACCTAAGTACTGATTACAACCCTGTGAGCAACGGATGTGCCCTGGGAATTTGTGACCAAGCGGCTCCTCAAGGGTCGCTCTACTGTTGATCTTTCATATCTTACTAACTCTTAGTCATCCTCCTTCTGTGACTTCGGTGAGACCTTTTCTATTGCGCTAGACATATCGAAGGCCTTCGATAGAGTTTGGCACAAATCTTTAATTTCTCAAATACCCTCCTTCAGTTTCTATCCCTCCATCTGTGCCTTTGTCTCTGATTTCCTTTCCAGCCTTTCCATAGCTGCAGTTGTGGATGACCATCGCTCACTTCCTCATCCTATCAACTCCAGTTTTCCTCAGGCCTCTGTCCTATCTCCTATTCTCTATCTAATTTTCATAAAATTAATGATCTTCTCAACTGTACCTCCAGTCCCATCCATTCATACGCAGACGACTCTACCTTACACTACTCAATTAGTTTTCCAGAATGCTCCAGCCAGCAATCCCTCAAAGACAAACGTAATGAAGCCATACAACACTTATCTTCTGATCTAGATGCTATTTCCAATTGGGGCAGAGAAAACCTTGTTGTCTTTAATGCTTCCAAAACCCAATTTCTCCATCTATCTACCCGTCCGGAACTCCCAGCGGACTATCCCTTATTCTTCAACAATACACAAATTAATCCTTCATCTTCTCTCAATATTCTTGGTGCCTCTTTTTCTTCTGCTCTCACTTGGAAGGACCATATTACCAGTCTTGCTAAAGCAGCCTCCCAGAGGCTGGGTGTGCTCAACCGCCTCAATGGGTTCTTTATCCCTGCACAGCTTCTTGCTCTGTACAAGGGCTCAGTGCGTTTTTGTATTGAGTATTGTTCACACCGCACTCTTAGACCAAGTAGAAAGGAAGGCATTTCGTATCATTAATTTTCGCCCTCTCACCAACTCTCTGCAAACTCTCTCTCTTCACCGCAATGTTGCATCTCTCTCACTATTCTATC
>CM064527.1:22481485-22576506 GCA_032716605.1 Paralithodes platypus
CATAGGGATAATTTTAAAATATGACACATGCCTAATTATCTCATGTAAACAAATGATCGAGTTACATTCAAGGTGCAGTAAAGAGAGATTGCTCTCAACAGGCTCAGATATGTAGGCTAAATATTATTATTGTAAGATTAACATAATATGTATGTTTGCTTGCCAAAATAAAATGTTCAATTTCAGTTTCAATTTAGTGGAATGTTAGTTGACCATTACCTCATTGGCATGATATGTTTGTTACTTAAGGAACCAAGCACCATAGCTATTGCAACTGTATTTTCCTACGACTATATTATCCTCCGATTGCATTAGCCTGTAACTGTAGCCTTGTGACTTTGTTTCCCAGCGACTATAATTCTCTGTTTCTTTAGTTTTGCGTGACTTATTTCCGTGTTACTATATTTTCCTGGAACTTCATATAGAGCATTTTCCTGTGAAAACATAGCTTTCAGTATAATCTACTCTCTACAGAAAGTAGTTAGCTAGTTGGTACCCATCTATTTTTTTTTCTTTTTTCTATGTGATTGAGGGAGGCAAAAGGCAGAACTGCCTATAGCGAGTGCCTCCCCCATAGTTGAAAGAGTGACAGGGCCTAAATCAAGGGACGTTCGAGCCAAAATGCCTGGACACACGGAGTTTGAAGCAATTTAAGTCATAGGAAAAGGGAAAGACTGATTCTGGGAGAGATTCTTTGAGAGTAACGTTTCACTCTTGGGTTGGAGAGTTGCCCAGAGTAGGGGTGGGATTGAGTTGCAAGACGGGTACCACGTGCCCTACATAAAGGAGGTGGTATACACTGGGAAAGCTCTGAGGAACACTGATCATTATAGTAGCGATAGAATAGTGAGAGAGATGCATCATTGCGGTGGAGCGAGAGAGATTGCAGAGAGTTGGTGAGTTAGTTAGTTGGTACAGTAATTGCTCACATAAAAGTGTAGTTACGTTTCTGAAAACCAAAAACAGCAAACTTGTTATGCCAACGTTTCATAACAACACAATCTGCAAGAACATCACAAACTGTTATCACCCCACGTTCATGAACTCGGGAGCCCTATCTCAGTTGCATCATTGAAAATGGAGCTTAGCCCTGGGCTGCGTTTTTTTACCACTGTTTTCTCGAAGCCGCTTTGGAGGAGTTTAGGGAAAATGACAAATACTCTTGATTTGACCCTGACCTCTATTACAATATTTATGTGAAATTTTATATATATGATATTTAAGAAATAAGCCATAACACAGCCAGTTTTCCAAAAGTTGAGTAATCTTTTTTAATAAATAACAAAAGTTGACCTTTGACCTTGACCTGTGACCTTCACCTTTATGTAAGAGTACATTTTTGTTTGCATTGGCATTGCCCATGACAATCAAATAAGCATGCCTAATTTCTTTAAAACCCATCATTTAGTTTCATATATATTAATAGAATAGTTGACCTTGACCTTTATATGTCTCAAAATTTATTATTTTCCTTTTCACTTAAAGTGCAACTATCACACCAAATGTTGTGAAGTTTGCATGAACAGTAAAAAAAATAACATGTTGACCTTTTATTTGACCTTGACCTGTGACCTTGACCTTTCATATGGAATTGAATAGTTTATTGTATGACCTTGGCCTAGGTATTCCAAATATACATGGTAAGCCTAGTGAGAATCTAACAGTTAGTATAAGACATATTATTAAAAATAAATTTTGACCTTTGACCTTAAACTTTGACCTTACCCTTTAGAATATTTATCTAAAATTTCTGCAATACGATATCAAGGTTACCAGTAACTTGTATAGTGAAAATGAAGAAATTTGAATATAAACTAAAAATATATTGTATAAGTTGACCTTTCACCTTGACCTGTGACCTCGACCTTTATGTAAGAGTGATTTTGTTTTGTTCATTGACATTGCCCAGGAAAATCAAATAAGCCTGACTAATTCATTAAAACCCATCAGTTAGTTTCATATATATTTATAGAATAGTTGACCTTGACCTTTGACCTTCACCTTGACCTTTATGATATGTGTCTCATAATTTATTATTTTCCTTTTCATTTGAAGTGCAACTATCTCACCAAATTTTTTGAAATTTGCATGAAAAGTAAATAAATTAGCATAATGACCTTTTATTTTACCTTGACCTGTGAACTTGACCTTTCATATAAAATTGTATAGTTTCTTGTATGACCTTGGCCTAAGTTATCCGAATATACATGGCAAGTCTAGTGAAAATCTAATAGTTAATGTAAAAAATACTAGTAAAACAAATATTTTGACCTTTGACCTTGACCTAACCCTTCAGAATATTTATCTAAAATTTGGTCAATAGGATATTGAGGTTACCAGTAATTTTTATAGTGAAAATTAAGAAATTTGAGTAAAAATTAAGACACATGAAATATTGAACTTATTTTTAACATTGACCTTTGATTGTGTGTGTGTATGCCCCGACAGAGGATACACCTGAAATAAAGAAAGAGGAGTTCTGGATGAAAGTGGAGGCGTGGCTGGAGAAGTTTGACAAGAACGAAAGAATATTTCTGATTGGGGATATGAATGGTAAGGTGGGTGATAGGAAAGTTGAGGGAGTGGTGGGAGGGTGGGGGGTACCATCAGAGGTGAATGGGAATGGTAGTGCACTTGTGGACGTATGTGTGGGGAGGAGGCTGTGGATAGCCAACACCTTCATCCGACACAGAATGATCCACAGGTGCACGTGGAAACGGATGTTGACGATGAAGGATAAGACAGTGGTGGAACGAAAGTCATTGATTGATTATGTATGTGTGGATGAACGAATGAAGAAATCTGTGATGGATGCTAGGGTGTATAGGGGTATTGGAGGGGGTCTGTCTGATCATTGTGTAGTAGTAGCTAAGGTTAGGATACAAAAGAAGTGGGTGAGGAGAGCTGGAGGGAGGCGAGAGGAAGGTGGAATGGTGAGGAGGGTGGAGAGGTTACAGGAGGAAATCAGGGAAGAGTACAGGAGAGCAGTAGAAAGACGACTAGGTGGGTTCGACCTGGAAGTTACGGAGGAAGTGGAGGAGATGAGCAAGGTGTTCAACCCCTTATTGGCGGCGCTCGACTTAAGTCGTGCACCAATTTGCAGCAAGTTAGGAGCATTATTAAGGCATTTAAAGGGTTAAAATCGAGTGCAAATGGTCGGGAGCACAGCGGGCCAGACAGCCGACTCCCAGGGCTTACCGCGGCCCATTAACTCATGTTCCCTGTGTTCTCGAGAGGCCAGCAGTGTAGCCAGTATTGAGCTTAGCTGGGAAAAATATACCGATATATGCTAAACTCCCATGTTCGTGGCATCACTGCAAGAGAACCACGAGTGCTACGTAGCTCGTTCTGGTCTCATTTTGAAGCTTTTAGTGCCTATTTTTTTGCTAAATATTTCCCGCTAGACAAGGGTTAAGGAAGAGATCTGTGCAGCATGTGAGGAGGTGTGTGGAGGGAGGGGAGTGAAAGGTACAGCATGGTGGAGAGAAGAGGTAAAAATAGCTGTGGAAGAAAAGTAGAAAGCATATATAGAGTGGTTGGGTAGTAGAGGGAATGAAGATTTCGAGAGACAGAAACGAGCGAGGTACGTGGAGAGTATGAGGGTGGTGAAGAGAGTAGTGAAGGAATGTAAGAGAAGAGTAAATGAGGAATTTGGAAGGAATCTGAGTGTAAAATGGAGGGAGAGTAAGAAACTGTTATGGAAAGAAGTCAAGAAAGTTAGGGAAGGTAGCAAGGGAAACAGTAGGGGTGTGAAAGATAAGAATGGGAGAATGCTAGCCGAGAAGCAAGAGAGAGTAGATAGATGGAGAGAGTACTTCAATGAGTTGCTAAATGTAAGGAATGAAGAGCCAGCAAACATAGTTGGATTATGGTATGGGAGGGAGAAGAAGAGAAGTAGTGGAGGAGGAGGTGGGGATCAGGAGGTCAGAAGTGTGGGAAGCCATGAAAAGAGTGAAGTTGGGGAAAGCACCAGGAACAGATGGAGTGTGTGGGGAAATGTTGAGGTATGGTGGTGAGATAGTGATTGAATGGGTATGGAAAATGTGCAAACTAGCATGGGAGAAGGGGAGTGCACCCGATGACTGGAAGACTGGCATAATAGTCCCCCTATATAAGGGCTAAGGGGAAAGAGGAGTGTGTGGTAACCACCGAGGAATATGTCTTCTATGCGTAGTAGGGAAGGTATACAGTAGGGTAGTGATTGAGAGAGTGAGAGTGAGAACGGAGAAATGGATAGGCGACGAGCAGGGAGGTTTTATGAAGGGAAGAGGATGTGTAGATCAGATTTTTGCCCTCAATTGTGTTGTGGAGAAATATCTGGAGAAGAAACAAAAGGTGTATGTTGCCTTTATGGACTTGGAGAAGGCCTATGACAGAGTGGATAGAGAAGGTTTGTGGAAAGTACTTAGAATATACGGAGTAGATGGCAAGTTGCTGAAAACAGTGAAGAGCATGTATGAGGGTGCAATGGCGGCAGTACGTTGGGAGGATGAGCAGAGCGAGTTCTTTGACCTGAATGTTGGTTTGAAACAGGGATGTGTGATGTCCCTGTGGTTGTTTACTGTATATATAGATGGAGTCATGAAAGAAATACTATCAAGAGCAGTGGATGTTGGTGTATCGCTGAAAAGGGAGGGAAATGAGTGGAAGCTACCTATACTGCTGTTTGCGGATGATACAGTTCTGATGAGTGATAATGAATGGGAGTTGCAGGGTCTGGTAAATGAGTTTGGAACAGTGTGCGAAAAACGGAATTTGAAGGTAAATGCGGGGAAGAGCAAAGTTATGGTCTTCGAAAGGGGTGAAGTCACAGAGTGTGAGGTGAAGCTGAACGGTCCGGCTATGGAGATCGTCAGCTCTTTTAAGTATGTGGGCAGTGTGTTGAGTAAAAATGGAACTATGGATGAAGAAGTGCAGGAGAGGGTATAACAGGGGAAGCGGGTTGTAGGAACGCTGAGAACAGTAACAAGAAATAGGGTGGTCAGTATGGAAGTGAAGAAGTCCTTGAATGACAGTGTGGTAATCCCGACACTGACTTACGGAAGTGTTACGACCGGGGCTACGAATAAAACAAGGGCACTTAATGATTGGACTAGTAATAGGGCACTATGCAACAACGGTACGCTAGATCCAAACCCTCGAACTTATATGCCGGCGAACAAAAACACCTATACCCTCCAGAGTTAATCTGCGATAACGGGGTATCCTTAACTGGGCATAAATGTACTCTACTTCAGGCTAACCTGCACTGGTATAGCCTGATAACAAACAAGATGCAAGTTACGTTAAAATGCATTAAAAGGGAATCTATGGAAAGATCAATTAAATCACTGCAGGATTTAATACAATAAAACGATGCTTCAATACAGTTACTCTAAACAACAATAAACTCTTCACTCCTATCTGAAAGAAAGTGAAGTATAGTCCTACAGCATAGACCTGGAAACTTCTGAAGAAAGTCTGATGCTCATAAGATGCTCGTATCTTAAACTATATAAAGGCAGGAGGCAGGACACCACACGTGTAAACTGAATACACTAAAAGATAGGACATATAATGTTAACTGACACAGGAATACTATAAATGCGCAACGGTATTAATGCTCGACACTAAAAGAAGTACTTCCTCATCAACGAAACAGTCTGCTATGGTTGTGCGGCTCAGCAACAACCTAGACTAATAAATGCTGTGAATAATAATGCGTACATATCAAAGAGCTTATATTAAATACTAACAAGTGTCTACTCAATTAATAATGTCTAGCTGGGATACTCTAGGTAAGGAACTGGGGTTGAGCAAGACAGACTCGTAGCCTAGCGATGTCCTTAAGACTGCATCCTTAAAGTTACGTTAATTGACTGGGGTGCTCTCTTGATAGATCCAGATCACAAGTATCTGGTTCTATCCTGGTGACCCTCAAAAGACAAGCAGAGAGGCAGCAAAGTTAGGAACTGGTACAGGCCAAAACCCTCAGTCAACACAATGCTGCACTCGCAAAGGAAAAGACAACCCAGGCTACCACAGGACCGGTCGAAGTCGTGTAGGTATAAGCAAACCGTACACACATCGGAGACAACGACTACAGTTACTTTATCCCAGTCTAGCATTAAATAAAAGAGCAGAAACACTAAATCAATAATGGAGACACACACAGAGTTCTCAACCTATACTAACTAAGAACCCTCAAACCTATTCTAAGTACATGTAAATATCTCAGAGGACGGCGCATGCAATACAATGGGCCGGCTAAGGAAACCGTATGCAGAACCCAAGGGGATAAGTAATTGAATAAAGGCGAGAAGTAATAGAAAAGAAGAAGTTCAGAGAGAGAAACAGTGATAAAGGTGGTGATCGGGGGAGAGTATGCAAGGGGATGTTAGAAGCACGCGCACCAAGCCTGTCCTGAGGAGAACAGCTCCTGGGAACCCTCATGGAGGAGGTTAGTTACACAGGAGCCCGCAAGGGCGCGATCGAGACGTCACAAGGCAGCAGGCCCCTAGGATGCGCCAGGATCCGCCAGCCAATCAAGGGCGCGGGAAAGCCCGCGCGCGAGCATGAAAACTCCTCCGAGCGAGGGAGGCAACACATACATACACATGCACATATTACCACCACACTGCCTTCATTGCTCTCTCTCTCCTTAACCTCTGAAGTGCGCATGGGGGTAATTGGAAACGTCCCCCTGTGCTGACGTATTTGAGGTGTTTCCGTCACTAAAATATTCATTGTGCCATTAATAGCATTAATATTTATCCATATGCGCCTATTATGGGTTGATTATAAAGGTATTAACCTGAAACAACAATAAAACGAGTGAAAACAGCGTTTGGATGGTCAAAATCGGAGATATAGCCCGCGAGTTGTATAATGTATGGGTGAGGCAATCTGCTTTCCCGCCAATTTCCCCCCAAGGCCACTGAGACACAGTCGATCGATACTCTCTCTCTCTCTCTTGCACTCGCTTGCTATCAGTGATGACCACACCCTCCAATCGGATTTCTAATGTTAGCACGAAAATATACCTCAGAATAAGGGAATAACAGGGAAAATAGGTGATAACTGAAGGAGAGGAGGAAAGTGGGGAAGGAGGGGAGGTAGAGGACTGAGATTTTGCATGGCCCAGGGGCCAAAAAGAAATAAAAAAAAAAAAAAAAAAAAAAAAAAATTTTTTTTTTTTTTTTCGATGTCAAAAGTTGATTTTTATTTTCTCTGACTCTTAAGAGTCTTCCCGCAGTGCGCCGGGGGAACTCTTAAGAGTCTCCCCGCAGCTCCCGGGTTAACTTTGCACAATGCATCTTATATTCTATTAATGATATAAAATACTTCCCGTTGTCACAGACGAAAATAAAGACCACCAGTGGGCTGTCTGTGATAATGCGAGTACTAGGAAAGAAAGAACAACATTCTCTGATAACTGTAGCCCATTTCGATGTCCCTGGCGAGCGCTAGTGGCTAACGAGAGGCGATTCTGCCAACGCTGGTAGACGTCACACCCTGCCCAAGATATGGGACGCTCAACATTAGGCGAGCACCATATCTGACAAGGCAGAATGCCGATAAGACCCGCCACACCTAGCCACTCCACCAGAAATTAAATACAATGCTCAATCATAAATAAAACAACATATTAGCATAAAGAAAATCTTATAACCCCTCCCAATCACAATAGTATAATTTTAGCCTGCTGTGCTCCCTGAGCGAGCTTCACAGAGCCCAGCCTACTAAGTGAAAGACAGGTTCAACTTAGGACTTTAGCTATAACATTGGCAACTTACAATTAACTATCAAAAAGAAAGTTTTTATGTGATTTTTGTTTATATAATTTTAATGTTGTTTTTGACAGCTGCTCTACAGGGGCAAGCCTGGTTTTTCTTCACTCTCAACACACACTGACTGAACGGCGAGGGTTCTCCTGCAAACATACCCTCCCGTGTCAAACAATCAGCCAAAACATTATCAGTGCCCTTAACATGCCACACATCCAACTTGTGTTCCGGCAGCAAAACAACACCTGACACTGATAAATTGCCCAGTTCATCACAAGACTGGCACTTCTCTTCGCTCTTTCCGGCAACGGGGCCTGCCAATAACCTTTCACTAGTTCTACCTTCGTGATGAGCGAAGCAGCCCCGATGCGGTCTATGGTGTCGTCAACTCTAGGTAATGGATAGGTGTCTGTCAGGGATAATGCTTCCACACTCTTGCAATCACCATAGACACAGATCTTGCCACTCAACTCATGTTGCAAACTCACTGGCAACGACCACTCACGATATCCCTTATACCTCAGACCCTTTTTCCACATGTAGTCTAGCTCTGCTTTCACGACAGACTGTTGAACAGGATTTATACGGTAGGGAACTAACTTGAGCCTTGCACTGTCTCCAGGGTCCATGTCGGATTCTACCCCGTACATCAGGCCTGGAGAAGCAACAAACATGCGGATGTACTGCCACAGCCTAGTAAACAACATCCCTTGGCACTCAGGAACAAGAAGTTGCAACTTATCTCGAAGAACAACATGCCTAGTGCCCTCCCACAACCCAGCCGAGACTGCAGCTTCTAAACTATAGTCTCCCTCCTTCTCCACCTTCGTCCCTAAAACAGCCAGGTCATGAGAGGGACAATCAGTA
Organism: Paralithodes platypus; assembly: GCA_032716605.1. Taxonomy (NCBI): domain Eukaryota; kingdom Metazoa; phylum Arthropoda; class Malacostraca; order Decapoda; family Lithodidae; genus Paralithodes; species Paralithodes platypus. The sequence goes on from CM064527.1 coordinate 22,490,119, forward strand.
CCACCTGTGCAGTCACTCCCATAGTTCATAATTGCTAAGGCTTCCCCGCCGATACCGTACATGAGCACCCCCGCATTCCTTGCGACTACATCTGCCTGCGCAGCATCACCGCCTTCAGCGACATGGCCAGATACAGTCAGTCTATGGTAGGGCTGTTGCATTCGACTAGAGCAGCATTGGTAGGCTATGCGACGACCGGGCACATCCACTCCACAGCCCACCTCACCAATCTGCTCAATGTCCTCATTCTAACCACCACCCTTGGCAGCCATGTGTCGACCCTGACCTGACAACCATGCCAAAGCCTCGTCGCCCACCTTGAAACACCGAAACAATGAGGCCAACGGTCTCACAAGTGACACTCAAGTGACCTGCCAGCGGAACATCGTGCACCGCATGAGTTGTGAGGCCTGGGTGCTCGGCACGACCAGTGGGTTATGAACCGAGCCGGTGCTGGAGCGCTGCACACTGCTGCTCAGGCAGGTGCTCTAGCGCTTCCACAGCCACCAGACTCGTGTCCCCCGCCCACTGCTCCGCCGAGACATGACAATCCCAACTCTCCCCCACCTGTGCCCCACTGCCCCCCACTCCTTCTCCACCTTGGCTGCTGCAGACCAACACAGGGTCAGTAGGCTGCTCAGGTGGTTGCCTCACAAACTCCTTTAACAGGTTCACATGACATGTTTCCCCGTCCTCGTGTTTAATAGCCCCGTTCCCACAACTCTCCTCCACCTGGGAACTACTCTGTCGTGGAGTGCCATCATGCCCAGCCATGTCACTAGGGGTGACAGGTTCTGGGGCCACTCCGGAGCTCACCTCTTGGTCAAGTACTGAGTCGCCAAGAAGAGCCGCTGGGTCAAAACTCACAAAACTACTCCCAACTTTAGCTTTCTCCTTCCGACCGTTCCTCCGCTGGTCTAGAGACTGAGGAATAGGCTGTGACACCTTAGATGCTCGAGATCGAGTGACATCACACGCCATCTGCTGTGATTGACACCTCTCGATCAACTCCTGCCCCTCCCTACTCACGTCGGCCGCCCTCTCGGCAACGACTAAGGGTGGAACCTCAGAGGCAGGTACCGCAAAGTCGTTGCCGAGAAGAAGGTCGACGCCCTCTACTGGCAGTTTCTCTATGATTCCAATATCTATCTCTCGTGTCACACCATCAACCTCCAGCTCCACTCGATCCAACGGGTATGACCTTGTAGCATTATTACCCTGCACCACAACCACCCGTGCCGCGTTTATAGGTTGGCCTGTAAAGTTTTTCATCAGAGTCTGGGATGCACCTGTATCACGCAACAACTCCAACCAATGCTTGCAACCAGCCCAACTCACGCAGCCACGCCCTCTATGGTCGCAAAAAGCATCGCGGACAGGTTTCGAGCCTCCCGGACACTCCTTCACTGGCTGTGCCCCCGCATCTGACATATCACCCCGGGTAAATGCAGAAGACCTCAGAGACACCCCAATGTTGCTAGCCAAAGACACGACTGCAGTAAGTTGGTTACTAGGGCAGGAACGTGCAAAATGCCCCTTGTTATGACACTTAAAACACTCTACTTCACCCTTGGACTTCCCCTGAGGTGGGGAAGGGCCCTGACCTTTCTTAAACTGGACAGTTTTTGGTTTGTGGTCAAAATTAGTATCCTTGCTCTTACTCTCGTTATTAATTGTTGCATCACTGACTCGGGGGGGTGGAGTGTTGCGCCCCTTGTTAACTGCATCGGTCCGTTGTGCAGACCCGCACCCACGAATCAGTGACATTCTCAGGTCAGCCATCTCAGCTGCCTTTTGTAGAGTTTTAGGCTGTTTCTCTTTGAGGTTCAAAGTCAGGTCGCCGCCTGTGCACTTAAAAAATTGCTCTAGAAGGACTAACTGCTCAAGCTCCTCGAACGTCGTCACCTTCTCTGACCTCAGCCAATTTCTCAATGCATCAGATAGTTCCCAGGCATGTTCTAGAAAAGTGCACTCACGACCCTTCGTAACACCCCGAAACTTCAACCTATATGTCTCTGGTTGTAACTCGTACGCCCGCAGAACAGCTTCCTTCAATACCTCATAATCGATGCAAGACTCCAAGGGCAACGCATCATATGCCTTGAGTCCTTTGCCAACCAACCTAGAGGAAACAAGGGCTGCCCAATTAACCTCGGGCCATTGGTGCTCCCGGCACTTCTTCTCAAAACGCAGGAAAAACTCGGTGACACCCGACTCGTCAAATGCAGGGACTAACTTAAGAAGGTGCGATAAAGACTGATCAAGACCTCGATTCCCAGAACCAAGACGCTGCCCTGTCGACTCCACCCGAGACTTCTCAAGATCTCTGTCTGCACAGTACTTCGTAGCCTCAACCTGAAGCTCAGCTTCCCGCTGCTGCTGCTGAATCTTAGCCATCTCAATCTCAGATTCATGCTTTCGTTGCTCAGCCTGCTGGTTAAGTTTGGCGAGTTCGAGCTGAAACAACATCTCGGCAGACAAACCTTGAGGAGGGGATGCTACTATCGGGGACCCACCCCATGAATCACCTAGAGACATACCCAACCGCCATCGGGCATCGACCTGCGGGAACGTGCCCGGCTCCGGAGCCCGAGGGGGCGCCATGGTAGGAGTCGAGTGGAATGGGGGCTGGGCCGAAGGTGCCCCAACTCCCGCTCCACACGAAGCCCCACGCACCCCACCGAGCACACAGGCCACCAGGTCACTTCTCGTCATGCTGCTAGTGCCAACATGCCCCATGACCATGGCCAAACACTGGAGACCATACCGATTAAATCCCCGACACCCGGTCAACAGTAATAGGCATCTCCAGAAACTCCCTTGCATCCTCCTCACTAGTTACAACTCTAATGCCTTCTAACAAACCCGGATGCTGCACCTCAGAGCCTGCTTCCCGTAGTGTGTCCTCACTGTGCACTGATCCGTCGTTCGACATAGTGTCCACCGGAAATTCTCAACGTTTATAATAAAACAAAAAAATACCTAAACTCTCATGTAGCACTATTCACTCAAAAAAATGCTTGAAGACAACTCAAGTGCTATACTACGTTGCCAAAACAAATTCCAATGTGTCCAAAATATTCCTCAAAAAACAAATGTCCAAAAATCCTGCAATTATTTCTTAGTTCATTTGGTATGACGACTAAGATAAGATACTAGGCAAGGTCGCCATTTGTTACGACCGGGGCTACGAATAAAACAAGGGCACTTAATGATTGGACTAGTAATAGGGCACTATGCAACAACGGCACGCTTGATCCAAACCCTCAAACTTATATGCCGGCGAACAAAAACACCTATACCCTCCAGAGTTAATCTGCGATAACGGGGTATCCTTAACTGGGCATAAATGTACTCTCCTTCAGGCTAACCTGCACTAGTATAGCCTGAAAACAAACAAGATGCAAATTACGTTAAAATGCATTAAAAGGGAATCTATTGAAAGAACAATTAAATCACTGCAGGATTTAATACAATAAAAAGATGCTTCAATACAGTTACTCTAAACAACAATAAACTCTTCACTCCTATCTGAAAGAAAGTGAAGTATAGTCCTACAGCATAGACCTGGAAACTTCTGAAGAAAGTCTGATGCTCATAAGATGCTCGTATATTAAACTATATAAAGGCAGGAGGCAGGACACCTCACGTGTAAACTGAATACACTAAAAGATAGGACATATAATGTTAACTGACACGGGACTACTATAAATGCGCAACGGTAGTAATGCTCGACACTAAAAGAAGTACTTCCTCATCAACGAAACAGTCTGCTATGGTTGTGCGGCTCAGCAACAACCTAGACTAATAAATGCTGTGAATAATAATGCGTACATATCAAAGAGCTTATATTAAATACTAACAAGTGTTTACTCAATTAATAATGTCTAGCTGGGACACTAGGTAAGGAACTGGGGTTGAGCAACACAGGCTCGTAGCCTAGCGATGTCCTTAAGACTGCATCCTTTAAGTTACGTTAATTGACTGGGGTGCTCTCTTGATAGATCCAGATCACAAGTATCTGGTTCTATCCTGGCGACCCTCAAAAGACAAGCAAAGAGGCAGCAAAGTGAGGAACTGGTACAGGCCAAAACCCTCAGTCAACACAATGCTGCACTCGCAAAGGTCGCAGCCGAAAAGACAACCCCGGCTACCACAGGACAGGTCGAAGTCGTATAGGTATAAGCAAACCGTACACACATCGGAGACAACGACTACAGTTACCTTATCCCAGTCTAGCATTAAATAAAAGAGCAGAAACACTAAATCAATAATGGAGACACACACAGAGTTCTCAACCTATACTAACTAAGAACCCTCAAACCTATTCTAAGTACATGTAAATATCTCAGAGGACGGCGCATGCAATACAATGGGCCGGCTATGGAAACCGTATGTAGAACCCAAGGGGATAAGTAATTGAATAAAGGTGAGAAGTAATAGAAAAGAAGAAGTTCAGAGAGAAAAACAGTGATACAGGTGTTGATTGGGAGAGAGTATGCAAGGGGATGTTAGAAGCACGCGCACCAAGCCTGTCCTGAGGAGAACAGCTCCTGGGAACCCTCATAGAGGAGGTTAGTTACACAGGAGCCCGCAAGGGCGCGATGGTCGGCCAATCACGGGCCGAGACGTCACAAGGTAGCAGGCCCCTAGGACGCGCCAGAACCGCCAGCCAATCAAGGGCGCGGGAAAGCCCGCGCGCGAGCGGGAAAACTCCTCCGAGCGAGGGAGGCACATATTACCACCACACTGCCTTCATCGCTCTCTCTCTCCTTAACTTTACACAAAGCATCTTATATTCTATTAATGATATAAAATACTTCCCGTTGTCACAGACGAAAATAAAGACCACCAGTGGGCTGTCTGTGACAATGCGAGTACTAGGAAATAAAGAACAACATTCTCTGATAACTGTAGCCCATTTCGATGTCCCTGGCGAGCGCTAGTGGCTAACGAGAGGCGATTCTGCCAACGCTGGTAGACGTCACAGAAGTGAAGCATGAACATTGGTTGAGAGACTCAGACCAAGAGTGAAAGCAGTGGAAATTAATTAATTAAGAAGTGCGTGCGGAGTTACATGGAGGGATAGACAGACTAATGAATAAGTAAGAAGGAGGTGTGAGTCAGTCCACACCTCACTGAGAACAACGTTGGGGGTGTAAGAAGGGGCGGGTGTACAAAGGAGTACAAAGGAAATCAAGCAACAACAGATCTAGTGACCCTTCTAGGCTGCTTGTCCAAAACACTGAGGATCAAGTGTCCAAACAGTGGTTTAGAGTGGGTAATGGAACATTGGAAAGGGAACTACTGCCCTGCCACTAACGTGGCAGGACTAGGAAGTTAGTAGGGGACATATGGGTTAGTAACTGAGGGGAGGATAAAGTTATTCATTTACAAACGCAGTCAGTCGCGGGTTTGATGCGAGATATTTGTCTAGGCGGAATTTAAATGAATCAACGGTGCTGCAGTCTATAATGTCTCGGGGAAGCCCATTCCACAAGTTGACAACTCGATTGAAGAAGAAATTCTTAGATTCGTGCGAATTAAAAGATTTACCAATAATTTTGCAACCGTTTCCCCGCATGTAATTAGATTGGTCGATAGTGAAGGACTTACTACAGTTCATATTGTCGATGCCTTTGATGATTTTGAACACTTGAATTAAGTCGCCTCTTAATCTGCGCTAGGTTAAAGGAAATAGATTTAATTCTCTAAGACGCTCTTCGTATGGTTTGTTCTTTAGGCTAGGTATCATTTTGGTAACTCTACGTTGAACTCGTTCTAGCTTGTTTATATCTTTTTGGTAATAAGGGCACCAGGATTGAACGCAGTATTCCAGAAGAGGGCGGACTAAGGAATTGTAAAAGGTTAGGATAACTTCTTTGGATTTATGCTCAAATGACCTGCCTATAAAGCCAATTATTTTGTTTGCCTTCTTAACAACTTCTGAACATTGTTGACTCGGTTTTAGGTTACTCGATATTGTTACTACCAGATCGGTTTCTCTGTTTACATTCTTAAGCTGAGTGCCATTCATCGAATAGTTTGCTTTCTCATTTAGGTATCCGACATGTAGTACTTTACATAAATCCGCATTGAAACTCATTTGCCAAATTTGGGCCCAACATGACAATTTATCTAGATTGTGTTGCATATCGTCAACTTGTTCTTTTGAGAGTACGCTATTTGCAATTTTTGTATCGTCAGCAAATTTTGAGATTGTGCAGGTGAGACCCTCATCTATGTCGTTGATGTAAATTAGAAAGAAAATTGGTCCTAGTACCGATCCCTGGGGTACCCCGCTACTTACATTGGTCCATTTAGATGCCTTACCGTTTATGACTACCCTTTGCTTTCTGTTGCTGAGCCAATTTTCTATCCATTTCAACACCGTCTTGTATTCCATGCGCTTTTAGTTTTAGCAGTAAACGTTTGTGGGGAACTTTGTCAAAGGCCTTTTGAAAATCAAGGTATATAATATCTACAGCTTTACTCTCATCGTAGAGGTTGAGGATATCGTGGAAGAAGTCTAAGAGGTTTGTTAAACAGGAACGTTTTTTACGAAAGCCGTGTTGAGTATCTTTAACCCTTATTTAGCGGCGAGCAACATAAGTCGAGTTAAATAAAGCTGGACTATGTGGCGGCGCTCGACATAACTCGAGTGGCAATTTCAGCACGTAATGTGGCTGAGAGAGAGAGACAAGTGGTGGCAGGAGACTAGCGAGCGTATGACTGCTCCAGACCACCGCGGCGAACCTACTGACACAAATCTCAGCTCCCTCCTCCCTCTCTCACTCGCTACATACTCAATTATGTACTGAAAGTACCGAATTACCTGCTTTTTGCACTCGCGTTGCACGGTTATTGCAAGAAAACTATCCATCATACAAGGATCGTTATGGTGTCATTCGAAAGCTCTGTTTATGCCCTTTCAGGGATAGGTACTTGTTTTACGTTCTGGGTCTTATTTAGGCATGAAAATGATCACGTAAACAGCCCTATTTTGGCTAAAAACACCCCGCTGTGCGGTACACATAAATAAACCGCATAGGCTGCTCGTAAGGTGTTAAGTATGTTATTTTCCTCTAAGTGATTTACGAGTCTGTCTCGTATGACCATTTCTAGCAATTTACATACAACTGAGGTTAAGCTAATTGGACGATAGTTACTGGGTAGGGATTTGCTGCCTTTTTTGAATATCGGTGTTACGTTGGCTAGCTTCCACCTGTCAGGCATAGTTCCAGACTGCAAGGATTTATTGAATAGTAATGTCAGTGGTTTGGAGAGCTCATTCTTAGCTTCCTTTAGAACTCTAGGCGAGATTGTATCAGGTCCTGGCGTTTTATTTACCTTGAGTTTATCTAAACAATTCAATACTTCTCTCTCTGTAACGGTGATATTGCTTAGTACATCTGAATTATCAATCTGAATCGGCGATGGTGTAGGGATATCACTGAGGTCTTCTGTTGTAAAAACTGATGCAAAGAAGTATTGAGGGCATTACTCATTTGTACTTCGTCTTTGGTGTATTCTCCTTTTTCATCGACTAACGGTCCAACAGTTGAAGTAACTACTTTTTCTTTCTCATATAACAAGAATTCTTTCGGGTTTGTTTTACTTTGATTCGCAATATGTAACTCTAAGGTCTTTTTACTTTGCTTAATTAACTTTTTGGCTTTGCGTCGTAGCTCTACAAATTTCACCCGTTCTTCGTCATTTTGTGAGGATTTTAATCTATCATTAGCAAATTTTTAGCAAGCAGGCAGTTTGAAATATCTTTATTCCACCATTTGGGCTTATTATTATGGCCTGGACGCCGTATTTTCGATGGTATGCAGTCTTGCACTGCTTTTACGTAAGTGGTTTCTAATAACTTCCAAGATGTATTTATGTCGGTATTGTTAATTAAAAAGCTCCAGTCAGTTTCTTTAAACATAGCTCTAAGTTTATGGAAGTTTGCTTTCTTGAAATTAGGTACTTTTTCGATGCTACTATTTGGTTCGTTACTAGTAAACTTTAAAGTGAAAGTTATCGTACGATGGTCGCTGTTACTGAATTCATCACCAACATTCAAATTCTCTATCAATTCTTCTTTTGTTGCAAGTACAATGTCAAGAACGTTATTACCACACGAGTGTGTGTTAAGTGTGATCGGTGTAAACACTTACGTTATGTTGGTTAGTGAGATATGTGATTGGGAATTAACGTTAACGCTACTATTATGTGTATGATGGGGAGATAACCTTAAGTACACAGTTGAAGAAGTAGGTATTCGTGTAGTTTATATATGTGATTAATAGGTGTACTGGTATCGCTTATGCTATTAAGTGAATAATTAATTGTGAGTGTAGACCTACAAGTAAATAAGTGAACATAAAATTAAGTATGCATGTGGAGTAGTGCGTATATGTAACTTTATATATATTATATTGTTACGACTGGGGTTCAAATATATCAGGGCTCTTATTCATTGGACTAGTAATGGCATAAATGCTACAACGGAAAGCGCTAGATCCAACCTCTGAACCAGTGAACAAAGAACACAAATACTCTACAGAGTTCTATATGCAATAATAGGCTATCAAACTCTCAATAAATGTGCGTCTACTCTAGGCTTAATGTTATGTGAAAACAGCCTATTACTACCTATAACCGAAGGTGCTTGGTTATGGTATGCAAAGTAAGGTGGTAAGAGAAGTTACAGCTTACGTTACTTTAATCAATAAATGTCAGGCACTCCTGCATGAAAGAAAGTGCACTAAAGTCCTTCAACACTAACAAGGAATCTTCTTTAAATGTTAGATGCTATAAAGATGTTCGTATCGGAAATGGAACCCAAAAAGGCAGGCAGCGGAACAATGCTCGTGCAGGCTATGCACACAAAAAGGCAGAATATATAATGCCGTCGGAGCCAAGAATATCCTAAACACTACAACAATAATAATCGCCACAACAATGCAGTATCCCTATCAACAAAAAGAGCCTAAGTCGTTTGTGTCTCAATACATCAAACTAGGCTGCGAAATGCTTGTGTAATCATAAATGGGTATGCATAAAAAGAGTAATTAGGTTAATATACTTAATGTCTACTTTGACTGATAAAGCCTAGCTAGAGTCAATGATACGAGATACTGGTGCGCATGGCATGCCGCATAGCCTAGTGCAAATCTCAAGTATGTGCGTCAAATATTACGTTATAGGGAAGGGTAGCTCTCTTGAGAAACCTTAATACCGAAGTATTAAGCGTTCTCCTGGCGTACCTCAAAGACAAACAATCGAGACTAGAACAGTGCAGAATGGTATAGGCAAAAAGCCCTCATTCGTGCATGCTCCACTCTCAATGGCACACAGACTAGAATTTACTCAATCAACTCCAGTTCTCAGGTATGTCGTGCAGCTTTTAACTAAAGCCAGCACTCATAGGAAACAATACCTTATAATATCAGACTCCTAGTCTAGCATTATCTAATCCAGCAGAACACTAATAATTAAAGGAAGCGGCAATATGAAAGCCAACCAATGCTTCGTGATCCACTTATCTTAACAACTAACATACATAGGTTATATCAGACCTTAACGCACAATACAACTGGCCAGCATTAAGCTGATTTTGCAGAGTTAACCAGAGGGGGTATAATATTAATAAAAGGTGGTGAAAGATATGGAAAATGAGAGAGATAGGCAGAGGAAAAGATTATCAGGTGCAGAGCAGAGGACAGGTAGCAAGGGAAAAAGATGGGTGCGTTCTAGAAACCAGATCTGAGGGAGAGAGTGGCGAGGAACTGTATATATACTCGCACCAGCTCGAGGGGCGTGGGAAAAAAGCGGTTACAAGTCCTCTAACCACTAGCAAGAGAGCTTGCAGCATGGTAAGGACCTCTCTCCACCATCCCCCGTGAGGCAGCCAGCCGTGACGTCATCGAGCGGGACAAAAACACTACGCGCTCCCTCTCACTCTGTTCTACTCTCTCTCTCTCTCCCAGATCCTATCATTACTAGTTAATGATAAAACATATACTTTACAATTAAATATATAAAGCCTTGACATGGGTGAAAACAAAGAGCCTTTCTGGACTGCCCATGACACGAGCTTTCATATGAAATAAAGCACACTCTAATACATAAACTGTAGCCCCATCCACTGCCCTGGCGATCCTAGCGAGTCACTGTAGGACAAGCCATGCGGTTCTAACGGAGTGGTTAACGTCACACCCCCCCCAATATTTTTCTCAGATGCCCCAAGGCTCACAAAAATCTGATGGTAGAACCCATGCTATATCTCCACTTCCCATCACCCAGCGGCAGTAAAATATCTGGCACAGTTCTTCATCAAAACATTTTTCAAAATTATAACCCTCCCCAACACCATAGGTTAAATTATATGTAGTTATGCTCCTCAAGAGCGAGCTTCTCTAGCCCAGCATTCTGAAAGGAGTGCAACTCAGAATTATTGCTATAACATACTAAAAAATTCAACTATCAAAGAAAGAGTTTTTATTTGATTTTTATGTTTATAATTTGTTTATATCGGCTGCACTATAGGGGCAAGCCTAGTTTTTTCTTCTATACCAAACGCTCAACTCCTGCTTTACGACCCAATACGCTGGGCTACAACCGCGAGCCAACAAGCACCAAGCTCAAAATACTATTCAAACTAAAGCAGGAGGCTACCCGTGTGTCAATCTACCCAGGATCATATACCCTTGAACGACCATCTGCAACCACGTTGTCACAACCGGCAATATGGCGTATGTCCAGGTTATATACCAGTAACCTTAGTGACCACCTGGTCAGCCTCATATTCCGATTGTGAAACTGGTCCAAGAACTTGAGAGGGTGATGATCTGGGTAAACTACAACGACCGGACCATAGGCTGGAACATAGACCTCGAAATGCCCCAGCGCAAGCACAACCGCCAGCAGCTCCTCCTCGACAACAGAGCAGCTCCCCTGGGCCGAATTGTACTTCTCCGAGCAGAAACTAACAGGATGCTCTAGCCCATCATTGTCCTTTTCCACAAGGACGGCACTAGCCCCCACACCACTAGCCTCCGTTGCTAGTTGGAAAGGTAGGCTAAAGTCAGGGGCCCTGAGGATCGGGTGAGTGCACAACAGGTGTTTTACTTCTCTAAACACCTCACACTCAGGCGCCCATTTGAACTTCTTATCATTCCAGTTATCCTCCACCTGAGCTTGACTGTCCCGTTCTCCTTCTCCACCTTGACTGCTAAACGTCATCACAGGCACAGTGAGAGGCTCAGGGGGGTGCCTCCCATACTCCTTCATGGGATTAACATGACATAACTGATTGCACTTCCATCTGTCTGGAGTGGCTACCAAGTAATCCAGGTCTGATAGCTCCTCAACCACCCTATAAGGACCAGCGTACTTCGCGGATAAGGGGTGACCTACAAGGGGCAATAGAATCAACACCTCCTGACCCACGTGAAACTCCCTGAGTTCAACCTTGAGGTCGTACCTGTCCTTCCTGAGGGCCTGAGAGCTAGTCAAAATACGGCCAGCCAACTCCAGACTGCGCAACATCCGTTCTCGACTGTTGAGGACACACTTGAGCATAGAACAAGGTTTTTCTGCGCCCTCCCATACTTCTTCAACCATATGGAGAGGCCCTCTGACATGTTGTCCAAAGACGAGCTCATTAGGGCTGAATCCCAAACTCTCCCCAGGTACCTCCTGCACAGCAAACAAAACACATGGCAGGCCAAGATCCCAATCCTTCCCACTCTCAAAGCAACAACAACGAAGCACAGATTTCAAGGCTGAGTGCCATCGCTCTAACACACCCTGGCTCTCCGGATGATACGCAGATGACACAACACCAACAATCCCATGCTGCGGCATTGCTTGGACAAAGAGGCTAGAAGTGAAGTTGGGTCCCTGGACTGACTGAAGCCCCTGCGGGTAACCATACCGGGAAAAATACACTAGCAAGCTTCGGACCACCGTCTTCGCCGACCCATTTCTCATAGGGTACGCGTCAGGGTACCTTGTTGCTACATCTCCCGACTGTGCATCACTGTCTTCCTTCAACTCTTTCGTCTTTTTAAGCCCATCCTCTGCCTTTTCCACAACAGTTACTGGGTCTTCTTCAGACTCGATATTTGGTCCTAATACTGAGTCCCCGAGAAGGTCCGTTGATACTAAACTCTCAACCGCATCAACTTTCAACCCCTTCTCGGTACCCTTCCTCCGCTGATCTAAAGATTGTTGACCAGAATGTGACTCCCTGGATGCAGGATCTCCGGTGACAACACACGCCATAGGCTGCCCCGGACACTTCTCAACCCACTCCTGCTCCTCCCTACTCACGTCGGCCGGCTTCTCAGCAACGACCAAGGGTGGAGCCTCAGAAGTAGGTCCCGCAAAGTCGTTGCCGAGAAGGAGGTCGACGCCCCCAACAGGTAACTTCTCCACAATTCCTACATCCAGGTCTCGAGTCACACCATCAACTTCCACCTTCATTCTTATAAGCGGGTATGACCTTGTCGCATTAACTCCCTGAACCACAACCACCCGCGCCGTATTGACAGGTTTACCAGTGAAATTTCTCAACAGTGTTTGCGATGCCCCAGTGTCACGCAAAATTCTCACCTCATGTCTTCTACCCCCCCACTCCACACAACCGAGTCCCCTGTGGTCACTAAAGGCATCACGGACAGGGAATAAGCCTTCCGGATCCTTCTGCACTGGCAGTGTATTTACCTCGGAAGAAATGCCTCTAACAAACTCCGATGTCCTCTTGAACACTCCAATGCCGTGAGCAAAAGACACGGCTGCCGGAGGAGGTCGACTAGGGCACTCATTTGCCTTATGACCCTCCTGGTGGCAACTAAAACATATAAATTTCGGTTTCGGCTTATACTGTGATGTAAAAGGCCCCTGACCTTTCACATACGGTGTGGTGTAAGGTTTGGATTCAGTTTTAGTTTCATGGCTCTTCTGTTTAAATGTGTCATTGTTACGGGGAGGGGGAGGATAACGGTCCTTAGCACTTACATCGTACTTCTGTGAGGACCCGCAACCCCGAATCAATGACAGCCGTCGATCAGCCATTTCTGCTGCTTCGACTATAGTTCTTGGGTTTTTCTCCTTCAAGTTCAAAGTTAGATCACCACCCGTGCTCTTAAAGAACTGCTCCAACATCATTAACTGCTTAATTTCATCAAATGTGACCTTCTCAGATCGAAGCCAGTTCCCCATAGCATCGGACAAGTCTCGGGCGTGTTCCAAAAAGGTGCTATCTCTTCCCTTAGTTACACCCCGGAACTTCAAACGGTATGTTTCTGGTTGCAGTTCGTAAGCCCTCAGGACAGCCTCCTTGAGATCCTCGTACACAATACATAACTCCAAAGGTAACGCATCGTAGGCTTTAAGACCCTTGCCTATTAATCTAGAGGATACAAGTGATGCCCATTTATTCTCTGGCCACTGGTGTTCCTGGCACTTCTTCTCAAAGCATGTGAAAAATTCTGTTACACCACTCTCATCAAACAACGGAACCAGTTTCAATAAGTGCGAGAGAGACTGCTCATAAACACGGTTACCAGCCCCAAGTCGCTGTCCCGTTGCCTCTACTCGCGACTTCTCTACGTCCATGTCGGCACAGTACCTAGTCGACTCTAAATCAGCTTGGATTTTTGCTTGACTGATAGTTTTTCTCTCTTCTATCTTGGCTAATTCTATTTGCTGCTGATTCTGAAGCTGAAGCTCACATACCCTGATAGCCTTTTTCTCTTCGATCTTAGCTAATTCGAGCTGAAGCAATAATTCTGGAGATAACCCTTGAGGAGGTGAAGGTGCTACAATGTTTGAAATTACCGGTGGTCCCCCCAGGGGCAACCCACCCTGCCAGTCACCACCCAACGGCGGAAGCGTACCCGGGGTCGGCAAACTACTGGAATGGCTGGGAGTCGAGTGTAGGGGAAGCATGGCCGAAGGGCTCTGAGCACTCAACCCATCTCGCTTACCAGTCACCCTGCCCAGTACACACGTTATCAAGTTATCCTTGGTCATGCTGCTAGTAACCGCATGACCAATAGCTGTGGCCAGGCATTGAAGACCGTACCGATCCATACCCTCCAACCGCTCGGCAGTAACAGGCCATTGCAAAAATATCCTAGCATCCTCCTCACAGTTCACCCGATTAACCCTTTCATCATGCTGCTGTTCCTCAGTTTCGACATTACGTACTGTGTCTCCATTCTCCTCTGACCCGGTATAAGACATGATGCTCACAAAAATTTCTCACCACAATATCCAGAAAAGAAGCACCCCAAACTCTTATACCTCAATATACACACAAAAATTCTCGGAAATACTCAAGGGCTATACTATGTTGCCAAAAAAAAATTATTCTTGCTGATCCCCGCAAAATATTCCCCAAAACAACAAATGTTCCCTGCTAATAAATGTAGGTTCACCAAATCCTAGATAAGGTCGCCATTTGTTACGACTGGGGTTCAAATATATCAGGGCTCTTATTCATTGGACTAGTAATGGCATAAATGATTACAACGGAAAGCGCTAGATCCAACCTCTGATGTATATTCCCAGTGAACAAAGAACACAAATACTCTACAGAGTTCTATATGCAATAATAGGCTATCAAACTCTCAATAAATGTGCGTCTACTCTAGGCTTAATGTTATGTGAAAACAGCCTATTACTACCTATAACCGAAGGTGCTTGGTTATGGTATGCAAAGTATGGTGGTAAGAGAAGTTACAGCTTACGTTACTTTAATCAATAAATGTCAGGCACTCCTGCATGAAAGAAAGTGCACTAAAGTCCTTCAACACTAACAAGGAATCTTCTTTAAATGTTAGATGCTATAAAGATGCTCGTATCGGAAATGGAACCTAAAAAGGCAGGCAGCGGAACAATGCTCGTGCAGGCTATGCACACAAAAAGGCAGAATATATAATGCCGTCGGAGCCAAGAATATCCTAAACACTACAACAATAATAATCGCCACGACAATGCAGTATTCCTATCAACAAAAAGAGCCTAAGTCGTTTGTGTCTCAATACATCAAACTAGGCTGCGAAATGCTTGTGTAATCATAAATGGTATGCATAAAAAGAGTAATTAGGTTAATATACTTAACCCTTATTTAGCGGCGAGCAACATAAGTCGAGTTAAATAAAGCTGGACTATGTGGCGGCGCTCGACATAACTCGAGTGCCAATTTCAGCACGTAATGTGGCTGAGAGAGAGAGACAAGTGGTGGCAGGAGACTAGCGAGCGTATGACTGCTCCAGACCACCGCGGCGAACCTACTGACACAAATCTCAGCTCCCTCCTCCCTCTCTCACTCGCTACATACTCAATTATGTACTGAAAGTACCGAATTACCTGCTTTTTGCACTCGCGTTGCACGGTTATTGCAAGAAAACTATCCATCATACAAGGATCGTTATGGTGTCATTCGAAAGCTCTGTTTATGCCCTTTCAGGGATAGGTACTTGTTTTACGTTCTGGGTCTTATTTAGGCATGAAAATGATCACGTAAACACTATTTTGGCTAAAACACACCGCGCTGTGCGGTACACATAAATAAACCGCATAGGCCGCTCGTAAGGTGTTAATGTCTACTTTGACTGATAAAGTCTAGCTAGAGTCAATGATACGAGATACTGGTGCGCATGCATGCCGCATAGCCTAGTGCAAATCTCAAGTCTGTGCGTCAAATATTACGTTATAGGGAAGGGTAGCTCTCTTGAGAAACCTTAATACCGAAGTATTAAGCGTTCTCCTGGCGTACCTCAAAGACAAACAATCGAGACTAGAACAGTGCAGAATGGTATAGGCAAAAAGCCCTCATTCGTGCATGCTCCACTCTCAATGGCACACAGACTAGAATTTACTCAATCAACTCCAGTTCTCAGGTATGTCGTGCAGCTTTTAACTAAAGCCAGCATCATAAACAATACCTTATAATATCAGACTCCTAGTCTAGCATTATCTAATCCAGCAGAACACTAATAATTAAAGGAAGCGGCAATATGAAAGCCAACCAATGCTTCGTGATCCACTTATCTTAACAACTAACATACATAGGTTATATCAGACCTTAATGCACAATACAACTGGCCAGCATTAAGCTGATTGTGCAGAGTTAACCAGAGGGGGTATAATATTAATAAAAGGTGGTGAAAGATATGGAAAATGAGAGAGATAGGCAGAGGAAAAGATTCTCAGGTGCAGAGCAGGGGACAGGTAGCAAGGGAAAAAGATGGGTGCGTTCTAGAAACCAGATCTGAAGGAGAGAGTAGCGAGGAACTGTATATATACTCGCACCAGCTCGAGGCGCGTGGGGAAAAAAGCGGTTACAAGTCCTCTAACCACTAGCAAGAGAGCTTGCAGCATGGTAAGGACCTCTCTCCACCAACCCCCGCGAGGCAGCCAGCCGTGACGTCATCGAGCGGGACAAAAACACTACGCGCTCCCTCTCACTCTGTTCTACTCTCTCTCTCTCTCCCAGATCCCATCATTACTAGTTAATGATAAAACATATACTTTACAATTAAATATATAAAGCCTTGACATGGGTGAAAACAAAGAGCCTTTCTGGACTGCCCATGACACGAGCTTTCATATGAAATAAAGCACACTCTAATACATAAACTGTAGCCCCATCCACTGCCCTGGCGATCCTAGCGAGTCACTGTAGGACAAGCCATGCGGTTCTAACGGAGTGGTTAACGTCACAATATATATATATATATATATATATATATATATATATATATATATATATATATTCTGACATACGGAGCCCTGTATGTTAATTTAAGAGTTAGAATTAGAGTTGAAGGAGGTTCAAACTACCCAAACGGCGAAGCAAACTAGCGAGCGAACTAGCGAGTGGGAAAACCAGGCACCTGTTATGCAACTCGAGGAGCTATGATTGGAGCGCGCACCATCACTCGCCTCCTGATTCGTTCCTAGACCATCACTGTTTAGTATATAAGACCCGAGTTGTGGGCATTCAAATCAGTCTCATTTGGAGTTGGGGAAGGTGAACTTGCAGCTGGAGGAAGACTGGGTGAAGTATTATAATAGGATTGTGACTGTCAGTCAGATTATATAAGTGTGTGTTAAGTGTGATCGGTGTAAACACTTACGTTATGTTGGTTAGTGAGATATGTGATTGGGAATTAACGTTAACGCTACTATTATGTGTTTAACTATTTGATTGCGAATTAACGTTAACGCTACTATTATACTGTATACGTATCTATTTGATTGGGAATTAACGTTAACGCTATTATTATGTACTTAACTATTTTAGTTGACTAACTTGTGGACTAAAGCAACTCTTTAAGTAATTGGGTTATGATGAAAGTAATACTATTGTTTTATATTAATACTTACGAGTTCTTTCATTTTCTTTTAATTAAGCTTACATTGCTTAATGGTGCTTAGTACGGTGATGCTATTGTCTCATATTAGTAATATCGCCTTAGACTAACATGGCTGTGTTAATATTACTTATAGTGATTTCCTAAGCTGAAGAAAATTCTTTTGGCTTCAAAATATTATTTTTGCTTTTCATATTATTTGAGTGAGACCTGAATCGAATCTATGAAGCGATCCTGTAACTTTATTTACTCATAATCAACCTCAATGTTACGTGGTTAAGAAATACATTTAACTAATTATTAAATATATATCTAACTTTTTATGTGACTTTGATATTACTCCTGATGATAATAATAATATAATACTGTTAACGTAAGACAAGAACCAAGAATAATTACATTAAATATAAATAAAAGGACATATAAGAAAACTATCTATTCATTTCAAAAAGGGTAAGAGACAGAAATATTCTTACTTTAATATTTATCTTTCAAGACTTTTTATAGAATTAATAGTCCTTCTTTAGATATAACTTCTTCGGTTCATAACCATAGCCTACTAAGCTTCGGTTAAATAATAATTCTTTATAAATACTACATGACTTTAATTAGCTTCAGGATTTTTCCATAATTAAAGAGTATCAGTCCATAAAGGATACTAAGTCCTAAGATCCAAAAGGAAAGGAAGCAACAACAGGAATTATTTTATTAGATTTACTTTTGTTTTGCCTTCAGCTGACTGATACCTTAATATATATCTCTGTGCTATCTAGATTCATCAAGTTAACCACTTGAGGATCAATATACGTAACAAAAGAGTGGCGACCTCGCCAGGATTCGTTTCATACAGTTTCACTCAGTTTCATTAACGTTTCACTACTTAAAAATCAAATATTAATCATGCCTCAACTAATTAATGACGAAGATGCTCGAGTTTTCATAGAATCAGAACCCACAGCCCCTGATATTGACTGTCTGTCAAAATCCGAACTGAAAGTGCTTGCCTCACATCTCCAATTAACTGTCTCAAACATGTCTAAAGTAGAGGTGGCTCAGACCATAAAAACCCACCTGTTCCCTGTAGAAGGCGGGGAGGGTGACGGAGCAGTTGGTGGGATCCCGAGTAAACCTAGCCAACTTGATGAACAATTACCACCTGGTTTGACCGGTGATCAAATATTAGAACTAGCCAGAATAAAAGCAAACACCGAATTAGAACTAGCCAGAATAAATATCGAAGAAGGCAGAATAAAGACCGTACATTATCAATATCAATATCAAACGGCTCAACTAAATGTCAATACAAATGCTCCTGTAATTGCTCCCCCTCTGGGATTGACTATGACTAGTGTCATTCCACCTTTCACTGAGGATAATGTGCAGGATTTCTTTGTTTTGTTTGAGGAAGTTGCTGGAGGTATGAAGTGGACAAGAGATCAATGGCCTTTTATGTTACAAACTGTTTTGACAGGGCAGGCTCGAGCCACGTATTTGTCAGAAGTAGCAGAAGTTAGGCAGGATTATGACAATCTCAAAGAAGCTATCCTAAAAACCTATCAATTGCAGCCTGAGGCTTACAGGCAATCTTTCCGTAAAAAACAGAAGAAAGTAGAAGAAACCCATAAGGTATTTGCCAGGACCATGACTAAAACTTTCAATCATTGGGTCAAGAGTAAGAAAGTCACAAGCTACAACGATCTGAAGGAGTTGGTCCTGTTAGAAAATTTATATGGAAAATTGATTCTTCTGTATCCTATCATTTAAAGGGGAAGGTAGATTGTCTTGCCGACGCTGCTGACATGGCTGACACATACGTGCTCAACAACAAATTTCGTGGAAAGAAGCCCTACGATAATTCTAGTTCTAATTTTAAGTATCCCAATCACAAATCTGACAGACCCAGTCACAAGCCTATAACGTCTTCCCCAGCTAGCCAAAATAGAATTGTTCCCCCAACTAAAAATGCGACTCAGGGCAATGGTAACAGAGGTGGGGCCCAAATTAATAGTAATGCTCAAAGAGGGAACGTTCCCATATCCCCTAAAGTATGTACTTTTTGTGGCATGAGAGGCCACCTAGCTTATCAGTGCTGGGCCAAGGAGAAAACCGAGAGATCGGGGCAGACAGTTTCCGCCGTATCTCAAACTCCATATGTGCCTGTAATGCAGGACTCCAGACAGAAGGAGTACCTAGCACCAAAAGTTCCTGTAATGCAGGACTCCCGACAGAAGGAGTACCTAGCACCAAAAGTTCCTTTAATGCAGGACTCCCGACAGAAGGAGTACCTAGCAGCTAACGTAAATCATCTAGACAGGGGTGTAGTAGCATGTGTGGTGCAACCCACTAGGGTTAAGCCAATAATAATTTCACCATCAGTGCAGGACAGTTACCGTCTCTTTATTTCATCTGGCAACGTGAGATAAAATGGTTGCATGCATGAGGTAAAAATTCTGAGAGACACAGGTTCTACTAGCACCCTCATGGTGAATCCTTACACTGAGTGCCCACCTGGCGAACCAGTTGTAATGAGAGGTGATGGAGGCCATTTTATGCACACTTGGTAAAAGGCGAAATTGAATGTGAGTTACTACAGGGTGAGGCCACCATAGCTTTGTGTAGGTCCCAAGATATCCCTGTGCCTGGGGTAACACTCCTTTTGGGGAATGATGTAGCAGGTGAGAAGGTCCGACCAGACCCCATTTTGTCACTTTCCCCTGTTAACGAGCCACTAACCGGTGAGCTCGAAAAGGAGATGCCAACAGTTTTCCCTGTGTGTGCTGTCACACGTTCAATGTCTCAAGTAGCAGTTCCCTCAGACAGAAATGTACCGAATGTAAGCGTTGATGAAAGGGATGATGAGAGTGTGAATGACGCTCCAACTGTGCCTGATGATGTGACTGAGGTGGATTTATCTGACACCTTTATGGCTCATCTTGACCCTAACGATGACCATGAAACCCCTCCAAATTGTCCTAGTGGCCTGGTAGAGCTACAGAGAGATGATAGTGAATGCAAGGAGTTAGCTGCCAGGTCCGTGAGTGAAGAGGAATGTGAGAAGGAGGGTGGTGAATGTTTCTACCTCAAAGGAGGAGTATTGTGGCGTAGATGGAGACAGCCACACAGACCAATCGATGACGGGGCTTGGGACGTCCACCAAGTAGTAGTCCCCAAACCTTGTCGTAGAGATATCATGGAAATGGCACATTGTATACCATTGGCAGGACACCTAGGTGTGAGAAAAACTCTAGACAGAATCAGAGCCCACTTTTACTGGCAGGAATGCGTGCAGATGTAGTGGAGTTTTGTAGAGTGTGTCACACTTGCCAGATGACAGGAAAACCCAATCAGAAGGTGCCTGTATATCCTCTGGTGCCCTTGCCCGTTTTCGAGAATCCTTTTTCTCGGGTGGTAGTGGACATTGTAGGCCCATTGCCTAAGACTTCCCAAGGTAACATTTATTTATTAACTATCATGGACATGGCAACTCGCTACCCAGAGGCTATACCCTTAAGGACTACCTCTGCTCCAACTGTCATCAAGGAACTGCTCAAATTCTTCACTAGAATGGGTTTCCCCCATGAGGTGCAAAGTGATCAAGGAACTAATTTTACCTCTAACATTTTCCAGCAGTCCCTGAAAGAGTTGGGTATCGAGCATGTTAAGTCTAGCACCTACCACCCAGAGAGTCAAGGGGTTCTCGAACGATATCATCAGACATTAAAGGGAATGTTACGTAAGTATTGTACAGAGACCGGAGTTGAGTGGGATAAGGGGGTACCTTTTCTTTTATTTGCTACTCGTGAGGTTCCAACTGAATCCCTGGGTTTTTCCCCTAATAAGCTAGTTTTCGGTCACCAGGTAAGAGGTCCTTTGCAACTATTGCAGGATAGCCTAGTTGGCCAGGAGGGGAACCAAAACCTCCTCAAGTATGTTTCAGATTTCAAAACCCGGCTGAGATCCTCATGTGAGTTTGCTGCTCAAAACTTGACCGTGGCTAAAAGCTCCATGAAGAAATGGTATGACAGAAAAGCCCGTGAGAGGGAGTTTAAGCCCGGTGATGAGGTTTTGGTCCTGCTCCCCCTTTTTGGCCAACCTTTATCTGCCAAGTTCAGGGGCCCATATAAGATCATTCGGAGGGTGAGCATTACCGATTATCTAGTAACTACTCCAGACAGGAGAAAGCCCACGCAAGTATTCCATATAAATATGTTGAAACCCTACCATAGGTCCCCTGATTCCTCTCTTCCAGATTCTCCCACTGTGGCAGTGAATGTCAGGACCTGTGGACAGCCTGGTGCGGACGAAGTCTTCAGTTCTCTTACTGACTCGCAACAGACTGTTCCAGAGCCTGAAGGTATCCATGCAGACTTTGACTTGTCATGTAGCCTATCCAACTTTCAGTATAATTCAGTGGCTTGGAGGGAATTACCATCTAAACTATGTCATCTTCCCTCTGATCAAGCGAACCAACTAATCTCTGTTTTATCTCAGTCTCCCAGTGTGTTCTGTGATACTCCAGGGCTCACTTCTTTGGCCTTGCACGACATCGACGTAGGGGATGCAACTCCCATTAATCTATCCCCCTACCGTGTCTCACCACAACGCAGGAGTATACTGCAGGTCGAGCTTGACTACATGTTGTCAAACAAGCTGATCAAAAGGGCCTTAAGCCAGTGGAGTAGTCCGGTCATACTTGTGCCAAAGCCAGACGGGAGCCATAGGTTTTGTAGGGACTATAGGCAAGTTAATGCTGTCACAAAGAACGATACCTACCCACTGCCACGGATCAAAGATTGCATTTACCAGGTTGGCCTCATGCAGCAGTAAGTTTAACTTAATGAGAGGATTTTGGCAATTAGCTCTCCCTTGTAGCGAGGTAAATATCATGCTTTAGTAGTGCGATGTCAAGCCTTCAGCTGTGAGATGCCTTGCAGTTCGAGTAACGCTCCAGCTACGTTCCGGCTATGTTCTGATGTGGTACCTGGAGACTTTGCCTACTTTGGGTGATATCCTTATTATATCCTCATTATACTCTTGCTGTTGCCAATCTGGTGGTGAATCTATTTATGTATTATGTTTCATATTATGTACTATACTCCTTAAACTCTTTTCTAGGGGGGAGGTCTGACATACGGAGCCCTGTATGTTAATTTAAGAGTTAGAATTAGAGTTGAAGGAGGTTCAAACTACCCAAACGGCGAAGCAAACTAGCGAGCGAACTAGCGAGTGGGAAACCAGCTAGCCCGCATACCAGCAAACAAGCCTTCACACCTGCGTGCGTCATAGGGGACCCTGCAAACTACCCGACGCTATGACGTATGATCGACGCCAGGAGCTGTGAATGGACCAGGCACCTGTTATGCAACTCGAGGAGCTATGATTGGAGCGCGCACCATCACTCGCCTCCTGATTCGTTCCTAGACCATCATTGTTTAGTATATAAGACCCGAGTTGTGGGCATTCAAATCAGTCTCATTTGGAGTTGGGGAAGGTGAACTTGCAGCTGGAGGAAGACGGGGTGAAGTATTATAATGGGATTGTGACTGTCAGTCAGATTATATAAGTGTGTGTTAAGTGTGAGTGATCGGTGTAAACACTTACGTTATGTTGGTTAGTGAGATATGTGATTGGGAATTAACGTTAATGCTACTATTATGTGTTTAACTATTTGATTGCGAATTAACGTTAACGCTACTATTATATACGTAACTATTTGAATGGGAATTAACGTTAACGCTATTATTATGTACTTAACTATTTTAGTTGACTAACTTGTGGACTAAAGCAACTCTTTAAGTAATTGGGTTATGATGAAAGTAATACTATTGTTTGATATTAATACTTACGAGTTCTTTCATTTTCTTTTAATTAAGCTTACATTGCTTAATGGTGCTTAGTATGGTGATGCTATTGTCTCATATTAGTAATATCGCCTTAGACTAACATGGCTGTGTTAATATTACTTATAGTGATTTCCTAAGTTGAAGAAAATTCTTTTGGCTTCAAAATATTATTTTTGCTTTTCATATTATTTGAGTGAGACCTGAATCGAATCTATGAAGCGATCCTGTAACTTTATTTACTCATAATCAAACCTCAATGTTACGTGGTAAAGAAATACATTTAACTAATTATTAAATATATATCTAACTTTATATGTGACTTTGATATTACTCCTGATGATAACGTAACCAAGAATAATTACATTAAATATAAATAAAAGGACATATAAGAAAACTATCTATTCATTTCAAAAAGGGTAAGAGACAGAAATATTCTTACTTTAATATTTATCTTTCAAGACTTTTTATAAAGTTAATAGTCCTTCTTTAGATATAACTTCTTCGGTTCATAACCATAGCCTACTAAGCTTCGGTTAAATAATAATTCTTTATAAATACTACATGACTTTAATTAGTTTCAGTATTTTTCCATAATTAAAGAGTATCAGTCCATAAAGGATACTAAGTCCTAAGATCCAAAAGGAAAGGAAGCAACAACAGGAATTATTTTATTAGATTTTACTTTTGTTTTGCCTTCAGCTGACTGATACCTTAATATATATCTCTGTGCTATCTAGATTCATCAAGTTAACCACTTGAGGATCAAGATACGTAACAATATATATATATATAGATGGATTTACATATAGATAAGTAGGTAGATATTAGTGTACAGTTAAATACGATGGATTGAATGAGCAGGTAAACGAATGGTATATAGTATGTGTCTAATTAATTATTTGATTAGTGTAAATTTGTCTGGTTACTTATCTGAGTTTCAGTGATATATATCTAAAACATAGGTAAGGAAATTTGAGTCTGGCTTCCCTCACTGTTTCTGTTTGTCTCACCTACACAGAGAGTAATACAGCTAGCTCTCACAAACACCTCCTCCAACTATTAATTTCACTACACTAAACAAGCACACCAAACTTCTTTCAAATACACACTAAAGAGTCGAGACACACACACACACACACCTCCCTGCCCACCCCAAACCAACTTCCAGAAGCACATCCATACTCATATTACTACTCGCCGTTCCATCCACTCACTCATAGACAACACGCAGCTGCAAGCACGACCTCCCGAAATCCATCCTTCTGAATCCTCCCTTCCTCGCGAGGACAGAGTCCACCTGGCCAGGCTGAGTTGCGGACACCATCCAGCTCTTCTGAGCTATCAGAAGAGACTGGATGACTCAGTCGTCGACACCTGCCCGGATTGTAACACAGCACCCCATACCATACAACACATCATAGAAGACTGCATTTCACACAACCACTTACGCAAACAACACAATTTACACTATTTGAGAGCTCTGTGGGAAAGCCCGACCGTGGCCGTGGCCTTTCTCAAGGACTCGGGGCTGTTCGGCCAGGCAGCTTAGGGAACAACAACAACAACAACAGTATTGATTGATGTGTCTTACTTATGTACGTGTTCTACATGATATTCAGCACCAGACATTTGTTTAACCTTTTCATTCACAACAATCAGTTATTGAAGATAATCACTAGATAGTAGTGATTAGTTTTAAAAGTCATATTTGGATTGAAAGTGTTAAACTTAATTAGTGAACTCATTATTGCATGTTAGTTTGTATGTTTTGTGTGACAAGAATCAAATGATTGCTAGCATTATGAACGCTAAATATGTTATTATATTGTGTAGCCTGATTAATCAATGATTTAACATAAACGTTCATTAAATTAATCTCAATACAACACTAACTTGTAAATTAAGTTTCAATAAATAGTAGGTACATGTTGCAAATTTCAAACAGATAAGAACATTTAGGTCATGATTAACTATTTGATATTTTGTCATGTATTTTATGAATCGACACCATCAATTTAGATACATTGGTCATTTAACATTTGCTTAAAACAAAATGAACTGAATACTTTAGTTAAAGATAAATATATATATTGGCAACAATTATTACTTATTTGTATCCCTATTTTTAGAGTGTGTCCATCTTGAATATACAAAATCTTGCAAACACTAAAACTAAACTAAACTATAAATATTGCCTAAATAAATCATTAGCTGATAACCTGCAATGTTATGTTGCATTACCTTATCCCCAGCAGTCCTCATGTGTGTATAATAGCCTGAGAATGGTATTATTTGTTTCACGTCATAGAACTGCCAAGATAATGTCCCTCTCTAGATTAGGTTTTCTGCAACGATTTATTTTGACTATACATTCCTAAGTCATATTATATATACAATCATTAGAATTTTCAAGTCTATTAGTTTAATTGATCATTTTTGGACAATACTATATTATCTAGCTTGGGTTTAACCCTCAAACGACGGCGATGTTTGTAACGTTTAGGGCCTGTGTGGTGGGCAGATTTACCCTAAACGAGCATCATTCCATGCTCTTTTTCATGCATAAACAAGAGCCAGAGCGTAATACAATTATGTATCCGTAAAAGGGCGAAAGTAGAGCTTTCCAATGACACCTGAATCATCCTTGTACGACAACGGGTTCGCTTGCAACAATGTTGCAACGCGAGTACAAAAACCCTAAAATACGGTAATTTCCCGAGATTTTACCCTATATAGCGAGACGAGGGATATGTACAAATGTTGTGGTGCTATCAGTGGCGGGACTGTGTCACGCTGAACGGTCAGAGCCCGCCCGCGCTCCTCCCACCCCGTTTGACTCTCTCATATTGCCGATAATTGCGCAACATTCCTTGCTACTTAAGTTGTCAGCCGCCTTTGGGCCTAGGTTCTCTAATGTTACTTAAGTCGTCAGCCGCGAAACAAGGGTTAATACACATTCACATGAGTGTACCAATATACCTATGACTGTAATACACTATACAAACAGACGTGGGAAATATCCTACATATGTTTTTAAAATGAATCGTGAAATTATATTATGTTATTTCAGGATATTATTTAATTTTACTTAAGAAAACAAAACCACTCTACTAAATAATGAGGATAAACATTGGCAATAGTTTAATCATGAACATTAACAACGTGTGAAATTAAATGGCATTGTTTCTTCTTTTATCATATTATGTATTATCAATTGTTTTAGTTTTCTACATTGATATTATAGTTAATCTTGCATATAATGGTCGTTATATTTAATACACAAATAGACACAGAAAGCCTTACATACATATGATAATTTGTATAGAATAATATATCATCTTATACATCCATTATTATAATGTACAATCATGTTACAATAGACCATTTGAGAGATTGAAGTTATAATGAAGTTGGAGCTATAGACATCAATATTTACCAAAAGAAAACTAACACAAAGAGTAAAAATATACATAAATAAGCAAATAAATACGCCCATCCCCCCTTAACCCTTAATTAGCGGCGAGCATCATAAGTCGAGTTAAAAAAAGCTGGACTATGTGGCGGCGCTCGACATAGGTCGAGTGGCAATTTCAGCACGTAATGTGGCTGAGAGAGAGAGACAAGTGGTGGCAGGAGACTAGCGAGCGTATGACTGCTCCAGACCACCGCGGCGAACCTACTGACACAAATCTCAGCTCCCTCCTCCCTCTCTCACTCGCTACATACTCAATTATGTACCGAAAGTACCGAATTACCTGCTTTTTGCACTCGCGTTGCACGGTTATTGCAAGAAAACTATCCATCATACAAGGATCGTTATGGTGTCATTCGAAAGCTCTGTTTATGCCCTTTCAGGGATAGGTACTTGTTTTACGTTCTGGGTCTTATTTAGGCATGAAAATGATCACGTAAACAGCCCTATTTTGGCTAAAAACACCCCGCTGTGCGGTACATATAAATAAACCGCATAGGCCGCTCGTAAGGTGTTAAAGTTGACCACCACCTACTGTACAGGCTAAGAAAACCTTAGAGAGAGTTCGCTCCTTTAGCTTTAAAAAATAGCTTTCTAGTTTCTATGGACGAACAACTAAGAATCTATCTATCTATCTATCTATTTGCTCAGGCCCATTCCACCTTTATTATATATATATATATTTTTTTTTTTTGGGGGGGGGGCCCCCCCCCCCCACCTAGATGTGTTAATTTGTGTGGGGTTTTTTTTTCATTATTTTGTATTTATTAATTTTTATTTTCACCCTATTCGGGCTCTGTCTCGAGCCATTGTGAGTGACATTCGAGATATCGTGGCATTAACTAACGATTTATTTACAGTTCAGCGACTTTTGAGTAAATATCTAGTTGCAGTTTGTGTTTTGATTTGGCACCTCTAAGTATCTATCATATAGTTTCCTAAATATAAGACAAAATATTTCTATAAAACACCTTCATGAGGGAAATGTTTTGTAGTCGCGCTAATAAGTCATGTACCAGCTGTCATTAAGACCGGCTTGCTCTGTGCTGTATTAATGTCTGTCAGATGTTGAATAGGGTGGGTAAGTGTAGGCACATGTTTGTATATATCACTCGATATGGAGAAATGAAGCTTAGATATTGCTGATACCAATTATAATTATTTATCAAAACTTAATTACTTGGTGCCGAGACATCACTTATTAGGCCGACTGTACGTATTGTTTAGGAACATGGCTGCCATTGACAACCTGCCACTACCACAACAATATTTGATAGTTCTCTGCTGCACACTGTCCTTAATGGTGGCCACGGGATTGGGCCCAGACGAAAGTGTCAGTATAGGGTAGGTGTGAATATGTGATTATATACTCACATCTTCACTATATTCTCACCTACCCTACACTGACACTTTAGTCTGGGCCCAATCCCGTATGGGCCCCATCCGTCTGGACCCAATCCCGTCTGGGCCCAATTCCGTATGGGACCAGTCCCGTCTGGGTCCAATCCTATCTGGGCCCCATACCGTATGGGCCCAATCCTGTGAGCCCAATCATGTCTGGGACCAATTCCGTTTAGAATTGGCAGCAGTACTCTAAAGTTTCCTCAGCCACATTTACCTTGGCAACAGTGGCAGCTTCGGTCCACCATCAGCAATGGTGAAAACTCACAAGTAAAAAAAAAAAATAAAAAAAAAAAATCCCATGCTCCAGTATAATAACTCACTGCCAAAGTTTGATGTTACACATATACTGTATATTAATAAAAAAGCGTAGCCATTGTTTTCCTTATCTATTTGAAGGAATTAGCATCTTTAAGTAATGTTGGGTTAATCTTAGGAAAGTATAGTCAATATGCTGTAATGAATTAAAATATTATGATTATTATAATCACTTGTTTTTTTATTTATCCATGTTTAAGTCTTTTTTCTAAATTTGAGGTAAACGTGTAAGTAATGAGTACGCGAATGACTTAATTAATAAGGGGATAGGGTTTATATTTTGGCCGGTTTTTTAATGTATGTATTATCTGTTTTTAGTTTCCTCGTAAGACCTCCATCAAGCTTAAGAAATCACCCCCTAGATCCCCATCAAGATAAATTTGTATATTTTTCGGTAGAAAAATGTCGCAGCTGAAGGCCGGTTCCTCCTAAAATTACAGGCTCGCTAGCGCTCGACAGGAAAAAATCGAAACGTAAATGGCAAGATAGGTATTAAAACTGACAACGAAATGGAACTAAAGGTGTTAAAATCGCCAAACTAATGGGCCGAACGTCTTAAAATTTCAAAACTAATGGGGCTAAGCACGAGGGAGAAGAGGGACCAGCAAAACTACCCATCTCCTCTTAATTAATATTCTCCCAGCAGCTTATTAACCAACTTTAGCTATATAAAGTAAGTTCCTCCCTATACTTCATACACGGAGAAGATTAACGCTCGGTGACTATTTAAATACTCTAGCATTGCAGCACCACCATTCCGGGCACCTGGTTTAAGGGAGGGGGGGGGGGTGGGGGCGGATGGCCGGATTTTATTGCATGGTTATTTATTAGTTTAAAGGTGGTAGTGCAAGGGTTGAGATAAACATGGAATAATAATCGCCAACTGTACATAATTATCTTGCAACATCAATGTCACTCAAATAATTATTAACAATGGTATAAAGGATTTTGTGGATCATCTACACCGGACCTGTGACGTCACTCCGTTTGTCCACCATCCAGTCCAGGATGAGGATACTCCTATGACGTCACTATGACGTCACAGGTCCGGTGTAGACGATCCACAAAATCCTTTATACCATTGTTAATAATTATTTGTGTGACATTGCATGTTGCAAGATAATTATGTACAGGTTGGCGATTATTATTCCATGTTTATCTCAACTCATGCACCACCACCTTTAATACTTTTTTAGTTTCCTCCCTAGACCTCCACCAAGATTAGATAAACACCCCGAAGACTCCCTTTCAAGATAAATTTGTACATTTTTCGATAGAAAAAATTTCCCGGCCGGAGGCCGATAACTAATATATTACAGATTCGCTATCGCTCGCAAGGAAAAAGATCGACACCTAAATTGCAAGATAGGTTTTAATATTGACGAGGAAATATGGTAAAAGGTCTTAAAATCACATAACTAATGGGCCGAACGTCTTAAAATTTGATAACTAATGGGGCTGAGCATGAGTGAGAGGGGGGAGGAGTGCCAGAAAAACAAACCATCCCCCCTTAACACCTAACGAGCGGCCTAGGCGGTAAATAATATGTAGCCACCAGCGGGGTGTTTTTACCCAAAATAGGGTTGTTTACGTGATCATTTTCATGCCTAAATAAGAACCAGAGCGTAAAACAAGTATCTATCCCTGAAAGGGCATAAACAGAGCTTTCTAATGACACCCCAACGATCCTTGTACGACCGCTAGTTTTCTTGCAACAATCGCGCAACACGAGTGCAAAAACCATGTAATTCGGTACTTTCCCCACACAATTCACTGTGTAGCGAGTGTGAGAGGGTGGAGGAGGGTGGGATTCATGTCAGTTGGTCCACCGCGGTGGTCTGGAGCAGTCATACGCTCGCTACTCTCCTGCCACCACTTGTCTCTCTCTCTCAGCAACATTACGTGCTGAAAATGGCACACGACTTATGTTGTGAGCCGCCACATAGTCCAAATTTCTTTCACTCGACTCATGTTGCGCGCCGCTAATAAAGGTTTAATAAACGGCCAATTATTTCACATTAATACTCAAGCCGCGGCGCCCGACATATGTCGGGCGAGAGATAAGTGGCCTATCCCGCGGTGAACGACAATAGTCGGGTAAAATTTTGAGCACATTATGGGCTCTGAGCGAGAGTCCACGCATTGGGAGGACGATAGGCGGGCTCTGACCGTTCGGCCCGACCACAGAGCCGCGACTGAGCTCCCCACCACAACATTCCACACCCACGGCCTTGCGAGACAAGGAAAAAACTGGGGAAATTGCGTTATTTTAGGGTTTTTCACCTCTCGTTGCACAATTCCTACAGGATAACCCGCGGTCGTAAAAGGATGATTCAGGTGTCATTGGAAAGCTCTATTATCGCCCTTTAACGGATACATAATTGTATTACGCTCTGGCTCTTGTTTATGCATGAAAAAGAGCATGGAATGAAGCTCGTTTAGGGTAAATATGCCCGCCAGGCAGGTAGTAGAAGCTACAAACATCCCTGTCTGTAAGGGGTTAAAGAGGGCCCATCTCTCCCTCTCTCTCTGGGTTGTATCCATTCGGCCCAATTCAGCCTACTGTTTTAAGGCTTTTATCCCCATCCAGGTCTTGATTATTTCCTGGTGAGCCGTAGTGAGCCAGCATATATTTATAAATGTTTTTGACGGCAAGCTAAATCTGTAAATTTTCAATAGAAAAATGCTGGCTCGCTATCACTCGCCAGGATGAAATCGACACCTGGATGGGGATAAACGTCTTAAAACAGTAAGCTGAATGGGGCCGAATGGATACAACCCAGAGAGAGAGGGAGAGAAAGAGAGAAAACAAAGCAGGTCACCCCCCCTTAACTTCTTACTAGAACTTTCAAAATAATGGCAGGGCAAATTTCCGGCAAATGACCCTGATTATATGAACCAATAATAGATATCAAAGCTTTGTGTTCCATATATTGAATTATAATGGTACTCTTTCATACAAATAATGCCGGATTTTTTATAGTTATTTTTAATTTTAATTCATCTATCTATCTCTATCTATCTATCTATCTATCTATCTATCTATCTATATATATATATATATATATATATATATATATATATATAGATATATATATATATATGTTACAGTCAAAGTGTGAAATAAGTCATTTCGTGAAATGACTAAAACTATCAGACATTACATGTAATGTCTGTGAGGGTCAGTCAATTCATGAAATGACTGAACATTCTAGTCTTTTCGTGAAATTACGGAATTTTGTGCCCAGACATTTCACGAAATGACTAAAGTCTTTTGTTATTGTGCTTTTGACCTTTGAAAGGCGAAAGTAACTATTTTGTACTACAATTATATTCCTAAGAAAATCACAGTTTTAAAAGCACTAGTTAAAAATTAAATCACTTGGAACAACGACAACACAATTACATATTCACTTGTTTTTGCAGTTGAGGCTATTGTGGCATCCACTATCGCATAACTATTTAGATTTGAAACATTTGCATTGATTTGTTTGGCATTTTTTGGGACCATTACATGAACACTTAACACAACCTTGTCCTCCACTGATGGATGCTTTGATAACGGCTTCTCGGAGAGAAATCTCAGTGTCACTGTTAATGTCACTTTCCTTCAGCAATCTTTCAGGACAAATGTCAAACTGATTCCTGGAATAGCTTCCTTTAAGAATACCAATTTCGGTAGCCACTCAGTATTGGTCGTTCATACTCCTACTCACTATAACACCTAGGATGTTCCTTGGGTCTCCACGACCTCGATCAACCAAAGGAATGGTAAGAGCAATGTTGTCTCCTATCTCACCTGCTACTAACTCTATTCGGCTTCTCTTCACCATACGTTCTGCTTGTTGTCTCTGAGATTCACGGGCAGCTGTACATTGGGAGTTGATGCTGTTTTGAAGTTGATCAAGGTCCAATTGAAGCTGGGATACAGGTTCTGGTTCTTGTTCAGGCTCATTGATTTCGGCTCCGACTGGTTCTCTTTCAGGCTCATTGATTTCCGCTTCGACTGGTTCAGACTCTATAGCTTCTGTTTCAGGCTCATTGGCATCTGTTTCTGGTTGCTGAAGCATTATCATGAGGTCTTCTTCAGACTGGAATGAGCCGCGCTATGTGATTTTGTGCTCAAAACAGTTCCGAGACAGTTCCGAACAAGACTATTCAAACTGCGAGACAGTTCCGAGTGAAAAAATTCAAACTGCGAGGCAGTTCCGAGTGAAACTATTCAAACTGCGAGACAATTCCGAGTGAAACAATTCAAACTGCGAGACAGTTCCGAGTGAAACCATTCAAACTGCGAGGCTGTTCTGAGCGAAACTATTCAAACTACTACTTCATACTTTGCCTAAAATATAACAGTCATATAGTGTAACAAATATGACAATAAATCAGTTATTTCATAAAAAGACTAGAATGTCCAGTCATTTCATGAATTGACTGACCCTCAGACATTACATGTAATGGCTGATAGTTCTAGTCATTTCACGAAATGACTGATTTCACGAAATGACTGTAACATTTGTATATTATATATATATATATATATATATATATATATATATATATATATATATATATATATATATACTCAGGCACATTCCCATCTCTACTAGAATTAAGTCCTGACCACCTCGTTTGGATCGTAAGGTCTGTGTAGCCAGTGTATCTATGTAAATCTCTCTCTCTCTCTCTCTCACACACACATACACACACGTAAAACTCTATTAGAGTCAATATTTACACAACTACGATTCCAATCATCCTCTCTCTCTCTCTCTCTCTCTCTGTTACACACACACACACACACGTAGAACCCTATTAGAGTCAATATTTGTTTTTTTAGATTTACAGAAGAGCGACCATTACTGGCATTATTGCATGTCCACAAACATTTCAGTAATGTAAGCATGTTTCCTTCTCTTTTTTTAATTTTAATTTTTAATTTTTATTTAGGTGACAGTTACAAAGTGACGTACAATCTATCTTATTATATATCCCTTATAATTTATCTTATTGTACCAGTACCTCCCTACAATCAACATAGTTGTTCCCCAATTCGGCCATTTCAAAGTCCAAGTCTCTCACTCTAGTCCTCTGTAGCGGGGAGGACCTTGTACCGCTGAGACATAGGAGTGCAGACCTGAGAAGAGAGAAAGAGAGCCGGCATTTCATCCAAGTTATGACTTGGCTTCTATGCTGGCGCTTTCTCTCCGATTGTTGTTCAGCTAATCTGGCATAGCAGACACTTGCAGAAGGGGCCATTCCTCCCGACGATGAGAACACCAGAGGAGTAAAGTTTCCTTGATCCATGTTCAAAATTCTTTTTTCATAAGCGCATTTTTTTCTCACTTTCGTTTCTCAGGTATGCCGCCTTGAGTCCTCGCTCTTGGGTTGAAGATTCTGATGTCGAAAAAAGCCTGTTGTCCCCTCGTCCAAAAATCTTGAGCACTTACGTCCACTCTTGCTTCATTTGAAGTATTTGCAGTATTGTGGGCCAAGCGCTGTCTGTCCATAGGCAGTAGGTCCGGTTCGATTCTGACATCATGGCACTCCTCGTCCATCATTAATTTTGTGCAGTGATGTATCGTACTTCATCATGCCGGGTACATATGAATCCTCCTTTCTTACAGGTCATACAGTGGTCTGAGTTGTTAATTTCACCACATTCACATATCAGCGGCAGGTTCGAAACTGGCCACCCATACCTCAAGGCTACGGCATCATTGAATTCTTGTTTATTTAAGCTGAAACCTTTTTTCCTTTATTGGTAATGAAGTGAGCCTATTTGAAGCCCTCGTGTCTTGAGCCATCTCAACTCTCATTTTCAGTATTCACTACATTCGCTCTTAATTTGTTATAGTCTCTCTCTCTCTCTCTTTCTCTCTCTCTCTCTCTCTCTCTCTCTCTCTCTCTCTCTCTCTCTCTCTAAAGGAAGCTAAGGATGAGCTCTCCAAACCACTGACATTGCTATTCAATGAATCCTTGCAGTCTGGGACTATGCCTGATCAGTGGAAGCTAGCCAACGTAACACCGATATTCAAAAAAGGCAGCAAATCCCTACCCAGTAACTATCGTCCAATTAGCTTAACCTCAATTGTATGTAAAATGCTAGAAACGGTCATAAGAGACAGACTCGTAAATCACTTAGAGGCAAATAACTTACTTAACCCCTAAAAGTCGGCGCGCAACTTAAGTCGAGTTAAATAAAGCTGGACTATGTGGCGGCGCTCGACATAACTCGAGTGGCAATTTCAGCACGTAATGTTGCTGAGAGAGAGGGGCAGGAGAGTAGCGAGTGTATGACTGCTCCAGACCACCGCGGCGAACCTACTGACACGAATCTCACCTCCCTCCTACCTCTCTCACTCGCTATATACGGAATTGTATCGGGAAAGTGGCTAATTACATGCTTTTTGCACTCGCGTTGCACGGTTATTGCAAGAAAACTAGCCATCATAAAAGGATCGTTATGGTGTCATTCGAAAGCTCTGTTTATGCCCTTTCAGGGATAGATACTTGTTTTACGTTCTGGGTCTTATTTAGGCATGAAAATGATCACGTAAACAGCCCTATTTTGGCTAAAAACACCCCGCTGGGCGGTACATATAAATAAACGGCATAGGCCGCTCGTAAAGGGTTAAAGATACTCAACACGGCTTTCGTAAAAAACGTTCCTGTTTAACAAACCTCTTAGACTTCTTCCACGATATCCTCAACCTCTACGATGAGAGTAAAGCTGTAGATATTATATACCTTGATTTTCAAAAGGCCTTTGACAAAGTTCCCCACAAACGTTTACTGCTAAAAGAAAAAGCGCATGGAATACAAGACGGTGTGTTGAAATGGATAGAAAATTGGCTCAGCGACAGAAAGCAAAGAGTAGTCATAAACGGTAAGGCATCTAAATGGACCAATGTAAGTAGCGGGGTACCCCAGGGATCGGTACTAGGACCAATTATCTTTCTAATTTACAACGACATAGAGGGTCTCACCTGTACAATCTCAAAATGTGCTGACGATACAAAAATTGCAAATAGCGTACTCTCAAAAGAACAAGTTGACGATATGCAACAATCTAGATAAATTGTCATATTGGGCCCAATTTGGCAAATGAGTTTCAATGCAGATAAATGTAAAGTACTACATATCGGATACCTAAATGAGAAAGCAAACTATTCGATGAATGGCACTCAGCTTAAGAATGTAAACAAAGAAACCGATCTGGGAGTAACAATATCGAGTAACCTAAAACCGAGTCAACAATGTTCAGAAGTTGTATTGGCTTTATAGGCAGGTCATTTGAGCATAAATCCAAAGACGTTATCCTAACCCTTTACAATTCCTTAGTCCGCCCTCTTCTGGAATACTGCGTTCAATCCTGGTGCCCTTATTACCAAAAAGATATAAACAAGCTAGAACGAGTTCAACGTAGAGTTACCAAAATGATACCTAGCCTAAAGAACAAGTGTCGAAGAGCGTCTTAGAGAATTAAATCTATTTCCTTTAACCCAGCGCAGATTAAGAGGTGACTTAATTCAAGTGTTCAAAATCATCAAAGGCATCGACAATATGAACTGTAGTAAGTACTTCACTATCGACCAATCTAATTATACGCGGGGAAACGGTTGCAAAATTATTGGTAAATCTTTTAACTCACACGAATCTAAGAATTTCTTCTTCAATTGAGTTGTCAACTTGTGGAATGGCCTTCCCCGAGACGTTATAGACTGCAGCACCGTTGATTCATTTAAACTCCGCTTAGACAAATATCTCGCATCAAACCCGCGACTGACTGCTGTTACGACTGGGGTTCAAATATATCAGGGCTCTTATTCATTGGACTAGTAATGGCATAAATGTTACAACGGAAAGCACTAGCTCCAACCTCTGATGTATATTCCCAGTGAACAAAGAACACAAATACTCTACAGAGTTCTATATGCAATAATAGGCTATCAAACTCTCAATAAAATGTGCGTCTACTCTAGGCTTAATGTTGTGTGAAAACAGCCTATTACTACCTATAACCGAAGGTGCTTGGTTATGGTATGCAAAGTAAGGTGGTAAGAGAAGTTACAGCTTACGTTACTTTAATCAATAAATGTCAGGCACTCCTGCATGAAAGAAAGTGCACTAAAGTCCTTCAACACTAACAAGGAATCTTCTTTAAATGTTAGATGCTATAAAGATGGTCGTATCGGAAATGGAACCCAAAAAGGCAGGCAGCGGAACAATGCTCGTGCAGGCTATGCACACAAAAAGGCAGAATATATAATGCTGTCGGAGCCAAGAATATCCTAAACACTACAACACTAATAATAATCGCCACGACAATGCAGTATTCCTATCCACAAAAAGAGCCTAAGTCGTTTGTGTCTCAATACATCAAACTAGGCTGCGAAATGCTTGTGTAATCATAAATGGGTATGCATAAAAAGAGTAATTAGGTTAATATACTTAATGTCTACTGTGACTGATAAAGTCTAGCTAGAGTCAATGATACGAGATACTGGTGCGCATGGCATGCTGCATAGCCTAGTGCAAATCTCAAGTCTGTGCGTCAAATATTACGTTATAATGAAGGGTAGCTCTCTTGAGAAACCTTAATACCGAAGTATTAAGCGTTCTCCTGGCGTACCTCAAAGACAAACAATCGAGACTAGAACAGTGCAGAATGGTATAGGCAAAAAGCCCTCATTCGTGCATGCTCTATTCTCAATGGCACACAGACTAGAATTTACTCAATCAACTCCAGTTCTCAGGTATGTCGTGCCGCTTTTAACTGAAGCCAGCACTCATAGGAAACAATACCTATAATATCAGACTCCTAGTCTAGCATTATCTAATCCAGCAGAACACTAATACCTAAAGGAAGCAGTACTAAACAATATAAATGCCAACCAATGCTTCGTGATCCACTTATCTTAACAACTAACATACATAGGCTATATCAGACCTTAACACACAATACAACTGGCCAGCATGAAGCTGATTTTGCAGAGTTAACCAGAGGGGATATAATATTAATAAAAGGTGGTGAAAGATATGGAAAATGAGAGAGATAGGCAGAGGAAAAGATTCTCAGGTACGGAGCGGGGACAGATAGCAAGGGAAAAAAGATGGGTGTGTTCTAGAAACCAGATCTGAGGGAGAGAGTGGCGAGGAACTGTATATATACTCGCACCAGCTCGAGCCGCGTGGGAAAAAAGTGGTTACAAGTCATTTAGCCACTACCAAAGTAGCTAGCAAAACATTACGTCACCAAGCATGGTAAAGAACTCCCTCAACCAATCCCCACGAGGCCAGCCAGCTGTGACGTCATCGAGCGGGGCAAAAACACTACGCGCCCCCTCTCACTCTGTTCTACTCTCTCTCTCTCTCTGATCTTATCATTACTAGTTAAGGATAAAACATATACTTTACAATTAAATATATAAAGCCTTGACATGGGTGAAAAGAAAAAGCCTTTCTGGACTGCCCATGACACAAGCTTTCATATGAAATAAAGCACACTCTAATACATAAACTGTAGCCCCATCCACTGCCCTGGCGATCCTAGCGGGTCACTGTAGGACAAGCCATGCGGTTCTAACGGAGTGGTTAACGTCACACCCCCCCAAGATTTTTATCAGAGGCCCCAAGGCTCACAAAAATCTGATGGTTAGAACCCATGCTATATCTCCACTTCCCATCACCCAGCGGCAGTAAAAATCTGGCACAGTTCTTCAACAAAACATTTTTCAAAATTATAACCCTCCCCAACACCATAGGTTAAATTATATGTAGTTATGCTCCTCAAGAGCGAGCTTCTCTAGCCCAGCATTCTGAGAGGAGTGCAACTCAAAATTACTGCTATAACATACTAACAAAATTCAACTATCAAAGAAAGAGTTTTTATTTGATTTTGTTATGTTTATAATTTGTTTATTTCGGCTGCACTATAGGGGCAAGCCTAGTTTTTCTTCAATACCAAACGCTCAACTCCTGCTTTACGACCCAATACGCTGGGCTACAACCGCGAGCCAACAAGCACCAGCGCAAAATACTATTCAAACTAAAGCAGGAGGCTACCCGTGTGTCAATCTACCCAGGATCATATACCCTTGAACGACCATCTGCAACCACGTTGTCACAACCGGCAATATGGCGTATGTCCAGGTTATATACCAATAACCTTAGTGACCACCTGGCCAGCCTCATATTCCGATTGTGAAACTGCTCCAAGAACTTGAGAGGGTGATGATCTGGGTAAACTACAACGACTGGACCATAGGCTGGAACATAGACCTCGAAATGCCCCTGCACAAGCACAACCGCCAGCAGCTCCTCCTCGACAACAGAGCAGCTCCCCTGGGCCGAATTGTACTTCTCCGAGCAGAAACTAACAGGATGCTCCAGCCCATCATCGTCCTTTTCCACAAGGACGGCACCAGCCCCCACACCACTAGCCTCCGTTGCTAGTTGGAAAGGTAGGCTAAAGTCAGGGGCCCTGAGGATCGGGTGAGTGCACAACAGGTGTTTTACTTCTCTAAACACCTTCTCACACTCAGGCGCCCATTTGAACTTCTTATCCTTCCAGTTATCCTCCACCTGAGCTTGACTGTCCCGTTCTCCTTCTCCACCTTGACTGCTAAACGTCATCACAGGCACAGTGAGAGGCTCAGGGGGGTGCCTCCCATACTCCTTCATGGGATTAACATGACATAACTGATTGTGCTTCCGCCTGTCTGGAGTGGCTACCAAGTAAACCAGGTCCGATAGCTCCTCCACCACCCTATAAGGACCAGCGTACTTCGCGGATAAGGGGTGACCTACAAGGGGCAGTAGAATCAACACCTCCTGACCCACGTGAAACTCCCTGAGTTCAACCTTGAGGTCGTACCTGTCCTTCCTGAGGGCCTGAGAGCTAGTCAAATTACGGCCAGCCAACTCCAGACTGCGCAACATCCGTTCTCGACTATTGAGGACACACTTGAGCATAGAACAAGGTTTTTCTGCGCCCTCCCATACTTCTTCAACCATATGGAGAGGTCCTCTGACACGGTGTCCAAAGACGAGCTCATTAGGGCTGAATCCCAAACTCTCCCCAGGTACCTCCCACACAGCAAACAAAACACATGGCAGGCCAAGATCCCAATCCCTCCCACTCTCAAAGCAACAACAACGAAGCACAGATTTCAAGGCTGAGTGCCATCGCTCTAACACACCCTGGCTCTCCGGATGATATGCAGATGACACAACCCCAACAATCCCATGCTGCGGCATTGCTTGGACAAAGAGGCTAGAAGTGAAGTTGGGTCCCTGGACTGACTGAAGCCCCTGCGGGTAACCATACCGGGAAAATACACTAGCAAGCTTCGGACCACCGTTTTCGCCGACCCATTTCTCATAGGGTACGCGTCAGGGTACCTTGTTGCTACATCTCCCGACTGTGCATCACTGTCCTCCTTCAACTCTTTCGTCTTTTTAAGCCCATCCTCTGCCCCTTCAGGAACAGTTACTGGGTCTTCTCCAGACTCGAAATGTGGTCCTAATAATGAGTCCCCGAGAAGGTCCGTTGACACTAAACTCTCAACCGCATCAACTTCCAACCCCTTCTCGGTACCCTTCCTCCGCTGATCTAAAGATTGTTGACCAGAATGTGACTCCCTGGATGCAGAATCTCCGGTGACAACACACTCCATAGGCTGCCCCGGACACTTCTCAACCCACTCCTGCTCCTCCCTACTCACGTCGGCCGGCTTCTCGGCAACGACCAAGGGTGGAGCCTCAGAAGTAGGTCTCGCAAAGTCATTGCCGAGAAGGAGGTCGACGCCCCCAACAGGTAACTTCCTCACAATTCCTACATCCAGGTCCCGAGTCACACCATCAACTTCCACCTTCATTCTTACAAGCGGGTATGACCTTGTCGCATTAACTCCCTGAACCACAACCACCCGCGCCGTATTGACAGGTTTACCAGTGAAATTTCTCAACAGTGTTTGCGATGCCCCAGTGTCACGCAAAATTCTCACCTCATGTCTTCTACCCGCCCACTCCACACAACCGAGTCCCCTGTGGTCACTAAAGGCATCACGGACAGGGAATAGCCTTCCGGATCCTTCTGCACTGGCAGTGTATTTACCTCGGAAGAAATGCCTCTAACAAACTCCGATGTCCTCTTGAACACTCCAATGCCGTGAGCAAAAGACACGGCTGCCGGAGGAGGTCGACTAGGGCACTCATTTGCCTTATGACCCTGGTGGCACCTAAAACACATAAATTTCGGTTTCGGCTTATACTGTGATGTAAAGGCCCCTGACTTTCACATACGGTGTGGTGGTAGGTTTGGCTTCAGTTTTAGTTTCATTGCTCTTTGGTTTAAATGTGTCATTGCTACGGGGAGGGGGAGGATAACGGTCCCTAGCACTTGCATCGTACTTCTGTGAGGACCCGCAACCCCGAATCAACGACAGCCGTAGATCAGCCATTTCTGCTGCTTCTACTAGAGTTCTTGGGTTTTTCAATCACCGCCCGTGCTCTTAAAGAACTGCTCCAACATCATTAACTGCTTAACTCCATCAAACGTTGTTACCTTCTCAGATCGGAGCCAGTTCCCCATAGCATCGGACAAGTCCCGGGCGTGTTCCAAAAAGGTGCTATCTTTCCTTAGTTACCCCGGAACTTCAAACGGTACGTTTCTGGTTGCAGTTCGTAAGCCTCAGGACAGCCTCCTTGAGATCCTCATACACAATACACGACTCCAAAGGTAACGCATCGTAGGCTTTTAACCCTTAAAAAGCGGCTCACCACTTAAGTCGAGTTAAATAAAGCTGGACTATGTGGCGGCGCTCGACATAGGTCGAGTGGCAATTTCAGCACGTAATGTGGCTGAGAGAGAGAGACAAGTGGTGGCAGGAGACTAGCGAGCGTATCACTGCTCCAGACCACCGCGAAACCTACTGACACAAATCTCAGCTCCCTCCTCCCTCTCGCTACATACTCAATTATGTACCGAAAGTACCGAATTACCTGCTTTTTGCACTCGCGTTGCACGGTTATTGCAAGAAAACTATCCATCATACAAGGATCGTTGGTGTCATTCGAAAGCTCTGTTTATGCCCTTTCAGGGATAGATACTTGTTTTACGTTCTGGGTCTTATTTAGGCATGAAAA
Organism: Paralithodes platypus; assembly: GCA_032716605.1. Taxonomy (NCBI): domain Eukaryota; kingdom Metazoa; phylum Arthropoda; class Malacostraca; order Decapoda; family Lithodidae; genus Paralithodes; species Paralithodes platypus. The sequence goes on from CM064527.1 coordinate 22,531,689, forward strand.
TGATCACGTAAACAGCCTATTTTGGCTAAAAACACCCCCTGGGCGGTACACATAAATAACCGCATAGGCCGCTCGTAAGGTGTTAAGACCCTTGCCTATTAATCTAGAGGATACAAGTGCTGCCCATTTATTCTCTGGCCACTGGTGTTCCTGGCACTTCTTCTCAAAGCGTGTGAAAAATTCTGTTACACCACTCTCATCAAACACCGGAACCAGTTTCAATAAGTGCGAGAGAGACTGCTCATGAACACGGTTACTAGCCCCAAGTCGCTGTCCCGTTGCCTCTACTCGCGACTTCTCTACATCCATGTCGGCACAGTACCTAGTCGACTCAGCTTGGATTTTTGCTAGCTCTATGTGCTCATGACTGATAGTTTTTCTCTCTTCTATCTTGGCTAATTCTATTTGCTGCTGGAGCTCACATGCCCTTTGTTGCTGCTGAAGCTTAGCTAATTCGAGCTGAAGCAATAATTCAGGAGTTAACCCTTGAGGAGGTGAAGGTGCTACAATGTTTGAAATTACCGGTGGTCCCCCCAGGGGCAACCCACCCTGCCAGTCACCACCCAACTGCGGAAGTGCACCCGGGGTCGGCAAACTACTGGGATGGCTGGGAGTCGAGTGTAGGGGAAGCATGGCCGAAGGGCTCTGAGCACTCAACCTATCTCGCTCACCAGTCACCCTGCCCAGTACACACGTTATCAAGTTATCCCTGGTCATGCCGCTAGTACCCGCATGACCGATAGCTGTGGCCAGGCATTGAAGACCGTACCGATCCATACCCTCCAACCGCTTGGCAGTAACAGGCCATTGCAAAAATATCCTAGCATCCTCCTCACAGTTCACCTGATTAACCATATCATCATACTGCTGTTCCTCAGTTTCGACATTACGTACTGTGTCTCCATTCTCCTCTGATCCGGTATAAGACATGATGCTCACAAAAATTTCCCACCTCAATATTCAGAAAAGAAGTACCCCAAACTCTTATACCTCAATATACACACAAAATTCTCGGAAATACTCAAGGGCTATACTATGTTGCAAAAAAAATTATTCTTGCTGATCCCCGCAAAATATTCTCCAAAACAACAAATGTTCCCTGCTAATAAATGTAGGTTCACCAAATCCTAGGTAAGGTCGCCATTTGTTACGACTGGGGTTCAAATATATCAGGGCTCTTATTCATTGGACTAGTAATGGCATAAATGTTACAACGGAAAGCGCTAGCTCCAACTTCTGATGTATATTCCCAGTGAACAAAGAACACAAATACTCTACAGAGTTCTATATGCAATAATAGGCTATCAAACTCTCAATAAATGTGCGTCTACTCTAGGCTTAATGTTGTGTGAAAACAGCCTATTTTTTTTTTTTTTTTTTTTTTTTTCTATGTGATTGAGGGAGGCAAAAGGCATAACTGCCTATAGCGAGTGCCTCCCCCATAGTTGAAAGAGTGACAGGGCCAAAATCAAGGGACGTTCGAGCCAAAATGCCTGGACACATGGAGTTTGAAGCAATTTAAGTCATAGGAAGAGGGAAAGACTGATTCTGGGAGAGAGTTCCAGAGCTCAGCTGTTGAGTAGAAGAAAGTTTGAGAGTAACGTTTCACTCTTGGGTTGGAGAGTTGCACAGAGTAGGGGTGGGATTGAGTTGCAAGACGGGTACCACGTGCCCTACGTAAAGGAGGTGGTATGCACTGGGATAGCTCTGAGGAACACTGATTATTATAGTAGCGATAGAATAGCGAGAGAGATGCAACATTGCGGCGGAGAGAGAGAGATTGCAGAGAGTTGGTGAGTGGACGGGAGTTAATGATACGAAAGGCCTTCCTTTCAACTTTGTCTAGGAGAGCAGTGTGAGAGGAACCTCCCCACACATGTGAACAATACTCAATACAAGGGCGCACTATGCCCCTGTACAGAGCAAGAAGCTGTGCAGGGGAAAAGAACCCCTAAGGCGGTTGAGCACACCCAGCTTCTGGGAGGCTGCCTTAGCAAGACTGGTAATATGGTCCTTCCAAATGAGAGCAGAAGAAAAAGAGACACCAAGAATATTGAGAGAAGATGAAGGGTTGATTTTTGTATTGTTGAAGAATAAGGGATAGTCCGCTGGGAGATCCTGACGGGTAGATAGATGGAGAAATTGGGTTTTGGAAGCATTAAAGTTAACAAGGTTTTCTCTGCCCCAATTGGAAATAGTATTTAGATCAGAATTTAAGAGTTCTATGGCTTCATTACGTTTGTCGTTGAGGGATTGCTGGCTGGGGCGTTCTGAAAAACTAATGGAGTAGTGTAAGGTTGAGTCGTCTGCGTATGAATGGATGGGAATTAAGGTACAGTTAAGGAGATCATTTATAAAAATTAGAAAGAGAATAGGAGATAAGACAGAGCCCTGAGGAACACCGGAGTTTATAGAGTGAGGAAGTGAACAATGGCCGTCCACAACCGCGGCTATGGAACGGCCGGAAAGGAAATTAGAGACAAAGGCACAGATGGAGGGATAGAAACCGAAGGAGGGTAGTTTAGAAATTAAAGATTTATGCCAGACTCTATCGAAGGCTTTCGATATGTCTAGTGCAATAGAAAAAGTCTCACCGAAGTCCCGAAAGGAGGATGACCAAGAGTTAGTAAGATATGAAAGAAGATCACCAGTAGAGCGACCCTTAAGGAAGCCATACTGGCGATCTGAGAGCAGATTATGAGAAGAGAAATGCTTAAGAAATTTGGAAGCAAGAATAGTTTCAAAAACTTTAGAAAGACAAGAGATAAGAGCAATTGGACGATAGTTGGAGGGTTGAGAGCGGTCACCCTTCTTTGGGACAGGTTGAATGTGAGCAAACTTCCAGCATGAAGGGAAGACGTTAGAGGATAGACAGAGACGAAAGAGTTTGCCTAGGCAGGGAGTCAGCACGGAAGCACAGTTTTTGAGAACAACAGGAGGAACACCGTCCGGACCGTACGCCTTATTAGTGTTAAGCCCAGAGAGGGTAGAAAGTACATCTTTAGAAGAGATTAGGATATTAGGCATAAGTAAGAGAGAGGAGGGCGGAGAGGGAGGAATAGCACCGGAATCATCCAAGGTGGAGTTTCTAGCAAAAGTTTGAGCGAAGAGTTTAACTTTGTCAGAGGAAGAAGTGATGGTTGTGCCATCAGAGTGGGAAAGGGGAGGGAAAGACGAGGAAGAGAAATTGTTGGAGAGGTTTTGGCTAGATGCCAGAAAGCTTGGGAAGAGCTAGAGTTGGATAGTTCAGTGCATTTATTATTGATGAAAGAGTGTTTGGCAAGTCGAAGAACAGATTTGGCTTGATTCTGGGCAGAAACATAGGAAGAATGAGAGTCTTGAGTTTTAAAGCGTCGGTACCGTTTGAATGCTTCCTCCTTATTGCGGACAGCAGTAGAACAGGCGTGAGTAAACCAAGATTTTTTAGCATTAGTCTGAGAGAAAGAGAATGGAATGTATGCTTCCATGCCCGATAGGATTACCTCGGTAATGCGTTCAGCACTCTCCGAGGGTCCTCGGCCATGGAAGCAGAAATAATTCCATGGGAAATCAAAGAAGTACTGCCGAAGAGCCTCCCAGTCGGCAGCGCCAAAGTGCCACAAGCGCCGCCGGCTAGGAGGATCGGGTGGCTGTACTGGAGAGATAGGACAGGTGACAGAGATAAGTTTATGGTCGGAGGAGCCCAAAGGAGAGAAAAGATCGACAGTATAAGAAGAAGGGTTAGAAGTTAGAAACAGGTCAAGAATGTTGGGCCGATCTCCGATGCGATCCGGGATACGGGTGGGTTGCTGAACTAACTGCTCTAGGTCATTTAGGATAGAAAAGACGTAGGCTTGTTCACCAGGTGGATCAGTAGTGTGAGAGGAGAGCCAATGGCGGTGGTGAACGTTGAAATCTCCTAAGATGGAGATTTCTGAGAAAGGAGAAATGGATAGAATGTGTTCCACTGTAGAATTTAGATAGTCAAAGAATTTGGGAAAGTTGGTAGAGTTAGGGGAAAGATAGACAGCACAGAAATATTTAGTAAGAGAATGACAGGAAAGTTTGAGCCATAAAGTTGAGAATTCAGAGGAGTCGAAATCGGGAACACGAGAGCAAGTGAGTTTGTTGTGCACATATGCACAACATCCGCCTTTGGCTTTGAAACTAGGATAGAGAAAGTAGGAGGATACAGAGAAGGGGTTGCTGGATGTTGCTACAGACACCTGAGTTTCGGTGAGGAAGAGAAGATCAGGTTTGTAGGAGGAGAGATGGTGCTCAACAGAGTGAAAGTTAGAGGAAAGTCCGCGAATGTTGCAGAAATTAATAGAAAGAGTAACAGGCCGAGGTCCAGGTAACCGAAGGTGCTTGGTTATGGTATGCAAAGTAAGGTGGTAAGAGAAGTTACAGCTTACGTTACTTTAATCAATAAATGTCAGGCACTCCTGCATGAAAGAAAGTGCACTAAAGTCCTTCAACACTAACAAGGAATCTTCTTTAAATGTTAGATGCTATAAAGATGCTCGTATCGGAAATGGAACCCAAAAAGGCAGGCAGCGGAACAATGCTCGTGCAGGCTATGCACACAAAAAGGCAGAATATATAATGCCGTCGGAGCCAAGAATATCCTAAACACTACAACACTAATAATAATCGCCACGACAATGCAGTATTCCTATCCACAAAAAGAGCCTAAGTCGTTTGTGTCTCAATACATCAAACTAGGCTGCGAAATGCTTGTGTAATCATAAATGGGTATGCATAAAAAGAGTAATTAGGTTAATATACTTAATGTCTACTGTGACTGATAAAGTCTAGCTAGAGTCAATGATACGAGATACTGGTGCGCATGGCATGCTGCATAGCCTAGTGCAAATCTCAAGTCTGTGCGTCAAATATTACGTTATAAGGGTAGCTCTCTTGAGAAACCTTAATACCGAAGTATTAAGCGTTCTCCTGGCGTACCTCAAAGACAAACAATCGAGACTAGAACAGTGCAGAATGGTATAGGCAAAAAGCCCTCATTCGTGCATGCTCTATTCTCAATGGCACACAGACTAGAATTTACTCAATCAACTCCAGTTCTCAGGTATGTCGTGCCGCTTTTAACTGAAGCCAGCACTCATAGGAAACAATACCTATAATATCAGACTCCTAGTCTAGCATTATCTAATCCAGCAGAACACTAATAACTAAAGGAAGCAGTACTACACAATATAAATGCCAACCAATGCTTCGTGATCCACTTATCTTAACAACTAACATACATAGGCTATATCAGACCTTAACACACAATACAACTGGCCAGCATGAAGCTGATTTTGCAGAGTTAACCAGAGGGGATATAATATTAATAAAAGGTGGTGAAAGATATGGAAAATGAGAAAGATAGGCAGAGGAAAAGATTCTCAGGTACGGAGCGGGGACAGATAGCAAGGGAAAAAAGATGGGTGTGTTCTAGAAACCAGATCTGAGGGAGAGAGTGGCGAGGAACTGTATATATACTCGCACCAGCTCGAGCCGCGTGGGAAAAAAGCGGTTACAAGTCCTTTAGCCACTACCAAAGTAGCTAGCAAAACATTACGTCACCAAGCATGGTAAAGAACTCCCTCAACCAATCCCCACGAGGCCAGCCAGCTGTGACGTCATCGAGCGGGGCAAAAACACTACGCGCCCCCTCTCACTCTGTTCTACTCTCTCTCTCTCTCTGATCTTATCATTACTAGTTAAGGATAAAACATATACTTTACAATTAAATATATAAAGCCTTGACATGGGTGAAAAGAAAAAGCCTTTCTGGACTGCCCATGACACAAGCTTTCATATGAAATAAAGCACACTCTAATACATAAACTGTAGCCCCATCCACTGCCCTGGCGATCCTAGCGGGTCACTGTAGGACAAGCCATGCGGTTCTAACGGAGTGGTTAACGTCACACTGCATTTGTAAATGAATAACTTTATTTTATCCCCCCTTCAGTTTCTAACCCATCTGTCCCCTACTAACTTCCTAATCCTGCCACGGACATTAGTTCTAGGGCAGTAGTTCCCTTTCCAATGTTCCCTTACCCACTCTAAACCACTGTTTGGACACTTGATCCTCAGTGTTTTGGAGGACAAGCAGCCTAGAAGGGTCACTAGACCTGTTGTTGCTTGATTTCCTTTGTACTCCTTTGTACTCTCTCTCTCTCTCTCTCACACAACCAGCCTTTGATATCAAGTCCGTTTAATGGGAGAGGGGTCGTTTTTCTAAACCCCCTTCTCTCTCTCCTCATGTTTAAGCCCAATTTGTTTTCAGATTTTAAGATGTTTATCTCATTAGTTTGTCGATTTTAAGACCTTTCGCCCCATTTCTTTGTCAATATTAATACCTTTTGTGTTATTTAGGTGTAGATGTTTTTCCTGGCGAACGTCAGTGAGCCTGTAATTTTGGAAGAACCGGCCTACTGTATCGAAAACAATGTACAAATTAATCTACAAGAGGAATCTAATGGATTTTTTTTTAAGTTTGACGGAGGTCTGGGGAGGAAAATAAAAACAAAAAATTATAATAATAAATAAATGAAAAATCAACCAAAAAGTTAACCATCTCCCTTAAAGCTCAAAAGAAGAGGGATTATGTTTGTTCTATCTTGCTTTATTTTAGGAGGCTTGAAATTACAGAAAAAATAAATGGACGTTGTGATAGAAACGTCAATACACACGTAGATATATTATATCTATGTGTATATTTATGTTTCCATAACATCCATGTATTGCTTCTGTAATTTCAAAGCTCCTGAAATATCGAGATAGATCAAACATAAGCCCTCCTCCTTTGAGTTTTAACCCGGCACGACGGCGTCAAAGCTCTTAAAGGTGGTGGTGCATGACATGGGCTCTACTTATAATGGGAAATACCAACATGTAAGTAACGCACTTTGAGTGTTATTATTAAATTTTGTCAAACAATAATCTCAATATATCAAATGTTATACCTTGCGGAAGGTGTGCATGATTTGGAGTTAAGGCGATCTTCGTGGTGACGTCACACCAGGCAAATTGGTAACAATAACAGCACCAAGAGGATTCAGGAAGACGCCTGAGAGGCTGAAAAGCTTGACCAGCCTAGATGTCTTGTGATTTGTGAGGCTAACTCTTAGAGTCCTAGGCCTATGAGCGGTAATTTCGTAACTTTAACTTCGTTGTATTACAACCTGCACAATGGACGATGATTATGAGAGCTCCTGTGAAAGTAGCCTAGGCCTAGTGAACAATTTGAAATGCCTTTTAACCAGCGACGTGTCATATTTTTTTCTAGCTGTAGGCCCTATTTAGACGATATTATGCAGCTTAGGAAGGATTTGTGGTAGTTGAGATGGTTGGTTGAGATAGTTTGAAGTCTTTTATTGCTAGACGTCTTTCCTAAGCTGAATAAAATCGTCTAGCCTAACCTAATAGCCTAGATGCCAAAATATGATGAAAAGGAAGTCTCTGGTACTGAAGAGGTTAATTGTGCAATGCACAATAAATTTAGTTCAACCGTATGATAATCTGACCGTATCAGTTCGAACCAGAAGCTGCACAGCACCCAACAGTGGCAGAGGCGGCAGGACAGGCTCCTAAAGAGTCTTCACTCTTCAGCTTTTCCTTGGATTTATTTCATGACTCCATCCATACAATATGTGCTGTATAGGCTACTGAACATCCATGGGGACATTACACACCCATGCTTTATTGAAGAAATCGCTATGCTCATTCTCTACATGCATTGCTGCTCTTTCACCCTCATACATGCTTTTCACTGCTTCCAGCAACTTACCAACTACCGGTACTTGCTATATCTTCAGTACTTTCCACACACCTTCTCTACCTACTGTCTTAGGCTTCTCCAAGTCCATGAAGGCAGCATAAACTTCCATTTCTTCTGCAGATACTGGGTACTTCTTCACAAGGAGAAGATCTGATCTACACAGCCCTTCCTAAACCCACCTTGTTCCCCATCTACTCATTGCTCTGTTACATCACTATCCTACAGTACCAGTGATGGGTCTATTCTAACCCCCTCTTTCATTTCCCAGGTTAAAGTGCTTTCTTAGCTTGCTTCATCACTAGAACTCTCCCATTTTTATCTTTCACGCCCTTACTAGGCCTACTTCCATTGTAACCCTCCCTAACTTTCTTGACCTCCTTCCAAAACAATTTCTTCTAAATTTGTCATCTACTGTTCTCGTACTCAGGCTCACTACTCTCTTTTTCTTCACTTACATTTCCCTTTTCTGCCTCTCCAAATTTTCATTCCCTCTACTACCCAACCACTCTTGTATGCTTTCTTTTTCTCTTCAACTGCTTGTTTCACCTCCTTAGTCCACCATACTGTTTAATCCTTTCACTTCCTTCCCCTCCTCCTAACTCCTCACATGCTGGCCGTAGCACGGTTGGTAGAACACTCGCCTGTAAACCTCACGGTCAAGGGTTCGACTCTCAGGCCAACCAGGGTGTTATTGGCAGATGCCAGTGCTGTGGTGGAGGGTGCAATCTAGCAATCTGTGGCAACTGTTCACCGAAGTCACTGTTCATCAGGGCACCCACCTTAGTCCAGCTATTGGGCAGGGAGTGCATGGTTGTAAGAACTGCATCATTATCATCATGCACATAATCTCTTCCATAAACACAAAGCTCACCCCTTACACCTTCTCCATTCGCTTCAAGTCAAACCTATCTAGGTGTCTTCTACTGCTTTTTTTAACTCTTCCTGTAACCTTTTCCCTCTCTACATGGCTCCTCCTCCATCCTGCCTTACTCTATCTTTCCTCACCCACTTCGTCTGTAGCCTACTCACATATTTGCTACTACCACATTATGGTCAGACAACCCCCATCCCCTCATTGCCCCAATTACCCTCTATTATAAAACACAGATTACCTCATTCGTTCATCTATACATACAAAATCAGTCGGCACATTTCGTTCAACCATCTCTACTTCCTTTCTCCACTCCTCTCATTGTGTACCTGTACCGTACCTTTTTATCTTTCTCTGCCTGAAGAAGTGGCAACCATCAGCCTCCTCCCTACACATACGTCCACAGTTGCATAGCTTATTAACCCAGGAACTACTATGTTCCTTCCGCCAGGCACGGTATGTAACTTATCACACACTTATACACAGTATCTAGTCCAACTGGCGCCTGACCCAATGCCCGCGCTATCTCTCAACTATTCATAAGCATTCTCTAATCATTCCTATTTATTACCACTGCTCTTGCCTGTTTTACAGTCATCTCTCTATCTTTCAACACTTGTACTCCACAATCACTCCATCTCAACGGAGGTAAGTCTTCCTCCCTCCCTTTGTATCTGACTCATATACAGTACTCTCTTTGTAAGCCTTTCATCTCCAATTCGCTGAACATGTCCATACCAGCACAGGACCCTTCTGGCTCATCTCCCATCACATCCAACTTCCTTCTCTCTTTTGCCTTCAAATCCCATGTCTCAGCCCCATACATAGCTGTTGGTACAACTATCCCTTGATACATTGCACTTTTATCTTTCATTCCGAGATTTCTCACCTTCCACATACTTACCATTGCTCCGAAAACTTTCTTTCCTTCACATACTCTCTCTTTTACTTTCATTTCCACACATGTGTCCTTGCTTATCATACCTCCAAGATATTTAAAACACTCAACTTGTTCCAGTATTTCATCATCCAGTCTCACATCTAGATTCACCCTACAAGCACCTCTATTACACACCATCACTTTACTTTTATTGATGTTCAATCTCAGCTTCCCCCTCCGACATACCACACCAAACTCTTTGACTTCTCGCTGCAGTTTCTCTTCAGAATCCGCTACCAATGCTATTTTATCAGCAAACAGCAACTGGTAGAACTCCAAATATATACCACTCTTTCCTACTAAACCCAATCCTCTACCCTTAGTTCTCATTTTCACCTCCCTCACCACACCATTAAACAGCCACGGTGACATTACACAACCCTGTCGTTGACAACACTAGATGGCGACACTTTATTTATAAACGTCACTTGATTGGAGAGAGCAGCTATTCGGTACCGGTAGTTCACAGCATCTTTGAATATGGCCAGGCATCTTTTATGCTATGAATTGGTGACGATATAGGGGGCATTTTCTTGACATGTTGGTGTAGCCAGGATACTGTACTTGTAGATCAGCAGGAAAGAATGTTGTGAGGTTGAACCCATACCTGACTGCATGATTGATCATCCAGGGTTTAGATCTGTTGCATTTTGCCCGTGGAATGTTCAGGCTGTCTACTATGCTTATAGGCAACAATATGGACAAATACAAAAAAAAACTGAATGAGTAAGTGTAATGCCTTTAAAAGTACAGTACCGTACTGTAACTAGAATATGTTTTTATCATACATAATGTACTGCTGATCACAATTATTTTCTTTTCATTTATCTGAAGTGAATATACATAACTATATCAATATTTTGTCACACCTTCAAAGTTTAAAGTTTGAATTTTGTAACTAAACCAGATTCTTCAAAATAGCAAACAACAGATTAACAACATTTGATCATCTTAGCATACAGATTTTTAGAGTAGCTTTAGCCTATGCTTATTATTCTGTACCAGCTATACATATAGAGAAGTAGGTGAACAAGAAATAAATATCACTTTTGACCAGATATCATACTATAGCGTGAATTTATATACTATACTAAAACACTTTTGATAAGTATACTCAAAGGATGACCCTGCTAAAGGATAAAATGGTGCAATATGAAGTCATACTATAACAATAGGCCTACTGTACTGTAATTGAAAAGCAAGTTAGAAGAGGAAATACTGAAGATGTGTCAGGTGGTATAATAAGGAGCTTATATGAGTAGAAGATGGAGGGTGATGGTATGGTATGCCTATATGCATGTTAGTCTGTTTTATTGTTAGATAATGTGGAACACTAGAGTAGATAACACTATAGGTAAATCTTTGCAGTGAGGTAGGCTGTGATGCCCATCATAAACATTATGCAACACATTTTAGAATAAAAGAAACATATTTGCTTTAAAGTATGACAGATCTGTTGATCAGTTGTACTTTTCAGCATTACATCAGAGTGATTGACCTATAGCCTGGGTATGAGCAAGTGCAAACACAAAATAAAAATATTAAATGGGGACCATTTTGGGATGGGCATAAGGGGCATGTCTGGACAAAAAAAGCTGGAGGTATTCCCACCATGGTCATCCTTTAGTAGGGTATTCCTGGGAAGGAAAAAATAATATCAAAGATATTGATATTATTTCAGTAGTACCGGTATTCATAAATATAAAAATACAGGTGATACACTCTTAACCCCAAGTGAAACAGTTCAGTACCAGTATATACTGTACATTATACAACATTGAAACAGTACAGTACCAGTATATACTGTACATTATACAACATTGAAACAGTACAGTACCAGTATATACTGTACATTATACAACATTGAAACAGTACAGTACCAGTATATACTGTACATTATACAACATTGAAACAGTACAGTACCAGTATATACTGTACATTATACAACATTGAAACAGTACAGTACCAGTATATACTGTACATTATACAACATTGAAACAGTACAGTACTAGTATATACTGTACATTATACAACATTGAAACAGTACAGTACCAGTATATACTGTACATTATACAACATTGAAACAGTACAGTACCAGTATATACTGTACATTATACAACATTGAAACAGTACAGTACCAGTATATACTGTACATTATACAACATTAAACAGTACAGTACCAGTATATACTGTACATTATACAACATTGAAACAGTACAGTACCAGTATATACTGTACATTATACAACATTGAAACAGTACAGTACCAGTATATACTGTACATTATACAACATTGAAACAGTACAGTACCAGTATATACTGTACATTATACAACACTGAAACAGTACAGTACCAGTATATACTGTACATTATACAACATTGAAACAGTACAGTACCAGTATATACTGTACATTATACAACATTGAAACAGTACAGTACCAGTATATACTGTACATTATACAACATTGAAAGTACTGATAGGGTTTCACCTAACACCAGTTATACAAGTTTATAGTTGGGCATAGAGATAAGATAGAAACATGCATATATATATATATATATATATATATATATATATATATATATATATATATATATATATATATATATACAGTATATATTTACGTCTCACATTTTAATACCATTAGAAGCTATGCTATACCGTATACTTAATGCATAGTCGTGGTCATGAATGTCTGGAAATTTGTTGTAGAGATAATTATAATACACAAGATAACTATATTGGGAAACTGTTGGAACTGCACAGACAAATTACTGGGATTCACTAGTTATAGTTCATTGTCTTGTACTGTATTAGGTGTATTCTGACCACGACTGTACATACCCGGTAGATTATTGAAGCGTGGGGTTTAAATTAACAGCCCACTAACATTTTCTAGAATCTGCATAGGGCAGATTCTAGATATCAACAGTGGCTGATATCTGGAGTTAACCCGTAATGCTCTGAGAACCTGCAAAAAGTGCTTATTACCAGTATATGGAATGCAACAAAATGCAGTGTTATAGGATAATCGCATAAGGGAAATAAACTGGGAACATACTCTTTATTGCATTAATCTAATAAGTTAGTATTTCTATGAAAGGGTTAAAGATAAAACGAATTCTTACTAATTATATTTTTTATTTCGTAAGTGTCATTCTATACTTGTATTTACATGTTTTAATGTTTTAATTTAGTTTCCAACAAGCCTAGGAAATTATTAAAATTCAACAGTTTGGGAAGTCTTACATTTAATCAAAATGTCTAAAAAATACAGTACAGTATATCCTCATACAGGGGCTTACATGAATTTATACTCAATTTTATGTATGAAAGTGAAATTTGAATGATTTACAAGAAAACAAAACAAATATATATTACTGGAACAGTACTGTACAACAAATCTGAGTGAAGTTTTGAGAACACTTACCGGTAGGTTTCTCCAATTTTGGAGTTTTCTTAAAAAAAAAAAAAAAAAAAAAATATATATATATATTTTTTAAGTATGGGTGGGGGGCTTGCGACCCCCACCCAGAAAAAATATCTCAGCAAAGAAATACGAACGAACAGCCTCGGATGCGGACGGAACCTACGTTGACGAACCACGACCGACTAGGGACATTCCTTCGGACATTCTGAGAATGGCTACGTGGAATGTTAGTGGCATGAATGATGGCACAAAAGAGAGAGAGGTTCTGGAAGTGTTAGTGAATGCCAGGCTGGATGTATGTGGAATGACAGAGACCAAATGGAAAGGTTCAGATGTGAGAGAGTGGGAGTGTGGAATGGGTGTGTGCTGGAGTGAGTGAAGGAACAGCGAGAGAAGGTGCATTTTTTTTTGTAAGTAGCAAATGGAAGGAATGTGTAAGAGAGTATGGGTCTGTGGGTTCAAGGATTGTGTGGGTGAGAATGAAAGTAGGAACAAACGTGGGTGATTGTATGCGTGTATGCCCCGACAGAGGATATACTTGAAAGAAAGAAAGAGGAGTTCTGGATGAATGTGGAGGCGTGCCTGGAGAAGTTTGACAAGAACGAAAGAATATTTCTGATTGGGGATATGAATGGTAAGGTGGGTGATAGGAAAGTTGAGGGAGTGTTGGAGGGTGGGGGTACCATCAGAGGTGAATGGGAATGGTAGTGCACTTGTGGGCGTATGTGTGGGGAGGAGGCTGTGGATAGCCAACACCTTCTTCCGACACAGAATGATCCACAGGTACACGTGGAAACGGATGTTGACGATGAAGGATAAGACTGTGGTGGAACGAGAGTCATTGATTGATTATGTATGTGTGGATGAACGAATGAAGAAATCTGTGATGGATGCTAGGGTGTATAGGGATATTGGAGGGGGTCTGTCTGATCATTATGTAGTGGTAGCTAAGGGAGGAGGAAGTCAGGGAGGAGTACAGGAGAGCAGTGGAAAGACGACTAGGCGGGTTCGACCTGGAAGTTATGGAGGAAGTGGAGGAGATGAGCAAGGTGTTTAAGGATGAGATCTGTGCAGCATTTGAGGAGGTGTGTGGAGTGAGGAGAAGAGGGAGGGGAGTGAAAGGTACAGGATGGTGGACAGAAGAGGTAAGAATAGCTGTGGAAGAAAAGAAGAAAGCATATAGAGAGTGGTTGGGTAGTAGAGGGAATGAAGATTTCGAGAGACAGAAACGAGCGAGGTACGTCGATAGTAAGAGGGTGGTGAAGAGAGTAGTGAAGGAAAGTAAGAAAGAAAGAAGGAAAGTAGATGAGGAATTTGGAAGGAATCTGAGTGTAAAATGGAGGGAGAGTAAGAAACTGTGCTGGAAAGAAGTCAAGAAAGTTAGGGAAGGTAGCAAGGGACACAGTAAGGGTGTGAAAGATAAGAATGGGAGAATGCTAGCCGAGAAGCAAGAGAGAGTCAAAAGATGGAGGGAGTACTTCAATGAGTTGCTAAATGTAAGGAATGAAAAGCCAGCAAACTTAGCTGGATATGGTATGGGAGGGAGAAGAAGAGAAGTGGAGGAGGAGGTGGGGATCAGGAGGTCAGAAGTATGGGAAGCCATGAAAAGAGTGAAGTTGGGGAAAGCACCAGGAACAGATGGAGTGTGTGGGGAAATGTTGAGGTATGGTGGTGAGATAGTGATAGAATGGGTATGGAAAATGTGCAAACTAGCATGGGAGAAGGGGAGTGAACCCGATGACTGGAAGACTGGCATAATAGTCCCCCTATATAAGGGCAAAGGGTAAAGAGGAGTGTGTGGTAACCACTGTGGAATATGTCTTCTAAGCATAGTAGGGAAGGTATACAGTAGGGTAGTGATTGAGAGAGTGAGAGTGAGAACGGAGAAATGGATAGGCGACGAGCAGGGAGGTATTAGGAAGGGAAGAGGATGTGTAGATCAGATTTTTACCCTGAATTGTGTTGTGGAGAAATATCTGGAGAAGAAACAAAAGGTGTATGTTGCCTTTATGATAAAGACTTGGAGAAGGGCTATGACAGAGTGGATAGAGAAGGTTTGTGGAAAGTACTTAGAATATACGGAGTAGAGGGCAAGTTGCTGAAAGCAGTGAAGAGCATGTATGAGGGTGGAAAGGCGGCAGTACGTGTGGAGAGTGAGCAGAGCGAGTTCTTTGACCTGAATGTTGGTTTAAAACTGGGGTGTGTGATGTCCCCGTGGTTGTTTACTGTATATATGGATGGAGTCATGAAAGAAATACTATCAAGAGCAGTGGGTGTTGGTGTATCGCTGAAAAGGGAGGGAATTGAATGGAAGCTACCTATACTGCTGTTTGCGGATGATACAGTTCTGATGAGTGATAATGAATGGTAGTTGCAGGGTCTGGTAAATGAGTTTGGAACAGTGTGCGAAAAACAGAATTTGAAGGTAATTGCGGGGAAGAGCAAGGTTATGGTCTTCTAATGGGGTGAAATCACAGAGTGTGAGGTGAAGCTGAACGGTCAGGCTATGGAGATCGTCAACTCTTTTAAGTATCTGGGCAGTGTGTTGAGTAAAGATGGGACTATGGATGAAGAAGTGCGGGAGAGGGTACAACAGGGGAAGAGGGTTGTAGGAATGCTAAAAGCAGTAACAAGAAAGAGGGTGGTCAGAATGGAAGTGAAGAAGTCCTTGCATGACAGTGTGGTAATCCCGACACTGACTTACGGAAGTGAAGCATGGATGTTGGTTGAGAGACTCAGACCAAGAGTGAGAGCAGTGGAAATTAATTACATAAGGAGTGCGTGCGGAGTTACATGGAGGGATAGACAGACTAATGAGGAAGTAAGAAGGAGGTGTGGTGCGGAGGTAGATGTGCTGGAAAGTGTGAAAAGGAACAACTTGAGATGGTTCAGCCATATGGAATGTATGGAAAGCGAGAGAATGACTAAGAGGGTGTACGAGAGCGAGGTGGAGGGACAGAGGTAGACCGAATGAGAGGTGGAAGGATGGAGTGAGGAAGTACATGAACGAAGGCGGTGCTGGTTGGGGTGAGGGGCGTCGACTGACTGGGGACAGAGGTGCATGGGGGAGGTTCGTTCGTAGCCACCCCTTCGGGGATCACGGCGTCAGGCAATAAATAGATAGATAGATTGTTTTATGTCTTTAAATTAACCCAATATTTTGGTAAAGATGAAGTATTCGGGCATATCGCCCGTCTTGTTTACACTACTCACAGGCTCGCAATCACGTTCCCGTCTATTTTAACTGCCTTGGGATACAATAATAGGGTAGCCCCCCTCCCCCCCTATTACTTATTGTCATCATCATATATTTTGCCAGCAGGGGGAAAATTGCAGAATAAAAGCAGTCAAAATAGACGGAATTTAACCGCGACCGCACGACCTATGTAAACATGACGACCGTACGCCCGGATACTACATCCTTCCCCATATTTTCCCTAATATTCATAGCCTGCCCCACTGCAGCTCCAGACAGCACATATGTATAATGAAGCATTTCATCAAGAGATAAATGATCGGTAAAAATGTAGTTACTTTGGCCAGTTTTAGTGTGTGTGTGTGTTTTTTTTTACCTAAAAACCTGGTGTATCTGTATATTCAAGTAGAATATTATGGTAAAAACCTATAAATCAGTAATATACGGGCCCATTACACCGAGAATATTAAAACAACAATAGAACAAGTGGGGAGGGCTTGGCAATGATGCAGTATTCGGGCGTACCACCTGCCTTGTTTACACAACACAGACGCTCGCGATCACGATCCCGTCTATTTTGACTGCTGTGGGCTACAATAATAGGTTGACTCCCCCGATGACTTATTGTCATCATCATATCTATTGCCAGCAGGGGGTAAATAACAGAAAAAATAGCCGTCAAAATAGACGGGAGCTTAACCGCTGGTGATCAACTGTCGACCTATGTACAGTAAACATGACGACTGTATGCCCGGATACTACATCCTTCCCGATGGCTTTGAAGTTCAGGGAAATTGAGGGGTTAAGACGTTTAAAGAGTGAATATGGATAAAAACACATTGTCCAAACCTTTAATTATTTGAATAGTACATAACTACGGAAACTCGTCAAGTTTTGTAGTTACGAGATGTAATATAGACATAAAATACGATATATGCGGGTCGATCCACATTCGAATATCATCCATTCCTCAGTGTAAACACACGACTGCAGGCGGATCGCTAGCTATACCTAAAACTAACCAAACATAACGTAGGCCAATTGATTTAGGGATAGATGTAGAGTTCCGGCGTACGGTCGTCATGTTTACATAGGGCGATCGCCCGCGGTTAAGTTCGCGTCTATTTTGACGGCGATGTTTTCGGTTCTTTGCCCCCTACTGGCAATATACATGATGATGACAATATGTCATGGGAAAGTGAGGGGGGGCATGCCCCCCTTAACATATTATTGTTTCCAATGGCAATTAAAATAGACGGGAACATGATTGCAAAGGTCCGACGCCTCCCCCGCCGCCGCCGCCGTCATGTTTACATCTGTCGATCGCTGTGGTTAAGTTCGCGTCTATTTTGACGGCGAATTTTTCGGTAATTTGCCCCCTGCTGGCAATATATAATTATGATGATGACAATATGTCATGAGGGGGGGGTGAGGGGGGGCAAAGCCCCCCCTCAACATATTTTTGTATCCCAAGGCAGTCAAAATAGACGGGAACATGATGGCAAAGGTCCGATGCCACTAATGCGTAGTGTAAACAAGGCTGGCGGTACGCCCGCACTTAACATTCTTGCCTTTATTTACCCTAAAGTAAGCAAATCGCACAAAGTCGAGGTAACATTTTGCTCCGTTTCGTTTTTCTTTCAAGGGGGCCTAATCAGGGATCCGAATCATTATAAGATTGGTTGAGGGGGGGCACTCACCCCCTCAGAACTTAGTGTAATCATCATCTATGTTGCCATTACGGGGCATCAACAAAAGACAGATATGATAATTCCGCGCAGGAGTTGATATGAACGGATCGCCAGGATCGGCTAGATAGTCAACAAAACTGGGATTCAAACACAAGAAGTGGCGGATCTATCACAGACTTTACTCTTACAGGCGCCTGTGCACATATTAGTACCGTACCTAGTAATGGATTAGTACTAGGGCCCAGGGATGTACATTCTGCTTTACAGGTAGGAGTACAGTACCAGAAATTGTGTTCACGGCGAAAATATAGGCTAGTGCTAAATTGGCACCAACCAACCAACAATTCTAACCTAGTACGAAATAATCAAAATACACACATAGGCTAGCATGAAAATATAGCAGAAAGGGCAAGGATGTAGTATGCGAGTTTACCGTAAAACCGCCCGTCTTGATTACACTACACAGACGCTCGCAATCAGGTTCCCATCTATTTTGACTTACATGGTTTACAATAATAAGTTGAGGGGGGACTTTGCCCCCTCTCACCCCCCAATGACTTAGCCTATTGTCATCCTCATATATATTGCCAGCAGGGAGCAAACAACAGAACAAAATAGACGGGAACTTAACCGCAAGTTATCGACCTATGTAATCATGCTGACCGTCGGCCCGTACACCCGGATACTATATCCGGGTAGAACGTTAGAGTTCGGGCGTACCGCCAGCCTTGTTTACACTACGCGTAGTGGCGTCGAACCTTTGCCATCATGTTCCCATCTATTTTGACTGCCTTTGGATACAATAATATGTTGAGGGCTCACCCCCCCCCATGACATATTGTCATCATCATATATATTGCCAGCAGTGGGCAAATAACCTAAAAAAAAATCGCCGTCAAAATAGACGCAAAGTTGACCGCGGAGATCGCCCTATGAAAACATGACGACCGTACGCCCGGAATCTACATCCATCCCCTATATCCTTCCCCAGAAAAGTCTATGTTTAGCCTACTAATAAAAACTCATGATGGTGCACTTATAGAAATTTACCAATATCATAAGTTGTCCATAGGCTCACCTAGGCTAAGTGTAATAATAATAATAGGCTAATAATTCAATCGTTCGACCTAGCCAGTAGCCTAGCCTATAGGCTACTGCGAAAGATTAATAGCCTAAATGTCATAAACTGCACTAGCCTTAGCCTAGGGGTTATTTTAAACGACACTAGCCTACTGCAGCGTTATGAGAAACAATTTATTAGGGAAAATAGGCACCAATAGATTCGCCATATTTTTCTCCATATAGGCTAGACCTCATGGAGGATTTTCGTTATCGATAAATTGAAAAAATACCCACTTCACATACAAATAGCCTACACCAAAAATCTAAGTCAAAGATGTAAAACAGCGGGGGTGTGGGGGCGGCAGACCCCACCCATAATACTAGGATAGGTTAGGTAAGGTTGTTAGGTTAGGCTAATGTCATTTCAAAGGGGTATAGTAAACACTAGGATAGCCTAGGCCTATACCTGGTCAGAGGTAAGTCCTGCAGTAGTCTCCTTGAATGCAACCCACATTGAATTTGACGTTTCATTGCTGCTGGCCTCTGCAATGGTGAATGGTTTACCAATAGGCTATGGTAGCTGAAGAGCGATTAGAGCTGCAGGTATCTTGTGGGTGTAGATTGTAGGAACAGCCTTACTCTTTAAATATAGTCTCTTTGCCAAGCCCATTGTAACCTGTTGCTTAATAATTAATGCATCTCCTCGAAATGTAAAGTAGGTTACACATAGCCTAGGCCTACAGCTAGACTTTGGCTTTTCATTCCAAATTCTTGTCTGGTTGACAAAAACATACCATTTTCTAACATACTGTTTTTCCTCAGGAAATTTATGAAGAGACATACATGGTCCAGGTGTGTTAAAACACCCAAATACCACACAGCAGTTCGGCAAACATAAACGCTCCTGACGAGGGGTGAGGAGGCACTGCCCGTGACTGACGTGAAATTAATTCATTCCCAAATATTTTCGCACTCTATTCCTGGTGTGACGTTACACATCGTTGCCAGTGCGTGTTGTTGATAATGTTTTTTTTTGCCATTACGGAGTGATATTTTTGGTAAATTATACATAACCAGTTATTTATCAGCTCCTGTAGAACCTGTCAACCACGATAAAAAGTAAATGTGTTAATTCATGCATCACCACCTTTAAGAGGGCGTTATTTAACACCTTACGAGCGGCCTATGCGGTTTATTTATGTGTACCGCACAGCGGGGTGTTTTTAGCCAAAATAGGGCTGTTTACGTGATCATTTTCATGCCTAAATAAGACCCAGAACGTAAAACAAGTACCTATCCCTGAAAGGGCATAAACAGAGCTTTCGAATGACACCATAACGATCCTTGTATGATGGATAGTTTTCTTGCAATAACCGTGCAACGCGAGTGCAAAAAGCAGGTAATTCGGTACTTTCAGTACATAATTGAGTATGTAGCGAGTGAGAGAGGGAGGAGGGAGCTGAGATTTGTGTCAGTAGGTTCGCCGCGGTGGTCTGGAGCAGTCATACGCTCGCTAGTCTCCTGCCACCACTTGTCTCTCTCTCTCAGCCACATTACGTGCTGAAATTGCCACTCGAGTTATGTCGAGCGCCGCCACATAGTCCAGCTTTATTTAACTCGACTTATGTTGCTCGCCGCTAATTAAGGGTTAAACACGCACCCAAACCGCGGGCTTTAACCCAGGCGGCTACAAATTGATGCGCGAGTAGTACTACATGGCACCTCTCGCCACCACCCACACACACACCTCAGTCACGCGCGTACAGTCAGATACCAATTTTTTACCATGGAGACTACACGTTCCTCTCCCGTCGCCCTTCTGACATGACCAGCCCTCCTTCAGGTGGTGTCAGTGCCCGTGGAAGGCGGAGAGTGGCTGCCCAGATTGACTCCTACCTCTACGATTATAGTAGTGACTCCGATGAAGATGTTCGTGCCCCCCAAAAGGCACGTAAGGCACATACAAGTGGTACGGTACGTGCCCAAAGATCACTGGCCTTTCCCGATGTCAGTGCGCCTTCTACTGCTACCAGTACCACCTCTACCACCCACGCCGCCTTTACGGGAGGGCCTTCTGCATCGGGAGGAGGCCGCCCTTGGGACGCAGGACCTGCAGAGCGACTGGACAGAAAGGGAAGGGGAAGGTCAAGAAAACCCAGCCTGCCTCTACCCCCATCGTGCCACCACGGGCCACCCCTACCCCTGTCCCTGCCCCTGCAGCTGCCGCCGCCTCTGCAACTGCCCCTGCCGCCCCAGGGAATAAAGGGAAGGGGGTGGGCAAGAAAACCAAGCCTGCCTCTACCACCATCGTGCCACCACGGGTCGCCCCTGCCTATGCCCCTGTCCCTGCCCCTGCAGCCACCACCGCCCCAGCCACTGCCCCTGCCGCCGCAGGGACAAAAAGGAATGTGAAGGGGAAGAAAACACAGCCTGCCTCTACCCCCATCGTGCCACCACGGGCCGCCCCTGCCACCGCCCCTGCAGCCGCTACTGCTGTCCCTTCCACCTCTGCTGGCCCTTCCACCTCTGCCGGCCGTTCCGCCCCTGTCCAGAAGACGCCTCTGAGAATACGGCAGAAGAATCCCCTGACGCCCTCCAAATATGCCTCCTGCTATTCGGTGACGAAGGGGATAGTAGTGATGGGTATTTGGACGGTGAAGAGAGGGATTGGGGCGGC
The DNA here is from genome assembly GCA_032716605.1 of Paralithodes platypus. NCBI lineage: Eukaryota > Metazoa > Arthropoda > Malacostraca > Decapoda > Lithodidae > Paralithodes > Paralithodes platypus. The sequence goes on from CM064527.1 coordinate 22,553,327, forward strand.
GTGGACAGTGATAGTGAGTCAGCGGCCGATGGTGGGAACGAGGAAGGGCGTTCGTCGTCTGAGGAGGGCGACGACGAAATCCTTTATCGGGACCACGATAGTGACCTATCCGAAGGTGGCGCTGACGATGATGATGACGACAATTTGCCCATGCGTGATGCAAAAGTTCATGCGTTTGTATGGTCAGATGGGGCCGATTTCAGACCTGGCTTGCACTAGTTTGATGAAAATCAATCTGGTTCAACAGCCGATTGGCCCTGTGATGATAATGCAAGCGAGATGGATTTTTCTTGGCATTCTTTGACTTGGAGATTATGGCGTTCATTGTGGCCTGAACCAATGCCTACTTCAGGTGGGTGTGGGACAGAATGCACATGATATCTCCAAGGGCGAGTATACGAGCCTGGGTGGATACTACTGCCAAAGAATTCATGACGTTCTTTGCCCTGTTGTTGCTCATGCCTCTTTGCAAGAAGCATGTGCTGCAACATTACTGGAAACACGACCCACTCATCCCCACACCAATTTTCAACAAGTACATGACCCGTGACAGATTTTCATTGCTGCCGAGATTCATTCACTTCTCAGACAATGACAATCCTAACAGAGATGACAGAATCTGGAAAATGTGTGATGTTTCACCATGTTGATGGCGAGGTACAAGAAATACTTCACCCCTTTCCACAACTTGGTGATCGATGAGTCGCTCGTGCTCTTCAAAGGTCGTCTTGTTTTCAAACAGTATATCCCCTTGAAGAGGCACAGGTTTGGGATCAAATTGTTCGTCTTGTGTGACGGTGAGACCGGCATAGTGCTTGATATGATCGTCTATACTGGAACTGATATAGACGTGCCAAGAGTCGCTGCCAATGACCCCTTGGTCTTGTCTGGGGCCATCGTGAAGAAAATTATGGAACCATACATGGGCAAGGGGCACACATTGTACACCGACAATTGGTATACATCTCCTGCTCTCTGCCAGTTTCTACATGACAACCAAACGGGGTCATGTGGGACTGTCAGAAAGACAAGAAAGTTCATGTCGAAGTTCGTCGGTCGTGTAATGCCACTAGAAAATCCATCATCCAGTGACACACCTTCGGAGCATGACCTTGTTCAGGAACACCGGGAGAGAAGAGCACGAAGAAGGCGACGAAGGGGACGAGGGAAATACAAAATGATGGAGAAGTCTGGCAAAGTGTTGGCCATCAAGTGGGACAGATGTGATGTTCACCTGCTGTCAACTGTCCACACAGGCGCCCAGGTCGACTCAGGCAAAATCCACTACCGGACCAAGAAAATAATTTACAAACCTGACATGGTGGTGGATTACACCAAGAATATGCGCCTGGTGAACAAGTCCGACTGCCAACTCGCAGGCGTTGAGTGTCTGAGAAAGACAGTAAAGTGGTACCACAAGCTCTTCCATCATCTTGTGGATATCACCATGCCCAAAGCCTACAATATGTGACTTGTGAAAAGGGAAATGGCCCCGAACAAGAAGCTCAAGTTCCAGGAGTTTGTTTACAATGTGTCGTACCAACTCCTGGAGAAGTTCGGAGAGCCCACTAAAAGTAAAGTGGGTTGGCGTGGTGCCCATGCCCCCGACCGTATACAGATAGCGCTGTCACGGCATTTCACAGCCCACACCGAGTTTGTTGGCAATCGGATAGGGCAGATGGTTTGCTACGCCTGCTCCAACACCACCAGGAGGCCCAGGACAAAGCCCAGGGTCACCACCATGTGCCAGGAGTGCAAGGTCCCCCTTTGCCTCAGCGACTGCTTCAGGGACTTCCACACCCTGAAGCTTTTCTGAGTGTCGCCGCACTGCCCTTGACTCGTGCCCTACCTCACCTCACCTCACCTGACATGACCTACCTAACCGCGCGCTTATGTCACTCTCACTCATGATCTTCCTAAATCACTCTCTCATGCTCTCTTCAGCTAATCAATCTCAATCATTATCTCTTTCCTAAGTCACTCTCACTCAAGATAGCTTTCCTAAGTCACTCTCACTTTTATGATCTATACCCTAAGTCACTCTCACTGAAGATCTCTTTACTGTAATACCAATTGCATTGTATATATATATTTGGTAATTTTATGTGTGTTATGTTCACTTGTAATTTGTAATGTTTTCATTCACTACCTCAAGATAGTAATGTGATACTCCTGTGATAGTAATGTGCCCATATATGTTTGTATGTAATGTAATAATAAATAATAATAATCTGCAAACTATGTTCCTATGTATGTATTTCCTATTATAATATAAACAAATACAAAATAAATAAATAAATAAAAAAAGACAAAAAAGTCAATTCAAACTCATGTAATTGTATTCTTGCAATATAAATTATTTTATGAATAATTCATATTGCTTGAATACAATTACATGAGTTTGTAAAACAAAAAAATTACCAAACATTTTCTAAACATCACAAAGTCTCTCCTCCTGGACTCGAACCCACTGCCCTGACATCCCTCCCGATTGCCTCTCCGTGACCTTACCGATCGGGCCACCGCGGCTCATACTAATAGAAAGGGAAAACTTGGTCTGTAGATTCGATCTGTCACCCGCGACCAAAACAAAAAGTAATACATCGATATACTATTGTAAATCGATGAATGTTTTGTTCACTACATGGGAAATAACATAATGTCCCTATAAAAATATATTCATTGAAATATCAAAAGGACCGTCACAATATATTACGTGCATATACTCGTAGATCAATGAAATTATCTGTCATATTTACGCAAAGTGACCTGTAAAATACCACTCTACAATATATTTATATTATAAATAAATGAAATCCTACAATAGGTCGGTGTTTGTGTCCAAAGGGCCAAGCAGTTACCTTGTGTAAAACGACACCAGTCTATTTCGGGCACACTGTTTATTTCAGGCAAACCCCCTACTTTTGTAGTGTACACTCTTCCCCCCCCCCCCCCCCTCCCACAAACCTACACTGATTTCGTTCTTTTTATACTGTCTACGGCCAAATAATGGGTGTCCACTCTTCACATGGGACTGCTGCAGTGTCTGCATGCTGTATGAAACCATGACAGTGATTAATACGCACGCTATATAGCAATATCTTCTATCAACCCCCCTCCCTCCCTCCTCCTCCTACCCCTGTGTCACACCCACAACACCACACACGTGCATCTGTTTACCCTCGGGCGACTGTCATATGACCCCTCTCCCTACATTCCCTCACTAGCTCACATATAATTTCAGCCTATATATCGTATATATTGTGTATGTGCGTCTTATTTTTTGCTATATGACATGTAGATAGGGTGCCTATATACGTACATGTACATTATATATCATGAACATGCCCACAGTACGATATATAAGCGATATTTAGCTCACCCCACCCCACCCTCCACCTTCCCTCCTACCCCCTGGGCCCTACTGCACCCTAAACCAGAATATAATTATACTCGCGTAAATTTCGACAATCGATGACAATTATCCCCCCTTTCCTCCTTCCTCCATCCTCTCCTTTTCAATCACGTATCACACGTATAATTTCGCCTATATAATGCATATATTGTGTATGTGCACCTTATTTCTTTCTATATGATATGCAAATGGATGCCCTACCCAATAAACAAGTTACGTGTGTACAACGGTTGACACTTATGCTGGTGTGGTTATATCACAACGTTTCTGAAATTACGTCTAAAGACGTTTTTATAATGTTTTAATGACACCATTATTGACCTAACTTCACATAGTGTAAACACGTTGTCACAACATTCTAAGTTAGTAACTACAAATCGTGTGTCATAACTTATGGGATACTTTATTTTCTTCTTTGGCACGTGCCAAAATACGAATGACATAATGTGATAATGCGACTGGTATTGAACAAAAAAGAAAAATGTAAATTTAACGTCTGTAGTCTATATAATGGCAACGTTAATTTTTTTGTTTTTGTTTTTTTGGCAATATCAAAGAAACGTCTATTGTGATGTTGTGAACACGTAAAAAGGAACCTAAGTAGGAAGGTTGTATAATACACGTGTACAAAACTTGTCTATTTGGTATCATTGAATGTATTTAAAAAATAAATAAAAAATAAAATAAAATCCGTGTATATTATATAATTTATGTAGAGTAAAAGTTAAACGGTGTGTTATATTAATACTAACATATCACATCTATAACTACTACTACGACATCTACTACTAAAACGTTTGGCACTTATAATATATAGAGGTCTAGTACTATTACAATGGTTTCTAACAAAATGTCATATCAACGTTTTCAAGAGGTTCAAATATAACATACATTAATGACATTACCAAACATACTGTTAACACGTCCATAACGTATTTTTAGTAAATACAAATCGTGTTTCATAACCTATGGAATACATTGTTTGGTTATATCTTTGACACGTGCCAAAATATGAATTAAATACGGTGATAATGAAATTTGTATTGAACAAACAAGAACGATGTAAATAAAACATTGCTATTCTACATAATGACAAGTTAATGTTTGATATTTGGCAATACAATGTAAACGTCCATAGGGTCTTGAGCCACAATATCATTAGCTTGCTATGTAAGATCTAACCGGTATGGAGGTCACAATATTGAAATAGGGGTACACTGTACCGGCTGTGGTACACCAAGTACTCGTTATATTAATAGTGGATTGTGTTGAGGGTTGGGGATAGGGTCTGGAGCCACAATATCATTAGCTTGCTATATGAGGTCTGACCGGTATGGAGGTCACAATATTGACATAGGGGTACACTGTACCGGCTATGGTACACCAGGTACTCGTTATATTAATAGTAGATTGTGTTGAGGGTTGGGGATAGGGTCTGGAGCCACAATATTATTGGCTTGCTATTCGAGGTCTGACCGGTATGGAGGTCACAATATTGACATAGGGGTACACTGTACCGGCTATGGTACGCCAGGTACTCGTTATATTAATAGTGGATTCTGTTGTGGGTCGGGGATAGGGTCTGGAGCCACAATATCATTAGCTTGCTATATGAGGGCTGACCGGTATGGAGGTCACAATATTGACAGGGGTACATTGTACCTGCTATGGTACACCAGGTACTCGTTATATTAATAGTGGATTGTGTTGAAGGTTGGGGATTGGGTCTGGAGCCACAATATCATTAGCTTGTTATATGAGGTCTGACCGGTATGTAGGTCACAATATTGACATAGGGGTACACTGTACCGGCTATGGTACACCAGGTACTTGTTATATTAATAGTAGATTGTGTTGAGGGTTGGGGATAGGGTCTGGACCCACAATATCATTAGCTTACCATATGAGGTCTGACCGGTATGGAGGTCACAATATTGACATAGGGGTACACTGTACCGGCTATGGTACAACAGGTACTCGTGATATTAATAGTGGATTGTGTTGAGGGTTGTGGATAGGGTATGGAACCACAATATCATTGGCTTGCTACATGAGGTATGGCCGGTATGTAGGTCACAATATTGACATAGGGGTACACTGTACCGGCTATGGTACACCAGGTACTCGTTATATTAATAGTGGATTGTGTTGAGGGTTGGGGATTGGGTCTGGAGCCACAATATCATTAGCTTGCTATATGAGGTCTGACCGGTATGGAGGTCACAGTATTGACAAAGGGGTACACTGTACCAGCTATGGTACACAAGGTACTCATTATATTAATAGTGGATTCTGTTGAGGGTTGGGGATAGGGTCTGGAGCCACAATATCATGTTCTTGCTATTCGAATTCTGACCGGTATGGAGGTCACAATATTGAAATAGGGTTACACTGTACCGTCTATGGTACACCATGTACTCGTTATATTAATAGTTGATTGTGTTGAGGCTTGGGGATAGGGTTTGGAGCCACAATATCATTAGCTTGCGATGTGAGGTCTGAACGGTATGGAGGTCACAATATTGACATAGGGGTACACTGTACCGGCTATGGTACACCAGGTACTCGTTATATTAATAGTGGATTGAATTGAGGGTTGTGGATAGGGTCTGGAGCCACAATATCATTAGCTTGCTATATGAGGTCTGACCGGTATGGAGGTCACAATATTGACAAAGGAGTGCACTGTACCGGCTATGGTACACCAGGCACTCGTTATATTAATAGTGGATTGTGTAGAGGGTTGTGGTTAGGGCCAGGAGCCACAATATCATTAGCTTGCTATATGATATTTGACCGGTATGGAGGTCACAATATTGACATAGGGGTACACTGTACCGGCTATGGTACACCAGGTACTCGTCATATTGATAGTGGATTGTGTTAAGGGTTGGAGATAGGGTCTGGAGCCACAATATCATTAGCTTGCTATATGAGGTCTGACCGGTATGGAGGTCACAATATTGACATAGGGGTACACTGTACCGGCTATGGTACACCAGGTACACATTATTTTAATAGTGGATTGTGTTGAAGGTTGTGGATAGGGTCTGGAGCCACAATATCTTTAGCTTGATATATAAGATCTGACCGGTATGGAGGTCACAATATTGAAATAGGGGTACACTGTACCGGCTATGATACGCCAGGTACGCGTTATATTAATAGTGGATTGTGTTGAGGGTTGTGGATAGGGTCTGGACCCACAATATCATTAGCTTGCTATATGAGGTCTGACCGGTATGGAGGTCACAATATTGACATAGGGGTACACTGTACCGGCTATGGTACACCAGGTGCACGTTATATTAATAGTGGATTCTGTTGAGGGTTGGGGATAGGGTCTGGAGCCACAATATCATTGGCTTGCTATATGAGGTCTGACCGGTATGGAGGTCACAATATTGACATAGGGGTACACTGTACCGGCTATGGTACGCCAGGTACTCGTTATATTAATAGTGGATTCTGTTGTGGGTCGGGGATAGGGTCTGGAGCCACAATATCATTAGCTTGCTATATGAGGGCTGACCGGTATGGAGGTCACAATATTGACAGGGGTACATTGTACCTGCTATGGTACACCAGGTACTCGTTATATTAATAGTGGATTGTGTTGAGGGCTGTGGATAGGGTCTGGAGCAACAATATCTTTAGCTTGCTATATGAGGTCTGACCGGTATGGAGGTCACAATATTGACATAGGGGTACACTGTACCGGCTATGGTACACCAGGTACTCGTTATATTAATAGTGGATTGAATTGAGGGTTGTGGATAGGGTCAGGAGCCACAATATCATTAGCTTGCCATATGAGGTCTGACCAGTATGGAGGTCACAATATTGACATAGGGGTACACTGTACCGGCTATGGTACACCAGGTACTAGTTATATTAATAGTGGATTGTGTTGAGGGTTGTGGATTGGGTCTGGAGCCACAATATCATTAGCTTGCTATATGAGGTCTGCCGGGTATGGAGGTCACAATATTGACATAGGGGTACACTGTACCGGCTATGGTACACCAGGTACACGTTATATTAAAAGTGGATTGTGTTGAGGGTTGTGGATAGGGTCTGGAGCCACAATATCATTAGCATGCTATGTGAGGTCTGACTGGTATGGAAGTCACAATATTGACGTAGGGGTACACTGTACCGGCTATGGTACACCAGGTACTCGTTATATTAATAGTGGATTGTGTTGAGGGTTGGGGATAGGGTCTGGAGCCACAATATCATTAGCTTGCTATATGAGGTTTGACCGGTATGGAGGTCACAATATTGACATAGGGGTACACTGTACCGGCTATGGTACACCAGGTACTCGTTATACTAATAGTGGATTCTGTTGAGGGTTGGAAATAGGGTCTGGAGCCACAATAACATTTTCTTGCTATTCGAGTTCTGACCGGTATGGAGGTCACAATATTGACATAGGGGTACACTGTACCGGCTATGGTACACCAGGTACTTGTTATATTAATAGTGGATTGTGTTGAGGCTTGGGGATAGGGTCTGGAGCCACAATATTATTAGCTTGCTATTCGAAGTCTGACTGGTATGGAGGTCACAATATTGAAATAGGGGTACACTGTACCGGCTATGGTACACCAGGTACTCGTTATATTAATAGTGGATTGTGTTGAGGGTTGTGTATAAGGACTGGAGCCAAAATACCATTAGCTTGCTATATGAGGTCTGACCGGTGTGGAAGTCACAATATTGACATAGGGGTACACTGTACCGGCTATGGTACACCAGGTACTCGTTATATTAATAGTGGATTGTGTTGAGGGTTGTGTATAAGGACTGGAGCCACAATATTATTAGCTTGCTATTCGAAGTCTGACTGGTATGGAGGTCACAATATTGAAATAGGGGTACACTGTACCGGCTATGGTACACCAGGTACTCATTATATTAATAGTGGATTGTGTTGAGGGTTGTGTATAAGGACTGGAGCCACAATATCATTAGCTTGCTATATGAGGTCTGACCGGTATGGAGGTCACAGTATTGACATAGGGGTAGACTGTACCGGCTATGGTACACCAGGTACGCTTAATATTAATAGTGGATTGTGTTGAGGGTTGTGGATAGGGTCTGGAGCCACAATATCTTTAGCTTGCTATATGAGGTCTGACCGGTATGGAGGTCACAATATTGACATAGGGGTACACTGTACCGGCTATGGTACACCAGGTACTCGTTATATTAATAGTGGATTGTGTTGAGGGTTGTGGATAGGGTCTGGAGCCACAATATCTTTAGCTTGCTATATGAGGTCTGACCGGTATGGAGGTCACAATATTGACATAGGGGTACACTGTACCGGCTATGGTACACCAGGTACTCATTATATTAATAGTGGGTTGAATTGAGGGTTGTGGATAGGGTCTGGAGCCACAATATCATTAGCTTGCCATATGAGGTCTGACCGGTATGGAGGTCACCATATTGACATAGGGGTACACTGTACCGGCTATGGTACACCAGGTACAAGTTATATTAATAGTGGATTGTGTTGAGGGTTGTGGATTGGTTCTGGAGCCACAATATCATTAGCTTGCTATATGAGGTCTGCCGGGTATGGAGGTCACAATATTGACATAGGGGTACACTGTACCGGATATGATACACCAGGTACACTTTATATTAAAAGTGGATTGTGTTGAGGGATGTGGATAGGGTCTGGAGCCACAATATCATTAGCATGCTATGTGAGGTCTGACCGGTATGGAAGTCACAATATTGACATAGGGGTACACTGTACCGGCTATGGTACATCAGGAATTCTTATATTAAAAGTGGATTGTGTTGAGGGTTGTGGATAGGGTCTGGAACCACAATATCATTGGCTTGCTACATGAGGTATGGCCGGTATGTAGGTCACAATATTGCCATAGGGGTACACTGTACCGCCTATGGTACATGTGACGTTAACCACTCCGTTAGAACCGCATGGCTTGTCCTACAGTGACTCGCTAGGATCGCCAGGGCAGTGGATGGGGCTACAGTTTGTGTGTTAGAGTGTGCTTTATTTCATATGAAAGCTCGTGTCATGGGCAGTCCAGAAAGGCTCTTTGTTTTCGCCCATGTCAAGGCTTTATATATTTAATTGTAAAGTATATATTTTATCATTAACTAGTAATGATAGGATCTGGGAGAGAGAGAGGGAGTAGAACAGAGTGATGGTGGGTTCACACATTCACGTATATTGCTCCCGTCAGCTCCCGTCTGTTGTAAACGAAGGTATATTGGTAGTTGGCAACCGATTACGTAAAACGTAATGGCATAATACGCAAAACTTTAATGAAATTACGGCCAGTCGGGGGGGTACTCTCGCATGGCGCGAGTAGAAACGAGTAGCCCACGTGGGTCGGGAATGTTGTGGGTGCGGCCAAGGCCGCGCGGTTGCTGATTCGAGTCGAATCAGGAACGTGGCTCGCCCTCACGTATGTCAAAAGACGGGGAAACTTACGACCGACCAGGCCACCACGGTCGTCTGACCAGAGCATCCTCGTCGGACGTAGCAGCTACCACGTGAGACGAGAGCTGCTCTCGTCCATCGTAGAAAGTTCTCGTCGAACGTGGAAGTATGCGTGCGTTTGGCAACGCCGCCGCTCTGCGTGTTGCCGGGAAGACGCGGCAATGTCGTACGGGGGGGGTATATAGGGACAGCGTGGGTGACTGTCGTCATACCTCACACCACACCACGACGACCAACACCATCCCTGCTACTCTGCCACCCTGCATGCTACCCTGCCACCCTACATGCCACCCTGCCCGCCACCCTGCCACCCTGCCTGCCACCCTGCCACCCTGCCTGCCACCCTGCCTGCCACCCTGCCTACCACCCTGCCACCCTGCCACCCTCTGCTCCCACCCTCTGCACGCTGCCCTGTCCTGCCCTGCCCTGTCACCATGGCTACCAATGCTACCAAGAGAAGTATGAAGAAGACGTCTTCAATCTCACCACCTGGCCCCACGCCTGCAACCTCGCCTGTCCCCTTGACCTCTCCAACCTCGCCTGTCCCCTCGACCTCTGCAACCTCACCGCCTGTCCCCTCGACCTCTGCAACCTCGCCGATTAACACCTCTGACGGTGAAGTGTTAATGAATATAGCCGACGATGATGGAAAGGTGTTGGACGTCGACGAAAGTGAGGAAACCCCCGACGAAGTTGACCAGGAACAGGGACAGGACCAGCCAACACAACCCAAAAAAACGCCGCCGGAAGAGCACCAACATTATCCTGATGGAGGCGCAGGAGCGTATGTTGGGAGACTGGCTGGAGCAGGATGTGCCTTATCTGTATGATAAGGGTGATAACCGCCACAAAGAGAAGGAGCACATCGACCATGTTTGGGCGGAGAAAGCAGCCAGTCTGGACCCCCCCATCACCGCCTCAGAGTTATTAACCTGGTTCACCTCTCTCCGCTCCAAGTTTGGCAGGCCGACCAAGGACAAGAGTGGTGAGGGGGCCAAGAGGTTGACTGAGAGGGAGAAGTGGATACTGACCATGTTCCACTTCCTCAAGCCCCACATCGTGCGACAGAAGAAGCCCAGGAATCTGGGTATGCCTCAGGTACGTTTATATTTGCTTGTTTCCCAACACTTTCACTATTAATTCGTCAACACATCAATAATTTCCTGGCGAGCGATAGCAAGCCAAAAGTTTTTGCGTCCTCAGGACACGATTTATTTTTGTCTGAAATATTTTGCTTATTATGGTGCCTTGATTTTTGTACAATTATCTTGTTAACTTAATTCTATAATTACCTTAAATTTTTGTTAATGAAACACATAATAACACAAAGAATTTTATTCATTTCATTTAAAGGTTACAAAGATGAATGGTTATGTTGATTGTGATTTAACAGTTCATAAATAATTAACATGTTACTAATTATACATTCATGTCTCAACAGTCTGCTGCCCAAGCTGCCGAAACTTCTCCTGTGTGTGGACCTCTGCCTGATGACCCCGCCCCAGCAGACGCCGATGAGGAAGACCAAGCAGCCGGCAATCAGGAGAACACCACCCCAGCCATCTCCATGCCTCCGCGGAGGACGAAGCAGGGGAAGCCTCCTGGTGCTGTTCCTGCAGCCCACGGATCCGGAACCCTGGAGCAAGTGAGTAGAGGAAATATTAGTTTCATAATAGCAACAATAACTTTCAACATATTGTCTTCCCAGATTACCACATATTTGTGTGTAATAATGTTTCTTGTGTTGTGTAACGTGTTATCTTTTTCCATAATGGAAACAATAATTTTGAAGAATTTAGGCTTCCCAGAATACCACATAATTTTATTTTTTAACATTAATAATTGGGTCATTATTGACATAGGTTATGTTTCGTGTGTTGTGCAACGTGTAAATCTTCTCTTTTTCCATAATGGAAACAATAATTTTGAAGAATACCCAGAATACCACATAATTTTATTTGTTAACATTCATAATTAGGTCATTATTGACATAGGTTATGTTTCGTGTGTTGTGTAACGTGTAAATCTTCTCTTTTTCCATAATGGAAACCATAACTTTGAAGATTTTAGGCTTCCCCGAATACCACATAATTTCATTTGTTAACGTTCATAATTGGTTATTTATTGAAATATGTTATGTTTCGTGTGTTTAATGTTCTCTTGTACCTTGTTCCCTTACCAGGTCCTTGCCACTGCGGAGCAGGTGCGGCAGAACCTGGCTGGGGTGGCTGGTTTGGTGGAGGACCCCGAACTCCAGTATTGGCGCGCCTCCATGGATGTCTTGGCAAAGGACTGTGTGGGGTTGCCGCCAAAGTTTAAAAATCCCTTTAAGAGTGAGCTCATGGCAGCCCTCCACAGGTTCAAGACTGCCTTTGAGGAGGGAGTCACCACTGTTGGTCCGGACCTCATGCTGCATGCCATAAGAAATTATGGCATTCCGGCGCCACAACCTCAACCTCAACCACCTCAACCTCAACCAACCGCTACTGTCATGTACCAGGGGAATCCTACAATAACACTGCCTCAATCAGTGTTGCCAAAGCCTGCTCCTACGTACGTGCTACCTCCACATCAGCTTGCAGCACTGCAATCGTTAATTATGCGGCCGCCCCAGTCGGCAACACCCCCTGCCACATTCCACCCCCCTACTACCTCAACACCAACGCACTTAGACCTCTCGCAGTTGAGCTCCCAGTTTGGGCTTGGGAACACAAGCTTCAACTTTGATAATTATCTGTCTGCATCCTCACCTGCACCTTCGAACCCAGCTACGCCGGCACCAAATATTGATCCCGAACAGACCCTGGAGACCCCCAAGAAACAACCCAGCCTGGAGACCCCAAAAATGCCATAACTTTATGAGATATTTTCTAATGAAAGATGTATTAAAAATAAAAAATACAAATAGTGATGACGTGTGTGTTTATAATTCCAATTTTGTAGCTAAAGTATTTATTAATAAGATGACAAATGAAATATATCCTGAAGGTAATAAACAAGAAAAGACTAATTTAAAAAAAAATTACTGATAATATGGTTAACCCGTTGAGACCCAGCGTCGCACGTGTTGCGTCGGCAGTCTTTGATCACCAACTCCCAGCGACGCATCACGTGCGTCCGACATATAAAAAACACTTACGTGGCTCGTAAGGTAGGAAATGGCGGGAGAATAGGAGGGGGCGGTACCGTAGTGTGTTGGGTAGCCGGGCCAGTAGGTGTGAGCGGGCCGAGACAGCCGCGCGGCTGGTGGTGGTGGGCTTAGTGGGGATAGTTTACACCCCTAGTTTACCGCCACTTTGAACCTTCATTACTCCGGTCGTATGGGAGCTAGAGGCTTGAGATTTATGTGAGATACTCCTTAGGATGTATGCCGTACAATGCCATACTCAGTTTTTACCCTAGTGCTCCCGGGCGGGTGGTCATGCGGGGGAGACGAACTATTGAAACCCCCCCCCGCCCCCCAAATGACCGAAATGAGTTTTTTTTTATTTGTTTGTTCATTTCTCACCATTCTCTTCCATTTTGGCTCAACAAATTTTTTTGAAGCTCCCCCCCCCCCCAACCCCCCACCGGCCCCCCCCCCAAAAAAAAATGTCAGAGGTGATTTTTTTTTGTTTTTTTTTTTCATTTCTCATCCTTGTCTTCCATTTTAGCAAACAAAAAAAAATAAGTGAAAATGGCTTGGGACTGGGGTGAACAAAATATTATAACTAGCTGGGGCTCAACGGGTTAATAATAAATATAAAAAAATCATGGAAAATATAAAAAAAAAACAGTACAAAACAAATGAAGCATTGAAACAATTAACAACGTGATTGAAATATAACACAAAAAGATAAAGAGAAAGTAAGCAGGGAACTATTAAAGTACTTAAAGGAAAATTGAAAATATACAATACAAAATATATGGGAAAGCCTACAAACTTTACAAAACATCAAAAGTCAATTATAAAAGTACAATACTTACTAAACTGGCAAAAAATATATAACTAAATTTTAAGATGAAACTGAAATATACAGAAAAAATAACCAATAAAAAGGGGAAAACCTCACTCACCTAAATACGGTCATCCTACCAACCCACAGATCCTTGAGGGGAAGAGAAGTATGTCTTGAGGTAGTCCCGTTGCTCCTTGGCAAGCCTGGTTGCAGTGTTGTGGGACCCAGGGGCATGTTTCTTCCTACAGGTGGATCAGTCCTCCAGAGGCCAGGTATGAGTTCGTGGGTGTCTGGGTCCTCTTGATCTACCTCTGCTCGGGGTGGGTTTCGTCCTCGTAGGATGTTGTGCAGAATGCATGAGGCCAACACAACAACCTCTGCACGCTCAGGTTTCATAGATATTGGAGTGTGCAAAACTCGGAAGCGGTTAGCAAGAATGCCAAAGGCGTTCTCTACCACCCGGCGGCCCCTGCTGAGTCTGTAGAGTTGTAGATTCAGGTTTCGAGAGGAGTCGTTGGGGGTAGGGCTTCATCATGTAAGGGCGCAGAGGGAATGCATCATCCCCTACTAAGAAGTAGTCCGTTTGTGGTCCATTTTGATCGGTAGAGATGACGTCGGGGGGGGGGCAGTTTGGCAGTCTGTGTTTCAAGCAACTTACACAGAGGGGTTTGTGCAAAGCCACCACCATCAGACTCTGATCCTATGGCCCCAACGTCGACGTAGATGAATTTGTAGTTTGAGTCAACAATTGCCAACAGGACAATGGAAAAAAACTTCTTGTAGTTGAAGTAATATGTGCCACCAAAGGAGGGGTTGCGGATCCGTATGTGTTTGCCATCAATGGCTCCCACACAATGCGGCAGGTTCCATCGTTCCTCAAAGCCGCTGGCAACCTCCTTCCATTCATCAGGCGTTTGTGGCGTTTTGAGCTCCTGATCTCCGTAGACAGAGATGATGGCCTGGCATGTGTCTGGAACAATTTGGCTGATGGTGTTGTGGGCAACACGAAAGTTGTATTGCAGGCTCTTATACGAATCACCCGTAGCGAGGAAACGTAGGGTGATGGCCACCCGCAGCCCAGGAGGAATGGGTTTCCGCCAGAACGTAGGTTTCCTCTGAATGATGGGCGTGACACGTTCCACAATCTCATCAAATAGTTGTTTGTCTACCCGGGTGAAGTTCTTGTACAGTAGTGGACATTCTCTGGCCAACTCTTGCATGAGGTTCTCATAATGGCCATGTTCAGGCCTCCGTTGTAGATATGGCCACACCCACACTTTCCTCTTGGTCCTTTCCTTCTTCTTCTCTTCTTCCTCTTGATGGATGGAGTTTGCTATTGCAAGTAATTTTAAGACATCTATGTAGGCAATGATGCATTGTATGAGCCGCGTGTTATGCCTAATCTCCGGTTTGATTAAGGAGTTCACATATTTGAACTCCTCCAGGATGAATTCCGTGATGTTGTCCATGGTGCAGAGGAATGAGTGGGAATGGGAAAGGTGTGGCCATTCATGCCCTTATGTACTTCCCAGATAGCAACCCCGACAGACGTGGTTGACAAAGACTGTCTTTGTCTGTGTTTGGTCAGACGGGGTGTGCCTACGATTGGCCGGAACCGGTCCAGGTACGACCTAACAAATCCCAAGACGTGCGGCCTCAGCTACGCCGGTCTTGTGGGGGTGTGGCATGGGCGTGGCCTGTTTTTCCGCAAATCGGGCAGCCCATGAGGTCGAACGGGGCTATGCCTACGCACGTCGCAAACACGTACGTAGTTCAATACGCCTCCATTGCGTCTGACATAACACTGGCCCCGTTACGCTACGTCTGTCGGGAAGTGCAATAGACGTGGAAGAACGGGCGTTCAACGGCAGAAACTACTCGCGTCTTTGCGATACGCCGGACGGGAGCTGACGGGAGCAATATACGTGAATGTGTGAACCCACCATGAGAGGGGGCGCGCAGTGTTTTTTGTCCCGCTCGATGACGTCACGGCTGGCTGCCTCGCGGGGGTTGGTGGAGAGAGGCCCTTACCATGCTGTAAGCTTTGCTAGTGGTTAGATGACTTGTAACCGCTGTTTTCCCACGCGGCTCGAGCTAGTGCGAGTATATATACAGTTCCTCGCCACTCTCTCCCTCAGATCTGGTTTCTAGAACACACCCATCTTTTTTCCCTTGCTATCTGTCCCCGCTCCGTACCTGAGAATCTTTTCCTCTGCCTATCTCTCTCATTTTCCATATCCTTCACCACCTTTTAAGTTGTATGGTGTGTTAAGGTCTGATATAGCCTATGTATGTTAGTTGTTAAGATAAGTGGATCACAAAGCATTGGTTGGCATTTATATTGTTTAGTACTGCTTCCTTTAGTTATTAGTGTTCTGCTGGATTAGATAATGCTAGACTAGGAGTCTGATATTATAGGTATTGTTTCCTATGAGTGCTGGCTTCAGTTAAAAGCGGCACGACATACCTGAGAACTGGAGTTGATTGAGTAAATTCTAGTCTGTGTGCCATTGAGAGTAGAGGATGCACGAATGAGGGTTCTTTGCCTATACCATTCTGCACTGTTCTAGTCTCGATTGTTTGTCTTTGAGGTACGCCAGGAGAACGCTTAATACTTCGGTATTAAGGTTTCTCAAGAGAGCTACCCTTCAATATAACGTAATATTTGACGCACAGACTTGAGATTTGCACTAGGCTATGCAGCATGCCATGCGCACCAGTATCTCGTATCATTGACTCTAGCTAGACTTTATCAGTCACAGTAGACATTAAGTATATTAACCTAATTACTCTTTTTATGCATACCCATTTATGATTACACAAGCATTTCGCAGCCTAGTTTGATGTATTGAGACACAAACGACTTAGGCTCTTTTTGTTGATAGGAATACTGCATTGTCGTGGCAATTATTATTTGTTGTTGTGTTTAGGATATTCTTGGCTCTGACGGCATTATATATTCTGCCTTTTTGTGTGCATAGCCTGCACGAGCATTGTTCCGCTGCCTGCCTTTTTGGGTTCCATTTCCGATACGAGCATCTTTATAGCATCTAACATTTAAAGAAGATTCCTTGTTAGTGTTGAAGGACTTTAGTGCACTTTCTTTCATGCAGGAGTGCCTGACATTTATTGATTAAAGTAACGTAAGCTGTAACTTCTCTTACCACCTTACTTTGCATACCATAACCAAGCACCTTCGGTTATAGGTAGTAATAGGCTGTTTTCACATAACATTAAGCCTAGAGTAGACGCACATTTATTGAGAGTTTGATAGCCTATTATTGCATATAGAACTCTGTAGAGTATTTGTGTTCTTTGTTCACTGGGAATATACATCAGAGGTTGGAGCTAGCACTTTCCGTTGTAACATTTATGCCATTACTAGTTCAATGAATAAGAGCCCTGATATATTTAAACCCCAGTCGTAACAAATGGCGACCTTGCCAGGATTTGGTGAACCTACATTTATTAAGCAGGGAACATTTGTTGTTTTGGAGAATATTTTGCGGGGATCAGCAAGAATAATTTTTGTTTGCAACATAGTATAGCCCTTGAGTATTTCCGAGAATTTTTGTGTGTATATTGAGGTATAAGAGTTTGGGGTGCTTCTTTTTTTAATATTGTGGTGAGAAATTTTTGTGAGCATCATGTCTTATACCGGGTCAGAGGAGAATGGAGACACAGTACGTAATGTCGAAACTGAGGAACAGCAGCATGATGAAAGGGTTAATCGGGTGAACTGTGAGGAGGATGCTAGGATATTTTTGCAATGGCCTGTTACTGCCGAGCGGTTGGAGGGTATGGAGCGGTACGGTCTTCAATGCCTGGCCACAGCTATCGGTCATGCGGGTACTAGCGGCATGACCAGGGATAACTTGATAACGTGTGTACTGGGCAGGGTGACTGGTGAGCGAGATGGGTTGAGTGCTCAGAGCCCTTCGGCCATGCTTCCCCTACACTCGACTCCCAGCCATCCCAGTAGTTTGCCGACCCCGGGTACGCTTCCACAGTTGGGTGGTGACTGGCAGGGTGGGTTGCCCCTGGGGGGACCACCGGTAATTTCAAACATTGTAGCACTTTCACCTCCTCAAGGGTTATCTCCAGAATTATTGTTTAAGCTCGAATTAGCTAAGCTTCAGCATCAGCAGCAATTAGAATTAGCCAAGATAGAAGAGAGAAAAACTATCAGCCAAGCAAAAATCCAAGCTGAGTCGACTAGGTACTGTGCCGACATGGATGTAGAGAAGTCGCGAGTAGAGACAACGGGACAGCGACTTGGGGCTGGTAACCGTGTTCATGAGCAGTCTCTCTCGCACTTACTGAAACTGGTTCCGGTGTTTGATGAGAGTGGTGTAACAGAATTTTTCACACGCTTTGAGAAGAAGTGCCAGGAACACCAGTGGCCAGAGAATAAATGGGCAGCACTTGTATCCTCTAGATTAATAGGCAAGGGTCTTAAAGCCTACGATGCGTTACCTTTGGAGTTATGTATTGTGTACGAGGATCTCAAGGAGGCTGTCCTGAGGGCTTACGAACTGCAACCAGAAACGTACCGTTTGAAGTTCCGGGGTGTAACTAAGGGAAGAGATAGCACCTTTTTGGAACACGCCCGGGACTTGTCCGATGCTATGGGGAACTGGCTCCGATCTGAGAAGGTAACAACGTTTGATGGAGTTAAGCAGTTAATGATGTTGGAGCAGTTCTTTAAGAGCACGGGCGGTGATCTAACTTTGAACTTAAAGGAGAAAAACCCAAGAACTCTAGTAGAAGCAGCAGAAATGGCTGATCTACGGCTGTCGTTGATTCGGGGTTGCGGGTCCTCACAGAAGTACGATGCAAGTGCTAGGGACCGTTATCCTCCCCCTCCCCGTAGCAATGACACATTTAAACCAAAGAGCAATGAAACTAAAACTGAAGCCAAACCTACCACCACACCGTATGTGAAAAGTCAGGGGCCTTTTACATCACAGTATAAGCCGAAACCGAAATTTATGTGTTTTAGGTGCCACCAGGAGGGTCATAAGGCAAATGAGTGCCCTAGTCGACCTCCTCCGGCAGCCGTGTGTTTTGCTCACGACATTGGAGTGTTCAAGAGGACATCGGAGTTTGTTAGAGGCATTTCTTCCGAGGTAAATACACTGCCAGTGCAGAAGGATCCGGAAGGCTTATTCCCTGTCCGTGATGCCTTTAGTGACCACAGGGGACTCGGTTGTGTGGAGTGGGGGGGTAGAAGACATGAGGTGAGAATTTTGCGTGAAACTGTGGCATCGCAAACACTGTTGAGAAATTTCACTGGTAAACCTGTCAATACGGTGCGGGTGGTTGTGGTTCAGGGAGTTAATGCGACAAGGTCATACCCGCTTGTAAGAATGAAGGTGGAAGTTGATGGTGTGACTCATGACCTGGATGTAGGAATTGTGGAGAAGTTACCTGTTGGGGGCGTCGACCTCCTTCTTGGCAACGACTTTGCGGGGCCTACTTCTGAGGCTCCACCCTTAGTCGTTGTCGAGAAGCCGGCCGACGTGAGTAGGGAGGAGCAGGAGTGGGTTGAGAAGTGTCCGGTGCAGCCTATGGCGTGTGTTGTCACCGGAGATTCTGCATCCAGGGAGTCACATTCTGGTCAACAATCTTTAGATCAGCGGAGGAAGGGTACCGAGAAGGGGTTGGAAGTTGATGCGGTTGAGAGTTTAGTATCGACGGACCTTCTCGGGGACTCATTATTAGGACCACATTTCGAGTCTGGAGAGGACCCAGTAACTATTCCTGAAGGGGCAGAGGATGGGCTTAAAAAGACGAAAGAGTTGAAGGAGGACAGTGATGCACAGTCGGGAGATGTAGCAACAAGGTACCCTGACGCGTACCCTATGAGAAATGGGTCGGCGAAAACGGTGGTCCGAAGCTTGCTTGTGTATTTTTCCCGGTATGGTTACCCGCAGGGGATTCAGTCAGTCCGGGGACCCAACTTCACTTCTAGCCTCTTTGTACAAGCAATGCCGCAGCATGGGATTGTTGGGGTTGTGTCATCTGCATGTCATCCGGAGAGCCAGGGTGTGTTAGAGCGATGGCACTCAGCCTTGAAATCTGTGCTTCGTTGTTGTTGCTTTGAGAGTGGGAAGGATTGGGATCTTGGCCTGCCATGTGTTTTGTTTGCTGTGCGGGAGGTACCTGGGGAGAGTTTGGGATTCAGCCCTAATGAGCTCGTCTTTGGACACCGTGTCAGAGGGCCTCTCCATATGGTTGAAGAAGTATGGGAGGGCGCAGAAAAACCTTGTTCTATGCTCAAGTGTGTCCTCAACAGTCGAGAACGGATGTTGCGCAGCCTGGAGTTGGCTGACCGTAATTTGACTAGCTCTCAGGCCCTCAGGAAGGACAGGTACGACCTCAAGGTTGAACTCAGGGAGTTTCACGTGGGTCAGGAGGTGTTGATTCTAACTGCCCCTTGTAGGTCACCCCTTATCCGCGAAGTACGCTGGTCCTTATAGGGTGGTGGAGGAGCTATCGGACCTGGTTTACTTGGTAGCCACTCCAGACAGGCGGAAGCGCAATCAGTTATGTCATGTTAATCCCATGAAGGAGTATGGGAGGCACCCCCCTGAGCCTCTCACTGTGCCTGTGATGACGTTTAGCAGTCAAGGTGGAGAAGGAGAACGGGACAGTCAAGCTCAGGTGGAGGATAACTGGAAGGATAAGAAGTTCAAATGGGCGCCTGAGTGTGAGAAGGTGTTTAGGGAAGTAAAACACCTGTTGTGCACTCACCCGATCCTCAGGGCCCCTGACTTTAGCCTACCTTTCCAACTAGCAACGGAGGCTAGTGGTGTGTGGGCTGGTGCCGTCCTTGTGGAAAAGGACGATGATGGGCTGGAGCATCCTGTTAGTTTCTGCTCGGAGAAGTACAATTCGGCCCAGGGGAGCTGCTCTGTTGTCAAGGAGGATCTGCTGGCGGTTGTACTTGCTCTGAGGCATTTCGAGGTCTGTGTTCCAGCCTATGGTCCGGTCGTTGTAGTTTACCCAGATCATCACCCTCTCAAGTTCTTGGACCAGTTTCACAATCGGAATATGAGGCTGACCAGGTGGTCACTAAGGTTATTGGTATATAACCTGGACATACGCCATATTGCCGGTTGTGACTACGTGGTTGCAGATGGTCGTTCAAGGGTATATGATCCTGGGTAGATTGACACACGGGTAGCCTCCTGCTTTAGTTTGAATAGTATTTTGCGCTTGGTGCTTGTTGGCTCGCGGTTGTAGCCCAGCGTATTGGGTCGTAAAGCAGGAGTTGAGCGTTTGGTATAGAAGAAAAAACTAGGCTTGCCCCTATAGTGCAGCCGAAATAAACAAATTATAAACATAAAACAAAATCAAATAAAAACTCTTTCTTTGATAGTTGAATTTTTTTAGTATGTTATAGCAGTAATTCTGAGTTGACACTCCTCTCAGAATGCTGGGCTAGAGAAGCTCGCTCTTGAGGAGCATAACTACATATAATTTAACCTATGGTGTTGGGGAGGGTTATAATTTTGAAAAATATTTTGTTGAAGAACTGTGCCAGATATTTTACTGCCGCTGGGTGATGGGAAGTGGAGATATAGCATGGGTTCTAACCATCAGATTTTTGTGAGCCTTGGGGCCTCTGAGAAAAATCTTGGGGGGGGGTGTGACGTTAACCACTCCGTTAGAACCGCATGGTTTGTCCTACAGTGACTCGCTAGGATCGCCAGGGCAGTGGATGGGGCTACAGTTTGTGTATTAGAGTGTGCTTTATTTCATATGAAAGCTCGTGTCATGGGCAGTCCAGAAAGGCTCTTTGTTTTCGCCCATGTCAAGGCTTTATATATTTAATTGTAAAGTATATATTTTATCATGAAATTGGAAATGATAGGATCTGGGAGAGAGAGAGGGAGTAGAACAGAGTGAGAGGGGGCGCGCAGTGTTTTTTGTCCCGCTCGATGACGTCACGGCTGGCTGCCTCGCGGGGGTTGGTGGAGAGAGGCCCTTACCATGCTGTAAGCTTTGCTAGTGGTTAGATGACTTGTAACCGCTGTTTTCCCACGCGGCTCGAGCTAGTGCGAGTATATATACAGTTCCTCGCCACTCTCTCCCTCAGATCTGGTTTCTAGAACACACCCATCTTTTTTTTCCCTTGTTATCTTGTCCCCGCTCCGTACCTGAGAATCTTTTCCTCTGCCTATCTCTCTCATTTTCCATATCCTTCACCACCTTTTATTAATATTATACCCCCTCTGGTTAACTCTGCAAAATCAGCTTCATGCTGGCCAGTTGTATTGTGTGTTAAGGTCTGATATAGCCTATGTATGTTAGTTGTTAAGATAAGTGGATCACGAAGCATTGGTTGGCATTTATATTGTTTAGTACTGCTTCCTTTAGTTATTAGTGTTCTGCTGGATTAGATAATGCTAGCCTATTATTGCATATAGAACTCTGTAGAGTATTTGTGTTCCTTGTTCACTGGGAATATACATCAGAGGTTGGAGCTAGCGCTTTCCGTTGTAACATTTATGCCATTACTAGTCCAATGAATAAGAGCCCTGATATATTTGAACCCCAGTCGTAACATACACCAAGTACTCGTTATATTAATAGTGGATTGTGTTGAGGGTTGGGGATAGGGTCTGGAGCCACAATATCAGTAGCTTGCTATATGAGGTCTGACCGGTATGGAGGTCACAGTATTGACATAGGGGTACACTGTACCGGCTATGGTACACCAGGTACTCGTTAAACTAATAGTGGATTCTGTTGAGGGTTGTGGATAAGGTATGGAACCACAATATCATTGGCTTGCTACATGAGGTATGGCCGGTATGTAGGTCACAATATTGACGTAGGGGTACACTGTACCAGCTATGGTACACCAGGTACTCGTTATATTAATAGTGGATTGTGTTGAGGGTTGGGGATTGGGTCTGGAGCCACAATATCATTAGCTTGCTATATGAGGTCTGACCGGTATGTAGGTCACAATATTGACATAGGGGTACACTGTACCGGCTATGATACACCAGGTACTCGTTATATTAATAGAGGGTTGTGTTGAGGGTTGTGGATAGGGTCTGAAGCCACAATATCATTATAGCTTGCTATATGAGGTCTGACCGGTATGGAGATCACAGTATTGACATAGGGGTACACTGTACCAGCTATGGTACACCAGGTACTCATTATATTAATAGTGGATTCTGTTGAGGGTTGGGGATAGGGTCTGGAGCCACAATATCATGTTCTTGCTATTCGAATTCTGATCGCTATGGAGGTCACAATATTGAAATAGGGGTACACTGTACCGGCCATGGTACACCATGTACTCGTTATATTA
>CM064527.1:22576606-22919106 GCA_032716605.1 Paralithodes platypus
CCTACTGGGTAAAGGTAGGTATAATCACCTTTGCCCTTTTGAAGAGAGAGAGGAGGGGGGTAGTGACAGAGAGATAGAGAGAGAGAGGGGGGGGGGGTTAGTGATAGAGAGAGAAAGAGAGAGGGGGGGTTAGTGATAGTTAGATAAGAGAGAGAGAGAGGGGGGTTAGTGATAGATAGATAGAGAGAGAGAGAGAGGGGGGATAGTGATAGATAGATAGAGAGAGAGAGAGGGGGAGTTAGTGATAGATAGAGAGAGAGAGAGAGAGGGGGTTAGTGATAACGTAGGAACATAAGAAAATGGGAGTCTGCAAAAAGCTGATCGGCCCATACAAGGCAGATCCCTGTCACACCCAACCCCAATTACTAGGCCCCCCCAACTCACTAATACCTTGAGTACTGACCCCACCAAAACGGTCAGAGATTAACACAAGATTACGGGGGTCTGCTGACCGCCGATTGGCCCACAGCTGGTAGATCCCCCTCACACCCAACCTATCTAATTGTATCTTAAAGCTCCTATCGTTCTTGATCCCACTATATCACTCGGTAGCCTATTCCACCCATCTACAACTCTGTTACCAAACCAATATTTGCCTATATCTTTTCTGAAACGAAACTTATCTAATTTGAAACCATTTGTTCGAGTTCTTTCGCTATCACTTAGCTTCAGTACATTATTCATGTCTCCTTTATTTGTCCCACTAACCCACTTGAACATTTCTATCATATCCCCTCTAACTCTGCGTCTTTCTAACGAATGTAAGCCTAATTTTTTCAACCTTTCTTCATATGGTAGATTTCTAATATTCTATCTATCTATCTATCTATTGCCGGACGCCTTACTCCCCTTACGAAGGTGGCCATACACAGAATGCCCGCAAGCGGACCTATTCCCTGTGAGAGGGACAACCCGAGCCAGTTTAGTAAAGGACTTACAGGATTGACCACTCAATTTAGGATCTGTCCAACTCCGAGGCCCTCTGTGTATCTTGTTAGCACTATTTTTCTACAGTGGTGTTCGGCTAATCCATCCACTAACCTGCCTTACCCTTAGGTAAGCAGTACGGATTTGTATCAGGTTTACTCCCCTAGACAGGTTGCCAACCAAGGCTGACGAGTCCCATCCACCCGGATTTGTATAAGGTTGTCTCCCCTAGATTAGTTGCCGACCAAGGCTAACGAGTCCCATCCACCCTAATTTCAAATATTATGAATCATTTTTGTCATCCTTCGCTGTACTCTCTCCAACGAATCTATGTCCATTCTGTAATAAGGACACCAAATTTGGACAGCATAATCCATATGAGGTCTCACTAATGACAAGTAAAGTTTCAAGATAACATCGGCAGTTCTGTTACTCACACTCCTTGAGATGAACCCCAGAATCCTGTTTGCCTTGTTACTTACGCTTATACACTGTTTTCTAGGTTTCAGCTCGTTGCTAACAAACACACCCAAATCTTTCTCGCAGTCTGAGTTTTCTAATTCAGCATTAGCTAGTTTATATGTTGCATTAGTATTCGTCTTCCCTATTAGTCCATGAGCCAAGACCCGAATTTTGGGATATCGGTACCACCCGGGGTGACTAATTCTCTTAGGTGTTTTTAGCTTGCTACATGTCTCTAGTTTATGTTTTGATATGATAGCCCTTGCACATTGGTAGCTTAATGGTCGTTATCACTTCTTGAATAGACATACCCTACCGAAAATTCCGAAATTTTTTAAAATGTCAAATTTGGGGACAGGAATGCCTAAATGTCAACAAAATGCATATAGTAATTGTCACATTTAATACAAGTCCTGTAAATACACACTAAGCATGCCATGGGCTTGTACATACTATTATGGCAAATTACTACTCCTAAATATCATCTACGTCAGACTCGGAATCTGACTGTTGTGCCACCGGCTCTTCTTCAATAGCCTTGTTCTGACATGTCTGTAACCTGCACATGTCCGTGCATTTTAGACCATTGCTGAGGCAAGTACACTTAGGGAGTTCGCATGACCGCACACACTTGCAAGACAGTAGCTGCATAACAGCATCTGGTGCTGGTGAGCCTCGCATCCAGTTGACGGCAAGCTTACCGTCCTCATCTGTCATCCAACCGCAGTCTGTTGGGTTCGCAACAAATGGCTGGCTCTGAAGACTTCTCCTCCAGATCGCAGCCTGGTAGTTTGCACGCAGTGCATGCATGAAGAGGCAGTCCTCACAAGGAGGGAGTTGACTTGACTCTACCTCTCCACGTCTTGCACAGAACAGCTCATACCGAAGCTTGTTTACCTTAGTTGTGTGGGTAGATGGTAGGTACATGTGGCAGGTGATTTCCTGTAGCTTCTCAAAGAGTTCAGGAGACACTTCCCATGAGCGTCCAAGTTCGTGAAAAGCATGCTGGTATGTCTTGTCCATCTTCACCTGCTTGAGTGTCGTCATCTTCCCTCGGCCAGCGAATGCACTGACGGTATCACAGCCTGTAAAGGCATGCATACCAATCAATGAATCACACACGCTGCCTCCCAGTGTGCGGCTCAGTGTGGTGATATCCAGGAATCTTGTCCGGTTCTTCGTCCCGCACTTCTGGAACAGATGGGATGGGATCTTGTGGCACATGCCAAGACACAACACCATGACGTCTGTATCTTCTGCAGTGATGATGACAGACTTGTTCCCAGATTCTGCTGCATGAAGTGCATGGAGAAGAAGGCGTGTGTCTGCTTCTTCTTGAGTTGACTTAAGCTCAGGAGCCTCTTCCCACTGCTCTTTGGTGATCTTGAAGCAGCGCTGCTCACATGTGACATACAGCTCCTTGTCCTTGAGCTTCTCCCTGTGCTGTGGTGCCTTCCATTCTTCTACCAAGAACTTGATAAGACTTGCCTTGTTGGAGGAACTACCGAGTAACTTTCTCCACTGCTGGATGTTGTGCCCAGGTTGAATGTTCTTGAAATGAATTCCTGTGCCTGCACTTCTTTTGGCTCGTTCTGCATCCTTGATGGATGTCTCCTTGTAGATATCAAACACAACATCAATGCGCCTGCTCTTAGCACCTTCATGAACAGCGTGACTCAGTGCTGTACCTGCAAGCTGTGAAAAAGTGTTGTCGTTTCCCTTCAGTTTGTGGACCAGGCTCATCCCATCAATTATGGTAGCAGAGGGCTCGGGTATCACTTCTGCAGGAGAAACATTCCTCTCTAACTCCTTTGCGAGGGCAGCCTTGTTGGTCTTGCGGAGAGACCCATCACCGCTGGCAAGAGCCCAAGGCAAAGGCCCCAGGGGATGAGCCAAGACATCACTCATTTTGAGCTTTCTGTTCTCGGCAACAAGGATCATCTGGCCAAATAGGTTCCTGTCAGCCTTTAAGATAACCTCCTTGGCATGGTCTTGTGAGCGTGGCTTCATTCTGATGTTAGTGAACGTTTTCAGTTTTTGTCTTCGTCATCGTGTCATGAAACTGTATAGTTGGCGTATCGATCTCCAGGCGCTCTTCCTTGAAGGCTTGATATGCATCCTCTCCTATTCTGTAGGCCCCTAGAAGGTCTTTGACAACTTCTGGTGGTGCCATAGTCGCAGTTGACAAACTGACAAGATCTTCTTGCTCTGCGTTGAAGGGGGTCAACCAGCTGGTCTCCATCAGTTGAACTAAAGATTGGACATCGGCCTCATCTCTTCTAATCCTGGGCATCTGTAGGTCTGGGTGGCTGAAGTCAGTATACTTTTGGCCTACTACCATAGTCCTGAGCTGCCTTAAGTACCTGCTGCGATACTCCGATGTCAGGTAGTACCTGGCGACAGCTCCGCCTTTCAGGCTGAAGCCTTTTGTGCCCCCTGGTGTCTGGGTGTCTTTGTTGATCGTCTCTTCGATTGTCTGGTCCACAGGGATCCGTCCAAAGGGATTCTTGCTACCGATCTGGACCGAAAAGCCACCTTGCATGAAGTGTTCATGGACCTCTGGGTGTTCAATGGGCAGTCGAGACATCAAGGTATAGTAGTAGGTTAGGAACCGGGCATAGTTCACTTTGTCATAGGCAAAACACCACGGTATCATCTGTCGGATTGCTCCTAGGTGGAGCATCCAGTTGCCTTCTCTGGAGGCTCGAATTAAGTCCAGTATGATCTCAACCATGTCCAGGTATGACATCCAGAATGCTGAGAGGTTGTGTTCATCTCTGAGGGTCTCAAGATAAACTTGGAAAAGCTTCATGATATGTGTGCATGATTCACTCTCCATCAGCTCTTGAAAGAGTCCCTGAGACACATTGCTGTGAAAGCTGTTGATGTCCTTCAGTGTTTCATCTAGATGGTGTATGTCCCTTGAATGGTTTTCTTCTAGCCATGAAAGGAAGCCTTTCCATGCAAGCCTCATCAGTGCTTCATACACGAGCTTGTGTAGTCTCACTGCTCTGTTGTACCTCTTGCCGTTCATCACTCCTGACACTGATCCTTCTGCGATGATACCTGATTCCACACACAGATCTCTAAGACCTGCATCTTGAAACCTCTTTCCTATGGTGGAGATGAGATTACAGATTGTGTGGAAGACGCCCATCCTGATGATAATGTTCTTGAACTTCTCTTGTTTCCAGATAACTTCGGCAGCTTTGGCATAGAGTGCTTGATCAAACACGCACACAATCTTGTTAAGCTGTAAGGACTGCATGATAGCATGCGTTTGTTCCAAGATTTCATTAACGGTGGACATTTCTGTTGCGGGAGCATTGATAGTGGGCAGGTAGCTTACAGTGTCCTGAACCACTGCAATGTCTCTGCGCATTTTGATGTTGAACCCAGTCCAACTGCTGATGGACTGGTCCTCATGGTCTGACATTCGAGTAAGAAGCCAGATATGGTTCTTTGTCTTTGAATCCTGGACTTCCTTGGTAGTGTCGACATACGCAGTCTCAATCCTAGGTGGCCCTGCCCGCCGCCCAACATTGTATATTGGCAGCATTGATGATGTCTGAGTGATGCTTCTTATCTTGGACTTGGTAATCTCTGGCAGGACTTTCTCTGGCACAGAGCCTACAACCTTGGACTGGACAGCAATGCCATTGACTCTATGAGAAGTACCTGCTCCACTTAGGGTCTCTTCAAGTCGGTCAATGTTATCCCAGGCCAGGGTTGTGAACACACCAGGGTAGATGTTTGCTGGCAGTGGAATGTCATCCTTCGAGCATTCCAGCTTCTGGATACAAAGGGCTGTATCGATCTCCTCAAACATTGAGTAAGACACACAGTGACCAAGACGATTCAGAGTTCGGATCAGTTCTGTGTTTCCTGTCAAAGACTTTACAGCATTGGTCAGCAGTACGTGCTTGGGTGGTTTTGTCTTGCCACTGGTAACAGCAAAGACCAAGTCACTGCCAAAGGAAGTGGCAAGACGTTGAGCTCTTTCAGAGGGAGTTTCACACTCACACTCTCCTGTCAGCAGGGTGTGCAGGAATTGAGTGACTGCTGCAGGAATGACATTCTGATCTGTATCGGGAGGCCATGGCTGACTCACATCTTGTTTATTGATCTCATTCCTCAGCTGCATTCCTGCTTTGGTTAAGACATCTTCAGAGTTAGCTGCTCTTGCTTCTTGCAGGTCTTTTGCCATTTTGTGTGCTTGCCGGGCAAGGTCGTCCATTGAGAGGCTGCGTGGATAGATTAGAAGCTTTCCTTTCTCATCTGGGACAAAGCGTAGTGATTCTCCAAACTCGGTTTCAATCTTTCGGCGAACATGTTTCTTTGTCGCTGGTTTCAGTTGGATAATACCACGGGACATCATGGATCTCTCAAGCCTAGATGTGAGGTTTGTCATAGGCAGTACCTCTGGGTTGGGGAATAATTTGGTCCTTATATACAAGCAGAGTTCCTCGAGGGCTTCTGTCTCAACCTCTTCGTAGCGTGCTTCCTCGCTTTCTTCCTGATTTTCACCTGCACCCGACCTGGCGGCCGCTGGGAAATCATCTTTTGTGAAGAGTTTGTAGCACGACTTGTGGTAGTGACCCTCTGCAGCAACAAGGTCTCTGCTAACTAAACCAAGGATTCTCTGGTTGAGTTTCCTTATTGCTGCTCTGCGAATCTTCTCATCTGCTCGTAGCTCAACACACTGTATGAGTGGCTCCCTTGTCTTTGTTGTTTTTATGTACTTGCTTGACTTCTCGCAGAAGATACATACTTTGGCATACACCCTGCTAGTACTAGGGGCATCCCTTGATGCCCTCCTCCTGGGGTCGACGCTTGCTGATTCTATCTTGACACCCTTGGCAAGGATAGAATCCAGTGACTTCTTCATTGTAAAGAGACTACGACATTTACGGTGATAATGTATGTGTGGTATTCCTCCTTCTTCAAGGCCCTTGGCTGATTCCAGGACTGGATCATGCTGCCTGATTTCTGCAGCCCTGAGCAATGTGTTCCAGGAGTCCAAATCCTGTGGTGACACCAGAGCATCGCTGTCATCATCAGAGCAGTGGATGATACAGTCGATCCGTGCTCTCTTCCTCGCAGATGGTTCCATCCTGCCGTCAAACAGTCGACACACACCTGCAAAAAATATCACCATTAAACCATGAACAAACAAACACATTACATGGAAACCACTCTACATATGTTTGCTCCTTCCAATAATAAATTATCCCCAAAATATAAAAAAAAATCCCCAAATATGAAATAAACCCCTAAATATGGAGAAACTTGAAATACACATCGGAATAATTCTTGTAGAGAATCAAATAAGCTACAAGAGCTGTTAGAATATATTTTTCAATGTTCCCCATATTTAAGGATTTATTCTAGATTTAGAGGAAAATACCCAAATATAGAGTATATTCCGAAATATGAGGAAATTTGAAAAATACCTAGGAACAACTCTGGTAGAGAATATAATTCTACATAGGTGTTCAAAGTTTCGCGATGATTGTGTGATGGATTTTAAAGAAAATGAGGAAAACGCCGAGCGTCACGCTGAAAATCTTTATTTTTGGGTAGCGCCCCTATTGCATCAAAAAAATTAGACTAAGCTACCAGTGCGAGAAGGCTATCATATCTTAATGTACTTACAGTCACTCTATAAACATTTTAGTACCATTCGTGTTTAGTCACCCCAGGTGGTACCGATATCTGGCCTGGCTCATGGACTATATCTTTAATACCTTGCATTTGTCAATGTTAAAATTCATCTGTCATTTTACTGACCATTCGTGTAAGGTATCTAGATCCCTTTGGAGGCACTCTATGTCGCTATCTGAATCTATTGATCTCCCTATTTTGGTATCGTCTGCGAATTTACTTATCCTACTAGTTATACCTAAATCAAGGTCATTTATCTATATAATAAATAACAGAGGACCCAATACAGATCCCTGGGAGCACCACTATTGACTGATCCCACTCTGACTTAGTACCATTTATGCTGACTCTCTGCTTCCTACCAATTAGCCATGACCTAATCCATCCCAACAACGACCCACCTATTCCATGCGCCTCAACTTTTTTCATCAATCTCTCATGAGGGACTCTGTCGAAAGATTTAATGAAATCTAAATATATTATATCATGACTTGTCATTATCTACTGCTTCATACACCTCTGAGAAAAAACTAAGCATATTTGTAAGGCAAGAACGTCCCTGAGTGAATCCATGCTGAGAATAATTTATTAAATTAAATGTTTCTAAGTGGTTTCTAATTTTACTAGCAATAATTGACTCTAGTAGCTTTCCTATGATTGATGTGAGACTAATGTAATTGGAAATTGATGCTATTGATTTATCACCTTTTTTGAAGATCGGAACTACATTTGCAATCTTCCAAGCTTCTGGAACTAAACCGATAGATACATAGAAAGAGAGGGGGAGTTAGTGATAGATAGATAGATAGAGAGAGAGAGAGTTTGTTTTTGTTTTTTTGTTTTTAAGAGACAATGAACGGAGGAAAGAAAAACACAGATAAAACAAAAAGGTCCATGTGCCTAAAGGCATCCTCCATTCATGTTTTTTTTGTAACAACTGGATTTAAACTGTTATAGATTGTAAGTTTGTGGAAAGCAACTCGAGGGATGTGAATTCCAAAGGGTAGTAGTTCTGGGAATAAATTAATTTTGATAAGCAGAAGTTCTGCATTGTGGAGGAGAAAGTGTAAATTCATGGGCGCTCTCAGCTGCCCTAGTTCTACGGGGAAAGATGTGGAGAGGCGGCACAATTGAAGCAAGTTCTTCGGAACAATTGCTGTGAAAATATCTGTAGAATAATGCAAGGGATGCAACGTTTCTTCGTATGGATAATGTAGGAAGGTCCTGTGTGATTGCAGGGTTATTGATTAATCTAATAGCTTTATTTTGAATTTTGTCCAACTGCCTCAATGCAACCACTCCACTTCCACTCCACAGAGGTGAACAGTAATCCATCTGAGAACGCACATGACTTTTATATATTACGGCCAACTGCTCGTCAGTGAAGAATTCTCGAACTCTGTACAGGAGTCCCAGTTTTTTAGAAGCATTCTTAGCAATGCTTCTAACATAATGTGTCCAGCTCAAGTTAGTAGTTAATGTTACACCGAGAATGTCAATACTAGGGGAAGTGGGAATATTTACATCATTAACAAATATATGGGAGTCAGTGAGATTCTGTCTGTTAGAAAATTGAATGTACTTGATTGTCTGTGCATTAAAGGAAACTAGATTCTTTTGTCCCCATTCATTAATTCTAGAAAGGTCCTGGTTCAGAGAAATTGCAGTGTTTATTTTTGAATTTATAAGATTGGGTTGGGTGAAAGAATTGGTAAATGTGAAGGAACTGTGGAGTGTTGAGTCATCTGCGTAGGAATGTATTGGATTATGAGTGGTAGATATGAGATCATTGATATGAATGAGGAACAGAGTTGGGGCTTAAACTGATCCCTGGGGAACACCAGCATTTATTGAGTGAAATTGAGAATATAGGCCATCTACCATTACACGTATTTTTCTGTTATGAAGATAAGAAGAAATTAGTGGAACTAATGATGCAAGGCCGTAGTGTGACATCTTCGACAATAAGGATTGATGCCAGACTCTATCAAATGCCTTTGATATAATCCTGTGCTATTGTATGTGTTTCACCATGTTGGTCTGTAGCTTGGTTGATTTGATGCGTAAGAAGGCATAGAATGTCTGCAGTTGATCGACATCGTCTAAAACCATATTGCCTATCACTGATTAATTTATTATTCTCAAGATGCTTAATAATGTGATTATTTAATATAATGTCAAAGACTTTACCAAGAGTGGAAGTTATAGCTATTGGTCTATAGTTTGATGGATCTGAAGAGGCACCTTTTTTAGGAACTGGAAGGATGTGTGCTTCTTTCCAGGACACTGGGAAGCATGAGGTATGAGTACACAAACGGAACATTTTTGCCAATACAGGAGCGAGCACCAAGGAGCAATTTTTAAGTACTATTGGAGGAATTTCATCAGGACCAGGAGCCTTATCTACTGAGAGATTCTGCAAAATAGTTTTGACATGTCTGGTGTGGATCTTAAGTGAGGGAATTTCAGGCGAATTAAAATTAAGTACAGGGACATCTTGATTTATTTCATTTAAGGTTGAGTTGGTGGAAAAAATATCCGCAAGAAGGTTAGCTTTACCTCGTGGATCACTTACAAGATTGCCAGTCGGAGATTTTAATGGTGGAATGGATGAAGCAGTAGTGAAGTTGGATTTGAATGAGTTAAGAGTAGACCAAAATATGTTGTTATCATTTGGATTATTTAGAAGTTTATTTGCCTGCTTGTGGAGAAAGTTTGATTTAGTTAGATTTAATACAGTTTTGGCATGATTTCTGATGTTTCTAAAGTAATTAAAGGCTTCATGTGTTTTTGATCTTGTGTATGCATTATAGGCTATTGCTTTTTGTTCAGTTACTCTAGCACAATTATGGTCGAACCATTTAGGTGAATTAGATCTTTTACTGTACTTTTGATGAGGAAGTACAGTGAGAAACCATACAAATACTTCCCAGAGAGGCCTTCCGTTCTGGTTATGCCTTTGCTTGTCACGCAGGGTAAGCATCCTATTATGTCACTTTGGGTGTCAGAGGACGTGTGGCATCGTTTTTCTAGAATAACTTATTAAGGGGGTCGCCTGATTTTTTATCTTTCTCTCCGTTTCTCTCTTTCTCTGGCTTGTATCCATTCGGCCCCATTGAGCCAACAGTTATAAGATGTTTATCCCCATCCAGGTGTTGATTTCTTCAGCATTGTATGAAGATATCCGGCGCCGGAGAATTTTTTCTATCGAAAAATGTACAAACTTAGCTTGTTGTAAAACAAAAATATATGTGTGCTGGCTCGCTACCGCCCATCACTAGGAAAATATTGACACCTGAATAGGGGTAAACGTCTTAAAACAGTAGGCTGAATGGGGCCGAATGGATACAAGCCAGAGAAAGAGAGAAAAGGAGAGAAACAGGCAGGTCACCCCCCCCCCCTCCGTTAACAAACAGTAGGATCAGTATGATATTTTGCCAGAGCTTGTTTCACAGCGTCCCCTAATTTTCGCCAATATTGTGCATTACCAAAAGTGGAGAATTAAGCCACTTGTCCCTTAGTCATGAGGTTAAAGTCACACCTGAATGACAAGGAAACGGACAAGGCTACCGTGGCGTACCTGTGTAAACCACCAAACCATTATTGCTTTTCCATCAAACATGGTCGTTATCACCCACCACCCAACCCTACCATCGCCTTTACATTCATGTTATATGTCACTATCAAATAAAAATATACAAACATTATGTGATATTTTTGTATATTTGTATTTGACTTGTGCCTCTCTCTCTCTCTCTCTCTCTCTCTCTCTCTCTCTCTCTCTCTCTCTCTCTCTCTCTCTCTCTTACCCGGATCAAAGCTAGCACACCATTAAGCAACCTCAACACACAGAAGCTGCTTAATTAACGTGTGTGTATCATGGCCGTAACACTACCCACATTAACATCAAACATATAGAACATTAATGAGTCAGCTTTTTTAATGGGAGTGTATCATGGTCGTCACATTATCCACATTAACAACTAAAATAACCAAATTAACAAAGACCCCCACCACAAACAAAAGGAAAACAACTGAAGAACGGGAAACTGATAACAAACTAGTCCCAAAACAAAATCAACAGAGAAAACGAACTAAGAGAGAAGAGGAAGGAGGAACTAAAGCAGAACCAATAACACCGAAGGCGGGAACAGCAGGAAACAAAATAAGCACGATGCCCCGCATACCAAAATTGCCTCACATCACCCACGGAAAAAACGAGAACAAGAATACTAAACCAGAGTCACACACCAAGAAGATAAGTACATCAACAGCACCAAAAGACACACAAATAGTGAAACCACATGTACGAGATAACCACCAAAATAATACCAATAATACCTGCATCTATAAGCAAGTGATCACATCTCACACGCCCTCTATGGACAACGGACGAGATGCCAGAATTGCCACCATAACACCAGAGCTTCCAACAACACCGGGCAAGACTATCACCAAAATACCACAACACCACGAGGCTCCCAGGAAGAAAACAATATTCAGCCAAGGACAGAAGGACCAACATCACCATAAGAAGAGAAGTCACTTACGCCCTTCTTCCACCCAAAAGCCGAATCACCTGCCCACGAACTTCTAGGGGTCCCTCCTAATCCCCCTAGATCCGCCCCCTGCTGGACTTATGACCTTTTGACCCCTGCACACCTGCCCTGGGACATCTCAGCCAAAGTCGTCACTACTCCTACTAGACCTGAACAAGGCAAGCAATTCTAGGGCTTCATAACACTGGCATACTATGGTTTAGCCCTAAAATTACCCTCCCATTCAAATAGTTGATTGAAATCATGACGAATATATCTGCAGGTCTGAGGAGTTCTTTTCCCTATTGAGGAATTATTGTTATCGCATACCATGGTATAGGGGATAACATTAAGATCACCAATAGGCTGCACTTTTAATACTAGAAGTATAAACTCCCGGACATGTCCCCACCTTACTTCTTTTATTAAATCCGCACTCTATAAACGACCGAGAGATACTTGTCATGGCAAGGTCATTCGACTAGTTTAGACGGTTTACGAGAAACCGTCACCCGGCACTCAGCATATAGAAGTCCTTTGTGCATCTGTCCAACACCATGGTAGCGGACACTTGCAATTAATAGATTTAAACACCGCCCAAAGTTCTTTGTACCTCTTATAACGGTCAGTGGCAGATCGAGTGAAAATAGTAATGGTCATGACCTTATTATCTCCTCGCGTTAGCCCGATACGTTGTCCCTGTGTCATGACATCAGAGACATCATATTAAAGACCAAGTCAAGAGTACCGAAACGGAACTTTATCACCGATTAGCATAACGATTAGAATAGTTGAGTAACTCTAGTTACAGGACATGTCCAGCTAAACATACTCACGTTCGTTCGATGAAAGTGCCCAGTGTCATGACATTAAGTATTGACTCTAACTTATTTAGCTACCTTCACAAAAGTGAACATTTAGGCAGAGTCAATGCTTAATGCATTCAAGAGCGAGAATTTAGACAGAGTCAATTCTTTTGGACTCTAACTTATTTAGCTACCTTCACAAAAGTGAAAATTTAGGCAGAGTCCAAAAGTATTGACTCTGTCTAAATTCTCACTCGTGTAGAAGTGTTTAAATAAGTTAGAGTTACATACTTACGCTATCCACCTATCATCAAGACTTATAAGAGTTTTCTAATAATTATTTGTGAGTTCATTTAAGAGGTAAACAGAACTAATATGTACCTGATCTCCATCTAGATCCTCGCCGTGCTAGGACAGTTCATATTGTATAAACCATTTGATCCATGTGTATCTATCTATATTGTTAACTTAAGAGTAGATAAATAAATACTGTTCATAAATATACTCAGTGTTATATGTATCCTCTATTTCTTCTATGCATGTGTTGTGTGACTTTGACTTCTCCAGTTAAGTAGAACCTACCAAATCCAATCTCAAAACCTGGTAAAAACTCTGGTACACAACAACAAACATATAGGCTACACTATTATGATTCAGCTTACGAATGAAATTTCACATACAATTGTTAACTTCAAAATAATGGTTGCAAATATCTGTAAGTATTATTTCATTACCGCTTTCTCCCTGTAGCAACTACAGTATATATAAATATTTGGCATCAAAACTTTTAAAAATATATTTATTGTTATGAGAACAATAACAACTGCAATATAATAGGCCTACCTTGTTAACGATCATAACATAAGGATAATATAACACAAATGCTGGGTAACATTTTCCATCCACACACCAAGTCTCGCTGTTCAACTTTCATAATATCAAAATGGAAATCCCGCGCGAAACTTTTTTGCGGAAAATTGCACAGACGCGGACACGCATACTGAACAGGGGGATGTAATATTATGATTTATGGAGAACCACCGTCATTCTGTCGTCGACAGTTTCCTGAAAAAGACGGAGAATGGCTTGTGCGCAAACATGTGAATAATTCCGGGTCGGTGAAAGTGGAAAAATGAACCCTGAAAGAGAGAGAGAGAGAGAGAAGGAGGAGAGACAGGTAGATAGATAGATAAAGAGCACAAAGGAAAACAAGCAACAACAAATATATTGAGCCTTATAAGGCTGCTTGTAAAATACCGATCCTATGTGAAAACAAAAAAGGATTCCACAGCTCCCTCTCTCGCCAACACCCCTTTTCCCCTCTCAACACTTTTCGGAAAGTAGATACTAGGCGCCGTTGTAAAGGCTTATCCCTCAATACCTTCATCTGACCTGCCCTGACCACAGTATAAAGTTGTGCTATTCGTTTGTAAACGCAGTTAATCGAGGGTTAAGAGCGAGATATATATACGAATTTGTAAAGTGTGAACTGTCTTTCTTCTATTCAACTGCTGAGCTCTGGAACTCTCTCCCGGAATCAGTTTTTCCCTCTTCCTGACATAAATTGCTTCAAACTCCGTGTGTCCAGTCATTTTGGCTCGAACGTCCCTTGATTTTGGCCCTGTCACTCTTTCAACTCTAGGTGAGGCACTTGATGCAGGAAGTTCTGCCTTTTGTCTCCCTCACTCACATAGGAAAACAAAAACCCTTAATGACATGACATGATTGTTTCGATCAATTTGCATATGATTAAAATCAATGTGATTGAACGATAGTTGCAAGATATTGATGTGTTGCCTTTATTAAAGATAGGAGTTTCATTAGCTACTTACCTTGCATTGGGTACAAGGACGATCTACATTGTATTGTTAAAAGTACTCTTAATGGTGTTGATATCTTGTCTTTTAGGCCTAATTCTTTCAAAACATTAGGAGAAATGGTTTCGGGTCCAGGGGCTTTATTATACTTTAGTTTGTTTATGATGTTTGTGTATACCATATATCTCCCATATAAAGCAATATTATTGTGTCACATGTGCATAGGTGGTTTGCAGCACTAGGACATGTAAACCATGAGCACCCTGAAATTGGGTGTAAAAAACATTATTTGAGAGAACAAATAATGTTGAGGGAGGCAAGGTAATTCAAATAATGTTGAGGGAGGCAAGGTAATTCAAACGTGTTAAACCCACGCCACACCAGTGGGATATCTCCCTCCCCTTTCCCTCCCTCAACAATTGTTTTTGTTTATTCTCCACAATAATTTGTTTACACCTAATTTCATGGTGCTCATTGTTCACATGTGCCACAATAATATTGCTTTATATGGGAGTTATAAGGTATACTATATAAATTGTGTGGCCTTTTCAAGTTTATTCTCGAGGTCTGCGCGTTGGATGTAAAACCTACAGTTCATTGCATATTCATCAGGGAAGATCGTAGTGCCGAAATGCTCACTACATGAGCCACAATTCAGGTCAGGTAAAGGTGTTGAGGGATAAGCCCTTACAATGGCACCTCGTATCTACTTTTCGAAAAACGTTGAGAGGGGAGAAGGGGTGTTGAACAGACAGGAAGCTGTTGGAGTGGCTTTGTTGAGTGTGTTATTAGTCTGTATACGTCGTCGAGGTGTCCCCTGACAGGGTACAAGTATGTGAAAAATGCTAAGACGTACTACCACACCCACTAAATATGTCTGCCTTGGCTGGGTTTGAACACAGGTCAAGCAGAAGCACATGTGAGTGTGCTATCCACTAGGCCGTCGAGGTTAATTAAGTCTATTTTTTTTTGGACAAGACATATATTATATATACCGTATATGTATATATATATGTATATATATATAAATACAGTATATATATACTGACAAGGGACGATATAAATAGAGAGAGAATGAGTGGAAGATAGTACGCTTAGGGGG
Source organism: Paralithodes platypus (assembly GCA_032716605.1). Lineage (NCBI taxonomy): Eukaryota > Metazoa > Arthropoda > Malacostraca > Decapoda > Lithodidae > Paralithodes > Paralithodes platypus. The sequence continues at coordinate 22,591,923 of CM064527.1, forward strand.
GGGGGGGGGGGGCTTAGTACCGGAGAGCTATGGGGGGTTGGGAGGAGTGGGTGGGACGTCCGAAAGCTGCTTATAAAAAGAATACAGTTTTGGTGAGCTGCGGGTGTGTAACTTTAACCCACGTACAGTAAGTGTCTGACAAAAAGTGATTGTGAGAGAGAGAGAGTGTGTGAGAATGAGAAAAATTACCGTATAGACTTATGATTATGATTTTTTTCCTTAGTGTATTTTATTGTAATTCAGTCCATTTTTAGTCCCTTTACTATCAGAAAAACTTATTCCCAACTTAACATAAGTTATCCTAGCCTAACCTGACCTCCCACAGGCCGTAGCTCGATTGGTAGAGCGTTCGCCTGCTAACCGTGAGGTTGACGGTTCGAGCCTCGGGCCAGCCAGTGTGTTATTGGCAGACGTCAGTGCTGTTGGTGAACGGTGCGGTCTAGCAATCTGTGGCAACTATTCACTAAGTCCCTGATTCATCAGGGCACCCACCCTAGCCTTGCTATTCAGCAGGAAGTGTATGGTGGTAAAAACTGCATCATCATGGCTAAATAAATGGCAAAGAGCAAAGCATAGTTGCCCAAAGAACAAAGATAGCGGCCGTCTCTCGCCACAACTCCTATTTAACCCATAGGCTAGAAGTAATCATAAATTCATATCTGACGGACACACGGACACACACGATGCATAGGAAATTAAGTCAATTATATGAGAAGCCTATATTGCACCTAACAAAAATTAAAATACATAAATATATATATATACTGTATATATATATATATAAATATATATATATATATATATATATATATATATATATATATATATATATATATATATAAATACAAAAGAACTTCAATTTGGAAGTTTAAGGTAAAATGTGTGGAAAGGGAAAAAGCCAATGTATCACGATTCCCAGAAAACCATGGAGGAAAAGGCTAAAGTCGGCCACCCTCCCTGCTGACCTCAGAGCAAAGGAACCAAAGGCCAGGAATCCAGGGAAAGAGTGAGAAAAGTAAGACAGATATATTGATAAAAGGAGAGTAAAATTACATATATAAAGTAAAACGAAGAGATGAGAAAAGAGAGACATAAATATTGATAAAGGAGAGGAAAAATAAAAATATAAATTAAAACGAAGATATGATAAATGCAAGGCAAAAATATAGCTAAGGTAGAGTACAAAGGAGTACAAAGGAAATCAAGCAACAACATATCTAGTGACCCTTCTAGGTTGCTTGTCCTCCAAAACACTGAGGATCAAGTGTCCAAACAGTGGTTTAGAGTGGGTAAGGGAACATTGGAAAGGGAATTACTGCCCTGGAACTAATGTCCGTGGCAGGATTAGGAAGTAAGTAGGGGACAGATGGGTTAGTAACTGAGGGGGGGATAAAATAAAGTTATTCATTTACAAACGCAGTCAGTCGCGGGTTTGATGCGAGGAAGAAGAAACAAATATAGTAAAACAAGAACAATATATAGAGTGAAACGAGAGAACGTTGGAGAAACGGAAGGAAATAAAAAGTGACGAGGAGTGGAAGATGGAGAAAATGTCAAAACAAAAATTAAATAAAAAGGAAATGATGTGGACGGTAAATAATGAAAAGGGTATAGTAGAATACAAATAAACAAAAAGTCATTACAAAGAAAACAAAAAACACGAAGAAATATATAGGAGAAGGAGACCTAAAATATTTATAAATGATTGAAAAGGGAACTTGTTATGCTTCAACAAGAACACAGATAATATATAAAATATACCAAACAAATAAAATCCAGCATGTTAGGAAAGTAGCAGTTACGGTAGGATAATGTGAAGTGGGGAGAACTGTTTTTCAGATGCCTATTTACTAAGAGACATTGAACAATATATCTATAACCTAACCTAACCTAATCTAGGATATTCGTGGACTATTTATGAATGTAAAATGTAAAAATATATTGTAACATTACCAAATTATTGTGATATAAATACAGGTCGCCCCGCTAGACAGGATTATACCGTAGTCACACCTACACAACTGAGATCATCACAGCAGCCAAGTGGGAAAATGCCAGGACAGGAGAGTCATGTCACACTCACGCACCCCTAGCCAGCTCGCACCTCCTATTTAGTTGCTTTTTCTGGACCTCCTTTTCCCTCATGTTTATCATATTAGTTTTGATATTTTAAGATGTCTGTTGACAAAGTAATGGGGCAAAAGGTCTCAAATTGGCAAACTAGTGAACGAATGTCTTAAAATTGCATAACTAATGGGTCTAAACATGAGGGAGAAGGGGGCCAGAAAATGCGAGTACCTCCTCCTCTTTAACACCTTACGAGCGGGCCCGTCAGTTTTTGTCCACTATGCGCCAAGCGGGGTGTTTTTACCCTAAATGGCCTTGTTTCCGTGCTCTTTTTCATGCATAAACAAGAGCCAGAGCGTAATACAATTATGTATCCCTGAAAGGGCATAAATTGAGCTTTCCAATGACACCAGAACCATCCTTCTACGACCACGCATTCTCTTGCAACGATCGTGCAAGACGAGTGCAAAAACCCTAAAATACGGTAATTTCCTTATATAATTCCCTGTGTGGCGAGGTATGGAGGGTGGAGTTGTGTGGAGTAGATGTCAGTAGGCGCACGGGGTCCATGCCGAGCGGTCATGAGGCAACCTACGCTCCTCTCGTCGCTCGTCTCTCTCTCGGAGCCATTCTTGCTCAAAAATTGCACACAGACTAAAGTCGGGCCCCGCCACATAGTCCAGGTTTTTAGATACGGACTTAAGTCGGGCCCCGCTAATAAGGGGTTAAGCTAGTCCTTCTATATCCCTCCTATCCCCCCCCCCCTCCCCTCCCAACATATACCAGTGGTGCCTTCAATAGGCTACAGCTAATGAGAGAGAGAGAGAGAGTGTGTGTGTGTTGAAGGTGTCAGTCTTCTCTTTATATATAGTTATACGACTATTATTATTTTATATATATTTTATTTTTTTATTTTTCATTTTCAGTCATTGTCTTAAAATATAGCATGCTTTTCTGTAACTTTGCATTATACTTTGTGAGTTAATTAACTTCTCTTACTCTTTTCAATTGTTTCACAGTATCTTCTCTCTCTATATATATAGCTATACGACTATTATTGTTATATATAATCTTTTTCTTTTTCAGTCTCCATCTGGTTTTCTGTAACTTTGCATTATACTTAATGAGTTTAATAACTTCTCTTGCTCTCTCTATTTCTAACGCTACTCATAGGATGTTAAAATTTTCACCTTTTTTCGGGCAGAGGTTCTTCCCATAGGAAGTAAGGATATATAAATGTAATATTAGGGCATAGGTAGATAATTAAGAAAATAAGACAAGATGGCATTAATTCAGTCCCAGTCGAGGAATAATCGTGATGAAAGACAAAATACAGTGAGTGATGCAGTACAAATGAAACGTGAAATAGACAATGTAGTTAATGGGGACGTACAGGCAAACCCTGTTAGAGAAAATGCAGGTAATAACAATCAACAACTGCAGCCTGCAGAAGAAAATGCAGGAATCAATAATTCGCAAGACAACAGAGGTGCGGAACAAAATAATTAAAACAGTGTAAACGAAGATAATGAGAGGGAGATTATAGAAAATCGTAAACAGAACGAACGACCTCGTAATGTAAACATGAATGGTGGCGAATGGATGGGACATTCTGGTGACAGACTCATAGCATTAGTGAATGAAATTTATACAGAAGTGATACAATGGCAACATAATAAGTTTGAACTACCGATTTGTGAGGCCGCAAAAGACATGCTGGGGGAACTCAGGCGTATGATCCTATGTTATGTTCAGGATGCCCCTTTGGCACACGTGGCAATCAATATAGCTTCTTTCATTCCTCAGCTCTTCCTTCAAAGAAAAAGACAAAAGGCAAAACTGAATGAGAACACTAAAGCGCTGAAACAGAGAACTGAATGAGAACACTAAAGCGCTGAAACAGAGAATGGAGTGGTGGAAAAACGGGGAGTTAGAAACAAATCTTAGCCAAGTACGAGCAATCCAGCAAAGACTGAAAACAAAACAACGAAGAAAGAGGAAGCCAGATGATATGGCACGATCAGTGGGAAATAGCATGAGGATTGGTAAAGTGGCACAGGCAGTCATAATGGTCTCTGGGGAAGCCTCAAGTGGGGTGCTCGAAGTGAACCAACACATCTTGGACCAGCTAAAGGAGAAACACCCAGAAGCAAAACCAGCAAGGGATGAGGCCAAACTAGAAGGGGAATATGTTCCTCCAAACCCGGTGATATATGAGAATATAACTGAAGACCTCATATGGAGAAAGGCACTGAAAACACAAGGAGGGGCAGGTCCATCAGGTGTAGATGCTAAGACTTGGAGGATCTTCCTAAGTCAGAACAAGTTTGGTTCAGCCGCGAGTGACCTTTGTGAAGCAATAGCAATGCTCGCAAAGAAACTCGCATCAACGCCATGTGTGAACTAGAGGCCCTGACAGCATGTCGCCTGATACTTTAAATAAGAATCCAGGAGTTAGACCAGCAGGCATTGGGGGAAGTTCTTAGAAGGATTATAGGAAAAGCAATCATGTCTGTATTTGGAAAAGATGTACAAAGAGCAGTGGGCAACTTACAAGTATGTGCAGGACAGCAAGCCGGAGGAGAAGCAGCAATACATGTAATGGGGAAGGTGTATGAAGAGGAAGATTGTGAAGCGGTTCTGCTAGTGGATGCAACAAATACCTTTAACACCATTAATAGGGAGGCAGCTATTCACACCATCAAGATCAAATGCCCGATCATCGCAAAATACATAGAAAACACTTATAAGGAGCCAGCCAACCTGTATATAGTGGGAAGCACAAAGAAGGAAGAAATTAAAATTCTCAAATCAAATGAAGGAACAACGCAAGGAGATCCTGGGGCAATGGCAATGTATTCTCTGGCACTATCTATTCTGCAGCAGAAAATAAAACATGAGGAAACCTGAGTGAAACAAGTGGCGTATGCTGATGACCTCACAGGTGCAGGAAGAATAAGGGATCTCAAAGAATGGTGGCAGAGAGTACAATCGGTTGGCTCAATCATTGGGTACCATCCTAATGCTAGTAAATCTGTACTAATAGTAATAGAAGACCAGTATGAAGAAGCGGTGCAGATTTTTGATGGGACAGGAGTGAAGATTACAAAGGAGAGTCAACGCCATTTGGGAGCAGTAATAGGCACAGAGGAATGCAGGAGAGTCTATGTGCGAAAAAAGGTAGCGGAGTGGGTAAAGGAAGTGAAAACCCTGGCAGACAGTGCGAAATCTGAACCACATGCTGCATATACTGCCTTCACATATGGTGTTAAGCACAGATGGACCTTTCTAATGAGAACAGTGCCTGACATTGGACCGATGCTCCAACCGCTGGAAGAAGCAATCAGAGGAGCATTCATACCTGCTTTAACAGAGATGGAAGGCGTCACACAAGAGCTAAGAGATCTATTAGCTCTTCTGCCAAGGTTCGGAGGTATGGGGATCATAAACCCAGTGGAGGCGGCACCTTATGAGTACCAAAATTCCCTTAAACTTACTACGTCTCTGACAGAAAAAAATACGGGAGCAAAATGAAAATGATGAGGTGGATGAAGAGGAACAACGAAATGCAAGACAGGAAATTACAAAGAGCAGAGAAGAGAGACAGAAACATAGCCTAGAACAAATTAAGACCGAATGTAGTGAAGAACTGAAAATGAGAGTTGAGATGGCACAAGACACGGGGGCTTCAAATTGGCTCACTTCACTACCAATATAGGAAAAAGGCTTCAGCTTAAATAAACAAGAATTCAATGATGCCGTAGCCTTGAAGGATGGGTGGCCAGTTTCGAACCTGCTGCTGAAATGTGCATGTGGTGAAATAAACAACTCAGACCACTGTATGACCTGTAAAAAAGGAGGATTCATTTGTATCCGGCATGATGAAGTACGAGACATTACTGCACAAATGCTGGACGAGGTGTGCCATGATGTCAGAATCGAACCGGAACTTCTGCCTATGGACGGACAGCGCTTGGCCCACAATACTGCAAATACTTCAAATGAAACAAGAGTGGACGTAAGAAAAGATAACTGATATGTAGGTTGCAGGATGAAGAGGAAAAGCCTTACAGGAAGTAAGACCAACAAATGCTAGAATTGAAAGGGAACTGGTGGAGTATAGTTTGGAGGGTTTTGACTTGTATAAGAAGAATGCTATTAGAGCAGAGGTTGGAAGAGGATTGTTTATTTATGTAAGAAAAGAGCTCAATGTAAATGAGGTGGATATGAGACAGCAGTACTGTGAGTATTTGTATATTGAAGTAAAATGTGCAAGAGGGTCAATTCTAATTGCCTCTATATATAGAAGCCCAAATAATAGTAGGGAAGAGAATGATAACCTACTGAAAGCAATGGAGGAAATAGATAATAGAGAGAACAAATACATTTTTTTTATTGGAATTTCAATTTGCCAAGGATCAACTGGGCAAATTGTACTACTCCGGCGGGACAGTGTAGCCTGGAAAACAAGTGTATAGAGAAAGTGAGAGATTGTTTTTTAACGCAACATATTACAGAGATGACAAGATTTTGAGATGGGACGCAGGGGAGTGTACTTGATTTGATATTTAGCAATGAGGAGGATATAGTGGAACATGTCAATGTGGATAGCCCTATAGGTCGTAGTGACCATGCCTGTATAAGTTTTAGTTGCAATATTAAAACAGAGAGGGAAAATAGAAGCAATAAAAAAATATATATGTATGATAGAGCAGATTATGAGCTGCTGAGACGGTGTTTGGACATTGACTGGGGGGAATATTTGAACGGTGAACACGCTGAAGGAATGTGGAGGAAGATTAGAGTCAAACTGGAGAATGCTATATCCAAATGTGTACCAGTAAGGGAATATAAGGATACAACTAAATTGAGGAAAAGAACAAACCCAGAATTACCAATGAAAAGAAAGCTTTGGACATTGATAAGAAGAAAGCAACGATTGTGAGAAAGACTAAATTTAAAAAAAAAGAACAGGGGGTCTAGTATAGAAGCTAAAGAAGTGGATTTGGAACGCAGACAGATAAACAATAAAATAAGGTGGGAGACAAGGAGAGGGGTGAAGGAGAGGGAAAGAGTGATTGCAAGAAATGTGAAGGATAATCCAAAAATATTCTGGAAGTATATTCAAGAAAAGTTAACAAGAAGAGTAGGTATCCCAGAACTGATAGGAGACTTGGATGATAGGAATAGAGAAGAAACTGATAAGGAGAAAGCAGAGGTGCTGGGGAAATACTCTGGGGAGGTACTAACAGTGGAGTTGGATGATGCAGTGCCTACTATTCCCATCAAACAGGCACCAGCACTAGAACTAATAGAGTTTTCCCATGCTAGAATAAGGAGGGCTATAGAAAAAGTGAAGTAAGAAGTAAGTCCCCGGGACCGGATGGGATACATCCAAGAATCATAAAGGAAGGAGGTGAGATGTTAGTAGAGCCATTACAAATGTTATTTGAGGTATCTTTAAATACAGGACAAATCCCGACGGACTGGAGAGAGTCGAACATAACAGCTATATTTAAGAAGGGAAAGAGAAATGACCCAGGTAATTATAGACCAGTCAGTTTGACAAGTGTTGTGTGTAAACTAATGGAAACGGTAATTAGAGAAGGAATAATGGAGCATATGAAATCAAACCAACTTTTCAGTGGGAGACAGTTCGGATTCTTGCCGGGGAGGTCGACGGTACTACAGCTAATTAAGGTGGTAGATGATTGGATGCAAATTCTGGAGGATGGTGATGTTATAGATGTGGTATATTGCAATTTTATGAAGGCCTTCGATAAGGTCCCACATAAAAGGCTAATAGAGAAATTTAGAAGCTATAGTATAGGAGAGAAATGTGTGAAATGGATAGAAGCCTTCCTGAAAGATCGGAGACAGAGGGTACTGGTGAATGGAATAGGCTCTGGGTGGAGGGAATTTACAAGTGGGGTACCTCAGGGATCTGTGTTGGGACCACTACTGTTCGTTATATTTATCAACGACTTACCTGAAGTTATAACTAATGGAAGTGAGATATACCTGTATACGGATGACACTAAGCTGTATAGAAGAGTGACGAGTAAGGAAGATGTGGGTTTGCTTCAAGGAGATGTGGAGGGCATGAAGGGATGGTCTGAACATTGGTTAATGCCTTTTCATCCAAAAAAATGCAAGTACATGCGGATTGGGACAAGCAAGATAGACAAGGTAGGATACAGTATGTATGAAGGGATGGAGGAAGTGAATGCAGAAAAGGATATAGGAGTAGTGATAGACAATAAGTTAAATTTCTCAGAACATTTAGCGGAAAAGATAAACAAATCCAATAGAATTGTAGGGCTGATAAGGAGGACATTTGTGTCACTTGACGAAGAAATCTTCAGGAATCTCTATACAGCGCTGGTTAGGCCGCACCTGGAATATGCGAATCAGGTGTGGGCTCCATATATGGTAAAGGATATAGAAGCAGTGGAGAAAGTGCAGAGGAGAGCTAGCAAGCTAGTACCAATGTTGAAGAACGCGGGCTACGAGCAGAGGTTGAGGACACTGGGACTTCCGACACTGGCATATAGGAGAAAGAGAGGGGATATGATAGAGACTTTTAAGATAGTGTCAGGAAAGTATGATGAGGATGTGTGTGAAGGTATCTTCTTAATACGGGAGGGAACAAGAACGAGGGGACACTCTAAGAAAATTTACAAAGAAAGAAATGGGCTTGAAAAGCCAAAGAACTCATTTGTGATATGAGTGGTAAATGAGTGGAACGCACTGCCCCAGTATGTAGTCGATTCCGAATCAATAAGGAAGTTTGAAAGTAATCTTGATAAAGCATGGGTAGGACAAGATTTGAAGTTTGACTACAAAGCAAAAATACAGAATAGTAAAAATGTTGCATCTGCTGCCGCCGCCGCCAACACCGTGAACGACCGCAGTAGTGCAGGTACTGGCACTGAGCTGGATATACAGGCCTAGTTTGCCTTTTTCCAGAGGATCTACTGTAAGAAACTGTAAGTAAGTGCTCAAGGATTTTGGACGAGGGGACAACAGGCTTTTTTCGACATCAGAATCTTCAACCCAAGAGCACAAACATATTGTGAGCGAGGACTCAAGGCGGCTTACTTGAGAAACGAAAGTGAGAAGAAAGGCGCTTATGAAGAAAGAATTTTGAACAGGGATCAAGGAAGCTTTACTCCTCTGGTCTTCTCATCGTCGGGAGGAATGGGACCTTCTGCACGTGTCTTCTATGCCAGATTAGCTGAACAAATATTGGAGAAAAAGCGCCAGCATAGAAGCCAAGTCATAACTTGGATGAGATGCCGGCTCTCTTTCTCTCTTCTCAGGTCTGCACTCCTATGTCTCAGGGGTACAAGGTCCTCCCCGCTACAGAGGACAGGAGTGAGAGACTTGGACTTTGAAATGGTTGTGACCGAGGGCCGAATTGGGGAACAACTAGGTTAATTGTAGGGAGGTACTGGTACAATAATATAAACTATAATGTAACTAGAATAAGCTAGATTGTACACCACTTTGTAACTCACCTTATTAAAAAAACAAAAAACAAAAAAGAAGAAGAAAAAAGGAAAGGGAAAAAATAGAAGGCAACATGCTTACATTACTGAAATGTTTGTGGACATACAGTAATGCAAGTAATGGTCACTCTTCTGTAAATCTAAAATGGCTTACTTAATTAAGAATGGGAAAGGGGTGGGCCCTTTTTTGTCTTGTTTTTTAAATAAGGGTTGAAGGCGTCAGTATATTTGCATCAAGTCTGTGTTGAGTGTAGTATTATTTATCTATCTATCTATCTATCTATTGCCTGACGCCGTGATCCCCGAAGGGGTGGCCACGAACGAACCGCCCCCATGCACCTCTGTCCCCAGTCAGTCGATGCCCCTCACCCCAACCAGCACCGCCCTCGTTCATATACTTTCTCACTCCATCCTTCCACATCTCCATCGGTCTACCTCTCCCTCTCTGTCCCTCCACCTTGCTCTCGTACACCCTCTTAGTCATTCTCTCGCTTTCCATACGTTCCATATGGCCGAACCATCTCAAGTTGTTCCTTTTCACACTTTCCAGCACATCTACCTCCACACCACACCTCCTTCTTACTTCCTCATTAGTCTGTCTATCCCTCCATGTAACTCCACACGCACTTCTTAAGTAATTAATTTCCACTGCTCTCACTCTTGATCTGAGTCTCTTCTCAAATGTCCATGCTTTGCTTCTGTAAGTCAGTGTCGGGATTACCACACTGTCATGCAAGGACTTCTTCACTTCCATACTGACCACTCTATTTCTTGTTACTGCTTTCAACGTTCCTACAAACCCTCTTCCCCTGTTGCACCCTCTCCCACACTTCCTCATCCATAGTCCCATCTTTACTCAACACACTGCCCAGATACTTAAGTGCTGACGATCTCCGTAGCCTGACCGTTCAAATTCACCTCACACTCTGTGACTTCACCCCTTTCGAAGTCCATCACCTTGCTCTTCCCCGCATTTACCTTCAAATTCCGTTTTTCGCACACTCTTCCAAACTCATTTACCAGACCCTGCAACTCCCATTCATTATCACTTATCAGAACTGTATCATCCGCAAACAGCAGTATAGGTAGCTTCCACTCATTTCCCTCCCTTTTCAGCGATACACCAATATCCACTGCTCTTGATAGTATTTCTTTCATGAATCCATCCTACAGTAAACAACCACGGGGACATCACACACCCCTGTTTCAAACCAACATGCAGGTGTAGTATTATCACTGGCTAAAATACATTGGTGTTTCTTTAATCCTTTCTATCTCCTTCCTCTGTGTGTGTGTGTGTGTATGTGTGTGTGTGTGTGTGTGTGTGTGTGTGTGTGAAACCTCTGAAACCTTAAAAATGAACTGGCAAGAATTACGATCCGATGTACAAAGAACCTTACGAAAAATGCAAAATGATTGGTTGACAAATAAGGGACAAGAAATACAAGGGTATGCCGATGCACATGACATGCACAACTTTTATAATGCTGTAAAACAAGTGTATGGACCTACAAGCTGTCCACTTACACCATTAAGGAGTGCAGACGGAACTACTCATATAAAAGATCAAAAGGTAATTGTTGAGAGATGGAGGGAGCACTTCAAGGACTTGCTGAACCAAGGCAATCATGTAGCTCCAGCTTGCCAACAAGAGTTTTAAGAGCAACCCATTATTCAAGATCTTGATATACCACCAACCTTTAATGAAGTGACTAGAGCAGTTAAGACCCTGCAAGATAACAAATCTCCTGGTCCAGATGGTATACCAGCAGAGCTAATTAAATATGGTGGTTACCTACTGCTTCCAGATATTCACTCATTCATTTTGGAGGTTTGGGACAAGGATTACATACCTCAGACATGGAAAGATGCAAATATTATCACAATTTACAAAAAACAAGGGTGATAAATCTAATTGTGGCAACAGCAGAGGCATTTCTCTTTTAGCTGTGGCAGGGAAGGTGTTGTCAAAAATCATGATTCAAAGACTGTTGACCAAAATTACTGAGGAAATACTGCCAGAGTCACAATGCGGTTTCCGTAAAGATCGAGGAACTATTGACATGATTTTTACTATAAGTCAATTGCAAGAAAAATGCAGGGAACAAAATAAAGACATTTTTATAGCCTTCATTGATCTGTCAAAAGCCTTTGATACCGTAAATCGAGAAACATTTTGGAATATTCTCCATATCTTTGGCTGTCCACCAAAATTTGTGGCACTTGTAAGGCAGTTTCATGATGGCATGACGGCGAGAGTCACTGCAGGAGGCCATGCATCAGAACCATTTGTTGTTAATGCCGGAGTCAGACAAGGGTGTGTACTGGCACCAGTCCTTTTCAAAACAAATTTAATATGCGTTATAATACTTCTTCATAGGACTATAGCAAACAGAAGTGGAATCAACATAGACTATAGACTAGATGGCAACCTCTTCAACATTCGTAGATTTCAAGCAAGAACAAAAGTTTCTATGGAAAATATCCTGGAACTTCAGTATGCAGATGATTGCGCTGTTGTAGCTCACTCGCCAGAGGAACTAGAAGTCACGCTTGAAGCTGCAGCAAGTGCTTACTCCAGAATGGGCCTCTCAGTTAACATGCAACACAAATAATTTCTCAGTGGTCAGCTTAGATACAACCTGTGCAGACAGTGTTCAGATTAGCAGGAGAGGAGATAGCACAAGTTCCTTCCTTCAAGGATCTGGGAAGCTTCCTGTCTGAAACGGCCAGTATTGACGATGAGGTACAACACCGACTAAGACAAGCTGCAGCATCTTTTGTCCGCCTACAAGAAAGAGTTTTCCAAAATAATCACCTGACTCTTTGTACCAAAGTGGCTGTATATAATGCTGTGTGTTTAACCACTTTGCTCTATGGTTGTGAGACATGGACGACATATAGATGCCATATACGACCTCAGGAGGCTTTCCACATCAGATGCCTCCGAAAGATTATGAGTATAACCTGGCAGGACCGTGTTCCTCATATAACAATACTTGAAAGAGCCAACAACACCAGTATTGAGACCCTTATCATCAAACAACAACTCAGATGGGTTGGGCATGTCATCCGTAAGAGCAGCTGGAGGACCAAAATTAAGATACAAAGACAGTATAAAGAAAATACTAAAAAGGTGCAATATACAACCAACTGCACTTGAAAACTTAGCATCAGATAGACCACTATGGCGCTCACACTGCCAGCAAGGAGCGAATGAACTGGAACGTCAGAGGAAACACCACCAGCAGGAGAAGAGGGCCCGGAGACATGCACGCCGGGAACAACCAGCACCTCCTAACCCGGACTACCAGTGCCCAGACTGTGGCAGGATATGTGCATCACGGATAGGACTCTACAGTCATCGTATAACTCACAACAGATGAATGCAGGAAGGGAACGTCATCATCGGACTACGATGGACTACCATAAGCAGTGTGTGTGTGTGAGAGAGAGAGAGAGGCTTGTGTGGAGGTGATCGAGTTGTCTACGTAATTGAATCTAGACACGTACAGTCTACGACAGAACTGCTGTCGTGGCCTGAGGCAATGTGTTAGTTCACTCACCTTTTAATAGATGGCACTTTAATCGCTTCTAATAAAACGGGGCGGGGTTAATATAGAGGTTCGAAGGAGGAGGAGTCAAACATGTGTGTGTGTGTGTGTGTGTTCGAGAACGGCACGCAGAATAAGTTTATTTTAACATAACACACAGGCAATATTATAAAATTAGCCCATGCTGGATCACAAATAAGTAACACACATTAGGTGTTGCGTTATTTATGGAATTTAATACACAGACAATCAAGTTTCTATCCTTCGCACTTTCCATTCCCCCCTCCTCCCCCTCTTCCTTTCACCCCAACTCTCCTTCTTCACCCGCTTCCTCTCCCCTCCCTCCCTCCCACCTCTCTCTCTCTCTCTCATTCTCTCTCTCTCTCTCTCTCTCTCTCTCTCTCTCTCTCTCTCTCTCTCTCTCTCTCTCTCTCTCTCTCTCTCTCTCAAGGACATAAAAGATACCTTCTAAAATACGCAGAATAATACTATGCGATTGTTTTGTATTTACATATACATAATCTATTTTGTATTAATTTCACCACACCAGCAAACGCCTCCAATGAAATTAATGAAAGCATGTATGTGATCCACCGGGATTCGAACCTGGGTTATCACACACAGATTTGTAGACACCTTAACCATTACACCACCAAGACGGTTAAAGGTTTATGCACACGCCTACGACTTATGAAATAAATAATAAATGTTAGGGATGACAAAAGTAACACATATATATTGATTAGCAATAGGATAACTAGCGAGGCAGCGAACAACACCTGTTACTCGCTGCCTCGCTAGATATCCTATTCCTAATTAAGCTACGATTCCCGAAGAACACGTCTATATTTGTTTATATATATATATAAAGTGTAACAATAACACTTAGGATTTACGTTATTTGTGTTGGCTTAAGGTATAAGTTGGATAATACATATACTTGTGACCTCCACAATTTGTATTGTTTGAGGAGACGGCGCTTCAACCTCTCTCCTCTGTCCATCACATTCAAACACCAACCCACCCACACCAACACTAACACAGGATACAAAACAGACACACACACACTCACACCCAATAACATAAAACGCACATCACACACATGATCACATACATCGTAATGGGCACAAATCACTCACACATGATAACATAAAACGCACACACACACACACACACACACACACACACACACATACACACACACACACACACACAAGCACACACACACTGGTCCAGGCAAACTAGAAAAGGTATTAGCATTATTGAGGAGATGCTGCTGTCTTCAGTGCGTGTCATGGCCATCCTGAGCCTTACGACGTATACAGACTAATAACACACATAACAAAGCCACTATAACAACTTCGTCTCTCTCCAACACCCCTTCTCCCCTCTCTACACTCTTCAGAAAATAGGAAAAGTAGAAAGTAGCTACGAGGTGCCGTTGTGAAGGCTTATCCTTCAATACCTTCACCTGACCTGCCCCATCCGGGGTTTAGCTGGTCCACAAGGGTGTGTGACATGAACCCAATAGAGAATTTGTGGGCCATCATGTCATGGAGTGGAATGTGGTTCAGGTTAGGATTGGAAAGGGCGGGAGGAGTGGGATCGGGGGGCAGGGGGGGGGGGGGGGGGGGCGGGGAGGGGGGGAATCCGTCGCCGCCCTAATATAAGTTGGATTTTTTTTAAATCAGCTCCAACGAGAATACAGGAGGTAGTTGATACAGCTTGTGGGTGGAGATCATATTGATTTCATAAATATAAATTGTAAATGTTTACATTTAAGATCCCTTTATATGTATTATATAATGTGTATGTGTTTCCAATGTTCACCGTAACATAATGATGGTGAAATAATACATATTAAATTAAATTCAAGGTAACATACACAGAGCTATAGTATACTTTTAATTATGTTTGGACGATAATTTAAACAATACGAAGTAAACATATAAAAGCCTAAACAATTTACAGTATATCAACTTTAAAACAACATAACAAGATTACTTGGATTATCGTTAATTGTTCAATTTGATGACTTACTTTATAGTAAATCATTACAATGGGTAACGCCGAACTGTTTACTGATAATGGGAAGCCACAGTAATTAAGCTAGTAATTAAGAATCCACTGAGAAAAGTATAATGCAATAATCATAGCGTGTCATATTTCATGTTAAGGTAATATGTAATATGACATGTTAAGGTAGGCGGATGCCCAACCCCGAAAGGGGTTGAAATAGGGGAGCTATCCCCCCCCCCGCCAAAGGCGGCTTTCTAGGGCCTTTCCTAGCTGATGCTGAGAGGATTGGGTTCTAGTCATGTGGTGATGGGCTGGTCTATCAGAGTGAGAACTGGGAGATCTCTGCCATACCCATAGCTTACTCTGACTGTTCCTTTTACTTATATATTTTCTAGATCTCAAGTAACGGCGCCTCTTCCGTGGATTGACCTCCCAATCTACCAAGATTGGAAGCCAAAGCGTCACACTTTTCCTTTGCCCCTCTACTTTCTCTTCATAATTGCTGAGGGGCACAGGGCCCTGGGTGGGTCTTTGGTTTCCGGGCGTTTCCGCACCCTCCTTAGCTCCCCGCCATGGAGTGGCTTCGGTCACCCAGGCTTTATTGTGGTCGGCAGGGAGGGTTCTGTGGGGGCGCTCGGTTATGGCCTTGGCCTTCAACGGGGCCTTGGGGCTGTTCGGCCAGGCAGGTTGGGGAACAACAACAACACCAACAACATGTTAAGGTACATATGAATTGGTCAACCACAGTGCTGTGAATAGTGGTATGGAAGATTTTTTTTTTTACTCTAATATGAAAATTTGTTTTTATTTAAAAAAAAAACACGTTTCGGCTCATCTAAAGCGTTTTCTCTAACTGGGCCAATATTATCTTGTCTTTATGATATATATATTTGGTTATAATTTGGTCAAAGCTAGATTACAATGTGATCCAACTTGTCTTGATGCGTGGATTGTAACATCCCGTTTCAATTACTTATATATTTATACGATTGTTTACACTAACCAGGACGCCAAGGTTGACAACTTTGAGTGTTTTGCAACGGAGCATACTATATATATTTATATTCTATAACACATTGTATAAGGTAAATAATAGAATACGAGTTAATAATTGAGAATCAGTAGAGGTAAATAGAACAGTATTATTAAAACACCAAAGATTTGTTATGGACAGCTTTGAACACGACGATGAGGTAAATTATATATTCGGTTAGGAGAGAGAAGGGGGAGAGAAAAAGAGAGAAGGGGGGGGAGATAGGGGAAGGCAGCAGAGAGAAGGGGAGGAGGGGGGAATGGGAAGTTCGAAGGATAGAAAGTTGATTGTCTGTATATTAAATTCCATAAATAACGCAACACCTGATGTGTGTTACTTATTTGTGATCCGGCATGGGCTAGTCTAATAATATAGCCTGTGTGTTATGTTAAAATAAAGTTTTTCAGAGTGCTGTTCTAGAACACACACACACACACACACACACACGTTTGACTCCTCCTCCTTCCAACCTCTATACTAACCCCGCTCCCTTTTATTAGAAGCGATTAAAGGACCATCTATTAAAAGATAAGTGAACTAACACATTGCCTCAGGCCATGACAACAAGTTCTGCCGTAGACTGTACCTTGTGGACAAACTATGGTAGGTTGGTATTATAGGGCTGATGAGCATCCTATTTTAATCCTTTCCATACCGGTAATGTCTTTTTATTTAATTTCGGCTATATGACAAATTATATTTGCAGTGGATTTTTCATGCCATTGATGACTGATTATTCAAGATGTATAACTGTATGATTTGTTATGGATAATTTCCAATGCTTAGATTAGACATGATTGATATTAGTTCGTAATACGATAGACCCCAAGAATATATTTTCTTTGAATTTGGATGAATGTTAGTCTCTTGCCAAAGAGCAGGATTAGAAGAGAAAAAATATGTACCGAATAATATTAATTGTATTGGAACAAGTAGCGAGGAATGAAGCTTCAAAACTATGGTAGTGAATTTATTTGGGTCTGAGGCTCCATCACCTGAACTGTTTCGAAATACATATATTCGTTCTATTCAACTGACGGTAAATTGCAAAGTTCCCATCAATATTTCTCAGTTATTTTGAAGATGTTGTAGTTAAATATGGTGCTGATTATATATACTTGGTCTTAATATGATGCAGAGATCTAGTAGTTTCCTAATGTTCTATTCAGTATCGATAAATTAGCTGCCGAGGGATTCAATATATCGTCAGCTGAACAGAAACCGAGTATAGTGTGCATTATAAAGGTCAATTCAAGAACAGAAACATACATTATTTTAATATCTTCCAAGGTAGAGTTAAGGGGGGGCACAGGCTTTTTATATCTCTCTTTCTCTGGCTTGTATCCATTCGACCGCATTCAACATACTGTTGTAATAGACGTTAATCCCCCATCCAGGTGTCAATTTCTTCCTGGTGAGCGATAGCGAACCAGCATTGTATGGAGAAATCTGGCTTCGCCGGAGAAATTTGTCTATCGAAAAATGTACAAATTTAGCCTGCTGTCAAAAACTTAAACAAAATATGCTGGCTCGTTACCGCTCGCCAGGAAAAAAAATCGACACCTAGGTTGGAATACACGTCTTCAAATAGATACAAGCCAGAGAAAGAGAGACAAAGAGAGAACAAAAAGCCTGTGACCCCCCTTGAAGGTGAAAGTATTGGCAAGATTATTAACTTTCCAACGAGGATCACGTATTATAAAACAACTGCAGGTTATAATGTCAATGGTAGGGATAATGGTTATTTAAAATTGCTGTTGAAAGAATTAAGAGTTGACCCAATTATTCAACTGTCACTCGGATTACGCAAATGTTCCGTTTAAATATTTATTTATTTAAATAAATAAATAAATAAATAAACATACCTACAAAAAACAATATAAATACTGTATATATACCTGGTATATATATATATATTGATTTTGATTTTGCCCCGAGGGGCGAGTTTATTGAGCAGCGCCCCCCATCCTGTGAGGGGACAACCACTGGTAAGGCGATACATACTGCTCAAAGAGCCATTATTCCACTGAAACAACAGCATCGTCGTCTGGTTACATTCATATTTGTGTTTATAAGTCAGGTTGGCATTATTCAGATGCGTTATTATAGTTTCCTCATTTAATTGTCACATGGTCTGTATATACGTATTTCATTAAAAAAAAAAAAAAAAAAGCAAGCAAGCAAGCAAGCTTGTAGTGACTGAATTATTAATTGACAGGTTGTAAATAATAGCACTACAGAACTAGTGCAATCGTATGAGGAGACTATTCATATTTGCATTACATCAATGATTATTGAGATCATAGTTTGCTGAATACAATTATTACAAAAATAGGCAATGGTATAAATCAACATAATACATAATTTAATACAGGCGGACATAATCATGATCCGGTTCGTTGTGCACTGGGAGCTAAGGTGTCTTGAGATCGTCTCGTACCCATACACAACGAACGTATTATAGTCTGCATGGTTGGTATCTAATTGAATATACTTAGTGGGTATTTCAAGAATGTCAGGGGGTAAGGAAATGTGATTTGTATATTAGAAGACTGTGATTAACGAGACGTGTAACATGTGGAGGGAGGTGGTAGAAAGAGAGGGATCTCGTCGGGGGTGGAAGTTTCGCTCCCAGGAATTTTCGTTCCTGTGGTATTTCAATAATAATAATAAAATAATAATAATAATAAGGGGACAACCACTGGTAAGGCAATACATACTGCTCAAAGAGCATTATTCTACTGTAACAACAGTATCGTCGTCTGGTGTTATTATAGTTTCCTCATTTGATTGCCACATATGCTGTATATACGTGCTCATGGAAAAAAAAAAAAAAAAATTACTGAATTATTAATTGACAGGTAAATAATAGCACTACAAAACTAGTGCAATCATATGAGGAGGCTATTCATGTTTTCTTACATCAATGGTTATTGAGATCATAGGTAGCTGAATACAATTATTACATACAAGATGTGACTAATATTTCGAACTACATTAATTATTATGCAAAAATAGTACCACAAATATATTACAATCATATGAGGGACACTTCACATTCTTCATTACATCAACGGTTATTGAGGTCATAGTTAGCTGAATACAAGAGTCACATACATGATGTGACTAATATTACCAACTACCGAAGTTATAATGGAATTATAGTAATACAAATATTTTACAAAGATGAGTTACATGGTTCAAATTCTTATTACAATAATGGTTATTGAGGGGATAGTTAGCGCAATATGACCAGTGGAGAAGTTTACATGCCGATAGTAATATAATATTTAGTAGGGTGTGTGGTTATGGGAGAGCGGGAGGGGGGTTGTAGGAGGTAGAGGAATGGGTGGGAGAGGAGGAGGAGGTAAGGTACTCCAGGGAGGAGGAAAGTGTGAGAGGGGAGGTGTGTGAGTGTGTATGTCCCTTCTTAAACATCGTAGAGGGACCCTACCCGTCGTGACCCAGTCACCAGACCCCAGCCAATGCCTTCTCTATACATAATTATGTATAGAGAAGGCATTGCCCCAGCACCCAAAACACACAGCCACACAGATTCAGATTCATATTCAAATTATTTTATTTCCATAAAATAATATTCGGAGGGAAGGTGCAAGTGGTCCTCCGGGAGGGACAGTGCCGCATATCCGGAGGTACTTGTACATCAAGCCATTAGCCGAGAATATTGAGGACAATACAGCAGTATGGTTAGGGGTTTTGTAGGAGGTAGAGGAATGGGTGGGAGAGGAGGAGGAGTAGGGGGGGGGGGGGGAGGAGGAGGAGGAGGTAAGGTACTCCAGGGAGGAGGAAAGTGTGAGAGGGGAGGTGTGTGTGTGTGTGTATGTGTTGGGGAGGGTGGGACATACTACATATAAATAAGTTGTTTAAGGCCAGCGATAGTACTGAAGATAACTATGGTAGTACAAAATATATATGTGTGTGTGTGTGTATGTATGTGATTGTGTGTGTGTGTGTGTATGCGTTCGGACGGTCATTTTTAACATATACTCCAAGTTATATAATGAAACAGTCCCTTCCCTTGCCGGAGCCTTACGAACTTTACCAGTAACTTCCAAGCCACGCACGTTTGGCCCGGAATAACATGTGATGTCTTGGGGCCGTGTACACTTTACTTAAAAGTATTTCAAAGAAAGGGTGTTTTCCGCAATGCAATTTCCTTTATGTATCTTTGAATAGTATTGTCACTAGGTTTATATTGTATTAAATGCAGCTTTAAAATATCGTCTAAGTGTAGCTAAAAATCAAATAAAACAGACGTCACTAGTACAGAAGGGGTTAATGATTTCTCTTATTTAACTTTAATTTACCCAAATAAAGAGCTTCTGTATAATTAATGTGGTAGAGCTTTACTAAAGGGGCACGCATTTGACAGGTACCACCACGTACTTATTAGAGATTTAACAACCTACAACATGTTCTGGTCTGATACCGGTATTAGTAATTTAATAAAAAATGTAATGTGGTTTTCGACGAGAATAAAGAAGCGCGTTTGGGCCGAAAATCGGGAATTGACCGCCTCTTCCGATCGTCAGTTTGTTGACGTCGTTCGACGCTCGACGTTAGTTACGTTTGTGGTTGTTTTTGCCACCTGCTGGCAATATATATGATGATGACAATAAGTCTAGAGGGGGGGGGGGGGGGGCAAAGCCCCACCTCAACACATATACTGTATCCCGCGGCCTACATTTTAATTGAACCGCCAATATTGGGAAATTAGTTAGATGCGCAAAGTAGCCTACTATAACCTCGAGCACTATGTCAACAAACGAATGACGTTACTCCCTCGAACGCAACTTTTCCACCGAGTTATCTTTATATTTCGTTAAATATTATTAATATTCAAGTGTCCCCATTGTTTTTGTTTAGTGTTTCGTACACCAGAAAAGGGTGTAACTTGGTGTTGGATGCGTGGAAACCTAAAACAATTATGTATTTAATCCTTGGTGGTACCTGTCAAATGCGTGCCCCTATAGTAAAATCGTACCATTAATGTTAAGGTGGATTTCACTTTCTACATCTTATCTTAACAAAATATCAATCACCTTGAGAGGGATATCAAATAAAGATAATATCTGGTAGGCATCAATCAATATAACATACCCACATGTTGTCATTACTATACCATTCCAAATAGGACTCAGGGGTTCCCAACCTTTTTGTTCCTCTGTACCACTTGGGCATTCTGATAGGTACCCATGTACCCCTAACAATTTAGGATAAAAATGGATAAAATTATGTAAATTTTATATCGATTGATTATGAAATATGTACTTTATGTGTAGACTGCATAGGGATCTTAGTATTGATATTATCAAAAAAAATAACTCAGTGACTATAAAATATTTTGATCTGTCACATACTCGGACATTATCGGGCGGTACTGCAGCTGTCTCGAGTTGGTATACATACCTGATTGTTTCACGTCCAATACAGATTGTGGGCCGCAGGAAATCACATAATAGTGAAATAAATTGAATAGTCACCTCACTGATATAGTTTTAAGGGAAGGATGTAGTATCCGGGTGTACGGTCCAACGGTCGTCATGTTTACATAGGTCGATCGCTCGCGGTTAAGTTCCCGTATTTTTTCTGTTATTTGACCCCTGCTGGCAATATATATGATGATGACAATAAGTCATGGGGGGTGAGGAGGGCTACCTTCAGCCTATTATTATATCCCACGGCAGTCAATATAGACGAGAACATGATTTCGAGCGTCCCCGTAGTGTAAGGCGGGCGGTCCACCCGATAACTACATTCTTGCCAATTTTAATATAAGTTTTGCTTACTGAAATGAGGAAATTGATAAAAACACAAGTTTGTGCAATCTGCCTGTAGATTAAAACACCATGTTTTGTACACTATGGTTATTCTCTCAGACCCCTAGGTACCCCCTGAGAAGTGCAAATGTACCCCTGGGGGTACATGTACCCCCAGGTTGGGAACCATTGCAATAGGTAGTCCACAAATCGTGGACCCTAACCTCTGTAACTCAAATAGGTCTAGAGCAAATGGGCTGAACATTTCCACACCAATTCCCTGTCTGACCCTTCTCAACTGGTAGATATATTAGTTGTTAGCGAGATGTAGAGATTAATGTTTAAAAGTTTGGGTCTACATACTTGGATCATGCTGGGTTACCCTTGCTCTCTGTCACAAGATATGGCATGGCAGCCGCGTAAAGAGCAATATACTGGTTTGGTTTCTTAAGGGGGGTCACCGTTTTTTTTTTATCTTTCTCTCCTTTGCTCTCTTTCCCTAGCTTGTATCCCTTTGGCCCCATTCAGTAAACTGGTTTAAGACGTTTATCCCCATCCAGGTGTCGATTTCTTTCTGGCGCGTGATAGCGAGCCAGCATTGTAACCGCTCGCCAGGGAAATATTGACACCTGAATGGGGGTAAACTTCTTAAAACAGTAGGCTGAATGGGGCCGATTGGATACAAGCCAGGGAAAGAGAGAAAAGAAAGATAAAAAAAGGCCGGTGACCCCCCTTAACACCGCTGTAATTACCACCCAGGCGAAGGTGATCCATCATGTTGGGTATCTATGATATGACCCGCCGCGTAAAGAACATTATACACATTTTGTTTCTTTACACCTACAGTACAGTATGCTCTGGTGTTCTAAGTAAGTGCTGATCTGCTAAATATGGTGCGCTAAATAAGTGCTGGTTTGCTAAATATGGTATGCTAAATAAGTGCTGGTGTGCTAAATAAATGTTGGTGTGCTAAATAAGTGCTGGTGTGCTAAATAAGTGCTGGTGTGCTAAATATATGTTGGTGTGCTAAATAAGTGCTGGTGTGCTCAATATGGTGTGCTAAATAAGTGCTGGTGTGCTAAATAAGTGCTGGTGTGCTAACTAAGTGCTGGTGTGCTCAATATGTGCTGGTGTGCTAAATAAGTGTTGGTGTGCTCAATATGGTGTGATAAATATGTGCTGGTGTGCTAAATATGGTGTGCTAAATAAGTGCTGGTGTGCTCATTATGGCGTGCTAAATAAGTGCTGGTGTGCTAAATAAGTGCTGGTGTGCTAAATAAGTGCTGGTGTGCTCAATATGGTGTGCTAAATAAGTGCTGGTGTGCTAAATAAGTGCTGGAGTGCTCAATATGGTGTGCTAAATAAGTGCTGGTGTGCTAAACAATAAGTCGTGTAGTCTCTGCAGAGCGAAATTGTCAACATTTTCAATTCATGGTCTGTCGAGTTATTGTTTTTAATATCCGTAACATTTATTATGAAAACGGCAATGGTAAATAGTGAACCTTTATATAATTGTGTATAACACATTATAATGCATATTTCTCTGAAGTGTGATGCTCTGGGGTAAGTGTGATGTATAGGTCTTACCTACTATGGGTTTCAGAGGCCGTGTGGCATCGTTTTTCGGGAATAACTTATTAACAAACAGTTGGATCAGTATGATATTTTGACACAGCGTTTTTCACACCGTCCCCTACTTTTTGTCAATATAGTGCATTACCAAAAGTGTAGAAATAAGCCACTTGTCTCTTAGTCATGAGGTTAAAGTCGCACATTAATTACTAAGAAACGGACAGGGCTACCGTGGCTTACCTGTGAGAACCACCAAACCAGTATTGCTCCTCCATCAAACACGTAGTTTGCAGCCACCACTCAACCCTATTATCGCCTTTAAATTCAAGTAATCTGTCAATATCAAGTATAAATATACAAAAATACATACTGTTTGTATATTTATACTTGATACTGACAGATAACTTGAATTTAAAGGCGATAATAGGGTTGGGTGGTGGGTGATAACTACCGTGTTTGATGGAGCAGCAATAATGGTTTGGTGGTTCTCACAGGTAAGCCACGGTAGAATTGTCCGTTTCTTAGTCATTAACCCTCTCACGACCATATAACTCAGAGTTGCCAGATTAGCAATAAGAAATAGAGTTCTCTCACTCTTATAATTACCTCTCCAAAATTAGTTTTCTGCCCACAGCTAACTCAAAGACAACTGCAGAGGTTAAAGTAACTAAACTAAAGGTTTCTAAATACCCCTGATGGTAGCAAAGGCTTTAAAGTATCCCTAATAGGCTCTAAATTGCGTTAAGAACGTGAGAGGGTTAATGTGCGACTTTAACCTCATGCCACAGGGACAAGTGGCTTATTTCTACACTTTTGGTAATGAACTATATTGACAAAAATTAGGGGACGGTGTAAAAAAAGTTGTGTCAAAATATCATACTTGTAGCGGTGGTTGTTTGGTTGCCTTTTTGCTTCTTACCTTAATTTTCCTTGGTTATGCTTGTAGTTCAGGTTTTCACTGTAAAAACATGTTGATAGGTAAATTGTTAAGGTAACTGATTTGAAGCAAAGACACTGTTGGGTTTTCTATGGTTTTATTACCAGCAAAATATACTATGCTTAATTATGGCTTGTTTGATTTATTAATTGTCTTTGTAGGAATTGTAGCTACCCGACTGGAAAATACCTACAGCTTGCACTATACTATAAAAGCAACTAGATTTGAGCTATTTTCCTGTAATTTATATTCTTCCCTGTAAAAGAATAAAAGATAAGAATAGTGTAAAATATATAAATGGTACACACACACACACTGATATCGCACCATATCGCACTAGTCACTTGTAGATGTCACTGTACTAATTACCACAGCCGAACGAAGGGTCAACCTTCCAATGGGGCTGTCTGATCTGCTACTGACCAATGCCTTGCTGCAGGAGCGTGCCGGCTTTCATCTAGTGAGGTGTTACATGCTACTTAGTTGCTAGCAATCATCTTGGTATTGCCGCAATACTCTGAGGAGAGCGTGGGAACCCTTGCTTACTCTGCAAGAATTGTACCAAGGCCTTTATAGGGGGATGATCTTCTAAAAGGAAATCATTCCAACTTAGAAATGTACAGTAGTATACTTAAGTAAGTGAATAACTGATATAAGGGTGTGAGTTATATATATAATTTTATGAGTTACCCTAGAGTGTACAGTCGCTCAAAATGCGCTGTTACATACTGATCCAACTGTTTGTTAATTAAGTTATTCCCGAAAAACGGCCTCTGAAACCCATAGAAGCGTTAGCCAACATTAATAGGACTTTTGTAGTATAGAAAGAATAGACTGACTAAGTTTCGTAGAAGTTAAGAATCTATTGTTATCGACCTATTTGTTTAACAAATTAAAGCTACACACATGCACAAGGGTAGGAATACTGTCATGCATTCATGTGTACGGCCAAGCGCGCAGGATAACATAATTTATTAGAACAAAAACAAACAAAAAACAGATTAATAAATCATCTATAGCATTAATACTGTTGAACTAAACAGAGAAAAGGCTGGTTATGACAGAGGAAAACAAAGGGAAAAATAAAGACAATTGTGATTTTTGGACCAAATATATATGAGCCAAAGCTTAATTACACCTGTAGTAAATATTGACCTAGGTCAATTTAACCTACGGTATAATGTAATAGGGGTTTTATATGGCCAGTTAATACGGGAATAGAACCCGGAACATTCTGATTGAAGTCTGATTTTGAGTTGATGATGCACCATAACCCCTTCTGTACCGGCAACATATTTTAAATGTAATTATAGATATATTACGGCGATAATATTCAGCTTAAGAAGGTCCTCCAGCAATGAACAGGCTTCAAACTATCTTATTTGGCCCTTTTTACTACCACAGATCCGTCTTTAGCTGTACAGAATCTTCTAAATATAGCTAGAATAAAATACAAATACGTTGCCGGTACAGAAAGGGTTAACCTCACTATCCGATGCCCCAATTTACAAATATTATTATAGGTTTTTAGGTGTTTGGGTTTGTGTTTTGCCTGGTCCCAGAACACATCCCCATTTACCCCTATACTTTTAAGGTTTGCTATACAATTTTTCCTTTTAAGATCAGATTTTTGGGAACGTAAACCAATCGTATATCTAGGGAGACCTGTACACCAAGTCAGTGTTCTCCCTCACTCAATGTTCAGTCTCAAGTTTATCATAAACTATAGTCTCTTTCCACCTGATGGTAAATTTAATCCCTTAGCCACTCATTTCTCGATAATTAGTAGAAAAATATGAAACTGTCTCTCCTATGAATTCTGAGTTTTCATAAATATTGACATATAAAGCTTTATATTCTTCATTACTACTTCATCAAGGTCAGGCCATTGCAATTACTGTCAACTTAAAATATATAGACCATAGTGTACAATACTGGTACTATACCCTGTTCAAAATAATTAGTCCAAAACTGTTGAACATTACCCTATATAACTAAAACAACTATGATACTCTGTTTCTTTTTGGCTGACAATATATTGAATATCTTACCAGCTAATCTCTCGATACTTAATATATACGAAAATGCACATATAAATTATATACTGTACTTATACGCTCATGATACAAACATACATACTGTACATGCAATACACAAACACACACGCCCATATACATGTGCACACATACATATATCTTGAAGTGTGAGTAACAGAACAGCAAACGTAATCTTGAAACTTTAGCGTTAGTGAGGCCACCTATGGAATATGGATTATGCTGTTTCATTTTGGTGTCCCTATTACAGAATGGACATAGATTCCTGTGAGAGAGTGTAACGAAGAATGACAACAATTGTCGATAATATTAGAAATCTTCCATATGAAGAAAGGTTGAAGAAACTAGGCTTACATTCGTTAGAGAGACGCAGAGCTAGAGGGGATATGATAGAGATGTTCAAGTGGGTAAGTGAGATTAATAAAGGGGATATGAAAGATGTACTGAAGCTCAGTGATAGCGAGAGAACTTAGTTTCAAATTGGATAAATTATGTTTCAGGAAAGATATAGGCAAATACTGGTTTGGTAACAGAGTTGTAGACATGTGGAATAGGCTACCTAGCACCATAGTTGGATCAAGAACGATAGAGCTTCAAGATAAAATTAGATAGATATATGGACAAGATGGGTTGGGTATGAAACGGATCTGCCTTGTGTTGGCCAATCGGTTTCTGAATACTCCCATTTTCTTATGTTCTTACGTTCTAACCAAATAATATTAATGTACTCTTATAAGTATGATCCGTTATTGTATTCTTGACTAGAATGTCGTTATTGGTTTAGTTTTCCAACTAAGCAAATTTCGTATTGATTAATGTAATTGAGTTGCGTTCATTTTACTTATCCAGCCTGTCATTTTCTGTGTCGAAGGGATGTTTTCGCTGGCATTTTGAGCTAGATAAAATTCCTATATCTGAGCGCCCCACAAAACCCTCCCTGCTTACCACTAATAAAACCTGGGTGACCGAAGCCACTCTAAGGGAGCTGAGGAGGGTGCGGAAACGGCCAGGAAACCAAAGCCCCACCCAAGGCCCTGTGCCCCTCAGCAATTATGAAGGGAAAGTTGAGGGGCAGTGCGTATTATAGTCCCATGGTAGCAAGAATAATGTAAACTTTTATAGGATTACATTATGTTATGCTTAAGGGAGCCCACCTCACTTTTTTTTCTCTATATCTCCCTCTCTCTAAGGCTTGTATCCATTCGGCCCCTTTCAGCCTACTGTTTTAAGATGTTTACCTCCATCCAGGTGTCAATATTTTCATGGCGGGTGGTAGCGAGTCAGCATATATATATTTGTGTACTATTTGTAAATTTTTACGATAGACAAATTTCTCCGGCGAAGCCGGATTTCTCCAAACAATGCCGGCTCGCTATCGCTCACCAGAAGAAATCGACACCTGGATGGGGATAAACGTCTTAAAATAGTTGGCTGAATGGGGCCGAATGGATACAAGCCAGAGAAAGAAAAAAGGGAGAGAAAGATAAAAAAAAAAACGGTGACCCCCCTTATGCTCGGTTCACACATGCACGAATTAACGTCCCGTCCGTCCCCGACCCCTTAATTCGCCGTGCCTAGGCGGCGTCCTTTGTGTGCATAGATATAATGGTCCGTGTGGTGGGTCGGGGCAACTGCCAGAAAACGTGTTATGTCGGGACACCCACAGGACACACACGGACACACACGGGAGCAGTCGTCGTCTAGACACAGCCTGGCGGCGTCTAGACGCCGACTAACGGGATGAGAATGGCGGCAAAAAATCGTGGGAACAGCCATCGTGGCCACATGGGGCCTCCAGATTGATGCCGTCCTGCCTATTTTCTTGGTCGGGGACGGACGGGACGTAAATTTGTGCATGTGTGAACCGAGCTTTAAACAATATATTTGCTATTATTGTTATGCTATTGACATGTTGAACGAATGGGAAATGAAAGGCTTACAAAGAGAATATGTGAGTCAGGTACAAGGGGAGATAGAAGGGCAGGAAGACCCCCATTGAGATGGAGAGACTGTGTAAGAAAGGCTTTGGATGATAGAGGAATGACTATAGATCAGGCAGGGGAAGTGGTAGTGGACAGGAGTGAATGGAGAATGCTTGTGAATAGTTGAGTGAACACGTGGTCATTTGGAGTACCGGGTCTGGCGCAAGTTGGACTAGAGAATAGTCCATCAGGTGCCTGGCCCGGGGAGACGATTAATATGAAGGTTGCGCCTGGAAGTGTGGTGGGAGGGCTTGTGGCTTTGGCTCCGCTGCATGTCTGCCTGCCGAGATCGGAACCTCTCCGGGTGGTCGGGGGCCGGGGGAGTGCTGGAGCGACCTTGGTGACCCTGGTCCCTGGGTCTTCTCCTGGGTGACCTGGATGTGTGTGAGTTTGTGCTTTTTATCTGTGTTTATTTGTTGTTTTATGTTGTTTTGTGTTTTCCCTGTTCTTGCTCTCTCTTGAGTCGGCTACCCCCAAAATGGGGATTGGGCCTGAGCATATAGATAGATAGATAGATTGACATTATTCTCAAATATCCGGTCAGTCTACGCACTGACTGAATGAATAAGTACACCTTGGCGATTGAGGGAGCCCACCTCGCTTTTTTTCTTTTTCTCTCCCTCTCTCTTTGGCTTGTATCCATTCAGCCCCATGCAGCCTACTGTTTTAAGACGGTTATCCCCACCCAGGTGTCGATTTCTTCCTGGCGAGCGATAGCGATCCAGCATTGTATGGAGATATTCGGTTTTGCCGGATTTTTTTTCTATCGAAAAATTTACAAATTTAGTTTGCTGTCAAAACAAAAATATATATATGCTGGCTCACTACCTCTCGCCATGATAATATGGACACCTGGATGGAGATAAACATCTTAAAACAGTTGGCTGAATGGGGCCGAATGAACACAAGCCAGAGAAAGAGAGAAAAGGAGAGCAAGATAAATCAAAGCCGGTGACCCCCCTTAACCCTCTAAGGACCCATGACGCAGTTGTGTCTGTTTTCTGGCTATTATTAGACCATTTTATTCAGATTAGGTAGGGTATATGGAAGTCAGAGGGTTGATTAGAATAGTCTTTACGCTTTTAATTCACACAGATCCTTCTTACGCTGCATAAAATCATCTAATGATGGCTTGAATAAACTGTCAAAATGCGTCATAATCCTCAAGGGGTTAGTTGTCCACTGATAACAACATTAATTAATGTAGGGTTGTTGTTTTTGTTTTTCTATATTCCAACTAATCCCTCTCGGGCATAGGCTGAGAGCCTGTACATTCAACAGTTATGAAAGGTGAAGCCTGTGAGGTCTCGTGCCAGTCTAGGGAGTGAGACATGTGAAGCACTTTTTAGCTGCAACCAGACCCTGCTATCTTGCCTTCACAGGATGCATGGGGCTTAGTTGCTCACTCACAGCTCGAAGCAGCTCCATCTCTGGAGCTGCTTTGCTCCAGTGCGTCACTGTCTCACCTCCTCGACTCGGACCCTCACTCTCAGAACGCTACCTATTGAGCAATTAACTCACCAGGCACTGTCTCCCTGTAGCATATATTGAATATGAGAATATGCATTCAGTACTATTTAAGCTAACTAATTATTAACACTGATGACTAACTGGTTGGGTCTGTATGTTTAGTCTATATGTATATATACAACTCTATAACTCCCCCTCCATCCACCCATATCGTTTCATCAATATTCATTATGGTTAAATCGGTCGTGATGGGCAAAATCATTAATCACTCTACATTCTATTTGATCCCTGACACGTTTATATAAGATAACTGTAGCATATCGAGGCATTAATTACGCTGATGATTATATATTAAATTATTTATTTTATGTATATATTTAATATATTTTTTTAAATAATTATATTGTAGGTTAAAATGATGTGATAAACTTTGGGCCTTTTAATGTTTAAATGGTGTTTATATTGTGTGCTATGTTCCTGATAATACTTCGTTATAGCCTATTTAATTTATTTCTCATTATAGATACTGATATTTATGATGTTGTATTCATGTTTACAATGTTATGGTAATAATGCAATGGGCCGGCGCTGTATTCCAAGCATAATAGCATTTATAGCAATAATAATAATAATTCAAATAATAATATTTATTATTATCATTAGTGTAGAGAGAAAGATAGAAGAAATTCAGGTGTCTGATTAGGATAGATGGAACTCTTGTTTAACCACCTGGCCACCTTTGTTGACCTATTAGGTGTAACAGGCTACGATACAGGTATCCATATCTAGGTTCACATAAAATGAGATTCCTTATGTATATACAGTAGGTTGCAGTGTAAGTGATACATAGAAAGGCTGATAGTATATTGAAAGCATATTTCGTTCTAGAAGATAAGCCACTTGCACAGGACGCAAGTTGCGCCCTTTCTGGGGTACTTATAACCTTTGTGACCATCAGAGGTATTTAAAAACCTTTAGTTTATTTCCTTCAACCTCTGCAGTTGTCTTTGAGTGAGCTGTGGGCAGAAATCTAATTTTTAGAGAGGTAATTAGGAGATTGAGAGAACTATTTCTGAATGCTAAACGGCAACCCCCGAGCCCACCGGATAGCGAGAGGGTTAATAGCTTGTATTTATGCTTGATGTCGTTGGATTAATATATTTAAGAGTATTCATGTATATAATATAATATAATGTGTAGTGCAAATGGCTCCATAGTGTTAACAATAGTTTAGAATGGATATTGACGATATCTAATTATTTTCATGTAAACAGCATCTATACGGTACAGGTTGAAGTTGTACAATAAGTTTAAACAGGTTTAGATTATTCAAGGAAATGTGTTACTACATAAGATTCTGTGACGATAAATGTGATCAGTTGTCTAGGATCTTGTAAATGTTTTTTTAAATAAAGTAACACACCGTTCTTAATTCAATTACAAACCCCAATGCACTTGAATAAACTAATTAAAGCATATTGTCCTCCCGGGATTCGAACTCGGGACACCACACCCAGAACATAAGCATCTAAACCATTACACCACCAACAAAACAAAAAAATACAAACAAATAAAATAATAATAATAATAATAATAATAATAATAATAATAATAATAATAATGCTTTCTCTAGTAGGTCTGATGACTGGTTAGTCGGGTTGGACTGATAGGCAGCCTTTTCACCCTTTTCACGCACAGGACGCGATTTGAGCCTATTCTGGGATACTTAACCCGGGAACTGCGGGGAGACTCTTAAGAGTTCCCCCGGCGGACTGCGGGGAGACTCTTAAGAGTCAGAGAAAAAAACATCAACTTTTGACATCAATTTTTTTTTTTTTTTTTTTTTTTTTTTTTGGCCCCTGGGCCATGCAAAATCTCAGTCCTCTACCTCCCCTCGTTCCCCACTTTCCTCCTCTCCTTCAGTTATCACCTATTTTCCCTGTTATTCCCTTATTCTGAGGTATATTTTCGTGCTAACATTAGAAATCCGGTTGCAGGGTGTGGTCATCACTGATAGCAAGCGAATGCAAGAGAGAGAGAGTATCGATCGACTGTGTCTCACTGGCCTTGGGGGAAATTGGCGGGAAAGCAGCTTGCCTAACCCATACATTATACAACTCGCGGGCTATATCTCCGATTTTGACCATCCAAACGCTGTTTTCACTCGTTTTATTGTTGTTTCAGGTTAATACCTTTATAATCAACCCATAATAGGCGCATATGGATAAGTATTAATGCTATTAATGGTACAATGAATATTTTAGTGACGGAAACACCTCAAATACATGTGCACAGGGAGAGGTGTCTAATTACCCCCATGCGCACTTCAGAGGTTAAAAGTCTTTGTGACCATCAGGGGTGTTTAGAAACCTTTAGTTTAGTTACTTCAACCTCTGCAGTTGTCTTTGAGTGAGTTGTGGGCAGAAAACTAATTTTGGGGAGGTAACTATAAGATTATAAGAGAACTATTTCTGAATGGTAATCAGCAACCCCCGCATCCACAGGATAGCGAGAGGGTTAACCGCCTGGATTCCTTTGATGACCTATTTGGTGTAACATTACGATTACTGCGATCATTTTTCTTGGATCTTGTTGTAATTTTGTATTAAATAATTGGATGTGGTAATTAATGCTTCCTTCTGCGGGTCTGATGGCTGGTTAGTAAGTTATTAACGGTTTCGCTACAATCATATTTTGAATAGCCTACTGAGAGGCAGACTTTAAACAGGAGTAATATCCAAAGTAGAGTACTGCACTACCCATAGGAACTATTCATATTTTGCGTAGTACTTTCATATTGTAGTGGAGTTGTCCAAACTGAGTACAACGTTAAACCAGGTATAGTGATAACGGACAGTGGGGGAGGCACTCGTCACGGGCAATTCTGCCTTTTGTCTCCCTCACTCGCATAGAAAAAATAAAAAAGGCAAGGAATTGTGAATGAAAAGCGGTTTTGTTAACAATGGGATGTTTCAACATAAATGTAAATTACATACTACAATTACTATAGTAATAATAATAATAAACAATATAAAAACAAAAATAGTAATACTAACATAATATTTTAATATTTATAAATTCAATATGAGAATACCAAACAGACAACCAATGCAAGTTTACAAGGACAATTGAGTCCCGGCATCAAACGAGATTACGCCTCGTTAGGTTAGTGCCGGGGAGGCCAAGGTTAATTGTGTTGCTTTTAACTTCCCCTGCTGTCGTTTTACCTCCACGTTCTATTTATAAATCTGGTGGTACCTTTATATAACTATTTCCTTTTGAGCAATTCCTTAGGTTTCCGTAAAGTTTGCTTTCATTATTATCTTCTATATATTTATTGTCATATAATGCTAGCTTACATCTTCCTTAACCCAGTAAAGGCTAGACTATGGTATTTGAAACATCCCGCCATGTGGATGTATTTTGATTAATTCCCAACAAAAATCTTAATTTTACCATAATTATCGTTATTACTTATTAATATGCTCCTATTTTACGATTAATATTAACACCTTAACACCTTACGAGCGGCCTATGCGGTTTATTTATGTGTACCGCCCAGCGGGGTGTTTTTAGCCAAAATAGGGCTGTTTACGTGATCATTTTCATGCCTATATAAGACCCAGAACGTAAAACAAGTATCTATCCCTGAAAGGGCATAAACAGAGCTTTCGAATGACACCATAACGATCCTTGTATAATGGATAGTTTTCTTGCAATAACCGTGCAACGCGAGTGCAAAAAGCAGGTAATTCGGTACTTTCGGTACATAATTGAGTATGTAGCGAGTGAGAGAGGGAGGAGGGAGCTGAGATTTGTGTCAGTAGGTTCGCCGCGGTGGTCTGGAGCAGTCATACACTCGCTAGTCTCCTGCCACCACTTGTCTCTCTCTCTCAGCCACATTACGTGCTGAAATTGCCACTCGAGTTATGTCGAGCGCCGCCACATAGTCCAGCTTTATTTAACTCGACTTAAGTGGTGGACCGCTTTTTAAGGGTTAAGAGCAGCCTAGGCGGTAATTTCTATGTACCGCCCAGCGGATTTTTTTTTACCCTAAATAGGGATGTTTCCGTGCTCATTTTCATGCATAAACAAGACCCAGAGCGCAAAACAAGTATCTATCCCTGAAAGGGCATAAACAGATCTTTCCAAAGACACCCGAACCATCCTTGTACGACCACTGGTTCTCTTGCAACGATCGTGCAACACGAGTGCAAAAAAACTAAAATAAGGTAATTTCCGTACATAATTCCCTGTGTAGCGAGTGAGAAAGGGGGGAGAAGGGTGAGATACAGTTCAGTAGGTCCTTGGTGGTCGTGGGGAGCGGTCATAAGGTTACTACGCTCGTCCCACCACTCAGCTCTCTCTCTCAGCAACATTACGGGCTGAAAATGGAACTCGACAGCTGTCGTGCACCGCCACATAGTCCAAATTTATTTCACTCGACATACGTTGCACGCCGCCAGTTATGGGTTAAGATATTAACATTTAAGAGCAATAAAACAAATGGGAATAGTATTTGGGGGGTGAATAAGACGTATTATTGCTAGTAGGGTCATTTGCTTGGAATCCGTGACCATATTATTCCTACCTTTTTCTCCGATGGATTTGACAACCTGAACCATTTTAAAGGAAAATTAGCTCCTATGCCCCTCTGAAAAATGACGGCTAACTCTTCTACAGCCCAATATTAAAAATGTCTGCCAACGCCATCTTGAAAAACATGAAATGTAATATCTCTGGCATCAGATGAGCTACAAGGACGAATGATGTGTCCTTTTTCACTAATTCTGGCATTACAAATCCACTGGAATGGTTATTGTATTGTATTGTATTGTATATTGTATTGTTATTGTATTGTATTATACTAATTGTACATACTAATCTACCACTTCACTGTCACTACATGATTCACTGTATGAGCCACTATCAGAATCACTGTCCTCACTTTCGCTGCTATCATCACTGTTGTTCTCTGCCTGCGGTGTATATCTAATATTACTTTTTTATTGTTTCACATGGATCGCATGCCCATCTGATGATAATCGCCGACTTGTGAAGTGACCGAAATAATGGATAATAGGAAAGAGAGTGAAGAGTTACCAGACAAGACATTAAATAATACGAGTGCATTTTACTCTGTGGTAAGCGATGTACCGCAGATGATCGTTTGGAAAACATTACACCTGAGAAGTGGGAATCCATCTGGGAAAAGTTTTTACAATGGAAAGAACTTGATAAGTTTCAACATATTCATGAAAATGTGGATTGGGAGAAGGGACCAAAGGGTCACCACATGCATAGCAGTTGTTACGCATCATTATCCAACAAGCGCAAGGTCTCTCAAGCCGAAAAACGCAAACACAAATCCGAGGAACGTCTTGAAAGAGATGAAGCATCAGATCAACAAGACCGTTCCCCAGAGGCCAGTGTACCTAAAAGGCTCCGCTCCAGTATGGGTGTCCTTCACGATAAGACTCTATGTGTGTGGTGCATGAAAGTGGCATACAAGAGTAGTGATCGTGACAAGCAGATTTTACTCCTATCAACAGTAGATGCCTGGACTAAATTCAAGTTACATACTGTCCGTCTGGAAGATCAGGTCATGAGATTGAGACTTGACACTCTGATTGCATCCATCCCAGATAGTCAAACAGCATTTGGGTTGGAAATCCGCTACCATCGTGCGTGCTGGCGCAAATATGTAAGCGACCACAAGCCCCTTTCAGATGAAAGCACTCAACATCTGCAGCGTGTAAATCTCCGAGAGGCCCAAGCTCTCTTCTTTCATCATATTCATCAAGTCATCTTCAAAGACCATGAAATTCGCACACTGCAAGGCCTGCTGCAGGACTATAAGCGCATTATCTCAAATCACGGACATAACTCAGTAGTAAAATCCAGCTACTTAAAGGAAATTCTCGTCAATG
Organism: Paralithodes platypus; assembly: GCA_032716605.1. NCBI lineage: Eukaryota > Metazoa > Arthropoda > Malacostraca > Decapoda > Lithodidae > Paralithodes > Paralithodes platypus. The sequence goes on from CM064527.1 coordinate 22,627,832, forward strand.
AATTTGGGGAAGACATCGGATTTCATGAACGCATTCAAAAGAATGTGAGTGAACTGGTATATGATACAACAGCAGCAGGTACATACATCGAGGTGGCAATATCTTCATTGGGTGTCAGCAATGATCAGTTGGTGATGAATGTTGCGGCACGACTCAAAGAGCAAGTCATCAGGACAAATACTATTCCCTGGCTCCTATATATACACGAGTTGGAGAGAGAAGAAGACCTCAGTGAGCTCCTGCTGAAGCTGCTCACATGGCTGAAACACCCAAATAAGTCTGCAATTGATGACAGTCCACCCATCCGATCGATTGCATCTATCCTCACAAGCTACATCACTGGAAAACGCACTGCATTTGAGATAAATCTCTCTGTCTTGCTACATGGAATGACCAAGAGTAGGGAGATAGTCGACATAATGCACAAAGATGGACTGGGCATCAGTTACAATGACGTACTTATGCTGCGAGATTTTTGGGTGGTCAGTGACCTCAAGTGCTCATCTGATTGCCCCTTCAAACTAGCTGAGGGTAAGCCTGCTATCGCTATAGTCGATAACGATGACTTCAAGAGCGACACACTGACCGGTGCTGGCCAGTCACACCACACTAATGTCATGTTTGTGCAGCCAGAATCATTTGATACAGAACTTCCTTCCGAGAATCACGAGGATAGACCAGTTCCCAGTGCCAACTTTGCATCAAACCTCTCGACAACTCTCAAAGAGCTCGGAAGTGAAATGCAAAAACTCAACCCATACAAGACAGCGAAGAGTTGGGAATCACCTCTTAGGAAGCCACCAGCTGATCAAAGTACTCCTCCTCCTGACACATCGGTGCAAAGAATTTGTGGTGTGATCCATGCATTGGCCAGGGTGCAAGATAACCGAACGAGACCTAAGCCAGAAGAACAGACTGTGCCTGGGTTTTCAGGGTTTCACGCCAGCATGTCAAATGCAGATGAGAAGAGTCGAGCAATATACCACATGACCTATCCCAACCCACCCAGTAAGACAATTCTCAATGATGTGATGTGTAAGCTTGCAAAATCAATCGAAGAAAAAAAGATGCCTTTTGCAATAATTGTTGGTGATCATCCTGTCTATGTGCTCATGCTACAGTTGAAAAGTGAGAATGCTGAGCTGTTCAGCAAAATCTTACCATTCATGGCACCCTTCCACATCCAAATGTCGTTCATCTACACTATATACAAGAGGGTTAAGGGATCTGGCATCTCAGATGTGTTGGTGGCAGCTGGTGTTATAGCAGACGGGTCTGTTGATCAGGCCCTTCATGGAAAACATGTTAAGCGTGGGGTTCGCTGCTTGCGACTATTCTACGAGACTCTGGTCCACCATGTCATAGACAAATGTTTGGAAGAATCCCCTCTATCTGAAGAAGTAAAGGCATCCCTTGCCAAGCTTCGACATCCGATTGATGCACAGGAACTTGCAGATGAACATGCAGAGCTAGAGAGAAATGCTGAGCTGAAGGACCTCGTTGATGCTCTTTTCAAGGACTTTGAGGGTGCCCCACAAGCAGAATACTGGATGTCATTCATGGAAATGGTTGAGGTTCTAACTCAAAATATCCATGCAATCAGAACAAGCAACTGGACTGAGTTCAAGTCCTCACTCAAGCTCATGCTTCCTTTGATGCAAATCTATGATAATGACAAGTATGGTCGGCATCTCCCCGATTTCACCGCAGTGCTTGATACCCTTCCTGTCAATCAGGCTGCATTCATGGAGAGTGGTATGTTTGCACAGTCAATGACAGGAAAACCATATTCGTGTGTCGCCCTCGACATATGGATAGAGTCAACAATGAATAAGGGCTCTAAGCTGAAGTCTGGTTGGTTGGCCATTCTGAACAATGAAAAGCAGCTCCTTTCAAACACTCGGAATGTGAATAACATCAATCGGGTGAGAACAAAGGTCCATCGGCATGCTAATCCCAAGAAACAAGGAAAAGGGAAGCATGCTGATTGCTCATCGAGTAAAATGAAGAAGGATGAACAAGCTGTACAGGATATAAGCACATGTCTTACTGAATTCAAGTGTGATCCATTTGACCATACAAACAAGACACTTCGATCCCTATAGTCAGGAATCCCAGCCTCAGACGCTTTCGCTGCCGACTTGAAATCGGCAAAGGAGGATAGCACAAGCAAACTGAAGCAGTTCTTGAATGAGAGAGTGTATTCCAAGACCAAGTCTCTCAACGACAGAGTTCCCTGTAGCAAGCGTTTGAACTTTTCAACTCAGGAATTGAAGAAAGCAGATGGTGAGAACCTGAAGGGAAAGACTGAGGAAATGGAGCGTAATACCTTGGCCTCTGTTCTCGGACTGGTTGAAACGAGTGGTGCCCTCAAACTTCAAGAAGTCCTGCAGCATCGTGTTACAGCCGAGTGCCTTTCCATCTTCAACGTCAATGGAACCATCCGTAAGGCACAGAAAAGCAAGCTTCAACAAAAACTAACTATGACTGTCATTCCAGAGCCTGATGTATACACGTCTATTATTCATATGGGCCAAATCTGGCGCCTAACAACTCCTACCATTGAAGACAGAGAAAAGGGAGACGGTACCAAGTACACCTGGGGAGATTATGCAGAGAAGTTGGTGCACTTCGTTCTAACGAGACACAAGCATGCTGAGTGCATCATTTGCGTCAATGATTCATATGATCAGAATTACACGATCAAGGACAGTGAGAGAATACTGCGCCAAAAAACCTGCCAATCAGCAATGTATTCATGAAGACAGAAGATAAATTTCCTTCTAGTAAAGTTTTCCATGCTCTCCTGGGTAAACCTGAGAACAAAATCCGCCTTCAGGCATTTCTTCAAACGGAATTCCAGAGAACAGCAGCAACAACTAGCACCGAGATCATCTACTGTGTAGTTGGCAGCACTGCAAAGAATCTCACCACAGGCAAGCTTGTGCCAGAGCTCCCATGCTCCCATGCAGAGGCAGATACGGCAATGCTCACCATATATAGTGTGCTTCGGTCAGACAGCTACACAGCAGCTGTCGTTCTTGACACAGAGGACACAGACAACTACGTGCAAGCGGCATATGTTGCTCAGAAGACAACAGGAATCCTGTGTGTGAAACGCAAACGTCAGCTTATCGATGCCCGATGTTTGTGCAGTGAGGCAATGGCTGCACCCATCATACCACTTCATGTCCTCACTGGGTGTGACCACAACTCTGGATTCTATGGAGCAAGCAAGAAGCTCATCGCAGATCGTCTGGAGAAGTCTAAAGAGGCACACGACCTGCTAGCAGCATGTGGTACACAGCTCCTAGTCACAGAACAGGTCATCAGTGATTTGGAGCGTTTGTCATTCGATATGTCTATGGTGATACCAAAAGCAAGACCCTGGGAAATGCGAGGACAGCGAAGTGGAGAGCTCAGAAGAAAAAAAGCACTATCCGACTTGTGCCTGACTTGGACAGTCTCCGTCCACACTTGGAGCGTGCAAACAATCTTGCATATTTGCAAAAGCATTACCAGCTCCAAAGTCACCCCTCACCGATCGGCCATGGATGGCATCTTGTAAATGGCCTATGTCTGCCTGTCCGTTCAACCCAGCCCCCACTTCCCCCATCCATACCACTACCTACAAATCCGCAGGCAGAGAACAACAGTGATGATAGCAGCGAAAGTGAGGACAGTGATTCTGATAGTGGCTCATACAGTGAATCATGTAGTGACAGTAAAGTGGCAGATTAGTATGTACAATTAGTATAATACAATACAATAACAATACAATATACAATATAATACAATACAATAACCATTCCAGTGGATTTGTAATTACAGAATTAGTGAAAAAGGACACTTCATTCGTCCTTGTAGCTCATCTGATGCCAGAGATATTACATTTCATGTTTTTCAAGATGGCGTTGGCAGCCATTTTGAATATTGGGCTCTAGCAGAGTTAGCCATCATTTTTCAGAGGGGCATAGGAGCTAATTTTCCTTTAAAATGGTTCAGGTTGTCAAATCCATCGAGAGAAAAAGGTAGGAACAAAATGGTCACGGATTCCAAGCAAATGACCCTACTATGCCGACCGGTCCATTCATGAGGGGAGTGTTGCGGCGGCATATATTCTCTCCTCCCGAATTCTCAAGCAACACTGACAGCTCTAAGTAGAAGTCTCTCTGTTGCAAGGATCTCTAGATGCCTCGCTTGTGCTATAGAGACCGCGGGAAGAAAACTCGCGCATAAAATTACCCGATAAAAGGGGGAATATGAGGAAAAATAGGTGATAATTGAAGAGGGGGGGAAGGAGTAGAAGGCGGTGGGGGGAACAAATATTGAGGAATGGTAGCAAGTAATGGAGGGAAATTTTCTCGCCTAATTACATATTGCTTTGTTTTGAGTGCCACTGGGGTGTTATAAAAGGCTTGTTTTAGGTCTTGGATCTTATTAAGACCTTCGCCTTCCACCACCAAAACCTCTTATGAGGATGCTTTCCTTTCCCGGGTTAAATATTTTTGACACACTACTTCTATTTTGATGTATTACAGTTTTCACTGACGCATATTTGAAAAGTATTATTTTCTTTGTTGATTTCCCTCCACAAGTCAGGTGCGTTCTGTACAGGCGTGCATGTGCGTATGGAGAGTATTCAATGCTGTGATCTTTAATACTAGTTCAAGAGATCTTAAGACCCTTGGGTGCCGACTCATCATCTTGTAGTCCCTCAAGAACAAGTGTCACAATCTACAGTGACTGCTATAATCACTGCATCATCCGCAAAGCCAAAGCCAATATCAGTAACCCTGTCTTTCTTTCTAATCACTCTTCTCATTACGCTAATATTACAACTCTGTAACCCATTAGTCATCATGTATTTTTCCACACCTGGCAGCTATGGAACTAATTTCCTCAGACCATTATTTCTTCCTCCTTTGGCTTGACATCCATGCACTTTCAATAATATTTACAATGAATTTGATCATTTGTATTATTTCCACATAAGGGACCATAGTTGCTAGCAAGTTAGACTCTCATTATCTTCGTTAATTTAGAATAATCACATAGATGTGTGTGAATGTATATAATTTGTTTTTATGTTGCGTTTTTTGTCCCTATGCAGGCTCTGTCTCGAGTCGGCCACCCTCAGCTATGGGGTATGTGCCCGAGTATATAAGAAAAAAAAAAAAAAATAAAAAATATATATATATATATATATATATATATATATATATATATATATATATATATATATATATATATATGTATATATATATATATATATATATATATATATATATATATATAGAGAGAGAGAGAGAGAGAGAGAGAGAGAGAGAGAGAGAGAGATAGACGGTGTAGCTACTGAGAATAGTGAGGTGAAGTTTTTAGGCCACAAATGGGACACTACCACAGATTGTATATCCTTCTGTCACACCCCATGCGGCAGTGAGCTTATGACCAAGCGAAACTGCTTAAGCTTGTCAGCGAGGTTGTTTGATCCCCTAGGTTTTTTACTGCCTGTAACTATCCGTGCTCGTATGTTTTTACAGCAGCTGTGGCGGCTAAAACTAGATTGGGACACGCCCCTCCCGACTGAGTTACAAGATACTTGGCGGTTGATTCGGTCGGACCTTTCCACATGTTGCAAGGTCCAACTTAATCGTCAGGTTATTAGTGGTCAACAGGTGGATCTACATGCCTTTTCTGATGCTAGTAATAGTGCGTACGGTACTGCCATATACATATGCAATGGTAGTGAAGCGACACTGGATATAGCGAAGGCCAAAGTAGCCCCTATAAAGAAGATTACAGTTCCTAAATTAGAACTTACTGTATTGCTTCTGTCTGCTCGTCTAATAAAGTTTACACTGGATGCTTATACAGACATACAACAAATTAATAACGTCTATGTTTGGAGCGACAGTCAAATAGCGCTTTCATGGGTACACAGCCAGAAAGTGTTACCTGTTTATGTTTCTAATCGCACTGATGAGATACATAACTTAGTTCCTACAGCTAAATTTCGCTATGTGAGCACCAGGGATAACCCCAGTGACATCGTTTCCCGGGGGATCCCGGCGCACCAGTTTATGTCGTCCTCTAGTTGGTGGCATGGACCTCCATGGCTTACATCTCCTACTGAATGGCCTCAGGATTTCAGGGAATGCATATCTGATCCTTCAAGTCGGTCCCAAGATGATGTGTTAAGTAGTTCGAATGTGAGTACTACACATCAGGATAACAAGTTGGTAGAGTGGGAACGTTACGGCAGCTATGATCAAGTAATACGGGTATTTGCATGGATATACCGTTTCATTAACAACATGAGAAGTCGGGCTCACGGGTCTTTCCTTAGTGAAGATTCGAAGCATATCAGACTCCATGAAATGAGATCAGCAGAAGCAAAACTAATATGTTTAGTACAAAGGGAATCTTATCCTACTGAACATCAAATCCTGAGCAAGGACTCAAAGGCCAAACCCTCAAACTTAATGAGGCAGCTAGGATTATATATGGAAGGAGGCATAATTAAGTGTAGAGGCAGGATACAAAAGGCGGACATTATTGATTCTGCGAAATATCCTGTCCTCCTTAGCTCCTCTCATTTGATTACCAAACTGTTGATTCGCCAATGCCATAGGACCTGCCTACATTTTGGCGTAAATTATGTTCTGGCGTATATGCGACAACGTTGGTGGATCCCTAAGATGCGACAAGCAATTAAAGGGATCCACAATAGTTGTACTATCTGTAAAAGATTACAGGGTAAGCCTTACTCCCCAGTTGATCTACCTCCCTTGCCTGAGTTCAGGGTACAAAGGACTGAACCATTTCAGGTAACCGGGGTAGACTACACCGGAGCGATTCATGTTAGAGAATCGCCCGGTAATATCATAAAGGTATATGCCGTTCTATTCACATGTGCGGTAACCAGAGCGATTCATATTGAATTGATTGACGACCTATCCAGTGAGGGGTTTTTGCATACTCTAAGACGCTTTGCAGGCCGCAATGGTTTCCCTCAAATTATTATGAGCGATAATGCGACTTTTTTGTCGGGGCCTCTAAATATCTCCAGAGTTTAATGGATGACCCGCAGGTTGTGGCTACCCTCACTGGAAAAGGTTGTCAGTGGAGATTTATACCAGCACGTGCACCATGGTTCGGGGCGATTTGGGAGAGAACTATCGGTATCGTCAAATCTGCCATGAAGAAGGTATTAGGAAGGGCACTGGTGACTAGACGGGAGTTGCAAACCATCTTAAGAGAATTTGAGATATCAGTCAACGACAGGCCCTTGACCTATACCTCGGCAGATGTTGATGACCTCTTACCCATTTCGCCTTCTATGCTAACACGTGGACGAACCCTTAATACCTTTCCTAGATCGTCCGTAAATGACGAAGATCTGCAAGACCCTACGTTCGGCAATGCTGACGCCACACGTCGTCGCTTCCAGTATGTAAACAAGGTGTCCGACGATCTATGGAAACGGTGAACCCAAGAATATTTGCTGTCTCTTCGCGAGCGTCACTCTCATAAGATCAAAGGGACGAATCAACGATGGCCTCGTATCGGGGATATCGTCCTGATTCATGATGAGCGTCCTAGGTTATTTTGGAAGCTTGGGAGGATTATCGATTTGTTCCAGGGCATTGATGGTCTTATAAGGGTTGCTAGAATACGAACTTTGACTGGGGTTACTACTCGCCCAGTCGTAAGGTTATATCCCTTGGAGCAGGATGTAGAACTGCCGGATGATCCTGGCGTCTCTACTGATACCCCTCCGCGGGAGAGTGCTGGTGACAGTGCTCCTCAAGGTGGGGCAGCTGATGATGAGAAGGATGATCCTCCTCAGGCTTCAGGTGGCGCTCGTCCCAAAAGGAGGGCGGCTATGAGATCCGTGGATCTTTGGAGATCAAAGATCAAACAAGGTAATCTTTGACTTCAATGTCCTTTTTTTGTTCGCTGTATATAGCTCCTGTATATAATTTTTGGTGGCGGGCAATATGTCGGGAATAGGGTAATGATCCCGACAGTTTTAGGTCCAATAGGACATTTGAATTTGGCGGTATCGTATCGCTTGTACGATTTCGGCTGGTTCTTTGTGTATTGTAGTTTATTCTTAACCCTTAAAAAGCGGCTCACCACTTAAGTCGAGTTAAATAAAGCTGGACTATGTGGCGGCGCTCGACATAGGTCGAGTGGCAATTTCAGCACGTAATGTGGCTGAGAGAGAGAGACAAGTGGTGGCAGGAGACTAGCGAGCGTATGACTGCTCCAGACCACCGCGGCGAACCTACTGACACAAATCTCAGCTCCCTCCTCCCTCTCTCACTCGCTACATACTCAATTATGTACCGAAAGTACCGAATTACCTGCTTTTTGCACTCGCGTTGCACGGTTATTGCAAGAAAACTATCCATCATACAAGGATCGTTATGGTGTCATTCGAAAGCTCTGTTTATGCCCTTTCAGGGATAGATACTTGTTTTACGTTCTGGGTCTTATTTAGGCATGAAAATGATCACGTAAACAGCCCTATTTTGGCTAAAAACACCCCGCTGGGCGGTACACATAAATAAACCGCATAGGCCGCTCGTAAGGTGTTAAGTTAGGTTAAATATTAACTGTAATGTATAAATATCTACATCAGCTCTAGATGTATTATGAAACCAAGTTATGGGTTACAATTATTATGAGCCGGCAGCCATATGTAATTTCGCGAAGCGATCGGACGTCGGCCCTTTAGTCTCTCAATCAACACCATACAGCCAACATCTCCACCCCCCCCCCCCCCTGGCTCTGACTCAACCCACAGTTCACCATGTGCTACAAATATTAATCTATAACAACAGTCCTACATCACCAGTCCTCTAAGCTAAGTTCATTGTATCGATATTGTATTATGTGAACATTCCTACATGTCATGCAATTGAATTAGCCGTGTGTGGGGGACTGAATTACACCCATCGAATACCTCGTTGGTAATTATATTATAACTATTTGTTGGGATATTTCATGTACCAGTGATATTCAATTTAACCTCTTTATCTAAATTCCCGACACTCTCTCTCTCTCTCTCTCTCTCTCTCTCTCTCACACACACACACACACACAATAAAGATATGAAACACATTATGGTCTTTCTCTTAAACATATGATATTGTAACACATCTTTACACCAACATAAAATTTACACCATATGCATTACTTCAATGTATAATATGTCTCTTTACAAGTACACGTCAATACTAACACCCCAGAATAATCATATAATAAAACTTTTATAGATCATATAACTTCAGTTCATTACCATAAGCACATACTTTTTTCTACATACCCACCTTCGGCTTCTATCCCTCCATCTGTGCCTTTGTCTCTAATTTCCTTTTGTTCACATGTGTGGGGAGGATCCTCTCACACCGCACTCCTAGACAAAGTAGAAAGGAAAGCCTTTCGTATCATTAACTCCCGTCTACTCACTAACTCTCTGCAATCTCTCTCTCTTCGCCGCAATGTTGCATCCCTCTCGCTATTCTATCGCTACTACAATAATCAGTGTTCCTTAGAGCTTTCCCAGTGTATACCACCTCCTCTATGTAGGGTACATAGTACCCGCCTTGCAACACAATCCCACCCCTACTCTGTGCAACTCTCTAACCCAAGAGTGAAACAGTATTCTCAGACTTTCTAGTATTCAACTTCTGAGCTCAGGAACTCTCTACCAGAATCAGTCTTTCCCTCTTCCTATGACTTAAATTGCTTCAAACTCTGTGTGTCCAGGCAGTTTGGCTCGATCGTCCCTTGATTTTGGCCCTGTCACTCTTTCAACTATGTGGGAGGCACTCGCTATAGGCAATTCTGCCTTTTGCCTCCCTCAACCACATAGAAAAAAAAAAAAAAAAAAAGGATGTTCCTGTCAAGAGTATAGAAGTTATGGTTATAGAAACCATAATGGGATTGTTTTACGGACTGTACCAAGGGAATTAAACAATTATAACCCGTCATAACACTGGTAGCCAGCGGTGTCTTGATACGGCATACCAGTACGGAATTTTAGCAATTTAAAACAATAATAATTGGTATTCAAGTGTCAAGCTTTTACTTTTCATCATGGCAGCAGCACTTAGGTTTGATATCCCGGTCTTTAAACCCGAGGACTATGATATATACACTTACCTGGAAATAGTCAAACCGATCCTAGACATAATGTTTGGGAACGAAGACACTTCCAAGATACATACAATTGTGCTAAAACTTGGAAAGTATACATACATACATACATACATACATACAATTTTAAGACTGAGTGTTCTATACATAAGTGCAGTTTCAGTCTCTTGTCCTAATGGTGGCGTTCCAGGCAACCCTGTTAAGGGCTGCTTCACTTGTCAAGTTCTTGGATTTTAGATCGGCACGTATAGTCCGACCCCAGGTCTTCCTCGGTCCACCCCTTGGTGCAGCTCCCTCCACAATCACAGACCTGCATTTTTTCATCCATTCTCTCCACATGTCCATACCATCCCAGTCTACTTGTACGCATCACCTCGCTAATACTCTTTATACCTAAACGTCTCCTCAGCTCAACATTTGTTATTCTATCCTGTAGCCTGGCCTCACACATCCATCTCACCATTCTCATCTCATTACGCTCCATTCTGTTGACATCATCTACTTTAACGGCCCATGTTTTTGAGGCATACATCATTGCACTTCTAACACATGAGGCATACACCTTTCCCTTCAGGGGGAGAGGCATTCTTTTCATGGTCAGGATTGGCATCAGTTCTCTGAACTTCCCCCAGCCACACCCAATTCTAGCAACAGTGGCAGCCTCGGCCCCACCACCGGCAGAGATGGTATCTCCTAGGTAACAAAACTTGTTCACCAGCTCCAAAGACTCATTTCCAAAATTCACAGCCACTGGACCATCACCTAACACAAGCTCGCCTTTGCACACTACGCACTCAAATTTCTCTATTTCGGACTTATCCTTCGGCAGGGGTCCCTTTATTCTACTACAGTTCTTACTCCCATGGTGTACCCAACATCGACAGATGCTACATTGAATTGAGTTAGCGCCCACTCCCTTTCCACACACTGCACATGGGTATGCACCACTCTTTTCCACATTGCCTCATCTCAATCTACAATGCATAACCTTGGTTTTGTTAATATTGACTCTCAAGCCCTTGCTCGCCATGCCCTCTCTCCACCTTCTGAATTTGGCCTCAGCATCTTGCACACTGTCAGCTATTAGGACTAAATCGTCTGCATAAAACAGTTCCAACGGGAGTCCGCCTCTAAAAACTCTAGACAGTGCCTCCAAGACCATAATAAAGAGGAGAGGGCTTAACACTGAACCCTGATGGATTCCAACACGGACTGCGAACTCATCACTCAGTACACCCTTCACCCTCACCGCACTTCGCGAATCCTCATACATCTTCATTATCACACGCACCAGCCACTCTTCCACACCAACTTTCCTCATAGCCCACTGCACAACATCTCTAGGCACCCTATCAAAGGCCTTCTCCAGGTCTACAAACACAAAGTAAAGATCCTTGCCTTTTAGTAAGTATCTTTCCTGTATCTGCCTGACCATGAAGATAGCATCGGCTGTACCCTGTCCTGGCATAAAACCAAACTGCATATCATCAATAGAGATGCTTTGTAACGAAGGTATCAGGGTACGTGCATGATAACACGCCAGGTTTAACATGGGCTCAATTCGAAGTCTATGTCAGATCAGCTATCAGTCCCGTATTAGGACAGACGGTTGCTGATAAGAAATTTCATGCAGTCACATACACTGGCGATTTGGATGGGACTATTGATAAATTGCAACAAATGGCGTTGAACGCTTTCCCTGAGGAGACAACCGCTCAGAGAAAGAAAATAGTTTTCAAAGCTTTAGTCAGGATTCTTCCTGACCCCGTGGCCAACCATTTTTCTATTGTAGAACCCACAACTATGATACAGATCTGCCCATAGTCAGGAGGATCATCGTGATGCGTAATACTCAAGAACCCAGCCCCACTGACAAGATCGCTGCAATGATCAGTAAGGTCACCACTCACCCTACTTCCGGACCTTTTACTACGAGGGGTCCAAATGTTCCTAGACCATCAAAGTGGAAGAATAGGCGTGGATACGCCCTTCCGACTGGAAGCCTTGTAACTCAACATGCTTGCTCTGGTCGATCAAGAAGTCTTTTGGGGAACTCACCAGGAAGAGGGGCCGGGCCCCAAGTTGGTGGGGACAAATTCCGTGGATCAAGCCACAACAGGTGTCTGCTATCACGGAGGATAGCACGGCAGGCATAGATGAAGGAGAAATAGAAGAGGAGACGGAGACTTCAACGTATCAGCCGGAGCCAATCCAACCTGACAATTTGGATTTTTAGAGTGCCCCCCCCCCACACCAATTGTCGTAACCATGGCGGGGGCTCATGAAAATACACCGCCAGGAGGACTTCCGGTGTACCACAAACTCACGCTGAATGGGGTGAAAGTTCGGCTCTTAATTGATACGGGGGCTTCCCGTTCCTGTCTCTTCCTTCCTATTTTCCGAAAACATCTCAAAACTTTCGGGGAAATGGTGCCCTCCAGTATAATTTTAATTAGTGCAAATGAACAGGTTATTCCTAACCTGGGCCAATCACGTCCTTTGCACGTGCAACCCCCTCCCCCCTCATCCAGGCGTCTATCACTCATTTGTAGTGTACGACAGTGACGCCAAATACGATGGATATTTAGGGTTTGACTTGCTAACAGGCCTACGTGCCACAGTAAATTGTTGGCGCAGGACGTTGTGTTATGACTACCGATCCGAACCTGATGAAGAAAAAAAAAAATAAAAAATCCCATAAACCTCCCCCCCTTCCCTAACGTAAAACCATTGAAGCCTGTCCCCCAACCTCCCTGTTCCAGAATGACATCCTATCCAATTCAACTGCAAACATCACCACTCCTGAACCTCTGGAAACTTCAGAACAAATTCCCCTACCCCTAGTTTGCCCGAGTGTCCCCACCCCAACCTACTCGAACCTGAGAATCCTTCCTGTCCTACCCATGTCCTCTCTCCTGCCACAGTCCCTAAATCCACTACCATTCCCCCTCATCATGAGAAATGGATTCCTTTGGTCTCAAGATTTCAAGGAAATAGTCTTGTGACCCCAAACCTCCAAAGATCTTTCAATGGGGCCTGCCTAACCGCTCCTACCTTGCTACCCCAACACATAAATTGCATCAAAATTGCTAATATATCCGAAAAACCTGTCACTCTACCCAAAGGTTTAGAAATTGGAGAACTGGAAATGTACTCTGACGAACTAACCCCACCTGTTGATCCTTCACCTCCCTATAAGAACCCCCTTCCTGACATACCTACTACTCTAACCCACAATCAACAATCAGATCTCAAAACTCTTCTATTTTCCTTTCAAGACATTTTCGCCACTTAAAACCGAGATATGAGTAAAACTCAGGTCTTACATCACCCCATTCAGACCGTGGGCCACCCCATCAAATGACCCATCAGATGAGAAAACTCCATCCAGAGACAAGAAGAAGAAAAACAAGTCGCTGATATGCAGGCGTAGTTAAACCATCCGCCAGACCTTGGTCGTTCCCTGTTGTATTAGTCAGAAAAAAAGATGGATCCACACGTTTCTGCAAAGACTACAGACAACTGAATGACGTCACCATCAAGGATGCCATCCCCCTCCCTAGAATCGATGACTCTCTCGATTCTCTGCTAGGGGGCAAAATGGTTCACCACCCTTAACTTGCGAGCCGGTTATTGGCAAGTACCTGTGTTGCCCGAACACCAGCAGAAGACAGATTTCTCCACCAGCCAAGGGAGGCTTTATGAATTCACCGTACTTCGATTTGGACTCTGCAATGGCCCAGCCACTTTCTCCAGACTCATGGAGTCAGTACTACAAGGATTGACATGGGAAACGTGTTTAGCCTACATAGATGACATCATCGTGTTCGGCACCACCTGGTCAGAACATCTTCAACGCCTCAAACAAGTATTTCAGAGAATTAGAGATGCCAATTTAAAGCTCAAGCCCTCTAAGTGTACCCTTGCCAAGCCACAAGTTAATTTTTTGGGTCACGTAGAAAGGATTGCTCCTGATCCAGCCAAATTAGAAGCTATCAGTAACATCAATCCCCCAGTAACGTAAAAGGAGTACATGCGTTTCTCGGTCTTGCATCATACTACCGTAGATTCGTCAAAAACTTTGCCACCATTGCCAAACCCCTCCATGACAACTAAAAAAGAAGAACCTTTCCTCTGGACTGATGCCAGATTGCAAGCTTTCAATAGCTTGAAAGACAAATTAGTTGCCTCCCCTGTTGTCTCTTTCCCTGATTACACCAGGCCCTTCCGACTTTATACTGAGGTCTCTCAATTCGGAATAGGCACCCTATTAGCTCAGACACGCGAAGGCAAAGAACACATAATTGCTTGTGCCAGCAGAACCTTAAATCCGTCAGAAATAAATAACCAGTCACCAAATGTGAATGTTTGGGCATGATCTGGGCCCTCCAACATTTTAAAGTTTACTTAGCCGGGGTCAAAGTAACTGTAATCACGGATCATCACGCTTTACAATGGCTCAGAAAATCTGATACCAAGAATGCATTAACTGTTCGTTGGAGAGAATCCCTGGAAGAATTCGATATGGATATTGTGTACCGTCCCGGAAAATTGCATACCAATGCTGATGCTCTATCTCGTCTGCCACTGCAAAGCCCACATTCCACTAGGACAGAAGATCCCCCCCACACCATCAACGCCATCCACCATCAAGATCCACGTGACGACAGTCAGCAGGAGCTACTAAAAAGATACCAACGACAGCAGAAACCAGACTGGATACCAAGATTTTTTGTTAATCAACTATCTAGGCGAGGCGACAATCTATTTACTCTCGAAGGTAAAATTGTGATCACTCCGCAAAACGCCCTGTCAACAATGCAGTCAATCCACATGGATAATGGCATCCATCTGGCCCAACGACGCCTTATCACCACTTTTCAACAAGTATACTGGACACCATCTCCATCTCCCCGACCTGTACGTAGAGTCCCGCCACCACAGGTTTCCGGATTTACACCAGTGAGGAACGGTGCACGGCCAACGCAGAAAAGGTCTCATCTACCAGTCACAATGTCAAACAGATTTGAGATATTGGTAGAGATGGAAGACGAACCAGAAGAGACCAGGCTCGTTGGGGATTCCATTCTATGAGGACAGGTCGAAGAGTTCTGCGACAGAGTCCCAAATCAACGAAAAAGATTTTGCATCCCAGGAGCTGGACTGGACGACATTGTGGAAGCCTTCGAAGATACCACAAAGGATGCAAATGAAAATACCCTTTTTGTCATCCATGCTGGTTCAAATGACGTCATGCGCACCAGATCCGAAGAGTTGATGGAGAAATATCGCAAGATGATCCAGCACTACAAAAACAAGTCAAGGAATATCATCATCTCAGGCATTCTCCCCAAGATCGACGCACCTGACAAATTCTACGACAAGGCCTTCAGCACAAATAGCCGACTAAAATATTTGTGTCTGAGGGAAGAAGTTGAATTCATCAACCTCTGGGACAACTTCTACAACCAGCCTACTCTGTTCCGCAAGGATGGCACTCATCTAAACCCTGTGGGTTCAGCACGCATTGGTCGTCTCCTACATGAAGCAGTCCGCAGCCATGGATCAAAAAACGCCATCCGAGAAGAAGCAGCAGTGACATAAATCATCCAACGCCAAGAAAAAAACAGAGGCAACCGAGGACCACCAGCGATAAGGACCGAAGAGAGCGAGGACCGAGGACAGCCATGAACATAAATGTAGATCCAACAAGAACCAAAAATATTATTAAAGAGCGTTCCGTGAGTTCTAAAATAACAAATTTAAAGGTTTTCTATGCAAACGCTCGTAGCATACGCAATAAATTTTCAGATTTAGAGGAGCTAGTGTTTACAGAAAATTATGATGTGATTGGCATAACAGAATCTTGGCTCAATACAGAAGATAGAGACTTTTTAGCAGAGTATTCACTTCCCGGTTATGTAATGTTTGAGAAAAGCCGAATAAATTGAAATGGAGGTGGCGTTTTACTTTATATCAAACAAAGTCTTAACCCTACCCTATTGTCAAAACCACAAATTGTGAACGTCGACGCATCTTTTGTGCTAATAAAGAATAATAAAGGTACGAAAATAATACTTGCATTAGAGTATGTAGCGAGTGAGAGAGGGAGGAGGGAGCTGAGATTTGTGTCAGTAGGTTCGCCGCGGTGGTCTGGAGCAGTCATACGCTCGCTAGTCTCCTGCCACCACTTGTCTCTCTCTCTCAGCCACATTACGTGCTGAAATTGCCACTCGACCTATGTCGAGCGCCGCCACATAGTCCAGCTTTATTTAACTCGACTTATGTTGCTCGCCGCTAATTAAGGGTTAATATACAGACCTCCAGCTCAATCAGTGCAAACTGACCGAGAAATTTACAAACAAATTGCAGATGTAAGTAACTCACAAAATACCGTAATTTTTGGCGACTTTAATTTACCCGTGACCAAGTGGGGCGATACTCTTACTTCACACTCCGGACATGACTTGTATACGAACTTGCAAGAGAGTTCACTTTATCAATTTGTTCGAACGCCAACCCGTGGTAATAACGTTCTTGACATTGTACTTGCAACAAAAGAAGAATTAATAGAGAATTTGAATGTTGGTGATGAATTCAGTAACAGCGACCATCGTACGATAACTTTCACTTTAAAGTTTACTAGTAACGAACCAAATAGTAGCATCGAAAAAGTCCCTAATTTCAAGAAAGCAAACTTCCATAAACTTAGAGCTATGTTTAAAGAAACTGACTGGAGCGCTCCTTTTTAATTAACAATAACGACATAAATACATCTTGGAAGTTATTCGAAACCACTTACCTAAAAGCAGTGCAAGACTGCATACCATCGAAAATACGGCGTCCAGGCCATAATAATAAGCCCAAATGGTGGAATAAAGATATTTCAAACTGCCTGCTTGCTAAAAAATTTGCTAATGATAGATTAAAATCCTCACAAAATGACGAAGAACGGGTGAAATTTGTAGAGCTACGACGCAAAGCCAAAAAGTTAATTAAGCAAAGTAAAAAGACCTTAGAGTTACATATTGCGAATCAAAGTAAAACAAACCCGAAAGAATTCTATAGTTATATCAGAAAGAAAAAAGTAGTTACTTCAACTGTTGGACCGTTAGTCGATGAAAATGGAGAATACACCAAAGACGAAGTACAAATGAGTAATGCCCTCAATACCTTCTTTGCATCAGTTTTTACAACAGAAGACCTCAGTGATATCCCTACACCATCGCCAATTCAGATTGATAATTCAGATGTTCTAAGCAATATCACCGTTACAGAGAGAGAAGTATTGAATTGTTTAGATAAACTCAAGGTAAATAAAACGCCTGGACCGGATACAATCTCGCCAAGAGTTCTAAAGGAAGCTAAGGATGAGCTCTCCAAACCACTGACATTACTATTCAATAAATCCTTGCAGTCTGGAACTATGCCTGATCAGTGGAAGCTAGCCAACGTAACACCGATATTAAAAAAAGGCAGCAAATCCCTACCCCGTAACTATCGTCCAATTAGCTTAACCTCAGTTGTATGTAAAATGCTAGAAACGGTCATACGAGACAGACTCGTAAATCACTTAGAGGAAAATAACATACTTAAAGATACTCAACACGGCTTTCGTAAAAAACGTTCCTGTTTAACAAACCTCTTAGACTTCTTCCACGATATCCTCAACCTCTACGATGAGAGTAAAGCTGTAGATATTATATACCTTGATTTTCAAAAGGCCTTTGACAAAGTTCCCCTCAAACGTTTACTGCTAAAACTAAAAGCGCATGGAATACAAGACGGTGTGTTGAAATGGATAGAAAATTGGCTCAGCGACAGAAAGCAAAGAGTAGTCATAAACGGTAAGGCATCTAAATGGACCAATGTAAGTAGCGGGGTACCCCAGGGATCGGTATTAGGACCAATTCTCTTTCTAATTTACATCAACGACATAGATGAGGGTCTCACCTGTACAATCTCAAAATTTGCTGACAATACAAAAATTGCAAATAGCGTACTCTCAAAAGAACAAGTTGACGATATGCAACACAATCTAGATAAATTGTCATGTTGGGCCCAAATTTGGCAAATGAGTTTCAATTCGGATAAATGTAAAGTACTACATATCGGATACCTAAACGAGAAAGCAAACTATTCGATGAATGGCACTCAGCTTAAGAATGTAAACAGAGAAACCGATCTGGGAGTAACAATATCGAGTAACCTAAAACCGAGTCAACAATGTTCAGAAGTTGTTAAGAAGGCAAACAAAATAATTGGCTTTATAGGCAGATCATTTGAGCATAAATCCAAAGAAGTTATCCTAACCCTTTACAATTCCTTAGTCCGCCCTCTTCTGGAATACTGCGTTCAATCCTGGTGCCCTTATTACCAAAAAGATATAAACAAGCTAGAACGAGTTTAACGTAGAGTTACCATAATGATACCTAGCCTAAAGAACAAACCATACGAAGAGCGTCTTAGAGAATTAAATCTATTTCCTTTAACCCAGCGCAGATTAAGAGGTGACTTAATTCAAGTGTTCAAAATCATCAAAGGCATCGACAATATGAACTGTAGTAAGTACTTCACTATCGACCAATCTAATTACACGCGGGGAAACGGTTGCAAAATTATTGGTAAATCTTTTAACTCACACGAATCTAAGAATTTCTTCTTCAATCGAGTTGTCAACTTGTGGAATGGGCTTCCCCGAAACGTTATAGACTGCATCACCGTTGATTCATTTAAACTCCGCCTAGACAAATATCTCGCATCAAACCCGCGACTGACTGCGTTTGTAAATGAATAACTTTATTTTATCCCCCCTCAGTTACTAACCCATCTGTCCCCTACTAACTTCCTAATCCTGCCACGGATATTAGTTCCAGGGCAGTAATTCCCTTTCCAATGTTCCCTTACCCACTCTAAACCACTGTTTGGACACTTGATCCTCAGTGTTTTGGAGGACAAGCAACCTAGAAGGGTCACTATATCTGTTGTTGCTTGATTTCCTTTGTACTCCTTTGTATAACAGCCAAGAGGATCACAGAGTCATGCAAAGCCTCTGCGTTGGGTAAAGACAGAACTCGCACAGCTGGACCTTCAGGAAAATTAGTTGCATTCAAACCCAGGCAACTTCTTGCCGTCGACGTCATGGGCCCTCTTGAAAATAGCCATGGCTACAAGTATATAGTAACCTTTGTCGACACATACTCAAAATATGTCATCGCCTGCCCAGCCAAAGAACACTCAGCCATGGCAGCTGCAGCAGCTCTCATCCAACATGTTTTTCCCTACTTTGGCTTACCTGAAGCTATTCACTCTGACAATGCCCCGGAGTTTCCCAGTCATATGTGGTCACAACTATCACTTATGTGTGGGTTCAAAATCAGTAATTCTTCTCCGTACTGGCCACAAGGTAACTCCATAATTATGTGAAAGGAGTCATCGAACCATTGCAAATCAAATCCGGACTAGACTGCAACAAATGGACTCAAAGGATTGGTCCAGCCAAGTCAAGATTGTGCAATGGGGAATTAACACCTGCCCAAGAGAAGACGGAATTTCACCCCACGAACGAGTTTTTGGAGTGACCCCCCTGCTACTACCCTTACGTCATCTAGCTGTCCCGTATGAGCCCTCCTCTAATCTTGACCAGACTCTAGTACACCTAAAAAACAGACTACGCCAAATTAAATACGTTCAAGACCTTCAACCAGATGAGACCTCCAAAGCCAGCACGCATTGCGTTGGTGACCTTGTCATGGTTGCACACTTACCAGTCCCATCCAAAATGAAGCCTAGATTCAAGGGTCCTTTTGAAATCTTATCTGTGCCAAATTGTTATCAAATTACCATTAACTATTTTGGTGAATCACGCACGTATCGTAACAGGCATGTACATAGGTTTCAGCCTATCAATAACAATGATGTAATGCTTGCTAATCATAATCAGAATGACTTGTTGCCTGATAACAATAATCCCAACTTAGGATCCACAGAACCCAACCTCCCTGAGCTTCTTTCTCCTTCCTCTCCTTCTCGTCGACCAAAACCTACTGTTGACTCCAGAAACTTACACGAGCCTCACTCCCCAACTCCTAGAAATTTGCCTCATACTCCCATTACTGCCCCTTCTCCATCAGTACCCCCTCCTATTCCAACTCGTACTATCTCCGCACCACCTACTTTTCCTTCCCAAACCGCTGTCGAACTTCCACGTTTACCTCCTCGACCAACACCTCCTCAAACCTCTCCTTCTGTCACATTACCTTCATACACTCAATCTTCAGGTACTCAACCGACCACGCCTGTCATTACAAACCTTCCTTCCACGTCTCGACCTCAAGGTAATTCATCCTCTACTTCTCCAACTTCCTCTTCCCCAACTCCTACTATTCTTTCTCCACCACATTTACCTACCCCTCTCGTCTCTTCAACAGCACTTAAACCCACCTATGCTTCTAAACTGAAATCACCTACAGTAAACCCACTACTAGACCTACTGCAGTTCCTTCCACTCCTCAACCTGTACCTCTTCTACCAAAATCTCATCCTACACCTAGCACAAGTACTCAATCTTCCCCTTTGATCAGGCCAACTCCCAATACGTTAAATCGGCCTCCTCTTTCTCACAGCTCAGCTTCCCCCCCTCCCCCCAGCCTCATGCAAATAAACATGTCTTAAACCCACTAAATCTCATCCTATATGTACAAGGTCCGGCCGACGTGTGACTCCACCTCAAAGATGGGCTCCTAACTTCAACCCCACCTACGTCAGAAGGGATCCCCTCCAAACCAACCCACCAACTCGACCAGCCACGCCCCCTACAGTTAGTGCGACGGAAACTGCCCTGCAGTCTGCTACCACAGATAACCACAGTCAGCCTTCACAAACCAGTAGAGTCTGACCAGCTCCCAGCAACTCTCCTGCCACTCCAACCATTCCTGGTTCTCCTGCACCTTCACGTCCACCTGTACCAAGTACCGGGATTAAGATCAACAGAGTAGCATTCGTGGAGAAAGCAAAGTTCACAACCCTCAAAACCACAGCAGAATTTTTACTATTGGCCAGACGTAACAAAGAAGACTGGCTCCTCCATATAACTTTGGATCCCAAGAAGCCTGCAGATATTCCCACCACACAATGGTTCCTCACCTTACATAACGTCTTATCAATATCCACGTCTCCCACCACCAGAACGTACCATATTAGATTGCGAGGTCGCGACTTCTTTTATGACGAATGTGGTGAAATGACCGGGCTCAAGCGTGTACCAGAGGGAACGGTACACCGAATAGTCAGCATTCAAACAACCTCATCGAAGCCCCAAGAACATAAGAGACAAGAAAGGACACCCCCAATACCTCAGTTACCCATCTCCAGACCCAGCCTTCAAAACACCTCTTCGAAGCCCAAAGGACATGAGAGACAAGGAAGGACACTCCAAATACCTCAGTTACCCCTCTCCAGACAGCCTCCTCTACCACAGTTACCCATCTCCAGACGTACCCCCAGCCGTGCTCTTTCATGCCCATGGCCTGATAGGAGGCTAGAGGGCATCCACTACCAATCACCACCAGGCGTGGAGAGCCAATTACAACCCTCCTTCTACGTGGCCACAACCAATCAACATGCACCTTCTGCAGTCCAGCCAAATCTGGATTACACAGAAGCATTGTTTATGCAATCCAACTACCAACGACCTGAGTGCTATAAAATCAAATGCGATTAGCATCTACCCTACAAAACTTTGCTTGTGACGGTACAAGTAGAATTTCCTATTGAGTCCTCAACAAAGGATTATAAACCCCGACAGACCAGCCAAGAAATGTAGGTTATAAGTCAGTTAATTCGATTATAGCAACATACGGCCTCACTGAAGTTAAATGTAATATTAAGATGATACCTTGGAGATAGGCCCATGTATTTTTATCTTATTTCCAAGGCTAGGATTAATATGTACCTCGTAACAGCCAACTTTACCTTTTTCTTCATAGCCCTATAACCCCGAAAACCTTGACTCAAGAGTCACAAACAATATAGCATAGTACTTCAGAAAATCCTGAGTAATGTATGCAAACCAAACCTCCCTAAAGTCTAACACCCTTGGGCCCGGACTTCCATGGCAAAGTGTTTAGGTTCGCCCCAGCCTCCCCTCCTGCCCCTCGAGAGTACCTCCTGAAGTACCACCTGCTGTGTTACTGAGGTGCTGCCCGTCTGTTGCCTGATGCCCTGGACCTAGGACCCCTGCTCGAGTGATGTGAACAGCCCTGAAGAGCTGTCATCTACCCTCACTCCCGGCCGGCCAGACCTGTACTCTCGACCCTCTACCCTCCAACTACATAAGTGTTTCTGTTTCTTTTGTTGGCTATTGTTATTGAGGTATTGATTACGTAAATATGTGAACGGTGCTGTGTACTTATGCAATTGTGATCTGTGCCCAAGATCCCGTATGTCCGTGATAAAGTCATTCTTCCGAACTTGTATTACCCAGTGTTAATTTTGCCATTCAGCCTTGATCTATGTTAAAACCTGTTTGCATTTTATATAATCACGCATACGTTATATACATCGTGTTTAATTAATTTCGTACAGACCACACGCTCGCAGATTTACTAACTTTATGTTTTATGATTTATTATTCGTGAGTTGAAGTCGCAGTGTATTCCGTAATTGATTCATTCTCTTATCGCTATTTTACCTAACACCTACGCCCGATTTCCCAACGAGTTCATAGAGTAATTCCTCTATTAATTCCCATACTTTATCTTACTCATCATTTGTGAAGTTATTTTATGAACGTTAACTTATGTTCTGATGATTATTGATGTGGTGATATTCGAGTTTAATGTTTAGGAAGTCTTCCGCATAAAATTCATATTGCAATTATATACATCCACTCAACATACATTAATTGTGCCTGTGTATTTCTATTCCCGTCGTTCTGCTAACTTGTTCAGACACGACCACTGATACTGATTAATAAGTATTAATGAGCTGGCCTTCGTCGCCAGCACCCTAGTTATTAAACTACGATTTATTTCGTTATATCTGTTAACCAGTGCAGATTCTTCGATTGCTACCGAATTCAGGTATTAATTTGCTTATTGTGTCATTCACGCCCCAGTTATTATTAATTACATTTGATATTCATTATCTTCATACGCATATATCATATTATTTACTTTTGAACAGATTCACTTCTACTGTGTAAAGTAGAGTTAATCATCCCCCCTTTGATCTGTGTCAATTTAACGTTCTCGCTTTACTCGATTCTATATATATATATAAATACGACTTTCCTAAGCTTGTCTCGTTATCTGAACATACGATCACTTAATATAAATATGTGATAAGATATAAATTCACCCTTCCCGAGATTTAGTATATCTCGTTTATTCCAAATAATATTCTCTACCCACTCTTATTAATTATATTTGAGATGACGGGCCCTAAACCAACGATACACCGAGTGGCCTGCATAACCACTCAGGCAACCTCAAAACCCCAGGGCAGACAACGAAGACATCTACCAGAGTCCCCCCTCCGAGTCCACAAGAGTCTACCTGAGTTGACCATGCCCAGCCGTCCATTTCCCAGTTCTCTTTCACGCCCACAGCCATCTAAAAAAACGGAACACTCTCTCAGCCAGTCACAAGCCGTATTCTGCAGCCAACCACAACCGCCCTGGGACAGCCAATTAGAACCCTCCTTTTACATAGCCTACACCCGCAGTGACGCTCCCTGTATTGTTCCGCCAGATCTAGAATATGACGAACACTCCCTTATGCAATCTACTCACCAGCGCCCCGAATATTTCAGGAACCAATGGACCTGATAATGCCTGACCACTCCAAGCCCCTGAGGATACAACTACAATCCTCTATGTGTATGTCTTAGGGTAACTAGAAGACCTACAAGACAGTTGCTCCATTTTAAGCTCTAAGTGTTTTCTATTTTTCATAGCAGCCCTGGACCTTCCAGCTGCTCCCTTAAGTATTGTAATATTACCTTGGAACCAGGCCCACATGATAATACCTGAGTTCCCAGGCTAGAATGTATATGTACCTCACAACAACAATATTCCTCTTTCCTCAACACCCCTTTTCCCCCAAGTTCATTGACACCCGAAGCAAGAAAATATTTGCATAGGACCTCAGAAAAACCTGAGGAAAGTAAGCACCAACTCACCTACTGACTATGCTTGACCACCAGGAACGGACTAGTTGGGACAGTGTTGCTACGGTTCGGACCTAGGACTCCTGCTCCATTACGTAAATAGGCCTGGACCTAGGACCCCTGTTCTAATTACGTAATCAGGCCTAAACCGAGGACCCCTGCTCGAGGAGGTAACCAGTTGTACAAGAATTGGCTACTATCCTCTACGCCGGCCAGACCAACATTCTTGCCCCCCCCTGCCCTTCCAAATACCTATGTGTTTCTGTGTCTTTCTCTGTTGATTATTGTTTAGGTAAATATGTGAACTGTGTGTGTCCTGATTTAATTGTGATCTGTGCCTAAGATCACGTACTTGCGTAATAAGTGTCATCCCTCTGAATCTGTGTTATTCTGTGTTAAACTTGCCTTAATTCCCTGACCCTTGTTCAAGACTTTATTTAATTCATAACTTACGCATACGTTACATCTCAGTGTATTAATATATATATATATATATATTCAGGCCCCCCACGGTCGCAGATTTACTGACTACGTGTATGTTGATTTATTCTTTGTGAGTTGAAGCCCCAGTATATTCCATGATCATTCCATTTATATAATCACTTTTTACCTAGAACCTACGCCCAATTTTCCAACGAGTGCATAGTGTAATTCCTTAATTCTTTTGCTAATTTATCGCATATGAAATATATCTTATAGACGTGCTTTTATGTTTTTGTAAATCTTGATGTTGTGATATTTCGAATACCGTGTTTAGGAATTCTTTTGTCCGTGTTTCGTCTCACTTTCATCCACCATACATTAATTGTATCTGTGTATTTCATTCACCTCGCAGCTGTTATTCACCTTACGAGCGGCCTAGGCAGTATATTTGACCGTGCCGCACAGCGAGGGGTTTTTACCCCTTTAATGGGGTTATTTCCGTGCTCTTTTTCATGCATAAACAAGATCCAGAGCGTAATACAAGTATGTATCCCTGAAAGGGCGTAAATTGAGCTTTCCAATGACACCTGAACCATCCTTCTATGATCACTGGTTGTCTTGCAACGATTGTGCAACCGAAGGGCAAAATCGCTAAAATACGGTAATTTCTTTATATAATTACGTATGTAGCGAGGGAGTGAGGGTGGATGTAAGTGGAGTAAATCTCAGTAGGTCCACGGCGGCCGTGGCGAGCGGTCATAAGGTAACCCATGCTCCTCTAGTCACTCGTCTCTCTCTCAGAGCCAATATTGCGCCAAAATTGCACTCGGACTTAAGGCGGGCCCCGCCACATAGTCCAAATTTTTCGATTCGGACTTAAGTCGGGTCCCTTTCTTTAAGGGTTAATCCGTTCAGACCCGAGTCTGGTAATATTCGTTTTGAGTATCAATGAGTAGGACTTCGTCGCCTACGTCCATGTACTAATTGTGCCTGTACATTTTATTCTACTCGCCCTGTTTACTCGTTCAGAAGCGAATCTGATATTGCGTTAAATGTCAATGAGCTAAACTTCGTCATTAGCGCCAATTTAATTATTAAGTCCGATCTACCGATCGATATCTGTTGATCAGTCAGTTCTCACTTTTTGAGATTAAACTATAGTATTCATTCTGGTCTGAGTCTATTGGAACTCAGCTAGTTATTTTGTTTATCTGCGTGTGTTTTCTTTATCACGAATATTAAAGATTATATCTTGACCTAATTAATACCCTCCAGTAAACGTATTTAAAACCATTCCTTTGTGTATCCAATTCACATTATTACTTTGCTTCGCCAAGAAAATATTAGAAACACGAATTCCTAAGTTCGGTTCGTTATCGTAGCATATGTTCAAGTAATATAATCCTGTGATAAGATATACATTCAGTTAGGGCGATTTTGATACTTCTCAGTGATTATAAATAATAATCTCAGCCCTGTCCTGTAAAGTAAATTAACATCGCAGTTCAGCTAAGTTCATAGTTGCATTAACCTAAGACATGCGCATGGGGGGTATGAGACACCACACTCCTGTGCGCACGTATTTGAGCTGTTCCCATCACTAACATCGTTATTTTACCATAAATAGCATTAATACTTATCCATATGCACCTATTATAGGATGATTATAAAGATATTAACCTGTTACAACAAAAACACAAGTGGAAACAGCGTTTGGATGGTCAAAATCGGTGATACAGGCCAGGAGTTACATAATGTATGGCTGAGGCAACCTCCCTTCCCTCCACTTTTCCCCACATCTGGAGAGAGACTGTCGATCGATACTCTCTCTCTCTCTCTCTCTCTCTTGAACTCGCTTGGTAACAGTGATGACAATGCCCTGCTTGCAACTCGCTAATGTTAGCACGAAAATAGACCACAGAATAAGGGAATAGCAGGGAAAATAGGTGATAACTGAAGGAGGTGAGGAAAGTGGGGAAGGAGGGGAGGTGGAGGAGTGATATTTGGAATGGCCCAGGGGCAAAAAAAAAAAAAAAAAAATTGGGGGGGTGTTTTAAATGGATTTGTTTCCCCCCAGACTCTTAAGAGTCTTCCCGCAGTTACCCGGGGAAACTCTTAAGAGTCTTTCCGCAGCTCCTGGGTTAACTAAGAAAAGTATTTATTACTACCTTAGTTCACCTGGTGACCTTCCCAGTGACCTGACCTGAGGGCAAGTTCACACAGTCAGTTTAAAGGGTCAGCTGAGCCCTGCGCTTGACTCACCTAGCCTCCTGTGCCAATATCTTTATAACCTCAACTCTCCACATTGTGACTCTAGGATCATTATCTAGAGTATTGAAGTCTCTTGTGAATACGGAAGATATTTTGACTAATTTATTATTGCATTGAAGGTTAAAATGTATTCTTGTACATTATGCCTCTATGTATGTTTTCTACATGATCTGATAATACTAGACTCTCAATATTGAGTAATTCTGGTATCAGTAACATTGTTCTGAAGTAGGGACAATATATATATGTTTGTTAATATTGTTGGGTCTTCCCTCATGATCCTTATTATTCACCTACTCTCATGCTTATTAAATAAAACTTTTATATGTGTTCGTCCTTGTGTTGTTATTGAGTACTATATAGAACCTTTGAATACCATTTTTACTGTATATAGAACCTACTCGGTGCGTTCCTGTCAAGTATATTTAAGTCCATCAAACCAGAACTGGATTGTTTTACGGACTGTATCAAGGGAACTAACTTATCAGAACCCGGCACAAAAATATTAGTATTGAACTCGCACTAAGAATAGAGTTGCAATAAGTATAAACGTATATCTCACTAACGCAGTCCAGTAAGTGACCTGCCAGGTGACCCCTACCTGAGGTCAATTATACGCGGTCAATAATTAAGTCTCACCTCGAGCGTACCGTGTGACTCACCTGCCGTACAGGGAGTCAATATTCGTAAACATCAATTCGCTCTATCTTAGTTGCTGGATATTATCCTGTACCTGAATTAATCTTTCATTAATTACGGAAGATACTCGACCCTCATTTATTATTGTATTGAGGGCTGATAATTATTTATGTGCATTAATAGCTTTGGGTATACTTTCCTGTTTTGAGCCAATTTATACTAGAGACACTCACCATTGGGTTGCTCTAGTTTTCATGATTATTAATTTAGGAGACTAAGATTATTATTTGCATAATCCAGGAAATATTCTTTTATGATCCATGCCATTTTACCCATTGTGCCCTATGAATAAAAACCAATCTATGTACGTCCATGTTTGTGTTGTCATTGAGTAGGGTATTGACCTCTTGAATACTTTTGTATGTTGCATAAAGAACCTACTAGGGATGTTCCTGTCAAGAGTATAGAAGTCCATCAAACCATAATTGGATTATTTTACGGACTGTACCAAGGGAATTAAACAATTATAACCCGTCATAACACCCCTTCTCCCTAATGTTTAGCCCCACTAGTTTTGAGATTTTAAGACGTTGGTTCCATTACGTTGGGGATTTTATGACCTTTAATCACCCAATTTCTTTGTCAATATTAGGACCCTTCGTGCCATTTAGGTGTCGATTTTGTCCTGGAGAGTGATATCGAGCCTTTAATTTTAGGAGGAATCGGCCTTTGGCCAGGACATTTTTCTACCGAAAAATGTACAAATCTATCATAAAGGGCGGTCTAAGGGGTGTTTTTCTAAGCTTAATGTAGGTCTAGGGAGGAAACTAAACACAATGTATGAATACATGAATTAATAGACCAAACAAACAGCCACTTTCCCCTTAACGGTTGTGTGTGTTTTTATTGGCGCTTTATACGTTATGCTACCGATAGATTTGCTCCCAAACTGAATCATCGATCACACGGACATATCTCATTACAAACAAGGATATTGGTCTTATTGTACTCCGTCTATGGGTAATGGACTTTTTATCCATCCTCTCTCATTTTGGTACGAGCTATTGTTGTCGTGTTGTTATGCTCGTATACATATAATGTATTTTTGTATGTGAGTGAGGGAGACAAAAGGCAGAACTGCCTGTAGCGAGTGCCTCTCCCATAGTTGAAAGAGTGACAGGGCCAACATCAAGGGACGTTCGAGCCAACATGCCTGGACACACTGAGTTTGAAGCAATTTAAGTCATAAGAAGAGGGAAAGACTGATTCTGGGAGAAAGCTCCAGAGCTCAGTTGTTGAATAGAAGAAAGTATGAGAGTAACGTTTCAATCTTGGGCTGGAGAGTTGCACAGAGTAGGGGTGGGATTGTGTTGCAAGACGGGTACCACGTACCCTATATTTGTAGAAGAAAGACAATTTAAAGATGGCAATGTTTATCTTTATATTAAAAATATCAAAATGCTTTAGTATTTCAAAACAAATACAATCAAACACGCAATACATATAACCAATTAACCTATTCTGTACCGGTGACGTATTATTAGTTTTATTCTAGCTCTATTTGGACGGTTTTGTGCAGTTTAAGAAGGATCTGAGGTAGTAAAAAGGGTTAAGTGAGATAGTGCGAAGCCTGTTTATTGCTGGAGGCCCTTTTTAAACTGAATGTAATCTTCTAAATATAGCTATCATACAATCATAAAGACGTAGGCGGTACAGAAGGGGTTAACATAACACTCTTTCCCTACACAAAAACATACAAGCGGAAGGGAGACACAACACAACGAATATATAACTGTGTTGGTGGTGTAATGGTTTATATGCTTATGTTCTGGGTGTGGTGTCCAGAGTTCGAATCCAGGGAGGACCACATGCTTCCATTAGTTTATTCAAGTACATTGGGGTTTGTAATAGAGGATTAATGTTAAGAACTGTGTGTTACCTAATACTGGATCTACAGTATAGCAATAATAAATACTACATACTTAAGGGGAGATAGGTAGTTTTTTTAAACCACTGAGCCCCAGCTAGTTTAGAATAAATGTACCACCAGGGACCAGCAGGTTTTGAAAAAAATATGTTTTTCCAGAAACAATAGGGAATGAGTTAGGAATCAAGGAAAAACCACAAAAAAACGATCCCTTAGGTCAAAAAGGGGTCCTACTGTGCGCCCGAAAGTCGATTTTACAAGAGGGGAAAATTGAAGGCAAAAACACCCAAAAACAGGTTTTTGCGCGCTCACGCACATGCAGTTGGACTTTGAGAGTTTTCAACCATCGGCATGGTTGCGTGGGATACTTACACAGTTCCCATACAAATCTGAGCCCTCTAGGTGCCATAGGACCGGAGTAATTAACAGGGACGACACATTGTCGTCGCTGGGGTTTAGCGTTTCATACATTGCCGACGACAACGTGTCGTCGCTGGTCCTCTATGGGTTAAATCCTTTTCTCCCTCATGTTTAGCCCCGTTAGTTTTCAGATTTTAGGATGTTTACCCCATTAGTTTGTTGATTGTAAGACCTTTCGCCCCATGTCTTTGTCAATATTAAGACCTTTCGTGCTTTAGGTGGCGATTTTTTCCCGGCGAACGATAGTGAGCCAGTCATATTAGATGGGACATTTTTCTACCGAAAAATGTACAAATTTATCTAGAAAGGGGATGTAATGGATTTTTTTTTGTTAAGTTTGATGGAGGTCTAGGGAGGAAACAAAAAAAATCATAAATATTAGACTTAAAAATACATCCTTAAGCTAAGCCATCCACACTTCACTACAGTGGAGGGAAAGAATATGCCCCACGTATACCACTGTGTGTCGTACAAGGTGACTAAAAGGGGGAATAACGGGCCATTGAGTTTCGCTGAAGATGAAGGAAACTGACCTCCTTCCTCCCTCACAAACGGACAGTGTTGCCAATTTAGCTACTTTCCAGCTAGATCTAGAGGTATTTACTTCAATCTAGAGGCAAATTTTTACATCTAGCGGCTTGAATTCTTGCGATATTCTGTAGATTGGAGCCATTTAGAGCGATATTATAGAGAATGTGCCATTATTGCAGCTAGTTTCGTCATTTATTTACTATCAAGCGGTGTAGATTGGAGCCATTTAGAGCGATATTATAGAGATTGTGCCATTATTGCAGCTAGTTTCGTAATTTATTTACTATCTAGCGGACATTATTTAGTAACCCTGCAAACGGATCTCACTACACTCTACCTCTTGCTTATACGATGCCATCACATAGCAATTTTGGAGATGATTGGAGGACCTGAATGTGTGTGTGTGTGTGTGTTGGAGGGGGAAGGGGTGACTTGAACTTATATGCGCATTCATCAGCATACACATATCTTTATTATGAGTTTATGGAACATGTATCTTAATTTGTCATTCATATAAAAATGTTAAGGTGTCATGCATAAGATATGTGGTACTAGTGCTTTATGACACAAACCAATCATATATGACAAAATAATGCCATGTAATCGCTAAATGTCCAATAGAGTTTGACACCAAGACGTTAAAGGTCCTTTAGACGAAGATCTGAAGAGTACAACAGAGGTATAGTCTGCTTCTTTTCAACTGACGGTAAATTGAATCCCTTAGCAACTGATGTATCGGTAGTTAATGGAAAAATATGAAACAACCCTATGTCTCTGCATTCTATAAATACCAATCTTATGTAATTTACGCCATATTTCACTACAAAATCTTCAAACTAGCATACAAATTTTGGTGGGAACTTTGCAATTTACCGCCAGATGAGATGAAACAGAGTATATTATATAATCAGTTATACTATGTAATTATGTATTTTGTTTTTCGATTACTCGCCAGTTCTCACTATTTTAACCCTTTGAGCACCAGCGACGTGCGTTATATTTCATTCTAGCTATATTTAGACGATATTATGCAGCTTAGCAAGGACCTGTGGTAATTAAAAGGGTAGGTTGAGATAGTTTGAATCCTTATAGCAAGAGGTCCTGTCTAGGCTAATTAAAATCGTCTAATGGTTGCCAGAATATGATGAAAAGGACGTCTCTGGGTTAAGACATAAATACATATTGGTTATTGTACAAAATAACAACCATAAGAACAAAATCGACAACTACTGAGGCTTTTGGTTGAATACCTTTATATTGTATTGTGTGTTGGTGGTGTAATGGTTTAGATGCTTACGTTCTGGGTGTGGTGTCCCGAGTTCGAATCCCGGGAGGACCATATGCTTTCATTCGTGCATTGGGCTTTATAATTGGTGATTGATGTTAGGAAACCGGGTGTTACTTAATAGTAGATGGGCGTCGTATTATCTCAACCACAGAGAGGAACAGAACTTTTGTGGGCAACTTAACCTCCCGAACATTCTCCTCATTACTTTTCAACTGTATTTTGCACATTATTATTCGCCTATCTTCTCTTTGAGGAGGGATGGTTGGCTTTTCTGGACCCCCTTCTCTCTAGTGTTTTGCTCCACTAGTTTGGCGTTTTTAAGGCCGTTTGCCCTATATTTTTGTCAATATTTAAATCTGTCATGCAATTTAGGTGTCGATTTTTTTCTTTGCGATCGATAGCGAGTCTATTTTTCTATAAAAAAAAATCAAATATATCTCTTGGGGGTGTTTTGTTAAGTTTGGTGGAGGCCTAGGGAGGAAACTAAAACAACACTAAACAAATAATTAAATAAGCAAATAATACCGCCATCCCCAAACCTCGATATCTATCTCCCCGACCTTCTATTCCCACATTTCTTTTTCACTATCAATTCCAACCTGATTTACCACTCTTCGTTAAGCTCGGTTCACACATGCACGAATTAAACTCACGTCCGTCCCCGACCAAGAAAATAGGCAGGACGGCATCAATCTGGAGGCCCCATGTGGCCACGATGGCCACTAGGGCCGTTCCAACGTGTTTTTTCCGCCGTTCTCATCCCGTTAATCGTCGTCTAAACGCCGCCAGGCTGCGTCTAGACGACGACTGCTTCCGTGTGTGCCCGTGTGTGTCCTGTGGGTGTCCACGACATAGCACGTTTTCTGGCAGTTGCCCCGACCCACACGGACCATTTTATGCATGCACAAAAAGGACGCCGCCTAGGCACGGCGAATTAAGGGGTCGGGGACGGACGGGATGTTAGTTCGTGCATGTGTGAACCGAGTTTTATCGTACCAGCCATTCATTTAAGGGGAGTTGTTTGCTTTTTCTGGCCCCGGTTCTCCCTTATGTTTAGTCCAATTAGTTTTGAGATTTTAAGACCTTCGTCCCATTAGTTTGGCGATTTTTAGGATTTTAATCTTGTTTCTTTGTCTATACCAGGACCTTTTGTTCCATTCAGGTGTCATTTTAAACTTGGTTCACACATGCACGAATTAACATCTCGTCCGTCCCCGACCAAGAAAATAGGCAGGACGGCATCAATCTGGAGGCCCCATGTGACCACCATGGCCACTAGGGCTGTTCCAAAAAAATTTTGCCGCCGTTCTCATCCCGTTAGTCGGCATCTAGACGCCGTCAGTCGTCGTCTAGATGCCGCCAGGCTGCGTCTAGACGACGACTGCTTCCATGTGTGTCCCATGGGTGTCCCGGCATAACACATTTTATGGCAGTTGCCCCGACCCACACCGACCATTTTATGCATGGACAAAAAGACGCCGCCTAGGCACGGCGAATTAAGGGGTCGGGGACGGACAGGACGTTAATTCGTGCATGTGTGAACCGAGCTTAAGGAGGAATCGGCCTTCGTCCGGGACAGATTGCTACTGAAAAATGTAGAAATTTATGTAGAGAGCGAAGGGGGGGGGGGGGGGGGGGCGAATTTTTTTTTTTTTATTTATTTTCTTTAATGGAGGTAAAGCGAGGAAAATATATGAGTAAATACATCAATAGGCCAATCAAGGGGAAATGAGCCATTTATTTGCCTTTTTAATTCTCTTTTTTATGATTTTATTAGTTTCCTCCCTATACCTCCATCAAATTAAAAAAAAAACATCCATTAGATCCCCCTTCTAGATTAATTTGTACATTTTTTGGTAGAAAAATGTCCCGGCCGAAGGCCGATCCTTCCAACATTACAGGCTCACTATCGTTCGCCAGGGAAAAAATCGACACCCAAATAGCACGGAAGGTCTAAATATTGACGAAGAAATGGGTCGAAAGGTGCTAAAATTGCCAAACTAATGGGCCGAACGTCTTATAATATCAAAACTAGCGGGGCTAAACATTAGGGAGAAGGGGGTCCATAAAACCGGTCTGCCTCCCCTTAACTCCCCAGCCCAGTGTTTTCCTTCTTCATTCACTGGTTATCGTAATTTGGACCGAACTAAACTCGGCTGGGGCAATCAATTGAGCCAGAAATACTGAACCCGAGATAGACCGAGCAAGTGTAGGTCTGTTGGTGAATGAAGAGGGGGAAGGATTAGTTGGGAATGGTTGAATGAAAGTAGAATGTACTAATATAAAATACACTGTGCGAAAGAGAGGTTAGGACGTTAAGGTTTCACATTATAATCCATGTATGCGATCAAAATGAGAGTGTTAAAAGATTGTTGCAAATATAATTAAAAATATCAAACACATACACATATCAACTAATGATGAAACAATACGGACACTCATACATACTCATTTCAAGGATATACACAATATACGAAGCTACATAAGGATGCATTATATATTATTTATATGGTTACATAACAAATAATATGGTTGCATGCATTATATATATGTGGTAAATGTATCTATATATCTATCTATTGCCGGATGCCTTACTCCCCTTAATGGGGGTGGCCATACACAAAACGCACCCAAGCCGACCTATCCCCTGGAGAGGGACAACCCGAGCCAGTTTACTGAAGGACTTACAGGATTGACCACTCAATTTAGGGTCCAACTGACTCCAAGGCCCTGTATGTATTTTTTAGCACTATTTGTCTACAGTGGTGTGCGGCTAATCCATCCACTAACCTGCTTCACCCTAAAGTAGCAGTAAGGATTTGTATAAGGTTTACTCCCCTAGACAGTTTGCCGACCAAGGCTGGAGAGTCCCATCCACCCGGATTTTTATATGGTTGTCTCCCCTAGATGGGTTGCCGACCAAGGCTAACGAGTATAAACTGATTATTTTTCCCATAATGCACTGACGGCTTGAGTAATAACACACGGTTACTCTCACCTTCAAACAGGGAGCCAACATTAATTAAGGGGGGTCACCGTTTTTTTTTTATCTTTCTCTCTTTCTGTGGCTTGTATCCATTCGGCCCCATTCAGCCACCTGTTTTAAGACGTTTATCCACATCCAGGTGTCGATTTTTTCCTGGCGAGCGATAGCGGGCCAACATTGTATGGAGAAATCAGGCTTCGCCGGAGAAAATTTTCTATCGAAAAATTTACAAATTTAGCTTGCTCTCGAAACAAAAATACATATATGCTGACTCGCTACCGAACGTCTTTAAACAGTAGGCTGAATGGGGCCGAAGGGATACAAGCCAAAGAGAGAGGGAGAGAAAGATAAAAAAAGCGAGGTGGGCTCCCTTAATCATACCTATTGTGAGGTTCATCAGACTGGCAGATTTGGTTGTTGTTTGCCAGATCGAGTGTTGTATCCGGAAAGTTAACCCTTTCTGTACCAGTGACGTCCTGTTCATTATATTCTAGAAACTATTAGACGATTTTATTCAACTTAGGAAGGTCGTCTATACCCATTAAAAGATCAAGGACTATCTCAATTAATCTTTTTAGCTACCATATATCCATCGTAAGCTTTTTAAAATCTTCTAGATGTAGCTAAATACAAATAAAGACGTCGCCGGTACAGTAAATCCGGTATCACACGAGCGCTTTTTCTCTCAACATTGATCCTCAACACTGGTCTGGCAGCTTATGAGGTTAACATTTAAACTTTTTCAATTACCTTAATTCATCTATCATTGTCTAGTTTCTGATACCAGTGCAAAATATTGCAGAAATGTTGCCAAAACAAATGTTATTATCGAATGTTGACCATAAAAGCTCTCGTGTGATACCGAATTAAGAGTTAAGGGAGCTCACCTCGCTTTATTTCTCTTTCTCTTTCTCTCTCTTTGGCTTGTATCTATTCGGCCCCATTCAGCCTACTGTTTTAACACCTTACGAGCGGCCTATGCGGTTTATTTATATGTACCGCACAGCGGGGTGTTTTTAGCCAAAATAGGGCTGTTTACGTGATCATTTTCATGCCTAAATAAGACCCAGAACGTAAAACAAGTACCTATCCCTGAAAGGGCATAAACAGAGCTTTCGAATGACACCATAACGATCCTTGTATGATGGATAGTTTTCTTGCAATAACCGTGCAACGCGAGTGCAAAAAGCAGGTAATTCGGTACTTTCGGTACATAATTGAGTATGTAGTGAGTGAGAGAGGGAGGAGGGAGCTGAGATTTGTGTCAGTAGGTTCGCCGCGGTGGTCTGGAGCAGTCATACGCTCGCTAGTCTCCTGCCACCACTTGTCTCTCTCTCTCAGCCACATTACGTGCTGAAATTGCCACTCGACCTATGTCGAGCGCCGCCACAAAGTCCAGCTTTTTTTAACTCGACTTATGTTGCTCGCCGCTAATTAAGGGTTAAGACGTTTACCCTCCATCCAGGTATTAATATTTCGCGAGCCAGCATATATATATATTTTTTTTGACAGCAAGTTAAATTTCTAAATTTTTCGATAGAAAAATTTCTCCGGCGAAGCCAGATTTCTCCATACAATGCTGGCTCGTTATCGCTCGCCAGGAAGAAATATACACCTGGATGGGAATAAACATCTTAAAACAGTTGGCTGAATGGGACCGAATGGATACAAGCTAGAGAGAGAGAGAGAAAGAGAAACAAATCCGGTGACCCCCCTTAAGAGTCAAGCTGCTCAAGACGATGATGATGCATTATTATACAACATTCTGGCGAACTGTAACGCTCTTATGTAAGGTGGGAAAAACCCGTAGGAATAACGAAGCTTAAATTAAAACAAAATAAGCATCCTGAGATCAATACAATTATTTTATAGTTATAAACAATTACAAATTGTATACGAATTGTATACGAATTGTATACGAATTGTATACAAATTGTATACGAATTGTATACGAATTGTATACGAATTGTATACAAATTGTATACGAATTGTATACGAACTGCACAAAATGATTGAATGTATGTATATCCTTAATTAACTATTAACCCTTTTAATACACAGGACATGATTTGAGCCTATTCTGGGATACTTTAAAGCCTTTGTGACCATCAGGGGTATTTAGAAACCCTTAGTTTAGTTACTTCAACCTCTGCCGTTGTCTTTGAGTTAGCTGTGGGCAGAAAACTAATTTTAGAGAGGTAATTATAATAAGATTCAGAGAACTCTATTTCTGTTTGCTAATCGGCAACCCCCGCGTCCACACGTGCGTAGAAGGGTTAACATTGATGACCAGTTCCTTGGGCCTGTGTGATCAGAGATATTATACAACTCCATAACTATCCCTCCTTCCATCCACCCACCTCGTTCCATCGAGGTTAATTATGGGGAAATGGGTTGTTTTTATGGTCCCCTTTCTCCCTCGTGCTAAGCCACATTTGTTTTGAGATTATAAGACGTTCAGTCCATTAGTTCGGCGATTTTAACACATTTCGCCCCATTTTGTTGTCAATTTTAATACCGTCCCATTTAGGTGTCTATTTATTCCTGGCGAGCGATAGCGAGTTTGATATTTTAAGAGGAACCGGCCTTCGGCCGGGAAATTGTTCTACCGAAAAATGTCCACATTTATCTTGCAAGGGTGTCTAGGTTATTTTCTTCTTCTAAGTTTGATGGAGGTCTAGCGAAGAAACTAAGAAATAAAGGAATAAATTAATTATTAGGGGAAAACAAAAATAATAACGGCTTATCTCCCCTTAAGGTCGAACCAGTCGTGATGGGTGAATTGAATAATTAATCTAAATCCTGGTTGATCCCAGCCAGTTTTATTATTAATTAGCTGTAGCATATTCAAGCCATAATATCGCTGTCTATTTTAATTTTCCTACAATAAAATGTCACTTGGAATTAATATTTTGCCAATGTATGTATGTACAGTCGGCCTAATAAGTCATGGCTCGGCACCCATTATGTTTTTATCAATAATTGGTATCAGCAATATTTACACATGATTTCTTCTTTTTGAGTTACACTTACCCACCCTATTCAACATCTAACAGACATTAATACAGCACAGAGCAACCCAAACCTAATGACAGCTGAGACATGACTTATTAGCGCCACTGTGTATACTCAGGCACATATCTCATTGCTGGGGGTGGCCTACTCGACACAAAGCCCGAACAGAAACATATGAAGCTCCAATTCTTAGGGGCCGGGACCACTTTCGCGTTCCCTCGCCCGTTTGCCTCGTTGAGTAGAATTGTACACGGGGAGGAGGATTCCTAGCCTCCTGCCCCCACAAAGAAAAGTAGGAAAGTAAAAGAGAAAGACAGAAACGGCTAAAGTTGGGTAGAGGATGCCAAACCTCTTTGTGGATAGGACCAGCCCTCACCTAATTTTGCCATTACAGTACTTATGTGTTTGTTACGGAGTTACTTGACGTATTGATAACGTTGTACTACAATGTCACAAATGACAAAGGATTTACATTCTGCACTGAGTAACTATGACATTACGATTTTGTCATAAAACATTCATACCTAATCAGTGTTAATGCTCGCCTTCCAAGACCCTCCTCACTATTCAATCTCGCTATTTTCTCACTCGAGTCAAAATACGGACGCTCGTATGTTTCTTGTCTTCCTGTTTTGCACCTTATATCTCAGCAGAACTCCAATATCTCTTCTACACAGAGAGGAGTGGTATAGTGGTCTATCGTGGGAAATTCTTCACGGAAGAATATTGGTCCCGTTTATTCAGTTTTATTTTTGGCTACGTGGAAAATATAATTCTTGATGCTGTTCTATGTTGTGTTGTCCCTATTCTGGCTCTGTCTTGAGTCGCCCCCCCCCCCCACAACAAAAATAAAAACATAAATAAAATAAAAATAAAAATAAAATAAAATAAAAATTGGAAAAGTGGGGATTGGGCCTGAGTATATAGATAGATAGAATAATGGTCCCGTTTATTCCGTTATATTTTTGGCTACACGGAAAATGCAATTCTTGATGCTGTTTGTACTCCTGGTGACCATGACGATGGGTTGTGTATAAGTCGAATTTAATGAAGTTAACGAATTTATTGAGATTTTGAGTTCAATGTTGGAGAGCAGAAAGATAAAACACATAGTTCACCCATTAACCCATTGAGCACCAGCTGATTTAATAAAAAAGTACACTCCAGAACCTGCCAATTGTCATTTTTGTTTTTCCTGAAAACACATGGGATGGGTTAGTAACGAAGGAAAATCATAAAACTGCTTACCTAGGTCATTTGGGGGTCCTGGGGGGCGGGGGAAAGTCACAATTAACATGGGATGATGGGTAGGCAAAATACTGGATAATCACTCCCGCGCGTGCCCACACACACACAGCTGGACTTGGGGGGTTGCCAACCATTGGTTTTATTCCGTGGGATCTTAAAGCAGTTTCCATACAAATCTGAACCCTCTACGAGCCTTCTATCAATGGTCAATAAGGGCCGTCGACTGTAGCCAACGATGGTACTGGCAGCGGTATACAATGCCGCCGACTCACGTCCGATGCTGGTGCTTACCGGGTTAACAAGTAAAATACTATATTTAATAGTGGCCCCTTCATCATTGACGATATTGCCTATTAATATAATAGTCTCCCTTCAACAACCGCGACAGCAGTTTTGAATCTATCGCGCGGAAGGATCAGGGAGTACTGCTTCATAAGTGCATGCTTAATTCTCTTATGGAATCGTCTTATGATTGGGTACCCTACCGAAAAAACTTTGTAGAAATAATTTTTTTTTTTTTAACTTAATATCTGTTATATTATGGCATTCCATATGTGGATTTCTTGTGCGTGGCTTTACACGCAGCCCCCTAGCGGCTATAACTTCCTTCTCCCTTCCGCGTTCGTACCAAGCGGTCGGGTGTCCTCTGTGCTCCAGCTTCATTCGTCGTTCCTTCGCTTCTCGTGAGTCCTTACTCATTTGTATACATCTGCATTGTAGTGAACAAGGTTTAGATTAGCTAGCACAGGCTGCCCCATTGGTACGTCCGCAGGAAGTGTGTAAATTAGGGTACTATTGTAACAAGGCGCCTATGTATCCCGGGATCTGCGCACCACGTGTGTTATCATTGTGTTGTTTTTGCGCCTTTAGCTTTTTTATATTATAGCTAGGAGGCTACAATTCTGCAAGATTATGCTTCAGGCCATCACTTTGAGGCAGTTGCATATAAAGTTTTTTATTTTTTAGCAAATGCTCTAGTTCAAGGGTGGCTGCACGTGGTCCAGAGCCTTCTAGGGTTCGTATTTGCTTCTGGACCCCTCTTGTGGGCCTCCCCCTCTTCTTGCTGCTGCTGCTGGGTCGTTGGAGCATCTGTTCATCCTGTGATGTTTCGTCGGGCCTCCTGGCCAGCCTCATTAATGGGTCTCCAGGATAGGCTACAGGTAATTTATTATTATAAATTCTATGTAATTATTATTATGCCTATATGTGCCCCTGTTTTGTGCTTCATGTGTGCGCTACATGTTTTGTGGGGGTCCTTTGGGAGACGTCCCCTTATATGAGTGGGGTTTTGAAGGGGGTGTTTTTTACTTATAAGCCTCCCCCTTTAAAAATTTTGGTTGTTTTTCTCCAGCGGCCTTCTCAGCAAGGTCTCTGTTTCCTCGTCTCGCAGACGAGTAAGGCAGCAACCAAATGTCCCGGCGTGGTATGCTGAACCACAATCCTTCCGGCGGAAAATGCAAATTCCTAAGGGAGCAACCTCGGCCCGCCGAGTGAACTCGCCCTGACCATTTTGTCACGCGGCAAGACTTCCTTGCCCGGCGTGACAATCCAGTGTGCAAGTATTGTGATACATCGTACAAGCACGTTACCTATTTCTTTTCTATTGCAATAGTCACGGATGGTTAAACACTTCAGGTCACTAGGGCCTGTGACACTTTCGTCACAGATAAGCAGTTCTAATCAGTTGAGCCGGAAAACTCCAGGTTTTTCATGGTCGGGTCCAGCGGAAGGTTAGAGTAACTGTGGCTATAGCTAATTTTCCGGCGGACTTGAGGTAGGATGTTTTAACACCTCGCAGGTTATCCTTATGAGCATTGATTCCTGGAAATGTTCTATTTCCAGAATCCTAAGCACTTCAGTTACAACAAGCCCGGCGGCTGGTGGGTGGCTGATTCCGGCAGTGGGGGTCCCCTGTTTCCATCATGCCTCGGTTTGATCTGTGTGCTACTCCTACCTGTTCACTATTACCAGTATTTGCTCACAAGCTCTGTATAAAATGTGTGAAGTGCCTCGATCGCTCTAGAGGTTTGTGGGTGTCAAAACGTTGTTCCATTTGTTCAAAATTGAAAGCGGCGGTATTTACTAAGAAAGACCTGTCGTGCTTGGCAGCGTTAAAAGAAATAAAGAAAAATGTTAACGTTTACGCCAAGGATATTGCCCATAAGGCCCTTCATTGCGATGACGATGCCCTGTGGGACCACTTAGTTATCAAATCACCTTTGGTTAAATTAGCTCCAATTAAATCTACTAAACCTAATGCGAAATCTAAAACCCTTTCAAAAGAGGTAGTGAGTAGCAGTAGTAGCAATGAGAGTGAGATTGCCGAGGCTCTCCCCCCCCCGACCGAACCAAGCGTAGGCGGTCGCCTTCCCCACGGCATACATCGAGGTCACGGTCGAGCTCTCCCTACAAACAGGCCCGGCACTCATCGGCGGAGTCGTCCAGATCGACCAAACGCCGTCGGGAGGACCCTGTTACTGCCCCTCTGATGCTGGCCAGTACAGGACGAAATAGTGGCTGGAAAGATACCGTACAGCCACCTCCGCCCTCTAACCCTACCTCCAGCACACCGACCGTCCAATCCGGCGACTCAGAGGTGGGGGCGGAGGACATGGAACCTAGTCCCAGTCATGAACAGTCATTGAGTGTACCGCAGGATTTAATATTTGCTATCCCAAAGTTAACACATGTACCACGTAAAGGCCCTCCGGTGGGACCGAGTCGAGTCTTAGCAGATCAATATAGAGGTTTACCTTCAGGTTCAAATACTTTTGATAGCTCTCAGGTGATATAAGGCTCACAGTCACCCGCGGAACGCGACCGGGGGTATTGGCGTCAGTCTGAACCATGTCAACATAATGATAGAGTAAATCAGGTAACAGATAGGGAGTGTAATGACAGTGAAGTTTTACCCTCGTCAGTCCCTGATTTGGTCTGGCCGCTGGCGGACCAAGCACCGGAATCACAACAGGACATACCGGAAGTGCTTGAGTTAATTAGAGAGCCGGAGGAAATTAACTTACCCTCGGCCCAACCAGGTATAATGTTTGAGGAGTCGAAAGCTAGTTCCCAATCTTCCA
Source organism: Paralithodes platypus (assembly GCA_032716605.1). NCBI lineage: Eukaryota > Metazoa > Arthropoda > Malacostraca > Decapoda > Lithodidae > Paralithodes > Paralithodes platypus. The sequence goes on from CM064527.1 coordinate 22,669,999, forward strand.
GGGGTTCCCACAGTAACTGTGTTACCACAGATGAGATAAGTGACATAATGCATAGGGTTATGCGGCAGTATCATGTCTCTGCCTCTCCTGATCCTCCCTCTAGTCAACCGGTAGCTCCCCCGACTAACTCCTTGATCAGACCATTAGAGCCTTCAGGTTTTACCACCCCTAAGTCCTCTTTACCTACTTTCATTATACCTCCAGCAACGACCACGGCTCCCTGCACGACAGTGCCAGCCTCTATGACTACCACAAATGTTCGACTAATTTCTGACATCACTCCTCCCCCTTTAGATAAGGCACTACAGCGGAAGGGCCCTATGCCTCTCCTCTGCGGGCCTGATTGTTCTTGGATTCAGGAACAACCATTGAGAAAACACATCCTAGCACAACCTACTATTTCAGGGGATCTACCGGTTCCTAGTGAGTGGACTATTGAAATCAACAAGAATAGAATACTCAGAGCCAAGGACGAGGTAGGGAGATTACTGGACGTTTCTATTAAGGCCATACCTAGTATATATAATGCTGATTTCTTTGTGTTTGCAGCGGCCCCGGCAGTACCGCCGGCCTCATCTGCACGACTCTTTGCTGACTGGTCCAAAGCTGATGGCGTTAATGACACCTAAGCTTTGAATGCACTCACACTGGAACTGGCTACAGTTCCGGTATTAGATCAGTCACACACGCCAGTTCTGCAGATGGGGAGGGTGGGTTTAGGCCCTTGGATAGATTGGGAGTCAGAGGAGCAGTTATTTGCTTCTACCATTACATCTAAAACCTCCCATCAGGTCCCTCAAAGAACACATGCTTGGTTCTCGTTACCTGTAAATAAGGCAGAGAGGGTGTCGCCGGCATTGTTCGCTTTCTTGGTGGCACCCAAACTGGCACTTCACCAATTAGATGACCCCTTTTGTACCCCTCCCCAGCCCATCTGGATACAGACTTTAAGTTAAGAAACAAAGCTTTCAGATTGTTCTCACAATACCTGTTCTGTCGCCAAATTACTGTATCCCTCGCTAGAACGATTTCGGCCATTGCGGACCAAAATGTTAGGAAGGTCACAGAACTTTCACGTAGGATTTTATTACAAAATTCAATACAATCCCTAGGTGACATTAGAATAGCGATCATGGAGGCAGTTAGAGCCCGCCAGGACCTAAGGGTGTATTTGGTAAAGAAGTTGCCGGACGATATTGGTCGCCGGGTAACTCTTTTTCCCCAGTCTTAACTGCCTCCCTCCTCACTTCAGAGACGTGGAGTGTAGTTTTCAATATGGTAGACGGGTGGAAGCAAAGTACCTCCCAGGCTAAGAGAGAACCGTTTAAGAAACTTTACAGTGAGCCCAAAAGCGGCGGCAAGTCACAACCCCGGTACGCTAAACAGTCCTTTCGGGATCCCAGGCCTCCTCCACAGCAGGGAGGTAATCAGCACAAACCCAAACAAGGTAAATACTCAAGTTATAGAGGTAAGTCACACCCCAAACCAAGTCAAGGTCAGACGTCAGCCAAGACTAGCCAACCGCCTGATACCAACCCACCACCCCCTCCAAAAAACTAGCCAACCAAACTCTCTGTCTCCCAGGGCTGTGCTTAGGCGTGTCGGATTTGAGGGTTGCTATACCGGACAGACCCCGTTTGCACACAGGGTCATTCCAGGTATGCCGCCGAGCCTGGCCCAAGCGAACTTGGGCCAGAACGGTAGTAAGCAAAGGCATCACCTGGCGGTGAATCCGGCGACCTCGACTGCGTCGGGCGCTAGAACACAACAATGTTTCACAGGAGGTGGAGGCCCTGGTCCAGGAAATGATCTCAAAAAAGGTCATTGTCCCGGTAGACCCAACTTGCCTGGTACTCACCTCCAAACTTTTCTTAGTGCCAAAGAGGGACAGTGTGCAGATGCGACCAGTAGTGGATCTCTCGCGTCTGAACACTTACATCATAAATCCATCCTTCAAGATGCTTACAGTACACCAAATAAGGCTTACACTTCCGCCGCAGGGTTGGATGTGCTCATTAGACCTCAAAGACGCCTATTGGCATGTCCCTATCAACAAAAGGTTCCAAAATGTCCTCACCTTGAGGATCAGGCAAGAGACTTATGTCTTCCAAAAACTGCCTCTCGGTTTGAACCTGGCACCAAGAATGTTCACAAAATTAGTCCGGCAAGCCCTTCTGCCACTGTTGACCCAGGGCATAATGGAGTTGTGGTATCTAGACAACTGGCTAGTGTTGGCGGAGTCAGAAGAGTTATGTCACAATCATGTCAACCAAGTAATCAATCATGTACAAACCCTAGGGTTCAAGGTGAACTTGGCAAAGTCTCTCCTTGTCCCCACAAGGAAAATTCAGTGGATAGGTCTGGTCTGGGATACCTCCAATCTGACTCTTACTCAGAGTGTGGACAATCGCAACATATTTCGCAGGAAACTGTTTCTTTTTCTCCACAGTTTGACTATGACAAGGAAGACGTGGGAGTCCCTGATCGGCTCACTCAACTGGATCAAATTGACTGTGAAGTTGGGCCGGTTGAAAGTAAAGAGATTAATTCTGGAAGGCAACAAACTTTTTCCCCTCTCGCCGGAGAGGAAATTATGGCCAATTCCTCCATTAATTCACGACTTACTGTCGGTCTGGGCGAAGACCGAAACACTGTACTCTGTAACAACATGGGTTTCTCCTCCCCCTTCGGTATGGGTAGACACAGACGCTTCAGGAACAATAGTCAAATCTAGTCAAATCTAGGCCATCAAGGGCAAGGCACTTGGGCCAAGAAGGAATTATTTCACATCAACAAGCAAGAGCTTCTAGTTCCTCTATTTTTCTCCAAGTTCACGGCGCATCTTTGCAAGGGAAGTCAATCGGGTTCCGGATGGACAACTTAATTGCAGTCCATTGCATTCAGAAACAAGGTTCAGTGAGGTCTCGAACGTTGCTAGTAGTGTCAGAGCAGATTTTTGCTCTAGCCGAATCACTGAGCATTCATCTGCATGCTTCATATCTCCCAGGCGTGTCGAACATCTGGGCAGATGCTCTGTCCCGGAGATAGAGCACTCTAGTAGAATGGGCTCTCAAGCGAACCATCTTCGACAAGATGATTGCCTAGCCTTACCGTTCACAAGTGGATCTATTCGCATCCGAGGAGAATCACAGTCTTCCTCTCTTCCTTACCCGCCAGAGGGTAACTCCGGCGGGGGGACCAGATGCGGTACTGAAGGATTGGAACAGGTGCAATTCAATCTATCTATTTCCTCCACCAGATTCTGCTCTAATGTGCAGGATAGTTCACAAACTAAGAGGTTACCGGGGCGTAATCTCAATGATCGCGCCGTTATGGCCGGCGCAGGTGTAGTACCACCAGTTGCAGGAATGGTGCAGGAACCCGGTGTCACTACCGGTCTCCGCATTCCACTTAGAGACAATTGGCAACCTTCAGACCTCTCTCAATTTTGCCATCTGGACATTTACAATGCAAAATGGCTAGCTCAGTATGGGGAAAGTGTCACTAGTAAATTTAGGAATCAATATACAATATCCACCAGGAGACAATATCAATCGCATTGGAAAACTTTTACAACCTGGATTGTAGAATCAAGGCAAACCGATGCCTCGGCGGCTCTGATTTTCAAATACCTAGATTATCTATTTGAGCAGAGGCACTTTCCAGTTGTTACTTTAAAAAAAACACTGATCTGCCATCAGAACTTCCTTTCTTTGATCTCACTGGTCTCTCGATACCGCAGGCGGAGGAAAAAGGGTTTATGAGGGCGTGTTTCAAGCTACGCCCACCACCACGTCAGCTAATGCCCACCTGGTCGCTAGATAAGGCCTCATCTTTGCTTCAATCGCGCAAATATAATAATGTGCCAGATTTAGATTCACTTTTTAAGAAGGCTGTGTTCCTGATGGCTTTAGCTACAGGAAATAGGGTCTCTGAGCTGGCGGCGATGAGCAACGAACCTAATTGCCATAGGTTTGGGAGACTGCACGACAATGTCCAAATCGCGCCGTCTCCCACATTTATCGCAAAGAATGAGCACTCTGATCATGTTTTCTCAGAATTTTCTGTTCCGGCGTTAAAACGCGGACACACACATCATATTTTATGCCCAGTGGAGGCCTTAGCTAAGTTTATGAGGGCAGCTCACCCTCGACAGCCAGGCTTTCTGTGGGTGAACCAGGCAGGTAATCGTGTTTCTAGGAGAAAATTGGGTTCTCTGTTAGTGGATGTCATTAAAGAAAGTAATCCCGACATGGTGGGCAGGGCCCACGACATCAGGAAGTGGGCCATCTCTATTACATTTTTACAAAATTTCTCTATAGAAGACATTGCCAACATTCAATTGTGGGCTTCCAACCATACTTTTCTAACACGATACCTGTCGGTCGCTTTGGATAAGCCAAAGCGTAACTGTGTAGCTTTACGACACAAGGTCTCGTAGGCTCTGTGCTATTATTATTTAAGAAAAAGGGGGGGGGGGGGTGATGAATAGTCCAAAGCCCCACTAGAACCCCTTCCGCCGGAGATTGTGATAAATTCAGAGCTGTGATCGATCTGGTTTTACAGTTCAAACCTTTTTTATGTTACTTTTAAGAAATCTATCATAGTTGCAACTATATAGGATTACCAGAATGTACAATCATTTATAAACTTTACAAATATTGTTAAGCTTAGAACAACATTCCAAAGAGTTTATAGTTCTAGTTAGGGACACGAAGGTGTTCCCAGATTATCATGTATAGATCTTAAGGTACAAGATCTGGTCATGGGCGAGCAGACTTGTTTTGAAGTCACGCACTGCTTGCAATCTTTCATACTTTTTATATTATTTATTGTTTGTATGCAATAAAAAAACTAAAAAAAAATTTATACGGCTTATTTTTTGTCCTGAGGTTAGGGTATTGTCACGAATGTTCTCCTCCAGTCTTGGCACTCAGGCAATATCGTCAACGATGAAGGGTCCACTATTAAATTATAGGTTTGATCCCCGGAGGGAAGTAATGAAAACCTAATATTTAGTAGGGCCCCGTAATCATTGATGATACATGGCCCTCCCATCCATCCCCTTCCCATTCGTTGATTTCTATAGTTGTATCTTGGTATATCATTGAAGGAAGTTATGGCCTCTAGGGGGCCTGCGTGTAAAGCCACGCACAAGAAATCCACACATGGAAAGCCATAATATAACAGATATTAAGTTAAAATGTTCTTTTTTATTTTCTACAAAGTTTTTTCGGTAGGGTACCCAATCATAAGACGATTCCATTAGATAATTAAGCGTGCACTTATGAAGGAGTACTCCCTGATCCTTCCGCGCGGTAGATTCAAAACTGCTGTCGTGGGTGTTGAAGGGAGACTTATATTAATAGGCAATATCGTCAATGATTACGGGGCCCTACTAAATATTAGGTTTTCACTACTTCCCTCCGGGAATCAAACCTATAATTTGCTTGCATTTACTTTGTTGTATAAATATATATTAGCCAAAAGTGCTTTGGAATAATTGATAATTACTATTTAACATAGTCACTCCTTAAAGAGCATGGACCGCTACTATTCAATTCGACAAGAAAATGAGTGATTACATGTGATCTGGAGGAAAACAGTTAAAATTACTAGAAATATGTGAAGTGTAAATGCGAGAAAAGTGACCACAAGGAGGTTCGAATCCCATACTTGGTTCTGGCAAATCTCCAATAAATTATCTTGTACGACGTAACACTAAACAGTTTCTGATCTCGTCTTTGTCCCTACATATTGCCACGGCATTTTCAGATATTGTTTCAAACTTGGTTCGGCAGAGCTTCAATATTGGATAAGAGCGAGTGAGAGTGGCTGCTCGTCTGTGTTGAATACAATACAAGGGACTGGAGGTTTCGCAGAGAGGCTCCAGTCCTGACGGTATTCTTGACGTACAGTGTGCTGGCTTAATAATCCAATAGGGTTGGTAGCCTCTGAAGTCCTATTTTAACTAATAAAATACAAGATGAAATAAACATATTTAACCCCTTCTGTACCAGTGACGTCTTTTTAATTATATTATAGCTATATTTAGATTATTGTGTGCAGCTTAAGAAGGGTCTGTGGTAGTAAAAAGGGTTAAGTGAGGTAGTTTGAAGCCTGTTCATTGCTGGAGGCCCTTTTGAAACTGAATAAAATCGTCTAAAAGTAGCCAGAATAAAGTTAAAAGGACGGCACCGGTACAGAAGGGGTTAAGGGGAGACTGACCGTTTGTTTGGTCTATTAATTCATTTATTCATATATTTTTTTTAATTTCCTGCCTAGACCTCCATCAAGCTTAGAAAAACACCCCCTAGACCCCCCTGCAAGACAGATTTGTACATTTTTCGGTAGAAAATTTTCCCGGCCAAAGGCCGGTTCCTCTTAAAATTGCAGGCTCGCTATCGCTCGCCAGCAAATAATCGACACCTAAATGGCACGAAAGGTCTTAAAATTGACAACGAAATGGGGCAAAGGTGTTAAAATTGCCAAACTAATGAGCCAAACGTCTTATAATCTTAAAATTGGTGGGGCTAAACATTAGGGAGAAGGGGGTTCAGAAAAACGGTCTCCCCCCTCCCCCCCCTTAATAGACAGCACTACAAGCTCTACCGGTACACTCTGATGCCATAGACTCTACCCCACTCATACACATTCCTGGACTTCACCTATTTCAAGTTATGGAAGCATGTCTCTGGAAACGAATTTATGAATATAAGTTCTATAAATCAACTGCAAAACTATATATACTATATATGTATTCTTCCTATAAAAGTAAATTAAAGAATTATCTTCTTCACCATTACATTAATTATGTACTATGATGGCCATTATGTGATAGCATAGTTTAATGTGTAATATGATGGCCATTATGTGATAGCATAGTTTAATGTGTAATATATAGCATAGTTTAATGTGTAATTGATGGCCATTATGTGATAGCATAGTTTAATGTGTAATACATTATGTGATAGCATAGTTTAATGTGTAATATGATGGCCATTATGTGATAGCATAGTTTATGTGTAATGATGGCCATTATGTGATAGCATAGTTTAATGTGTAATATGATGGCCATTATGTGATAGCATAGTTTAATGTGTAATATGATGGCCATTATGTGATAGCATAGTTTAATGTGTAATATGATGGCCATTATGTGATAGCATAGTTCAATGTGTAATATGATGGCCATTATGTGATAGCATAGTTTAATGTGTAATATGATGGCCATTATGTGATAGCATAGTTCAATGTGTAATATGATGGCCATTATGTGATAGCATAGTTTAATGTGTAATTATTATTATTTGTTTTGTTCTTTTTACTAACACTTTCCCGTTGTCATAAATATATATGACCCCGAGGGCATATATACCAGCAGGTATCCAGCCCTCTTTGTCGTCAACTGCATTTATTTGTTTATATTTATTGCCTATTCTGTAAGCTAAACGTTCATGACAATCAAATATCTTGAATTGAAAAAATTGAAAAGCAAGCTCTATCCAAAAAACAATCCCGATAGATATAATTACATAGAGAAAAACATAGGGGTCAATGAATTCTTCTGAGTGGGCTAGAAACTATGGTATCCGACCGTACCTTGAAAATGCCGTACGGTACTATGATGGTAGTGTTGTCAATACCCTATATACTACCATTTCTTCATTAACCCCAACTGTACCAGAGACCTCCTTTTCATCATATTCTGGCAACTATTAGAAGTTTTTATTCAGCTTAAGGAGGACCTCTAACAATGTGTAAGGCTTCAAACTATCTCAGCCAACCCTTTTAACTACCATAGATCCTTCCTAAGCTGCATACTATCTTCTAAATCTAGCAAGAACAAAATATAACACGTCGCTGGTACTCAAAGGGTTAACCCCTACTGTGCCGGTGACGTCTTTTTATTTTATACTGGCTACTATTAGACGATTATATTCAGTTTAAAAGGGGCCTACAGCAATTGTATTCAGTTTTAAAAGGGTCTCCAGCAATTGTATTCAGTTTTAAAAGGGTCTCCAGCAATTGTATTCAGTTTTAAAAGGGTCTCCAGCAATTGTATTCAGTTTAAAAGGGGCCTACAGCAATTGTATTCAGTTTAAAAGGGGCCTACAGCAATTGTATTCAGTTTAAAAGGGGCCTACAGCAATTGTATTCAGTTTAAAAGGGGCCTACAGCAATTGTATTCAGTTTAAAAGGGGCCTACAGCAATTTTATTCAGTTTAAAAGCGGCCTACAGCAATTCACAGGCTTCGAACCATCTCACAACTTTTTACAAACACAGATTCTTCTTAAGGGAGCCCACCTCGCTTTTTTGTTCTCTTTCTCTCCCTCTCTCTTTGGCTTGTATCCATTCGGTCCCATTCAGCCTACTGTTTTAAGACTTTTACCCCCATCCAGGTGTCAATATTTTCCTGGCGAGCGGTAGCGAGCCAGCATATATATATTTTTGTTTTGACAGCAAGCTAAATCTGTACATTTTTCGATAGAAAAATTTCTCCGGCGAAGCCGGACTTCTCCATACAATGCTAGCTCGCTATCGCTCGCCAGGCAGAAATCGACACCTGGATGGTGATAAACGTCTTAAAACAGTTGGCTGAATGGAGCCAAATGAATACAAGCCAGGGAAAGCGAGAACAGATGAGAAAGATTAAAAAAAAAAGCCGGTGACCCCCTTAAACTGCACAGAGTTAGATGTGGCTAGGCAGAATGTTAACACTGAGAAGACTTGCACTTCACCTGAGGCTAAATGAGCAGGTTTCGTGAATTAGAAGTGTAATGATCTTTGCTTCAATATACATGGCCAGTTAAAGTAGACGACATGAACAGAATGGAGCCTAAATTAGAATGGCGAGATCGATGTGTGTGTAGCCAAACTGCAAGATAAATATAGATAAAGTGAGAGAGAGAGAGAGAGAAAATGCAGCGAAAATAAATTAGTTTGGAAGAGAGAAGGAAAAAAGAGGAGGAAGATAAAATGTCAACATGTTGAGGGAGGACTAAAGCAGCTGAAGGTTTAAAGGGGGGTCACCGTTTTTATTGTTTTATCTTTCTCTCCTTCTCTTTGTTTCCCTGGCTTGTATCCATTTGGCCCCATTCAACCAAATGTTTTAAGAAGTTTATCCCTATCCAGGTGTCGATTTCTTCCTGGCGAGCGATAGCGAGCTAGCATTGTATGGAGAAATCCGGCTTCGCCGGAGAAATTTTGCTATCGAAAAATGTACAAATTTATTTTGCTGTCAAAACAAAACTATATATATGATGGCTCGCTACCGCTCGCCAGGAAAATATTGACACCTGGATGGGGGTAAACGTCTAAAACAGTAGACTAAATGGGGCCGAATGGATACAAGCCAAAGAGAGGGAGAGAAAGAGAAAACAAGCGAGGTGGGCTCCCTTAAAGCAGTGGACAGATCGGCTTACCCAAGACTCTTGTTCGCGGGACAGTAAACGAACCACAGGAATAAACCTAGACCATGTTGAGATTTAGACGAATTTGTGCAGCTTAGGAAGGATATAGGGTTGCGAAAGCGATTACTTGAGATAGTCTGTCGCCTTTTAATGGGTAAAGTTCCTTCCTAAGCTGAATAAAATCGTCGAATAGTTGCCAGAATATAATGAAAAGGACGTCACCGGTACTGAACGGGTTAACTGTATTAAAATAAATCCTTGGCATACTACACATCTCAACAGCTGACCGGACAACTCAACCAGTAGACCATTTCAACCAGTAGCTCTCAACCAGTGCCAAAGCAACCAAGACCAACCTTCAAAGCACGTTTTTCAAAGGCACAAAGAGGCGAATGTCTGGTAATCTATGGTAATGTTTGGTGATTTTACCAGACAGAAGCAGACAGCCTCCCGAGATTCTTTGGTAGTGTCTGGTCAACTCGGCCAAGACCAAAGATTAACGGACTCTGGGGGTGTGGCCATCAGCCGGGAGGCAGGACTCTGGTGACCGTTTCAGCCACTCACAGCCTTCGTACAAGGCATGATTCAAATGTTAGACAACTGAGGTGAGTGTTGGCAGGGGTGAGTGTTGTAAATATTTTATCCTTCATATATTTAAAATTATTATTTCGAATGAATTAGAGTCCTTTGCATTCCTATTGGGTTGAAAAGTAATAATATTGTTTAATTAACAATGTTTTCCCTGAATTATGCTTTTTATTATATATATTTAACAAAATTATAGGTCTGCCATGAGCAACTTGCCGGTTTTTCAAAACATAAAAGCTCTATGGTCCACAGTGTCTTTGAAAACTGCGCTATATATACTAACCTAATTTGACCTAACCTAACAGTATTGGTTGATTGGGTACTGGTTGAGAGCTACTGGTTGAAATGATCTACTGGTTGAGTTGTCCGGTCGGTAGCGTTCAAGGAGACTACTGCAGGGCTCTTCTTATTCTTATTCTTACCTCTGACCGGGTATAGGCTATCCTAGTGTTTACTAGCCTATATAGTAGTCATTTTCAGAGCTTCCGTGACCGTGTTTAGGATACCAAAGTTTCTCAGTGAATTTAACAAGGGCAACTGATACTAAAAAAAATAAGCCCCCATACACCTCACCAAAATGACGGGAAAGTTGTTATTTTAGACGTTTTTCAAAATGGCCGCCGCCGTCATCTTAAAAAATTGATAATGTTCTATTTCTTGAAGTGAATGGCCAAAAATTACAATTTTGGTGTCTATTCCCACTAATTTTGGTGTCAGAAGATCAATGGCATGGCACAATTAAAAAATAATTAATAAATAATTACCAAATAATTAAGTAAATAAGAAAATCATTAATAAAATCAATGGGATGACATAATTCATGATTTAGAGTCCCATTAACCTCAACATCTAAGACAAATATGATGTTGTTAAATCCACTGAGAAACTTTGGTATCCTAAATTAATAAAACATGAGACCTACTGCATTAAGATGCACTATCACTGCAGGACAAATATGATGCACAACTGTCAGAATCACTTCCGCTGTCATCATCGCTGCTCTCCATTTGTGGATGACTTGGAGTTTTTAGAAGATCCAGGAATGATGGAAGTGCAGGTTGGGTATAGCGTACTGGGAGGCATAAGCCATTTACAAGGTGCCATCCATGGCCAATTGGTGATGGATGATTCTGAAGCTGGAAATTCTTCTGCAGATATGTAAGGTAATTGGTGCGCTCTAAGTGTGGTCGTAGACTGTCAGAATCAGGTACCAGTCTGATGATCTTCTTTTTCTTGAGTACTGACCACTTTGCTGCTCTCACCTCTGCTAGGGTCTTGTGTTTGGTGTCACAATAAATGTACCGGATAACAAATTTCTGTAAGTCATTGATGATTTTCTGTGTGACTGGGATGATTGTGCCACAACTTTTAAGGAGGTTGCGAGCTTCTGATGATTTTTCTACACGGTCAACAATAGTTTTCTTGCCTATTCCATAAAAGCCGGAGTTATGGTCGCATCCGGTAAGAACATAAAGTGGGATCAAAGACTCCGCCATTGCCTCACTACACAAACACCGAGCATTTATCAGCTGAGATTTGCGTTTCAAGCACAAGAGTCCTGATATTTGCCGAGCCACATAGGCTGCCTGAACGTAGTTATCAGTATCTTCAGTGTCTATGACAACTGCTTCTGTATACCCTTCTGACCGCAGCTTACCATAAAGAGTGAACAGAGCTGTGTCTGCTTCTGCATGGGCGTATGTGAGATTCTGCAAAACTTCATCTGTGGTGAGATTCCTTGCTGGTTTGCCAACAACACAGTGTATGAGCTGAATAGTGGTTGTAGATGCCTTTCTTTTGAAAGCAGCCTTGATAAATGTGGGGAGATTGTAGGCACCAATCGATCAGGGCTAGACCCAGGTGAGGTTATAGGCATGTGATAAAGAGTCGCTGGAACTCCTGTTTCATTTGCTTGGCCTCTCTTACTGATTTTCTTTGTGCCTCATTTACACTGAGAGCAATACAGCTAGCTCTCACAAACACCTCCTCCTCCTATCCACTTCACTACACTAAACATGCGCACCACACTTCATTCCTCCACACCAAAATTTAAAAAAAACACAAAATGATGAATTTTAGCCCAGCCTCGGAGTTCCCAGGGGGGGGGGACCATAAATACCCCCTCACCCGACCGACCATCCCCTGACGACCCCACACAATTACCTGGACCTCGGCCTGTTACTCTTTCTATTAATTTCTGCGGACTTTCCTCTAACTTTCACTCTGTTGAGCACCATCTCTCCTCCTACAAACCTGATCTTCTCTTCCTCACCGAAACCCAGGTGTCTGTAGCAACATCCAGCAACCCCTTCTCTGTATCCTCCTACTTTCTCTATCCTAGTTTCAAAGCCAAAGGCAGATGTTGTGCATATGTGCACAACAAACTCACTTGCTCTCGTGTTCCCGATTTCGACTCCTCTGAATTCTCAACTTTATGGCTCAAACTTTCCTGTCATTCTCTTACTAAATATTTCTGTGCTGTCTATCTTTCCCCTAACTCTACCAACTTTCCTAAATTCTTTGACTATCTAAACTCTACAGTGGAACACATTCTATCCATTTCTCCTTTCTCAGAAATCTCCATCTTAGGAGATTTCAACGTTCACCACCGCCAATGGCTCTCCTCTCACACTACTGATCCACCTGGTGAACAAGCCTACGTCTTTTCTATCCTAAATGACCTAGAGCAGTTAGTTCAGCAACCCACCCGTATCCCGGATCGCATCGGAGATCGGCCCAACATTCTTGACCTGTTTCTAACTTCTAACCCTTCTTCTTATACTGTCGATCTTTTCTCTCCTTTGGGCTCCTCCGACCATAAACTTATCTCTGTCACCTGTCCTATCTCTCCAGTACAGCCACCCGATCCTCCTAGCCGGCGGCGCTTGTGGCACTTTGGCGCTGCCGACTGGGACTCTTCGGCAGTACTTCTTTGATTTCCCATGGAATGATTTCTGCTTCCATGGCCGAGGACCCTCGGAGAGTGCTGAACGCATTACCGAGGTAATCCTATCGAGCATGGAAGCATACATTCCATTCTCTTTCTCTCAGACTAATGCTAAAAAATCTTGGTTTACTCACGCCTGTTCTACTGCTGTCCGCAATAAGGAGGAAGCATTCAAACGGTACCGACGCCTTAAAACTCAAGACTCTCATTCTTCATATGTTTCTGCCTGGAATCAAGCCAAATCTGTTCTTCGACTTGCCAAACACTCTTTCATCAATAATAAATGCACTGAACTATCCAACTCTAGCTCTTCCCAAGCTTTCTGGCATCTAGCCAAAAACCTCTCCAACAATTTCTCTTCCTCGTCTTTCCCTCCCCTTTCCCACTCTGATGGCACAACCATCACTTCTTCCTCTGACAAAGCTAAACTCTTCGCTCCAACTTTTGCTAGAAACTCCACCTTGGATGATTCCGGTGCTATTCCTCCCTCTCCGCCCTCCTCTCTCTTACTTATGCCTAATATCCTAATCTCTTCTAAAGATGTACTTTCTACCCTCTCTGGGCTTAACACTAATAAGGCGTACGGTCCGGACGGTGTTCCTCCTGTTGTTCTCAAAAACTGTGCTTCCGTGCTGACTCCCTGCCTAGGCAAACTCTTTCGTCTCTGTCTATCCTCTAACGTCTTCCCTTCATGCTGGAAGTTTGCTCACATTCAACCTGTCCCAAAGAAGGGTGACCGCTCTCAACCCTCCAACTATCGCCCAATTGCTCTTATCTCTTGTCTTTCTAAAGTTTTTGAAACTATTCTTGCTTCCAAATTTCTTAAGCATTTCTCTTCTCATAATCTGCTCTCAGATCGCCAGTATGGCTTCCTTAAGGGTCGCTCTACTGGTGATCTTCTTTCATATCTTACTAACTCTTGGTCATCCTCCTTTCGGGACTTCGGTGAGACTTTTTCTATTGCACTAGACATATCGAAAGCCTTCGATAGAGTCTGGCATAAATCTTTAATTTCTAAACTACCCTCCTTCGGTTTCTATCCCTCCATCTGTGCCTTTGTCTCTAATTTCCTTTCCGGCCGTTCGATAGCTGCGGTTATGGACGGCCATTGTTCACTTCCTCACCCTATAAACACCGGTGTTCCTCAGGGCTCTGTCCTATCTCCTATTCTCTTTCTAATTTTTATAAATTATCTCCTTAGCTGTACCTTAATTCCCATCCATTCATACGCAGACGACTCAACCTTACACTACTCCATTAGTTTTTCAGAACGCCGCAGCCAGCAATCCCTCAACGACAAACGTAATGAAGCCATAGAACTCTTAAATTCTGATCTAAATACTATTTCCAATTGGGGCAGAGAAAACCTTGTTAACTTTAATGCTTCTAAAACCCAATTTCTCCATCTATCTACCTGTCAGGATCTCCCAGCGGACTATCCCTTATTCTTCAACAATACAAAAATCAACCTTTCATCTTCTCTCAATATTCTTGGTGTCTCTTTTTCTTCTGCTCTCATTTGGAAGGACCATATTACCAGTCTTGCTAAGGCAGCCTCCCAGAAGCTGGGTGTGCTCAACCGCCTTAGGGGGTTCTTTTCCCCTGCACAGCTTCTTGCTCTGTACAGGGGCATAGTGCGCCCTTGTATTGAGTATTGTTCACATGTGTGGGGAGGTTCCTCTCACACCGCTCTCCTAGACAAAGTTGAAAGGAAGGCCTTTCGTATCATTAACTCCCGTCCACTCACCAACTCTCTGCAATCTCTCTCTCTCCGCCGCAATGTTGCATCTCTCTCGCTATTCTATCGCTACTATAATAATCAGTGTTCCTCAGAGCTATCCCAGTGCATACCACCTCCTTTACGTATGGCACGTGGTACCCGTCTTGCAACTCAATCCCACCCCTACTCTGTGCAACTCTCCAACCCAAGAGTGAAACGTTACTCTCAAACTTTCTTCTACTCAACATCTGAGCTCTGGAACTCTCTCCCAGAATCAGTCTTTCCCTCTTCCTATGACTTAAATTGCTTCAAACTCCGTGTGTCCAGGCATTTTGGCTCGAACGTCCCTTGATTTTGGCCCTGTCACTCTTTCAACTATGGGGGAGGCACTCGCTATAGGCAGTTATGCCTTTTGCCTCCCGCAATCACATAGAAAAAAAAAAAAAAAATGCTTGAAGGCGAACTTTATTCTCTGGCTTACCAAGAAGAGCATGAAAGTCTCTATTAGAAGGAAATTTGTCCTCTGACTTCATAAACACATTGCAAATGGAGTGATTTTTTTGAGAGTGTTGTCGTTCACTATCTTTGATGGAGAAGTCTTGCTCGTACGAGTCATTAACCAAGATAACACATTCTGCATTCGAATGTCTATTCAGGACAAAGTTCACAAGTTTCTCACCATAGTCTCCCCACGTTAACTTGGTTCCATCTGCTTTTTCTCTGTCTTCAGTAGTAGACGTTGTTAGACGCCAGATTAGACGTCTACTATTGATGTGTAAATATCAGGGTACGGTATGAATGTCATTGTCAGTTTTTCCTGTAGCTTACTCTTCTGCGTTTTGCGCATAGTACCATTTGCATGGAAAATTGAAAGGCACTCATCTGTTACTCGATGCTGCATTAAGTCTTCCATCTTTAAGCCGTCACTTGCCTCAACAAGTTTGATGACCGAGGTAAATGCCTTACTCTCCATTTCTTCAGTTGTCTGTTTCAGGTTTTCACTTGCTGTCTTCTCGATTTCTTGAGTTGCAAAATTGCCTCTTTTACTACGTGGTATTCGAGCATTGAGGGACTTTGCTTTGGAATAGACTCTTTCATTTACAAATTCCTCCACTTTTCTTTCTCCATCGGCCTTTGCAGACTTCAGATCAGCAAAGAGAGCTGGAGAGGCTTGAATTCCAGATTGTAGGGATCTTAGTGTCAGATCTGATTGGTCAAATGGATCACAATGGAACTCGGTGAGAAATGCACTGATATCCTGCACAGATTGTTCATCTATCTTCATCTTACTTGGGGCACAATCTGCATGCTTTCTTGAACCTCGTCTCTTGTGATTTGCGTGACGATGAACACAGCCTCTTATCCGGTTGACGTTGTTAACATTGCGCGTGTTTGACAGGAGTTGCTTCTCATTCTTTAGAATAGCCAACCATCCACACTTAAGCTTGGATCCTTTATTCATCGTTGACTCTATCCCTATGTCAAGGGCAACACATGAGTAGGGTTTACTGATCATTGACTGTGCAAACATGCCACTCTCCATGAATTGTGCTTGGATATGGGGAAGACTTTCTAGGACTGCTATGAAATCTGGAAGATGGCGCCCATATCTATCGTTGTCATAAATATGCATCCAAGGAAGCATCAACTTCAGTGAAGACTTGAACTCGATCCAGTTTCTTGTCCTTATGGCATGTATATTTTGAGTCAGTATCTCTACCATCTCCAAGAATGAAATCCAGAATTCTGCTAGTGGAGCACCATCTAAGTTCTGGAATAGGGAGTCAACGAGCCCCTTGAGATCGGCATTGCTCTCTAACTCAGCATGTGCATCATTAAGTTCTTGTTGGTCTACTGAACTGCGTAACTTATTGAGAGATGCCTGGATCTCTTCACACAGAGTGGCACCTTCCAAACATTTGTCTAGTGCATGTTGGAGTAAAGCCTCGTAGAAGAGTCGAAGGCAATGCACACCGCGGTTGAAGTGTTTTCAACGCAGAGCTTGATCCACGGATCCATCTGCAACGACGCCTGCAGCCACCAGTACATCTGAAATGCCTGAGCCTTTGAACCATTTGTAGATTGCATTGATGAAAGACATCTGGATATGAAAGGGCCCCATGAATGTCAATATGTCAGCAAATATCTCTGGATTCTCACTTTTCAATTCTAGCAATAATGTGTAAACATTATTTTCTTATTTTCTTAATTATTTGGTAATTAGTTATTAATTATTTTTTAATTATGCCATCCCATTGGTTTTCTGACACCAAAAATTAGTGGGAATAGACACCAAAATTGTAATTTTTGGCCAATCACTTCAAGAAATAGAACTTTATCAATTTTTTAAGATGACGGCGGCGGCCATTTTGAAAAACGTCTAAAATAACAACTTTCCCGTCATTTTGGTGAGGTGTATGGGGGCTTATTTTTTTAGCATCAGTTGCCCTTGTTAAATTCACTGAGAAACTTTGGTATCCTAAACACGGTCACGGAAGCTCTGAAAATGACTACTAATACCCCTTTGAAAGGACATTAGCCTAACCTAACAACATTACCTAACCTATCCTAGTATTATAGGTGGGGGCTGCCGCCCCCACACCCCCACTTTGACTTAGATTTTTGGTGTATTTGTTTGTGAAGTGGGTATTTTTCAATTTGTTGATAACGAAAATCCTCCATACGGACTATATGGAGAAAAATATGGCGAATCTATTGGTGACTATTTTCCTTAATAAATTGTTTCTCATAACGTCGCACTAGCGTCCTTGAATATTATCGTCCGGTCACCTGTTGAGATGTGCAGGATGCCAATGATATATTTTAATAGTTAACCCCTTCTGTACCGGCGACGTCTATTCCATTATATTCCGGCAATTATTAGATCATTAATTTAAGTTTAAAAAGGGCCTCCAGCAATTAACAGGGCTCGAATGATCTCACTTCACTACTTTTGCTACCGCAGATCCTTCTTAAACTGCGTACAATCTTCTATATGTAGCTAGAATAAAATTATAAAGACGTCGCAGCACAGAAGGGGTTAACCCGTTCAGTATCGGTGACGTCCTTTTCATTATATTTTCTGGAAAAAATTCGACGATTTTATTCAGCTTAAAAGGCGACAGACTATCTCAATTAATCGCTTTCGCTACCCTATATAACCTTCCTAAGCTGATAATGAGGTATTTAATTATTAAATTTACTGCAAGAATGAAAGCAAAATGGAATGTTAACTTAAAAATAAATTATAGGCTTATAAATATTAAAATGTATTACCTGTGAATTACATTTTTATCTTAAAATTACTTACCATGATACGTTTGTTCCTATCATTAATATACCCCAATTATAACATTAAGATCTTAATCATACCATCTTAGAATATAACCATCTTCGAACCAAAATACCAGAAATGATGAACGTCTCATGAACCCCAGAAACTGGAGTGTATACAATTTTGATAATACATTCTTACACAAATAATTATTGACGATAGACAAATTCTGATTGCATTTTTGGAAAGTACGTACACATAATTGCGATCTTTATTCTATTAATATACAAACGACTATTGATGATACATATATTCTGATGACACATTTGGAATTAGCATGAACAAATGCTTCTAATTTCATATATATATATATATATGAGAGTGAGGGTCCGAGCCTGCGGAGTGAGACTGTGAAGCGCAGATGCGAAGCAGCTTCAGAGATGGAGTTGGGTTCGAGCCGTGAATAGGTGCTTCGCATGTCTCACTCCCTAGACTGGAACAAGACCTCACGGGCCTCGCCGTGTTCAGCGGTACAGTGTAAAGGCTATCAGCCTATACCTGAGAGGGAGTAGTTGGAATATAGAAAAAAAAAAAAATACACACAAAGACAAATTACTGAGCTTATAATTCATGCCTTCTGTGTGTCGTAAGAGGCGACTAAAGAGGTTGGGTCGGTGGGTTTGCGACCCCCACTCGGAAAAAATACCTAAGCAAAGAAAAATGAACGAACAGCCTCGGATACGGACGGACCCTACGTTGACGAACCACGACCGACCATGGACATTCCTTCGGACATTCTGAGAATGGCAACGTGGAATGTCAGTGGCATGAATGACGGTACAAAAGAGAGAGAAGTTATGTAAGTGCTAGTGAATGCCAGGCTGGATGTATGTGGAATGACAGTGTCCATACTTAGTGTACTCAAACTAGTATGAACAGTCTCGATGTTACGTAATCGGGGTTGATGTAGCGTTACGTATCATTCCGTAGTCTTAAGTTGAACGCTTCCATAACCTTGGTCGAACGTTCCATGATTGGGTAGAATATATTATTCTATAGTTGTATATGGGAAAGTATTGTAGGATTATAATTCCCATATATATATATATATATTTGTATTATTTAAGATTGTTTATAAGTATCTCATTGTAAAGAAGATGGGATACATTTTCCATATGTTATGCGCATGCGCGGTATGTCACGACAAAGACGAACATAACGCGCTCGCCACTCTCCAACCAACCTCCGTCCCAGTTACACACGCTAAGCCTTCTTCCTATAGTTTCATAATCAGGTGTTTTCGCTTCACTTTCATCTCATATTCCATATAGTCATTACATCATCATCTTTGTTAGTTAGCACAAACTTAACGTAAATATCTAGCCTATCCTAGCCTATTGTAGCCTCTTTTCATACTTTGTTTACTATACTAACCACTTCCAGTTATCTAGCCTATTTTCCGCCATCCTCCAATCACCAGCTGAGTTCATCTAAGGGTAATTATATTCTATATGGTTAATACTTATTCATTATCAAATATACAGTCCACTTATCTAAATTAGCCATAGACAGAGACTAAATGGAAAGGTTCAGATGTGAGAGAGTGGGATTGTGGAATGGGTGTGTGTGCTGGAGTTAGTGAAGGAACAGCGAGCGAAGGTGCGTGTATGTTTGTAAGAAATAAATGGAAGGAATGTGTAAGAGAGTATGGGTCTGTGGGTTCAAGGATTGTGTGGGTGAGAATGAAAGTAGGAATACAAACGTGGGTGATTGTGTGTGTGTATGCCCCGACAGAGGATCAACGTGAAAGCAAGAAAGAGGAGTTCTGGATGAATGTGGAGGCGTGCCTGGAGAAGTTTGACAAGAACGAAAGAATATTTCTGATTGGGGATATGAATGGTAAGGTGGGTGATAGGAAAGTTGAGGGAGTGGTGGGAGGGTGGGGGGTACCATCAGAGGTGAATGGGAATGGTAGTGCACTTGTGGACGTATGTGTGGGGAGGAGGATGTGGATAGCCAACACCTTCTTTCGACACAGAATGATCCACAGGTACACGTGGAAACGGGTGATCATGAAGGATGAGACAGTGGTGGAACGAAAGTCATTGATTGATTATGTATGTGTCGATGAACGAATGAAGAAATCTGTGATGGATGCTAGGGCGTATAGGGGTATTGGAGGGGATCTATCGGATCATTATGTAGTAGTAGCTAAGGTTAGGATACAAAAGAAGTGGGTGAGGAGAGTTGGAGGGAGACGAGAGGAAGGTGGAATGGTGAGGAGGGTGGAGAGATTACAGGAGGAGGAAATCAGGGAAGAGTGCAGGAGAGCAGTAGAAAGACGACTAGGTGGGTTCGACCTGGAAGTTATGGAGGAAGTGGAGGAGATGAGCAAGGTGTTTAAGGATGAGATCTGTGCAGCATGTGAGGAGGTGTGTGGAGTGAGGAGAAGAGGGAGGGGAGTGAAAGGTACAGCATGGTGGACAGAATAAGTAAAGATAGCTGTGGAAGAAAAGAAGAAAGCATATAGAGAGTGGTTGGGTAGTAGAGGGAATGAAGATTTAGAGAGACAGAAATGAGCCAGGCACATGGAGAGTGTGACGCTCCTGCATAGTAGCCACGTGCGGGCATGCGCGCGTGTCGGCTGCCCAGCCGTTTAGAAACCGGCTGGCGTGGCGGCAGCCGGCCGGCCGGCTTTTCCTTAGTATATATCCTACGACAATGTAACTAATGTCTGGGATATTCTTATGTTGTTTCACAGCTTGAAGCTGCCCTTATTCTTAACCAACGCATCTTAGTATATTTTATTCTCGATAGTTGATTGTTTCATTATAATATATAAGATGTAAGTCTAGTGAGAGTGGGAGGAGACGAGCGGGAGAGAGAGACCGGCTGGGGGACGTTGCTTCGCGCGGGCGCGGAAAGTCTAGCTTGGGACGAGCCTGATGTTGCCTATTTGATCGCAACGTTAGGCTTAGTTTCGACTCACGCAAGGGGTAGAGGATTTTGACCCGGCAACGGTGTTGAGTGTTGCCAAGCATGGGATGTATTTCGCATGCCTAGGGTGGGGTCCAGACAGATTCAAGACTCAGAACTCACCTCACTGTCGTACCCTTCGGACCCCCTTGATATCTATCCCTCTCAACCCCACTTAGAAACTTTCTCTCTTACTTTGTATACCTTCTTTCCACTACTTCACCAATCTATTTAATTATCCCATCCCCTTGATAGACCTTATATCTATTATTGTATTAACGACGAGCTCTCAGATAACTAGATAGGATTTTGGGCCTTATGCAGAGATTTAATTGTTAATGAGACCTAGGAAGCTTTTTTGTTGTCTCATATTTGGTGGTTTCATGCTTGCTAGTGTGTTCTTGTGGCAGGTGAGCAGGGGCTAGACCGGAGGGGAGGCTTTTTATGATCCTTTAAGTAAAATCTGCTTGTGCGAGTCCTGTGGCTTGGACATGGTTGTCAGGTCAAGGTCGACCCATGGCTGCCAAGGGTGGTGGTCAGAAGGAGGACTTTGAGCAGATTGGTAAGGTTGGCTGTGGCATAGAAGTTCCCGGTCGTCGCATAGCCTCCCAATGCTGCTCTAGTCGAATGCAACAGCCCTACCATAGACCGACTGTATCTTGCCATGGCACTAAAAGCGGTGATGCTGCGCAGGCAGATGTAGTCAAAAGGAATGCGGGGGTGCGCATGTACGGTATCGGTGGGGAAGCCTTAGCAATTGTGAACTATGGGAGTGACTGCACAGATGGTATTGATTGTCCCTCTCATGACCTGGCTGTTCTAGGGACAAAGGTGGAGAAGGAGGGAGACTACAGGTTAGAAGCTGCGGTCTCGGCTGGGTTGTGGAAGGGCACTAGGATTGTTATTCTGCGAGATAAGTTGTTTACTAGGCTGTGGCAGTGCATCCGCATGGTTGTTGCTTCTCCAGGCCTGATGTACGGGGTAGAATCCAACATGCAGGCTGGAGATAGTGCAAGGCTCAGTTTAATTCCCTACCGTATAAATCCTGCTCGACAGCCTGTGGTGCAAGCAGAGCTGGATTACGTGTTGACGAAGGGTCTGAGGGATAAGGAATGTCGTGAGTGGTCGTTGCCTGTAACTTTGCAACCGGTGTTAAGTGGCAAGATCAGTGAGTGTGTTGATTGCGAGAGTGTGTGTGCATTATTCCTGGCAGACGCCTATACCTTATCGAGAGTTGACGACACCATAGACCGCCTCGGGGCTGCATCGCCTATCACGAAGGTAGAACTAGTGAAAGGTTATTGGCAGGCCCCGTTGCCGGAAAGAGCGAAGAGAAATGCCAGTCTTGTGATGAACTGGGCAGTTTGTCAGTGCCAGGTGTTGTTTTGCTGCCGGGACACAAGTTGGATGTGTGGCATGCTAAGGGCACTGATAATGTTTTGGCTGATTGTTTGTCACGGGAGGGTTTGTTTGCAGGAGAACCCTCGCCGTTCAGTCAGTGTGTGTTGAGAGTTGAGTAAAATAGGCTTGCCCCTGTAAGTGCAGCCGCCAAAAACAAATTAAAGAAGCAA
Source organism: Paralithodes platypus (assembly GCA_032716605.1). Taxonomy (NCBI): domain Eukaryota; kingdom Metazoa; phylum Arthropoda; class Malacostraca; order Decapoda; family Lithodidae; genus Paralithodes; species Paralithodes platypus. The sequence goes on from CM064527.1 coordinate 22,692,489, forward strand.
AAACCTTATAAAAACTCTTTATTTTTATAACGTGTAGAATTTTGTATAAGATGTTGTAGCAGTATCTAAGTTGAATGTTTTCGCTTATTGTTGCTAAGTTAGTTGAACTTGCTCGGTGGAGCGCAACAGTCTTTATTTTTTTTATATATAGTGCCTTGTGTCGCAACAGTGTGTGGTACTATGAGAAGCTTTCTGTTAGATATGAAGAACTTAGTCAAGTGTCTTATATCTTGGGGGAGGTGTGACGCTCCTGCATAGTAGCCACGTGCGGGCATGCGCGTGTCGGCTGCCCAGCCGTTTAGAAACCGGCTGGCGGCAGCCGGCCGGCCGGCTTTTCCTTAGTATATATCCTACGACAATGTAACTAATGTCTGGGATATTCTTATGTTGTTTCACAGCTTGAAGCTGCCCTTATTCTTAACCAACGCATCTTAGTATATTTTATTCTCGATAGTTGATTGTTTCATTATAATATATAAGATGTAAGTCTAGTGAGAGTGGGAGGAGACGAGCGGGAGACAGAGACCGGCTGGGGGACGTTGCTTCGCACGGGCGCGGAGAGTCTAGCTTGGGACGAGCCTGATGTTGCCAATTTGATCGCAACATTAGGCTTAGTTTCGACTCACGCAAGGGGTAGAGGATTTTGACCTGGCAACGGTGTTGAGTGTTGCCAAGCATGGGATGTATTTCGCATGCCTAGGGTGGGGTCCAGACAGATTCAAGACTCAGAGCTCACCTCACTGTCGTACCCTTCGGACCCCCTTGATATCTATCCCTCTCAACCCCACTTAGAAACTTTCTCTCTTACTTTGTATACCTTCTTTCCACTACTTCACCAATCTATTTAATTATCCCATCCCCTTGATAGACCTTATATCTATTATTGTATTAACGACGAGCTCTCAGATAACTAGATAAGATTTTGGGCCTTATGCAGAGATTTAATTGTTAATGAGACCTAGGAAGCTTTTTTGTTGTCTCATATTTGGTGGTTTCATGCTTGCTAGTGTGTTCTTGTGGCAGGTGAGCAGGGGCTAGACCGGAGGGGAGGCTTTTTATGATCCTTTAAGTAAAATCTGCTGGTGCGAGTCCTGTGGACCTGCACGACTTTACTAGGATACCCGTGGGAGTCTGGGGGCATTTTCTTGTCTGTGTGCCTGTGTGTCTAGTGTTGTGTTGTGTGAGGGCCCTTGCCTAGTCCACTCAGCACTGCGCTAGCACGTCTTGCTTTTGTTTTAGGGTCGCCAGGAGAGAGTCAGATACTTGGGATCTGAGTCTCTCAAGAGAGCACCCTTTCAATTAGAGTAATTTGGCGCACAGACTTGGGAATGTCCCTAGGCTAGAGCAGGTGGCTCAGCCCGGGTATCCGAAGCCTATATCCTTCCGGCTAGACCTCTGCCACCTGGCAGATTAACAGCTAGGGATTTATTATTTCTGCATGCTTGTTATTGTGCCACAGTTTTACCGTTCTTGTGAGCATTGAGAGTCAGGGTGTGGCTTAGAGACTCTGTCCGAGCAGGCTTGCCTGACTAAGAGTGAGAAGCACACCTGTATGTGGTTATGTTGCGAGTTGCTGCCTTTATTTAATTATACCTATGCCATTATACACTGTATGGCCTATCACTAGTATTTAGGCTTATGAGTTAAGAGTTCTCTAAATCCGTAACGTACTTTCTTTGCTAAGCATCAGATCCTACAGTAGCCGCATGCAGTTTAGAAACCTGCATCTTGTCTACCTGTACGATGTTTTGAGGACTGTTTGCTTTCACTTTCTTTCACGCAGGGGTGATTAGTTGGATTAATTAACGTAACGTTAAATGTACTTTCTTCTAGATTGTTATTAAATTGTTTCTATAATTTAATTCCGTTATCTATCTTTTCCTTGAAGCTTTAAGTCAACTTAATTGTGTGATCTTTTATATAGCCTGCTTGACTATCAGCTGTCTATAGTGCGTGCACCCTGTAACCGAGTCATAGGATACCTCGTTGTCCAGGCAGGACTCCTGACGGTTTAGGGTGGTTTGTTGCCTGGGTTTATAGATAAGGGTTGGATCTAGCGTTTTCCGTTGTTGCTTGTTGCCGCATACCTAGTCCAATAGAAAGAGCCCAGTGTTTATATATCCCAGGACGTAACAAGAGTAAGAGGGTGGTGAAGGAAAGTAAAAGAAGAGTAGATGAGGAATTTGGAAGGAATCTGAGTGTAAAATGGAGGGAGAGTAAGAAACTGTTCTGGAAAGCAGTCAAGAAAGTTAGGGAAGGTTGAAAGGGAAACAGTAAGGGTGTGACAGATAAGAATGGGAGAATGCTAACAGAGAAGCAAGAGAGAGTCGAAAGATGGAGGGAGTACTTCAATGAGTTGCTAAATATAAGGAATTAAGAGCCAGCAAACATAGGTGGATATGGTATGGGAGGGAGAACAAGAGAAGTAGTGGAGGAGGAGGTGGGGATCAGGAGGTCAGAAGTGTGGGAAGCCATGAAAAGAGTGAAGTTGAGGAAAGCACCAGGAACAGATGGAGTGCGTGGGGAAATGTTGATATATGGTGGTGAGATAGTGATCGAATGGGTATGGAAAATGTGCAAACTAGCATGGGAGAAGTGGAGTGTACCTGATGACTGGAAGACTGGCATAATAGTCCCCCTATATAAGGGCAAAGGGGAAAGAGGAGTGTGTGGTAAGCACCGAGGAATATGTCTTCTAAGCATAGTAGGGAAGGTATACAGTAGGGTAGTGATTGAGAGAGTGAGAACGGAGAAATGGATAGGCGACGAGCAGGGAGGTTTTCGGAAGGGAAGAGGATGTGTAGATCAGATTTTTATCCTGAATTGTGTTGTGGAGAAATATCTGGAGAAGAAACAAAAGGTGTATGTTGCCTTTATGGACTTGGAGAAGGCCTATGACAGAGTGGATAGAGAAGGTTTGTGGAAAGTACTTAGAATATACGGAGTAGATGGCAAGTTGCTGAAAGCAGTGAAGAGCATGTATGAGGGTGCAAAGGCGGCAGTACGTGTGGAGAGTGAGCAGAGCGAGTTCTTTGACCTGAATGTTCGTTTGAAACAGGGGTGTGTGATGTCCCCGTGGTTGTTTACTGTATATATGGATGGAGTCATGCAAGAAATACTATCAAGAGCAGTGGATGTTGGTGTATCACTGAAAAGGGAGGGAATTGAGTGGAAGCTACCTATACTGCTGTTTGCGGATGATACAGTTCTGATGAGTGATAATGAATGGGAGTTGCAGGGTCTGGTAAATGAGTTTGGAACAGTGTGTGGAAAACGGAATCTGAAGGTAAATGCGGGGAAGAGCAAGGTTATGGTCTTCGAAAGGGCTGAAGTCACAGAGTGTGAGGTGAAGCTGAACGGTCAGGCTATGGAGATCGTCAACTCTTTTAAGTATCTGGACAGTGTGTTGAGTAAATATGGGACTATGGATGAAGAAGTGCGGGAGAGGGTACAACAGGGGAAGAGGGTTGTAGGAATGCTGAAAGCAGTAACAAGAAATAGGGTGGTCAGTATGGAAGTGAAGAAGTCCTTGAAATGAATTACTTAAGAAGTGCGTGCGGAGTTACATGGAGGGATAGACAGACTAATGAGGAAGTAAGAAGGAGGTGTGGTGTGGAGGTAGATGTGCTGGAAAGTGTGAAAAGAAACAACTTGAGATGGTTCGGCCATATGGAACGTATGGAAAGCGAGAGAATGACTAAGAGGGTGTACGAGAGCGAGGTGGAGGGACGGAGTGGGAGAGGTAGACCGAATGAGAGGTGGAAGGATGGAGTGAGGAAGTATATGGATGAAGTCGGTGCTGGTTGGGAGGAGGGGCATCGACTGACTGGGGACAGAGGTGCATGGGGGAGGTTCGTTCGTGGCCACCCCTTCGAGGATCGCGGCATCAGGCAATAGATAGATAGATAGATAATTTGGGTAAATATTTACCTATGGTCCCGTTAAAATATCCGCAAGTAACCTATTAAAAACTGTTCAGGGGACTGGTTAGAACTTGTAGGATGTTTAATTGAAGGTCGGAAATCAGTATTAACTGAGAAATAAAAGTCTTAAAATGCGCTATGTTTTACGGGAGGGTCTGTACGCCGCCACATACGCGCGGCCCCGCCCACTGCCCAAAATGTACAAATATTATATTAGATTAGATTAACCTAACCTAACCTAACCTAACCCTAATATAATATAACATAACATAACATTACCTGGGAAAGAGAGGGCAGGGACCCTGGGTGACCCATAGTGCATTTTAAGAATGTTATTTCTCAGTAAATACTGATTTCCGACATTCAATTAAACATCCTACAAGTTCTAACCAGTCCCCTGAACAGTTTTTAATAGGTTACTTGAGGATATTTTAACGGGACCATAGGTAAACTTTTATCAAAATTTGTTTTTACTGTGTGAACTTGGAGAAACGATCCAAATTGTTGTATATATCTATTTTCAATTTGATAATTTGATCTTATGGGATTTATAACCGGTTATATAATAATATGAGTCGTGTTCTATCTTTGGATGGATACTATTTTGCATGTAGAGATATTATTAGGGGTTAAAACAGAGCGATAACATAAGTGTATTGTCTCGCGGTAGCTCAACTGGCGCTTGAGGGTGAGTAGTAAAGGTACATACTAACACTTAATTCTGCCGAACCCGAGATAGTTAATTAACTAGAGTACGAATAGAACCCAGGAGAAATATGTGTAGTATTTGGATTGATCGGACCGAATACAAGTAATAAATACTTAAGTGTCGCCTCTTCTTAATTTATTTACGGAATTTATCCAGTTTTACACCGGGTCGAAACCATCGATATATTTTTTAGACAAATATGTTAGTTAGGTCATGTACTTCATTGCCATATATGTCCACCCCGTCGGAGATTCATTATAAAAAAATCCCTCAAATCTCTAAAAAAAATATAAACAGGGAACGTCAGCTGGGTTTAGACTTTAGACCGTCGCGCACCCATAAACAGGGAACGTGAGCTGGGTTTAGACAGGTTAGTTTTCGGTTAGGTTAGGTTAGGCTAATTTTGTTTGCATTTTCTGATGGGGTTCATAAAAAAACACTCCTAAAAAACCCAAAAACAAGAAAAAAAAATACTTGTAAAAATCGTCTCTGGTGTAAAACAGGATATTTACCTTATTTACTCTTAGGCGGTGTGCGCACACAGCCTGAAACACTGCCCGAGACAATGCTAGGAACATGTCAGGAGCATGCTAGATACATGCCTCGAAACATGCTACAACATGTTTGTAAATATGCCGTACTAAAAAGCTTCACAGTGATGCAAACACACTTTGAATATGGTTCAAACATATCTACAGTCCACACCTGTGTCCTTTAACCCTTGTCTATCGGGGCCCGACTTAAGTCCGTATCTAAAAACCTGGACTATGTGGCGGAGCCCGACTTTAGTCCGTGTGCAATTTTTTAGCAATAATGGCTCTGAGAGAGAAACGAGCGCCGGGAGGAGCATAGGTTGCCTCATGACCGCTCGGCACGGACCCTGCGCCCTACTGACGTTTATTCCACACACATCCACCCTCCCTACCTCGCCACACAGGGAATTATATAAGGAAATTACCGTATTTTAGGGTTTTTGTACTCGTCTTGCATGATCGTTGCAAAAGAACGCGTGGTCGTAGAAGGACGGTTTTGGTGTCATTGGAAAGCTCAATTTCCGCCCTTTCAGGGATACATAATTGTATTACACTCTGGCACTTGTTTATGCATGAAAAAGAGCACGGAATCAAGGCCATTTAGGGTAAAAACCCACCGCTTGGCGTGTAGTGGAAAAAACTGACGGGCCCGCTCGTAATGTGTTAAAATTTATATTTTTTATACACACATCCACCTACACTCTATAGTGCAAATAATAATCTTTGGGCTACACATATACATTATGTATGATAAAACTTAACCCTTATTTAGCGGCGAGCAACATAAGTCGAGTTAAATAAAGCTGGACTAGGGAAGAAGTTGAATTCATCAACCTCTGGGACAACTTCTACAACCAGCCTACTCTGTTCCGCAAGGATGGCACTCATCTAAACCCTGTGGGTTCAGCACGCATGGGTCGTCTCCTACACGAAGCAGTCCGCAGCCATGGATCAAAAAACGCCATCCGAGAAGAAGCAGCAGTGACATAAATCATCCAACGCCAAGAAAAAAACAGAGGCAACCGAGGACCACCAGCGATAAGGACCGGAGACAGCGAGGACCGAGGACAGCCATGAACATAAATGTAGATCCGACAAGAACCAAAAATATTATTGAAGCGCGTTCCGTGAGTTCTAAAATAACAAATTTAAAGGTTTTCTATGCAAACGCTCGTAGCATACGCAATAAATTTTCAGATTTAGAGGAGCTAGTGTTTACAGAAAATTATGATGTGATTGGCATAACAGAATCTTGGCTCAATACAGAAGATAGAGACTTTTTAGCAGAGTATTCACTTCCCGGTTATGTAATGTTTGAGAAAAGCCGAATAAATCGAAATGGAGGTGGCGTTTTACTTTATATCAAAGAAAGTCTTAACCCTACCCTCTTGTCAAAACCTCAAATTGTGAACGTCGACGCATCTTTTGTGCTAATAAAGAATAATAAAGGTACCAAAATAATACTTGCATTAATATACAGACCTCCAGCTCAATCAGTGCAAACTGACCGAGAAATTTACGAACAAATTGCAGATATAAGTAACTCGCAAGATACCGTAATTTTTGGTGACTTTAATTTACCTGTGACCAAGTGGGGCGATACTCTTACTTCACACTCCGGACATGACTTGTATACGAACTTGCAAGAGAGTTCGCTTTATCAATTTGTTGGAACGCCGACCCGTGGTAATAACGTTCTTGACATTGTACTTGCAACAAAAGAAGAATTAATAGAGAATTTGAATGTTGGTGATGAATTCAGTAACAGCGACCATCATACGATAACTTTCACTTTAAAGTTTACTAGTAACGAACCAAATAGTAGCATCGAAAAAGTCCCTAATTTCAAGAAAGCAAACTTCCATAAACTTAGAGCTATGTTTAAAGAAACTGACTGGAGCTTTTTAATTCACAATAACGACATAAATACATCTTGGAAGTTATTCGAAGCCACTTACCTAAAAGCAGTGCAAGACTGCATACCATCGAAAACTCGGCGTCCAGGCCATAATAATAAGCCCAAATGGTGGAATAAAGATATTTCAAACTGCCTGCTTGCTAAAAAATTTGCTAATGATAGATTAAAATCCTCACAAAATGACGAAGAACGGCTGAAATTTGTAGAGCTACGACGCAAAGCCAAAAAGTTAATTAAGCAAAGTAAAAAGACCTTAGAGTTACATATTGCGAATCAAAGTAAAACAAACCCGAAAGAATTCTATAGTTATATCAGAAAGAAAAAAGTAGTTACTTCAACTGTTGGGCCGTTAGTCGATGAAAATGGAGAATACACCAAAGATGAAGAACAAATGAGTAATGCCCTCAATACCTTCTTTGCATCAGTTTTTACAACAGAAGACCTCAGTGATATCCCTACACCATCGCCGATTCAGATTGATAATTCAGATGTTTTAAGCAATATCACCGTTACAGAGAGAGAAGTATTGAATTGTTTAGATAAACTCAAGGTAAATAAAACGCCTGGACCTGATACAATCTCGCCTAGAGTTCTAAAGGAAGCTAAGGATGAGCTCTCTAAACCACTGACATTACTATTCAATAAATCCTTGCAGTCTGGAACTATGCCCGATCAGTGGAAGCTAGCCAACGTAACACCGATATTCAAAAAAGGCAGCAAATCCCTATCCAGTAACTATCGTCCAATTAGCTTAACCTCAGTTGTATGTAAAATGCTAGAAACTGTCATACGAGACAGACTCGTAAATCACTTAGAGGAAAATAACATACTTAAAGATACTCAACACGGCTTTCGTAAAAAACGTTCCTGTTTAACAAACCTCTTAGACTTCTTCCACGATATCCTCAACCTCTACGATGAGAGTAAAGCTGTAGATATTATATACCTTGATTTTCAAAAGGCCTTTGACAAAGTTCCCCACAAACGTTTACTGCTAAAACTAAAAGCGCATGGAATACAAGACGGTGTGTTGAAATGGATAGAAAATTGGCTCAGCGACAGAAAGCAAAGAGTAGTCATAAACGGTAAGGCATCAAAATGGACCAATGTAAGTAGCGGGGTACCCCAGGGATCGGTACTAGGACCAATTCTCTTTCTAATTTACATCAACGACATAGATGAGGGTCTCACCTGTACAATCTCAAAATTTTGCTGACGATACAAAAATTGCAAATAGCGTACTCTCGAAAGAACAAGTTGACGATATGCAACACAATCTAGATAAATTGTCATGTTGGGCCCAAATTTGGCAAATGAGTTTCAATGCGGATAAATGTAAAGTACTACATATCGGATACCTAAATGAGAAAGCAAACTATTCGATGAATGGCACTCAGCTTAAGAATGTAAACAGAGAAACCGATCTGGGAGTAACAATATCGAGTAACCTAAAACCGAGTCAACAATGTTCAGAAGTTGTTAAGAAGGCAAACAAAATAATTGGCTTTATAGGCAGGTCATTTGAGCATAAATCCAAAGAAGTTATCCTAACCATTTACAATTCCTTAGTCCGCCCTCTTCTGGAATACTGCGTTCAATCCTGGTGCCCTTATTACCAAAAAGATATAAACAAGCTAGAACGAGTTCAACGTAGAGTTACCAAAATGATACCTAGCCTAAAGAACAAACCATACGAAGAGCGTCTTAGAGAATTAAATCTATTTCCTTTAACCCAGCGCAGATTAAGAGGCAACTTAATTCAAGTGTTCAAAATCATCAAAGGCATCGACAATATGAACTGTAGTAAGTACTTCACTATCGACCAATCTAATTACACGCGGGGAAACGGTTGCAAAATTATTGGTAAATCTTTTAACTCGCACGAATCTAAGAATTTCTTCTTCAATCGAGTTGTCAACTTGTGGAATGGGCTTCCCCGAAACGTTATAGACTGCATCACCGTTGATTCATTTAAACTCCGCCTAGACAAATATCTCGCATCAAACCCGCGACTGACTGCGTTTGTAAATGAATAACTTTATTTTATCCCCCCCTCAGTTACTAACCCATCTGTCCCCTACTAACTTCCTAATCCTGCCACGGACATTAGTTCCAGGGCAGTAATTCCCTTTCCAATGTTCCCTTACCCACTCTAAACCACTGTTTGGACACTTGATCCTCAGTGTTTTGGAGGACAAGCAACCTAGAAGGGTCACTGGATCTGTTGTTGCTTGATTTCCTTTGTACTCCTTTGTACTCCTTTGACTATGTGGCGGCGCTCGACATAGGTCGAGTGGCAATTTCAGCACGTAATGTGGCTGAGAGAGAGAGACAAGTGGTGGCAGGAGACTAGCGAGCGTATGACTGCTCCAGACCACCGCGGCGAACCTACTGACACAAATCTCATCTCCCTCCTCCCTCTCTCACTCGCTACATACTCAATTATGTACTGAAAGTACCGAATTACCTGCTTTTTGCACTCGCGTTGCACGGTTATTGCAAGAAAACTATCCATCATACAAGGATCGTTATGGTGTCATTCGAAAGCTCTGTTTATGCCCTTTCAGGGATAGGTACTTGTTTTACGTTCTGGGTCTTATTTAGGCATGAAAATGATCACGTAAACAGCCCTATTTTGGCTAAAAACACCCCGCTGTGCGGTACACATAAATAAACCGCATAGGCCGCTCGTAAGGTGTTAAGGGGGGTGATCTGCATTTTGTCTCTACCTTTCTCTCTTTCTTTGGCTTGTATCCATTCGGCCCCATTCAGCCTACTGTTTTAAGACGTTTATCCCCATCTAGGTGTCGATCGTTTCCTGGCGAGCAATAGCAAGCAAGCATTGTTTGGAGAATTCCGGCTTCGCCGGAGAAATTTTTCTATCGAAAAATGTACAAATTTAGTCTGCTGTCTAAAACATTTAAAAAAATATGCTGGCTCGCTATTGCTCGCCAGGAAAAAAATCGACACTTGAATGGGGATAAACATCTTAAAACAGTAGGCTGAATGGGGCCGAATGAATACAAGCCAAAGAGAGAAAAGGAGAGAGAAAAAAGCAGGTGACCCCCCTTAACCATGTAGGACACTTTACTCACCTCCGTTCCAGCAGCTGATGTCGAAAAGTTTAATTGTGTGCAACAGGACGATTAGGCTCTTGAAGGCAAACCAATTACCCCTATACCGGTAAATCTGCTCTGTTCCGATTCCCGATTTACCCTTCATTTTCTTCACTTCCAGCAAGATCAGTAAAGCCAGTATCACACGAGAGATTTTATAGTCAACATTTGATGATCAGCATTTTGTTGGCAACATTTCTGAAGTATTTTGCATTGGTATCGGAAACTAGACTGTTGCTAGATGAATATAGGTGACCGACATGTTCTAAATGTTGACCTCATAAGCTGCCAGACCAGTGTTGAGTATAAATGTTGAGTGAAAAAGCGCTTGTGTGATATCGGCTGAAGAGTCTACCTTCTTCATAATTTCTATTCTGTCCACATCTACAGTATTTCCTCACTATCTCCTCCCACGCATCTCACTTATTTCGATTCTTGTAATCAGGGATAGTGGAATTATTATATTTTTTCACCAACCAACTTCACTTTTAAACTCAATTAATGAAATCAACAAATATATGTGGCACTCTAAGGACTCGAACCTAGGATACTCACACCTAAATTCCGCGAACTTATTCATTACGCAATCAAGACCGTTAATCCCAGTATGTGGAATGGGAGCAATAAGCGCCTAATAGCCACAATACTACTTTAACCTAATGACTAAGGGACAAGTGGCTTAATTCTCCACTTTTGGTAATGCACTATATTGACGGAGATTAGGGAACGGTGTGAAACAAGCTCTGGCAAATCATCATACTGATCCAACTGTTTGTTAGTAAGTTATTACCGAAAAAACTATGTACCACGCCTCTGAAACCCATAGTAGTTCCTTTGTCCAATACTAAACAACGCACCGTTAACGTCCACGCACTACGTTTATTTTTTGTCAAGTGATTATTCCCTAGTTTGTTTCCGTCAAGAAACGTCCACACCAGTGATGACAGCATGTCTCGGAACAAGTTTACAGGTTTGAACGTCCAAACGAGATACTTCGAACATGTAACCATGTCAGACGCAGTGTTTGGAACATGCTTCATAACATGTTTAACCCTTTAACCCTCGTGGCCCGGGCTGGTCCTCCAAAGGACGGAGGTCGTATCCGGGCGATCTGGCCGAAAAACGTCTAGGCCTAGGCTACCATATTTTTGTTTATTTTAACTGCTAGAAATTTCCCATGCATCTATAAATGTAGTGCGGTTTTCAATCTGTAGACTGGCGTTGAGTAGAGCTCTGTAAGTCAACTGGTTCAGTTGTGATGATGATTTCAGTGGAGCAAATTTTGCTGCGATGTTGACAATATCGGAGCTTTTCAGACACTAATTTCGTCTTATGTCACTACAATAACATTGATCCGACGTATCGTTCTTGTTTTCGGAGGTGCGGTGACGCAACGATCGGCTTTGTTTACATGCGTCGGACGCACGCCGTTCAGACCAAGCTGAATAGGCTTGAAAGCTTACTGCCTGGTATAAGGACACCCGGGCTCCTGCCCTTCTTTTGTGGTGTCATTTTAAAAGGACACCCGGGCTGGAAGGGTTAAGTACCTGCGACGTGTGTTATATATTACTCTAGCTATATTTTGATGATATTATGCAGCTTAGAATGGATCTGTGGTAGTTAAAAGGATTGACTGAGATAGTTCAAACCATACATTTGCTAAAGATCCTTCCTAAAGTGAATAAACTCGATTAATAGTAGCCAGAATAAAATCAAATGACATTTCCGGTACAGAAGGGGTTAAGGCTCGCGTGTACGCGGCCTTACACTACAGACATCGTATATTAAATAATATTACCAGTTTACTGCAAATTTCTCCACTCCGATTTCTATTTAAGTTTTCTGTTCCGGACCTACTACTCTGCTATAGCTTCGCAGCCCCTTTCCTTCAAATCCTTTCATTAAGGGGGGGTCACCTGCTTTTTTTCTCTTTCTCTCCTTTTCTCTCTTTCTCTGACTTGTATCCATTCGGCCCAATTTAGCCAACTGTTTATAGACGTTTACCCCATCCAGGTGTAAATATTTTTCTGGCGAGCAGTAGCGAGCCAGCATATATATTTATTTTTGTTTTGACAGCAAGCTAAATTTGTAAATTTTTCGATAGAAATATGTCTCCGGCGATGCCGGATTTCTCCAAACAATGCTGGCTCACTATCGCTCGCCAGGAAGAAATCGACACCTGGATGGGGATAAACGTCTTTAAACAGTTGGCTGAATGGGGCCTAATGGATACAAGCCAGGTAAAGAAAGAAAAGGAGAGAAAGATAAAAAAAGCCGGTGACCCCCCTTAATCCATCAATCAGTTACTTTTCTGTTCCTCCCCTCTTCTTCTTCAATCGCCTCACAACTTTCCCCCCAGAACCCAAAGCCGTATTAATCTCCATTTAAGGGGAGACGGACCGTGTTTTGTTTTTGTTTGGTCTATTCTATCTATCTATCTGTTTACTCAGGCCCAATCCCCACTTTTCCTATTTTTTTGTGAGGGGGGGAGGGGGGGGGGGCGACTCGAGACAGAGCAATATTAGGGACAACACAAAACAACGAACACACAAAAACAAAATACAAATTCACACAAATTAATTCATTTATTCCATTATTTCTTAGCTTTCTCGCTAGACCTCCAATCAAGCTTGGAAAAACATCCCCTAGACCCCCTTTAACACCTTACGAGCGGCCTATGCGGTTTATTTATGTGTACCGCACAGCGGGGTGTTTTTAGCCAAAATAGGGCTGTTTACGTGATAATTTTCATGCCTAAATAAGACCCAGAACGTAAAACAAGTACCTATCCCTGAAAGGGCATAAACAGAGCTTTCGAATGACACCATAACGATCCTTGTATGATGGATAGTTTTCTTGCAATAACCGTGCAACGCGAGTGCAAAAAGCAGGTAATTCGGTACTTTCGGTACATAATTGAGTATGTAGCGAGTGAGAGAGGGAGGAGGGAGCTGAGATTTGTGTCAGTAGGTTCGCCGCGGTGGTCTGGAGCAGTCATACGCTCGCTAGTCTCCTGCCACCACTTGTCTCTCTCTCTCAGCCACATTACGTGCTGAAATTGCCACTCGAGTTATGTCGAGCGCCGCCACATAGTCCAGCTTTATTTAACTCGACTTATGTTGCTCGCCGCTAAATAAGGGTTAAAATACATTTGTACATTTTTCGGTAGAAAAATGTACCGGCCTTCCGGTCCCTCTTCAAATTTCAGGCTCGCTATCACTCGCCAGGAAATAATCGATTCCAAAATGGCACAAAAGGTCTTAAAATTTACAACGAAATGGGGCGAAAGGTGTTAAAATCGCCAAACTAATGGGCTGAACGTCTTAAAATCTCAAAACAAATGGGGCTTAACACGAGGGAGAAAGGGGACCATAAAAACGACCCATCTCCCCTTAACCTCAAAGCCGTATAAATCTCCCCTTATCCCGGGGATGTCAGGGTGGGTGATGTATTAGACAAGATCCCCTCCCATATGATTATACACACACACACACACACACACACACACACACACACACACACACACACACACACACACACATGAACAGTTTGCGTTTGTAAATGAATAACTTTATTTAATTCCCCCCTCAGATACATCAAGGATTATTGTGTATATATATTACTAAGACGTTATTTTTTTTCCCCAGATATACCAAAGATCACTTATAAGTGTGTTATGTTACTAACCCCTCTGTCCCCTACTAACTTCCTAATCCTGCCACGGACATTAGTTCCAGGGCAGTAGTTCCTTTGCCAATTTTCCCTTATCCACTCTAAGCCACTGTTTGGACACATGATCCTCAGTGTTTTGGAAGACAAGCAGCCTAGAGGGGTCACTAGATCTGTTGTTGCTTGATTTCCTTTGTACTACTTTGTACAGTAGGCTTATACATCGACCCACGTGATCAAAATACACACACGGTATGGTACGATATTTAGGTAATACTGTAAACTGGTATATAATATTAATTTGTGATCAACACCGTATTGGCAGATTAACTGTATTGTACAATATCAACATGACCCCAAAACCTCTCTTAGGGGCCCAATGGTCGGTCGCCTGAAGAACATACAATGAGAAAATGAGAGTCTGCAGAAAACCAATTGGCCCACACAAGGCAGATCCCTCTTAACCAGTGTTTGTTTGATATTGGTATGGTGTTTCATTTTGTCTTGTTACGTCCTGGGATATATAAACACTGGGCTCTTTCTATTGGACTAGGTATGCGGCAACAAGCAACAACGGAAAACGCTAGATCCAACCCTTATATATAAACCCGGGAAACAAACCACCCTAAACCGTCAAGAGTCCTGCCTGGACAACGAGGTATCCTATGACTCGGTTACTGGGTGCACGCACTATAGACTGCTGATAGTCAAGCAGGCTATATATTAACCCTTAAAAAGCGGCTCACCACATAAGTCGAGTTGAAAAAACTGGCAAAAAACGGGTGAAAAAAGGGTGGAAATCGAGTGAAAATGGGTGGGATAGTAATGATACGTCCGACATCTGTGGCCTCCCGGCCCACACTAACTCCAGTTCCCCCACCGCGCGTGAGGATGACAGTGTAACCAATAGTTCGCTAAAAGTGAGCAAGGTAGCAAAATCCGCTAAACTTCCATCTTCGAGATAACACTGTCAGTGCTCCACGAGTGCTACGTAGCTGTATGTGGCGTCATTGTGTAGCTATTTCCACCTAGTTTTCGGCGCAATACAGTTCCTTTCATACTGATGGTTGATATAGCAGTCAGAACGGCCCAGAAAGGCCCAAAACGGCCACAGAGCACAAGCTAAAGAAGGGTTAAAAGATCACACAATTAAGTTGACTTAAAGCTTCAAGGAAAAGATAGATAACGGAATTAAATTGCAGAAACAATTTAATAACGAACTAGAAGAAAGCACATTTAACGTTACGTTAATTAATACAACTAATCACCCCTGCGTGAAAGAAGGTGAAAGCAAACAGTCCTCAAAACATCGTACAGGTAGACAAGATGCGGGTTTCTAAACTGCATGCGGCTACTGTAGGATCTGATGCTTAGCAAAGGAAGTACGTTACGGAATTAGAGAACTCTTAACTCATAAGCATGAATAAATACTAGTGATAGGCCATACAGTGTATAATGGCATAGGTATAATTAAATGAAGGCAGCAACTCGCAACATAACCACATACAGGTGTGCTTCTCACTCTTAGTCATGCAAGCCTGCACTATTGAATTTTTTACTGTAAAAACTCACTGGATGTTCGATACCTTCATCATCTGTCTGTAACAAGACAGCCCCAGCCCCTACGCCACTGGCATCAGTCGCCAGCTGAAAAGGTCTGCTGAAGTCCGGGGCCCTGAGTATGGGGTGGGTACATAACAGGTGTTTCACCAAGGAAAATGCCTCTGCACACTCAGGAGACCACCGGAAATTCTTGTCCTTAGATAATAAGTCAGTTAAAGGTGCAAGTACAGTCGAATAGCCTTTGATGAAGTGACGATAATAGCCTATCATACCTAGAAACCGCATGATTTGTTTCTTAGTCGTAGGCTGGGGAAACTGATCGATGGCTTTGATCTTTGTCTGTGAAGGGCACACCTGACCCATCCCCACCTCGAACCCCAGGTACAAAACTGTGGCTTTGACAAAATCGCACTTACCCAGGTTTACCACCAAACCTGCTTCATTCAGTTTATTAAAAAGCTGTCCGATGTGAGCACAGTGACTGTTAAAATCCTCGTCGTATATTATGACATCATCTAGGTACACCGTACAGTTGGGAATGTCGGCTACAATGTCGTTCATTATTTTCTGAAACGTTGCAGGGGCATTTTTCAGCCCGTATGGCATAACATGGCAACAATATGTGGCACCGTCCACCACAAACCCACACACCTCTCGCGCTCGCTCAGACAAGGGCACTTGCCAATAACCCTTAACAAGGTCTATCTTAGTGAGGAACTTGGCTTTTCCTATCTTATCCACACTGTCGTCCACGCGAGGGAGAGGGTAGGCATTTGTGGGGGTTAAACCATTCAACCTGCGGAAATCTATACAAAACCGCACCTTGCCATCTGGTTTGGGCTGCAGTGTGACTGGGGAAGTCCACCTTACTTCACCCTCAGAAATCAGCCCACGTTTCAGCATATAATCCAGCTCTTCCCTAAGTGCTGGTAATTTAATAGGGGGAACACGGTATGGCACTGATTTAAAGGGCGGGTGGTCCCCAACATCGACATCGTGCACCGCTTTAGTGAGGCCAGGATGCTCCGCGAAAACAGCTGGGTTTGAATCAAACAAGTGCTGCACAGCTACACGCTGTTGCTCAGGCAGGTGCAATATCAACTCGTGAGCCACTTGTCTAGAATTCCCCGCCCACTGATCCGCGGAAACATGACAATCCCAATTATCCTCCCCCGCAGCTTGACTGTCCCTTCCTCCTTCTCCACCACGATCGCTGCAGATCAACACCGGGACAGTGAGAGGCTCGGAGGGGTGCCTCACATACTCTTTCATCAGATTTACATGGCAGAGTTGGTTCTTTTTCTTACGATCAGGAGTAGCTACTAAATAGTCGAGATCAGAAACCTTCCTTACAACCCGATACGGACCAGAATACTTGGCAGACAAGGGGTGTACCACCAGAGGCAGTAGTATCAGTACCTCCTGATCTACTTCAAACTCCCTCAGCTTCACCTTCTGGTCGTATCTGTCCTTCATCTGAGCTTGTGAACCCTTAAGGTTCCGACCTGCTACCTCCAAGCTCTTTAGCATTCTCTCACGGCTTTCAACAACATACTTTAGAAGCGAGCATGGCTTTGTGACTCCCTCCCAGATCTCCTTGACTATGTGGAGGGGCCCCCGACCCTGTGTCCAAAAACCAACTCGTTCGGGCTAAATCCCAAGCTCTCCCCAGGTACTTCTCTCGCAGCAAATAAAACGTATGGGAGACCTAGATCCCAGTCCTTCCCATTTTCCATGCAATAACACCGCAACATACTCTTGAGAGTCGAGTGCCACCTTTGCAAAACTCCCTGACTCTCGGGATGGTAGGCAGATGACACCACAGACACTATCCCATGTTGCTGCATGGTCTGCTTAAACAGAGCAGAAGTAAAATTAGATCCCTGATCAGACTGGATCTTCTGAGGGTAGCCATAACGAGAGAAATAGACAAGTAGGTTTTTGACAACAGTCTTAGCCATCCCATTGTGCATGGGGTAAGCATCTGGATACCGTGTTGCTACATCCATTACAGTTAGTAAAAATTTATTGCCGGCACTAGTGGAGGGCAATGGGCCAACCATATCGATAACTACTTTGCTGAAGGGCGGCCCAATGACAGAGATGGGTTGTAACGGGGCTCTCGGGATGACCTGATTGGGTTTCCCAACAACTTGACAAGGGTGACACTGTGACACCCATGACACGATACTCGCCTTTAACCCAGGCCACCGGAAAAGCTTGCTCAGAGCTGCCTCCGTCTTACGTGCCCCCAGGTGCCCTACCAAAGCCACATCATGAGCTAATCTCAATAAGCTCTCACGGCACACCCTCGGTACTACTAACTGGTCCTCTAATCCTGACCCGCCATCCCACTTTTTCTTGGGATCCTGATGTCTCCGATACAAGATCCCCTCGGACAAGAAATAATCACCAGGCTGCGTATCCCCATCGCTCTCCAGTTCGATAGTACCATTACCACACGCCCTGACTTCAGGATCTTCCAGCTGCAAGGAACATATATCAGCAGGTGCGAGATTATCCAAGTTCATCTTAAATAATTTATTTCCACCTCCAATGTCCCGCTGAGCCATCCTTTCCTCACGCTGCGCATAACGATGCTGTCGCAGAGTCTCTTCCTGCCCTGCACCTGCACTAGCGGTGACAGGCCCCGGGGCCTCTCCAGACTCTAACATAGGTGCCAATAATGAGTCAGCAAGAAACAAGGCCGGCTCAAAACTCTCCAATTGACCAACACTTCCCGTTTTCTTGTGACCTTTCCTCCGCGGTTTGATAGACTGAGGTGGTGGCTGCAAGGCTCCGGATGTCTGAGAACGCGTCACAACACACGCCATGGTTTGTACGCTACACTTCTCAACCCACTCCTGGTCCTCCCTACTAACGTCGGCCGCCTTCTCGGCAACGACCAAGGGTGAAACCTTAGAAGCAGGCACCGCAAAGTCATTGCCGAGGAGGAGGTCGACGCCCCCAACAGGCAAGTTCTCTACAATTCCCACATCCAGCTCCTTCGCCATACCATCCACCTCCAGCTCCATCCGCACCAGCGGGTAGGACTTCGTAGCATTGATCCCCTGAACTACCACCACCCGAGCAGCGTTAATCGGTCTACCAGTAAAGTTCCTTAACAAGGTCTGAGAAGCCCCAGTATCACGCAATAGCTTAACTCCTCGCCTTTCACCAGCCCACCTCACAAAACCATGCCCTCTATGACCCCCAAAGATGTCGCGGACAGGGTTCGAGCCTTCCGGACTCTTGAACACAGGCTGTGTCCCAACCTCTGACGAACTACCCTTGGCAAACTCAGAAGATATAGGCGACACCCCTATGCTGCGGGCCAATGACACAACCTTGTTTGGTGGCTTGTTCGGACAAGCATTTGCAAAGTGACCCTCCTTGTGACATGCAAAGCACTCTTTACTCTTTGGTTTCCCTTGGGAGTGGGAGGTACCGTTAGACTTCTTATATGGGACGGTATTTGGTTTATGTTCAGTTTTATTGTCAGTGCTAGATGGTTTTGTGTATTTATGTGTATCAAAATTCTTGGGAGGGGGAGGGGTACGATCCTTTGCACCCGACTCACTCCTAGCTGCTGCTCCGCACCCTCGAATTAATGACAGTCGGCGGTCAGCCATTTCTGCTGCCTCCTGGAGAGTTCTAGGATTTTTTCCTTTATATGTAATGTTAAGTCCCCGCCTGTGCACTTAAAGAACTGCTCCAAGAGAACCAGCTCACTCAACTCCTCAAAAGTAGCTGCCCTCTCAGAACGCAGCCAATGTCGTAGTGCATCAGACAAGTCCCGGGCGTGTTCTAGGAAGGTACTATCCTTGCCCTTAGTAACACCCCGAAACTTCAAGCGGTAAGTTTCTGGTTGTAACTCATAGGCCCGTAGCACAGCCTTCTTTAGCTCATCATAAACTACACAGGACTCTAAAGGTAGTGCATCATACGCTTTTAGCCCCTTTCCTAGGAGTCTTGATGAAACTAATGCTGCCCACTTTTCCTGAGGCCACTGGTGTTCCTGACACTTCTTCTCAAATCGCATAAAAAACTCAGTCACACATAATTCATCGAACACAGGAACTAGTTTAAGCAGGTGCGACAATGATTGATCCCGATGTCTGTTACCTCCCCCAATATTTCGCCCTGTTACCTCCACTCGAGAGATCTCCAGCTCCCTGTCAGCCCGATACCTAGTAGACTCTGCCTGCAGTTCAGCCTCTCGTATAGCTGTTCTCTCTGCAGCCTCAGCCTGCACACTAGCCTGTCTCTCGGCAGCCTCAACCTGAGCTCTAGCCTGTCTTTCGGTAGCCTCAACCTGAGCTCTAGCAACCTCAGCCTGCACACTAGCCTGTCTCTCGGCAGCCTCAACCTTGGCCATCTCAAGCCGAAACAACAAATCTGGAGTCAACCATTGAGGAGGGGAAGATGCATTTAATGGGGAGGGTCCCTGTGATTGAATTCCACGTTGCCATTGACCATCAACTTGGGGGTATGTACTAAATTCAGGCACCCTGACGTTTGATACGGGGGTAGAG
This sequence comes from Paralithodes platypus, assembly GCA_032716605.1. Taxonomy (NCBI): domain Eukaryota; kingdom Metazoa; phylum Arthropoda; class Malacostraca; order Decapoda; family Lithodidae; genus Paralithodes; species Paralithodes platypus. The sequence continues at coordinate 22,712,455 of CM064527.1, forward strand.
TGGAGGGGGGGCTGGGGACCGGGGCCCCCAGTCGCCTCTCCACCCAGGTCTCTCCCTTCTAAACCCAATATCAAAGTCCTCAGCTGATCTTTCCTCATGCCACTTAAACCCTGGTGACCCTGAAGACCTGCCACACACTTTAAGCCATACTTATTCAGCTTCAACACCCTGGCAGCGGTAATGGGCACCTCTAAAAATCTTCAAGCACCCTCCTCGCTATCGACTAGCCACTCCACAGGTCTTTCTCCCTCCGAGCCTGTATCGTGACCTTACCCATCACTGTGTTCTGATATATTAGACATGTTTGTGTACTGCAGTAATTATCACGGTTATAGAATGTGCCTTATCTCCTATGCAAGTATGTATATACTAATGTTATTTAAAGTCTTTAATGTGTTATATTGGTTGCTCCAAAAAAAAAAACTCTATGTCCACTGTATTCCTCTAATCATAAGGAATCTCAAAACAAGTGACCACTATATTCCTCTGTTCAGTAAATCCTGGCAAGGTCGCCATTTGTTACGTCCTGGGATATATAAACACTTGGCTCTTTCTTTTGGACTAGGTATGCGGCAACAAGCAACAACGGAAAACGCTAGATCCAACCCTTATCTATAAACCCAGGCAACAAACCACCCTAAACCGTCAAGAGTCCTGCCTGGACAACGAGGTATCCTATGACTCGGTTACAGGGTGCACGCACTATAGACTGCTGATAGTCAAGCAGGCTATATATTAAAAGATCACACAATTAAGTTGACTTAAAGCTTCAAGGAAAAGATAGATAACGGAATTAAATTGCAGAAACAATTTAATAACAAACTAGAAGAAAGCACATTTAACGTTACGTTAATTAATCCAACTAATCACCTCTGCGTGAAAGAAGGTGAAAGCAAACAGTCCTCAAAACATCATACAGGTAGACAAGATGCGGGTTTCTAAACTGCATGCGGCTACTGTAGGATCTGATGCTTAGCAAAGAAAGTACGTTACGGATTTAGAGAACTCTTAACTCATAAGCATGAATAAATACTAGTGATAGACCATACAGTGTATAATGGCATAGGTATAATTAAATGAAGGCAGCAACTCGCAACATAACCACATACAGGTGTGCTTCTCACTCTTAGTCAGGCAAGCCTGCTCGGATAGAGTCTCTAAGCCACACCCTGACTCACAATGCTCACAAAAACGGTAAACTGTGGCACAATAACAAGCATACAGAAATAATAAACCCCTAGCTGTTAAACTGCCAGATGGCAGAGGTCTAGCCGGAAGGATATAGGCTTCGGATACCCGGGCTGAGCCACCTGCTCTAGCCTAGGGACGTTCCCAGGTCTGTGCGCCAAATTAATCTAATTGAAAGGGTGCTCTCTTGAGAGACTCAGATCTCAAGTATCTGACTGTCTCCTGGCGACCCAAAAACAAAAGCAAGACGTGCTAGCGCAGTGCTGAGTGGACTAGGCAACACTAGACACACAACGCAACACTAGACACAAAGGGACACAGACAAGAAAATGCCCCCAGACTCCCATGGGTATCCTAGTAAAGTCGTGCGGGTCCACAGGACTCGCACCAGCAGACTTTACTTATAGGATCGCAAAAAGCCCCCCCTCCGGTCTAGCCCCTGCTAACCTGACACAAGAACACACTAGCAAGCATGAAACCACCAAATATGAGACAACAAAAAAGCTTCCTAGGTCTCATTAACAATTACGTCTCTGCATAAGGCCCAAAATCCTATCTAATTATCTGAGAGCTCGTCGTTAATACAATAATAGATATAAGGTCTATCAAGGGGATGGGATAATTAAATAGATTGGTGAAGTAGTGGAAAGAAGGTATACAAAGTAAGAGAGAAAGTTTCTAAGTGGGGTTGAGAGGGATAATCAAGGGGGTCCGAAGGGTACGACAGTGAGGTGAGCTCTGAGTCTTGAATCTGTCTGGACCCCGCCCTAGGCATGCAGAATACATCCCAGGCTTGGCAACACTCAACACAGTTGCCGGGTCAAAATCGTCTACCCCGTGCGTGAGTCGAAACTAAGCCTAACATTGCGATCAAATGCATATGGCAACATCAGGCTCGTCCCAAGCTGGACTCTCCGCGCGAAGCAACGTCCCCCAGCCGGTCTCTCTCTCCCGCTCGTCTCCTCCCACTCTCACTAGACTTACATCTTATTTTTATAACGAAACAATCAACTATCGAGAATAAAATATAGTAAGATGCGTTGGTTAAGAATAAGGGCAGCTACAAGCTGTGAAACAACATAAGAATATCCCAGACATTAGTTACATTGTCGTAGGATATATACTAAGGAAAAGCCGGCCGGCCGGCTGCCGCCAGCCAGTTTCTAAACGGCTGGGCAGCCGACGCGCGCGCATGCCCGCACGTGGCTACTATGCAGAAGCGTCACAGTCTTGACATTAATAAGTTTGTTATTCTAACATCATTATATGAGCGTACCTTAAGCCTACAGTGCAATGCTGTAATGGACAATTTATTCAACTGATTTAATCCATTTCTATATAAAAGTTTGATAATTGGTGTTCTGTTTGGCAAAATGCACTATGGGTGTTAATGAAATTTAACGAAACGATTAATATTGAATTCTTAGGTTATCTCTTAAAGCACCAGTTCCTACGGTTCACTTAGCGCTCGGAATTATCGGATTATTTTCCCAGATATGATGTCACAAATGTCCGCTCTAGCTTCCTATTTACGGTTAGGGAAAGAGATTAATTGGCTCGGATCAATTCCTGCTGATGGTAATAGTCTAAGCATTTGGGCTGACATGAAGTCAATCTTTAGTTCTCACCATTTACCTCATCATGTCTAGCCATAACTGCTACCTTCTGTATTTATCATATTCTCTTCCTTCCTTATACCTTTTTATCATTAATTATCCACTTTTATCACAATTGCTATCCTCAATCTACCGTTATTATTGCTTAACCTATACTGTAAAGGCGATGTCCTTATAATTTTATTCTAGCTATAATTAGATGATTTTGTGCAGTTTAAGAAGAATCTGTGGTAGTAAAAAGGGTAAAATGATTTAGTTTGAAGCCTGTTCATTGCTGGAGGCTCTTTTAATACTTAATAAAATCGTATAACAGTAGCCAGATTTTTTTTAAAGACGACACCGTTACTGAGGGGGTTAATTAATTTTAAACATTATATACTCGTCATTCAATTGTTTAACATTACTGTGATCACGTGAAATAATCTTGCAGAAGCTGTGATTCAAGGCATTAAATGACAAGTTAATAATCTGCGTTATACTGTATAAAGTCTATCTATTATATCTATTTACTCAGGCCCAATCCCCACTTTTCCTATTTTGTTTTATTTATTTAAATATGTTTTTCTCTTTTTTTGGGGGGTGAGCGACTCATGACAGAGCAAGAATAGGGACACCACAAAACACAATAGAAAACAACGAACACACAAAAACAAAATACAAATTCACACATACAGTATCTATATAATATACGTCACTCAAATTAACCTTTTCAGGATCCAGGACGCATATCATTTATATTTCCTGGTTTTTAATAGACTACTGTATTTTGATTAGGAAAGGCATGTGGAAGTCAGAGGGTTAATTGACCACTTGCGAGTTTCAGGCTATAAGGAAGTTGGAGCTGTAGATATTGATACTCAACAAAATTACCTGTTAAAATACGGTTGTAGTACATTTATAAATACATAAAACCCAATTCAACTACTCATTAGCCATGTTACAAAAGACTTTTATGGGTAGTCAAATGTATTCATAGGGTTAACTGTTGACTCTATATAAGGCTGACTGAAGGTGTCGATGGCCTTAAGATATATATATATATATATATACAGTATATATATATATATTATTTTAGTTAAAGGTTGATTGTAGATGTTGATCTCAGCTTTCAGTTCTCTCTGCTTGTAGTTTGATAGATTATATTAATTAGGTAGATATTGTATCGCTGCCACCATCCCACATATACCTTATACATGTGATATTTAGGTAAAGGGGGAAAATAAAAATCTCTGGTCCAAAACCACTTTGATATAATTATATTCAAGTACAAACTGAAATATACAGAGTAATACTTAAGTAAGTGAGATAGTCTTCCCTATATTGAGAGGGAACTCTAAAAGGCATCTTGTTTGGCCCCTACCTAGCTCTCACACCTTCTCATCCCCTCTCAACCACACCTATATTTCACCATCCGGTTACAAGATGGCTACCCGTGGTTACAAGATGGCGTTGGGGAAGGTACAGGGAATGTTGAGCTAAGCTTTATAGGCTGTAAACAGAGATTGACTCATGACATTCTGACAGGGAGTTACAATGGATAACCTCGAGATTGTACAGTCTCCCACCTAAATATATGGATACTGTAACTAAACTTCTTAAAATTATATGATAGTTGGATATAAATATTTCATAATACATAGTATAATCTTGAGATGTAATACGCCCCCACTAAAATTCTTGCTTCCCACAGCAAGGTAGCACTTAAAAGTATATAAGAGTTAAGCAAATTACAGTTAAAATGAGTAAGGTCTGAATCTAACTAACTCCATCCCTCGCACATTACCTCTCGGCCCCCCATGGTCACCTCGCAGTCCCCTGCAACACGTGATTCATCATTGGCAAACGAACAATGTCTGGGTAACTACCGAATGCAAAGGTAGGCCTAATAGCGAAGCAGGCGGAAGTACAAGAAGCTACAATGAATATAAAAGATGTATAATCCCCTATTGTAGTTAAACAAATTTCAAGTGGAAGACAAAAATCGGAATTGGAATGGAAATTTTCTAAGTATTTTGTTAAAAAATAAAAAGTTATAGTAAAATTATAAAGAACGGATTACAAATTGAACAAAACGAACATAAATGCAAAGACAATGAACAAAAACAAAAATTGTAAAAAGAAAAATACTATAGGTATTATCTTCGAACAAAATTCCAATAAGAATCCCAAAAAGAATAAAAACCCAAAATGCCATGAAGTTTGGAGTAAATACAATTAACAAAGTAAAGTAATATTGACATAAAAACAAGGTGAACAATTAAAATATACAGCTGCAAAAAAAAATCTAGGGAAAATTCACACATATACAATTGCAGTAATATATAATAAAATAATATTCCTACCTATAGGAAAACCCACCAAATAGTAATAAACACAACTCCACAAACCCGTGATATGTGCCTTAATACTATCTAGTTTATTTGAGGGAATTTTACGCCAAAGATAAATTACAACCTGTTTTCGAGGGTCCTTACCGCGTAATTTCAGTCGACAAGAATAGTACTGTTATAAAACACTTAGAAAAGGGCATTGAAAAAAGGGCTCATGTGAATAATTTGAAACGTGTTATACACAATTTACCTGGTTATGAAGATATTTCTGTTGACCACAAACCGATGAGTCTGAGGAATGTTAGGGGACGTAAACGGCCTAAAAAGACAAATGGTGCTCATAATTATAATTTAAGATCGAGTAATGTTGCTTTTGTTAAAGAGGAAAGTAATTTTGTTGCTCAATGGTGGGTTGATAATTTGGGAATGAATTTGGATTATTTTTACATGTAAATTTTTAGTCACCATATTTTGTTTTGTTTGGTTCCTCAGATGGGTGTCGTAGGAAGGATTGTGGGGCGCGTCTTGGTATTCTGGATGCTGGGATGGTTGGCTGGACAGCTACGCACTGTCGCCGCTAGTGCAGGCAATCCTACCAATCTCACTAGATCGGGGATGATTATGAGACCTAAGGGTAAAGTTGTAAGAGTGTCCAATGTGGTAGGATCTTACGTGGATATGACATTCTTAACTAAGATTAAACAGGGATGTGGTAGTGTTTCCGAGGATGTAACTACAACGAGGGATAAGTTGGACGAGCTTCAAGTTTTGATTAGGCACTCTAATACTCAGACTGTGGATTTATTTCATTTGATACGCTGGAAATTGTCTGTTGTGCAGTCTGAGGTTGACCATGTTTTTCGTAATGCAGAACCTGACTCTCACTCTCGCCGTAAACGGGGTTTGATTAATATAGGTGGTAAGCTACTTGGGGTTTGTTTGGCCTCGTTACTGAGCAGGACCTTCAATCTGTTGAGAGTAAAATTGAGGATCTTTCTATATATTTGGAGAAACAGAACAGGATTATGTCTACGAACAACATGAATTTGCAAAGCATGGTGACAACCATTACTGTGATGAGTACATTTCTTAATGATGTACAAGGGTCACTAAATGCATTGGTGAGTAACAAAACGTTCTTTGTGGAGCTCGTCATGATATCCACTCATATTGACACTTTCCATATTTTATCTACTATTTTGGGGAAGGATTTTGAACGCTATATGCATGCTTTAGTTCACGCGGAGAACGGGCAAGTGACATCTGACTTACTTTCCTTGGCTGACTTATACAAGTTGCTGAAATTGGCAAATAGGGAATTTGATTTGTTACCTTTGGTGGGTCACTCAGAATTAGAGTCTTATTACCCTTTTCTCGAGGTGTATGTGAGTCACGGTACATTTCTTATTTTAATCCCTTTTGCTTCTGACATGATTTTGTCTTGGACTGAAATAATACCTTTTCCGGTAAAATTTCATAATACCTTGCTCACTATTAATTTTCCTGCCGAGAATTTGCTAGTTTCGAAAGGGAAGTATACTGATGAGTACTATTCGCTACTGAGTTCTTCCACTGTTCATGCGTCTTGTCACACGGCTCTCGGCTTGTTTACTATTTGCCCAGTGTCTGCCGTTCCTTTACTGCCAATGAGGTCTAAGCTATTATTGGCAATGCCAATATCCTGGATAACTGTAATTTCACTCCAGTTCAATATCACCCATTTTTTCATATTCACGTAATTAATACTAATTTTCTTTATTTTGTGAATGCTTCAGAACTACTGATTACTTGCCCGGACCGTGCACCCTTTCATAAATCATGTATTGGCCAAGTTTATGTAAGGGACTCGTGTCTGTTGGTTCATCTCATCTTACTCTTTATCCATCATTCACTCACATGCTTCGTTCACAGAACAGGATATTCTGTTTGCTAGCATTCCGTCTGAAGTAAATATTACAAACAACTTTTCATTTCCCAAGATAATTTTGCGGGAGATTGACACTTTGGAGCTGATTAACACATCCATGGATACGTTGTCATTCATGCATTTTGTTCGACCTAAGTACATATACCCTCTGCCACTGTTCACTGGTCTTGTGCTTGTTTTCATTATAATTTTCATTGTAATTTCCAAGAACATTGAGGGTAGGTTGACAAGGATTGAGATTATTCAAAATGTTAGACCATAAATTGTTCATTATGTGTAAGGCAGTAGAGACCTGTAAACAGACCTGTGGCATTTTTGTTGGTATGATTCCGTGTTTAACTTACTTTGCATAAATTTTATTTGTATATTAGAATTGTTCTTTTTCAGGTTTGCTATTTTTCAGCAATTTGTTTTTGTATATCTTCTATGTAATTTGTATTGCGTATATAACTATTTTTGCACATTTGATTTGTTATTGCATATTGCATATTATCTGATTGGTTTAATTTTCTTTCCTTGTTATTCCGTGTTGAAATCCAGATTTCAAGGTATTTCCTATCTCTATAATTTCCTTAGTATAAGCTCCAACGTAGTGTTTATCTATATTGAAAATTAGTTGCACTCTACATCTACAAATTCATCACAGTGTTATCAATGTTGAAATCTAGTATTATAACTCTTGAAACACGAGTTATCAATTTTAATATAAGTGTTAACTGGGACTATAACCAACTAATTATTGTAGTCATATTTCAGAACAACTAATGACTGGATACAAATTTCGATCAAAGACATTGATTAAGTGGTGTAGTAATTGGTGGATCCTATCGAAAGGATGATAAACTTTCTCTACTTGCTTCAATTATGTTCGATTTGCTCTTATGTCTTTGTTGTTTGGGATATGTGTACACTTATATATATATATATAATCTCTTTATATTATTCTTATGTAAATTTTTCTTCCAGATTCTTCTTAATTTTAAATTCCTTTTTATATAATGAATTTACAAACTTCAATTTTTTTACAAAAAAATCACAAAACAAGAAAATGTATTCGTAATACTATAATCACTTTCTATTATATTTTACTTGGGAGTAATTTCAGTGGTAGAAATTATATCTCTTATCTTTAAGGGGGGCGTGTTAGGTACTCCAATATATCCAACTATTACTCCGTGAATTACTTAAACACTAGAGTACATATTTAAAATATATCTCACTATAATAACCTTAATGCAACTACTCATATTAGTAAACATAGTATTTCTTTCATCGACTGTACATGATGGAGGCAAGTGGTACTGGGCGCCTAGAATCTGAAGGTCTAAGTAGACGTCAGCTACCTAGTCAGCATTCCCAAGATCTCACAATAGAGTTGGTTACAACGTGACCGCTCTGCTGGAAAGTTACCCAGAACAGGTCACGTTGGAAACCACACCTTATTACGTCATTATCGACAGGTACTAGGATTGGTCGTGATGTACACGTGAATGATAATGAGAGGTTTTACGTCATAAAGACGTAATAATTATAAGGTGGGTATCCAGAGAGCGAGAGGAGGAAAGGCAGAGACCCCCGGCTCGCTCATCGAAGGGTCAGAGGTTAGCTCTGTGTGTGATAAACAGACTATATACCATACTTGAATTAATCGTACTGTTACGAATACTTATACAATCAATATATTAGTGTACTTCTGAATAAATCTTAAGATCTAGGTAGGCAGCCCCGCCCAGGGAAGTACTACCGCCAAGGTTTCGGGAGACTCAGGGAATAGCCTGAATTCCATTTTCTCTCCCAGGCCTTGGTAGCTGGATACATATCTTTCTGCCTCACACATCAGGGATATCAGGAAAACCCTCTTTATATAACATACACATCCAACTTCACGACATTGCCCTACATCGCTATCCTCTATCCATAAAACACTACTCTTCCCACTACATATCATACATGTAACACCATACACCTTACCCAATAAATATGGCAGTACAATTGTTAAGAGCAAACCTGGTGGTCCCTCGGATATCCACCCCCGGCAGGGTTGGGTCATTGACACAGGGCCCTCCCGGTCGTCATCATGCGACTGTGTCAAGAGCATTGCAACGTCCCAAAGCTGCTCGTCGGTGCAGCTTTTTCTTTAGCAATATAAGGGGACTTCACTCTAACATCAATTTTGTACACCAATTTCTTCAAGCAGAATCCCCTACTCTCCTTTTTTTGACAGAGACTCAAGTAACATCCACATCTGACACGTCTAGATTTAATTTTCCAGGTTATCAACTGCTCCAAAATTTCAGACCTAAAGGAGGTGTATGTTGCTTCGCAAAATCTGAAATTGCCCTGGAGGAGGTTACTAGTTTCAATTGTCCTTATTTTGATTATTCTATATACAAATTAATTTCTGCTGGTAAATTTAAATACATATGTTGCATCTACCGTTCCCCAAATACTCCTCCAGAGCAAAGTCTTTTTGATTCTCTGTCCTCACAACTCAGTGTCCTCAACTTAAATGCTTCTTCTGAAATCACTGTTGGGTGATTTTAATGTCTATAATGTTGAATGGCTCACTCATTCAGCCAGGACTGATGATGCTGGTCTTGAATGTGAGCTATTTGCAGACTCATTTAATCTCACTCAACTAGTCAACCAACCCACCCGTGTACCAGATAATCCTAATCATAATTCCCACCTACTGGACTTATTTTTAACAACCAGTTCTGAAAATTATGATGTTTTAGTGAGGTCCCCGCTTGGATCTTCTGATCACAGTCTGATACAGGCCATCTGTCTATCACCTACCACACCTTCCCACTCTGAACCTGTTTTGGTGACTAAATGGCATTACGATAGGGCAGACTGGGTGGGTCTTCAAGGTTTCTTTATTGATATTCCCTGGACCTCTTTCTTTTCTAAGGATGCACACTCCACCTTGAGCCACATACAAGTTTTTGTAAAAATTGGAATGGAAACTTTTATTCTTCATCAAAAGTACAGTAAAAGATCTAATTCACCTAAATGGTTTGACCATAATTGTGCTAGAGTAACTGAACAAAAAGCAATAGCCTACAATGCATACACATGATCAAAAACACATGAAGCCTTTAATTACTTTAGAAACATCAGAAATCATGCCAAAACTGTATTAAACATAACTAAATCAAACTTTCTCCACAAGCAGGCAAATAAACTTCTAAATAATCCAAATTATAACAAAATATTTTGGTCTACTCTTAACTCATTGAAATCCAACTTCACAACTGCTTCATCTATTCCACCATTAAAATCTCCGACTGGCAATCTTGTAAGTGACCCACGAGGTAAAGCTAACCTTCTTGCGGATATTTTCTCCACCAACTCAACCTTAGATGAAATTAATCAAGATGTCCCTGTACTTAATTTTAATTCGCCTGAAATTCCCTCACTTAAGATCCACACCAGACATGTTAAAACTATTTTGCAGAATCTCTCAGTAGATAAGGCTCCTGGTCCAGATGAAATTCCTCCAATAGTACTTAAGAATTGCTCCTTGGTGTTCGCTCCTGTATTGGCAAAATTTGTCTGTCTATGTACTCATACCTCATGCTTCCCAGTACCCTGGAGAGAAGCAAACATCCATCCAGTTCCTAAAAAAGGTGCCTCTTCAGATCCATCAAACTACCGATCAATAGCTATAACTTCCACTCTTGGTAAAGTCTTTGAAATTATATTAAATAATCACATAATTAAGCATCTTGAGAATAATAAATTAATCAGTGATAGGCAATATGGTTTTAGACGATGTCGATCAACTGCAGACATTCTTTGCCTTCTTACGCATCAAATCAACCAAGCTACAGACCAACATGGTGAAACACAGACAATAGCACTGGATATATCAAAGGCATTTGATAGAGTCTGGCATCAATCCTTATTGTCGAAGATGTCACACTACGGCCTTGCATCATTAGTTCCACTAATTTTTCTTATCTTCATAACAGAAAACTATGTGTAATGGTAGATGGCCTTTATTCTCAATTTCACTCAATAAATGCTGGTGTTCCCCAGGGATCAGTTTTGGCCCCAACTCTGTTCCTCATTCATATCAATGATCTCATATCTACCACTCATAATCCAATACATTCCTACGCAGATGACTCAACACTCCACAGTTCCTTAACATTTACCAATTCTTTCACCCAACCCGATCTTATAAATTCAAAAATAAACACTGCAATTTCTCTGAACCAGGACCTTTCTAGAATTGAAGAATGGGGACAAAAGAATCTAGTTTCCTTTAATGCACAGAAAACCAAGTACATTCAATTTTCTAACCGACAGAATCTCACTGACTCCCATATATTGTTTAATGATGTAAATATTCCCACTTCCCCTAGTATTGACATTCTCGGTGTAACATTAACTACTAACTTGAGCTGGACACATTATGTTAGAAGCATTGCTAAGAATGCCTCTAAAAAACTGGGACTCCTGTACAGAGTTCGAGAATTCTTCACTTACGAGCAGTTGGCCGTAATATATAAAAGTCATGTGCGTTCTCAGATGGATTACTGTTCACCTCTGTGGAGTGGAAGTGGAGTGGTTGCATTGAGGCAGTTGGACAAAATTCAAAATAAAGCTATTAGATTAATCAATAACCCTGCAATCACACAGGACCTTCCTACATTATCCATACGAAGAAACATTGCATCCCTTGCATTATTCTACAGATAATTTCACAGCAATTGTTCCGAGGAACTTGCTTCAATTGTGCCGCCTCTCCACATCTTTCCCCGTAGAACTAGGGCAGCTGAGAGCGTCCATGAATTGACAGTTTCTCCTCCACAATGCAGAACTTCTGCTTATCAAAATTAATTAATCCCTAGAACTACTACTCTTTGGAATTCACTTCCCTCGAATTGCTTTCCACAAACTTACAATCTACAAATGTTTAAATCCAGTTGTTACAAACATTTTATGAATGGAGGATGCCTTTAGGCACATGGACCTTTTTGTTTTATCTGTGTTTTTCCTTCCTCCGTTCATTGTCTCTTAAAAAAAAAAAAAAAAAAAAAAAAAAGTATCTTTCATTATACTATTGTTAATTATTCTCAGTTTCATTTACCTAATTATAACATTAATTTGAGTTATCTAATTAATCCCAGGGTAAGCCTGCGATGGTGGCAGCTTTTAGATAGGAGAATTGATACCATTGTCAATCCTATTCTCTTCACCTTACAGACATCAGAAACCTACATAATTATTGCATTTCTATTTACCATCGATGTCTACAGCTCCAACTTCCTTATAGCTTGAAACTCGCAAGTGGTCAATTGACCACTTGCAAGTTTCAGGCTATAAGGAAGTTGGAGCCATGAACATCGCTATTAAACAGAAATACAATCACAATCACGGGCTTCACCGTGTTGAGCGGTGGAATGTACAGGCTCTCAGCCTATGCCCGAGAGGGAGTAGTTGGAATATAGAAAAAAAAAAAAAAAAAAAAAAAAAAATGTACGTTTCTGATGGATAAATGGTATGTTGAATTGGGTTTTATGTATATATATAAATGTGCTACAACCGTATTTTAGCTGATCATTCTGTTAAATGTCGTTGTCTACAGCTCCAACTTCCTTATAGAACGAAACTAGTAAGTCGGCAATTGAGACAGCCTTTACCATATTCATTCCCACAGATCCTTTCTAGGCTGTATAAAATCGTCTAATGAAGCCAGACTATGATTCCTATGGCTGAAATGTTTTTCAAACTCCGTGTGTACAGGCATTTTAGCTCGAACGTCCCTTGATTTTGGCCCTGTCACTCTTTCAACTCTAGGGGAGGCACTCGCTGAAGGCAGTTATGCCTTTTGTCTCCCTCATTCACATAGAAGAACAAACAAAGAAAACAAAAAATCTAAACTGACGAAGCACGCCAGGATCCCCATGGGGTTAATTAGTTGGTTATATTATCTTTGTCAGTCTCAGTGTGTGTTTCTTACTCTAAATTAATATATATGATAGTTTCTCCACGAGCTTTAGCTAAGCCAGCACATCTATCGTCTGATCTCATAATCTTCCCACTTTTTCATTTCATATTTAATGTTGGTCTGCCTTCCTTTGCTCTTGTTAAGGGGGTCGTCACTATTATTTTGGTATTTTGATTTATAAGTTAATTTATTGTTTAGTTTCCTCGCTAGAACTCCACCAAGCTTATAAAAACACCCCCTATTCCCCCTTCCAAGATAATGTGTACACACTTTTTAATAGAAAAATGTGTATGCCGGATCCTCATAATTTACAGGCTCGCTATCGCTCACCAGGAATACATCGACATCTACATGACACAGAAGGTCTTAAAATCAATCTAATGGAGCGGACGTCTTAAAATATCAAAACTAGTGAGGCTAAACATGAGGGAGAAGGGGGTCCAGAAATTACCTTCTCCTTATTATAATACTAAGGAAATACTAAGGACAGTCAATGTTATACAATTATACAGTATACTTCAAAAGTAAATATGCTATTATGCAAGTGTCTGACGCCAGCTTGGAAACGCAATATTTGTATACAAAATATAATTATTATAATATGCTCAATCCATAAGGAATGTTGGAGGTAAAATAATTGTATTCATAATCATTAAGGCTTTACCAGGTAATACAGTGCATACATTTAATTTGAAATTGTATATTCATAAACATTAATTAGTATCGATTTTCGGGATAATATGGTGTTATATTATAATCAGTGCCAGATTGTGTGTGTGTGCTAGACTATATTTGTATATATAATTTTACTGATAACAGTTATGATATAGAAAACGGGGGAACTGGAAAGAATTGCAGTATTTTTGTTTGCGGAATAAAGGACGGAAATTGGAAGAGGGGAAGGTATATGGGAAAATGTTTTTTAAACATGCACAGAGATATTTACATAGATTTACATTATGTACATAGTTTTACATACATACTTTGGCCACACAGGCCTTACGATCGTGGCTAGGTGGTCAGGATTTGTTTTTATTCTAGTAGAGATAGACATTTTGAATAGTAGTCACTTATGATTAAATACTTAGACCTTGTATTTGCCATGCTCGGGAGGGTAATTATAACAAAGGTTCTGAGATTTCTGGTACTTTTGACCCACTGCACAGTCTTGAATCACTTGTTCTATACGCATAAACAAAAAATAATTATTCATATTGACCCAAAATACACAGTCATTTGGTTTTAATCTGCACTATTATATTCACCTTTGATAATTAAGCCACTTTCAACTAACAATTCTTCTCTAAATTAATGTTATATACGGAGTGATATGGGCAAGTCTCTGACTTTCTCAGGCCATCCTACAAGTATATAATATTTTTACTCTGACAGTTGACAACCATTCTTAATCATCAAATGTATTATTAATTTAACTCCCATCACCAAACACCTCCCAATGAAATTAATGAAAGCATGTGATCCACCGGGATTCGAACCTAGTTTACCACACACAGATCTTAAATACTAACCATTACACCATCAAAGACACTGTTCCCAAGAATGTAGATTTGACGTGTTATAATCATGAATCTCTCTCTCTCTCTATGTATGCACTACAAACTTGACAACACATAATAACAAATCCTTCAACTTTGATCCAACAGTAGACTCTTTATAGTCTTAATGACCAAAAGTTTAGATTTTCGCAACACCTTGAGCTACTCTCTCTCTCTCTCTTTCTCTCTCTCTCTCTCTTGGAATACATACTGTATACATTCATTTGACATATTGGTAATCAGTGACAAACGCAAATTTCATAATTATCACTACCTCTTAAATATGTTTAGAAATACATGTATTAACATTATAACTGCAATGTTTACATTAATATTAAAATATAATATTAACGTTCATATAAAGGAGACTTTACGCTAGAGATGGAAGGAATATTTTGAAAGATTAATAAATGGAAATGGGAACAGGAATGAAAATGAAAGAGGTCTGTTAGATATGCCACGTGAAAGACGTGTAGACAGATCGAATATATCACGAGTAGAAGTGGAGAATGCACTAAAGAAATTGAAGAATGGAAAAACTGCTGGTGCAGATGAAATACAGTGTAATATGATGAAGACGTGGAGGTTAGATAGCAATGGAATAGCTGTAGAAATTATGTTCAGAGGCACTAAATAAGTTGGTATCGTCAATGATTTTATAGTATCGACTAATACTGAAAGGTAAGAACGAGTAAATTAACAGGAATATTGATGGTAAAGTAACGACCCCTCGGGTGGATTAATTATACTTTGGTAATTAATCTCACTTTGAAGCCGGCAAATGACATGAATAAATTATATCCTTTATTGACCTCGTTAACTAACATGCTGAAAAATTAGCCATTCGGTTACTCTGTTAATTACTGATGCAGATAATGTAGTAATCCACTTTATGTTTCATAGAACACACACATATATATATATATATATATATATACTGTACAGTATATATTATAGTATGTGTGTGTAATAATTATATGTTATTTTGAAGATTTTGTAGTGAAATATGGTGCTAATTATATAAACTTGGTCTTAATATGATGAAGATACATAGTAGTTTCATATCTTATATCAAGTATCGAGAAATTAGCAGCTATGGGATTAAATTTACCGTCAGATGATATGAGACAGTATAGTATTCTACGTAAAATCTCTCTCTCTTTTTATCTCTCTCGCTCTAAATCTCTCTCTATCTCTCTTTATCTCTCTCGCTCTCTCTCTCTATCTCTCTCTCTCTCTCTCTCTCAGAACATCAAGGAAAAGGAAATTATTGGAAGCGAACGGAGGAAATCTTAAGTACCAGATTAGGAGCAAAGGAAGGATTTAACGAGAGAGAGAGAGAGAGAGAGAGAGAGAGAGAGAGAGAGAGAGAGAGAGAGAGAGAGAGAGAGAGAGAGAGAGAACACAATTTTGTACCAAGACGAAGCATTTTGCCATTTAATATTGTAGTCCGAGATAACAGTCATCTATTTCCAACTTCTCTGTTTTGACATCTCTTCGTTATATACTGTACTTTATGTATTGCTATACATTCCATTACTATAACATAACTAAACATTTACTATAACATTCAATTAGTTTACTTATTTGTCCATGTTTAATCCTGACTGAGTTTTACAAATATTAATTAAATTTCAGATATATAATTCCTGCCCACATGCATTGTTTTAACGGTTTTAACTGCCTTGATGGTGTAATAGTTTAAATATGTATGTGGTAACCCAGGTTCAAATCCAGGTGGATCATATGCTTGCTTTCATTAATTTATTTAAGAGTTGTTTGGTGTTGGAGTGAAGTTAATATAAATATATTATATAATACAATATATATTGTTTTGATTGTATTCTATCTTAAATCACAGACGATCACATTATTATCTTGTTTGGAACACAGACTGGGAAACCCATTCATTAAATAATTTGCAATACTAAATCAAATTATTCCATCGACTGCTTCAAAAATCGCTCCCTAAAGGACAGAACTCAAAAAAAGGTTTCAAACACAAATATTTATGATCTGTACCTCTTACAGCTGCTTGTGCCAGTAATCTATTATTATGTTAAAGAATTAATGCGAGTATCAGTAACAACATTCATGTTGAGGCCTTCGTCGCCATATTATATGACATTAAAATATATACGATATCCTACCATCAACAACAGACGTTTTGTTTTCATAATTCTGGACATTAGGCAAACTGAGGAAGTTATATGAATACATTTAATGTTGATCTCAAGTTGTCAACACGAAAATACCAAGAATACCACAATGCATTACAAACCATCTCCCTATATACTAACAAAAAGTCTAAACCAACATCCAGAACCACGACCACCAGGAGCATGCAGCAAGCTTCAAACTAATACTGTACACTACTGTACACTAATCCCGGCCTTAAGGGAGTACTGCTTGGTGTTTGGTCTATATATTTATTTATAAATTATTTTTGAGTTTCCTCGCCACACTTCCATCAAGCTTAGAAAAACACCCCCTAGACCCCCTTAAAGATAAATTTGTACATTTTTCGGTAAAAACATGTCCTGGCCGAAGGCCGGTTCTTTCTAAAATTAGAGGCTCGCTATCGCTCGACAGGAAAAAATCGACACCTAAAGGGCACGAAAGGTCTTAATATTGACACATGTGGAGAAAAGTCTCATAATCGCCAAACGGAACGAACCTCAAAACTAATATGCTAAACATGAGGGAGATAGGGGTCCAGAAAAAGCGAGTAGTACCCCCTTAAAACCAATTTGCACCACCAGCCAATCTTAACCCCCCCACCCCCACCTCCCCACCCCCACCCCCACCCTAGCAATCTTCACCACAGAGCTCCACCCAACTCAGCAGAATTGTTGTCCTCACTGGAAACAATTGGGTGAATCAGGCGTCGGGCGAGACAGTGGAACAATCTGCAACGTGGAGGGATGAGGCAGAGTGTGATGATCGAGAGAGGAAGGAAGTGTTGTATTATATCTGAGAAGGGATGAAAGTCGAAATTCGTTTGTTAAGAAATTATTTCAGAGGTTATCAACCCTTCTAGATTATTAATGGGGGTGACTTGCATTTGTTCTGTCTTTCTCTGACTTGTATCCATTCGGCCCCATTTAGCCTACTGTTTTAAGAAGTTTATCCCCATCCAGGTGTCGATTTATTCCCGGCGAGCGATAGCGAGCTAGCATTGTATGGAGAAATCTGGCTTCATCTGGAGACATTTTTCTATCAAAAAATTTACAAATTTAGCCTGATGACAAACATATAACAACTATGCTGGCTCGCTTCTGCTCACCAGGAAAAAATCAACACCTGGATGGGGATAAACGTCTTAAAACAGTATTCTGAATGGTGCCGAATGGATACAAGGGTGTGATGATCAAAATGGGTAGGAAGTGGTGCATTATATCTGAGAACAAGGGCCTGGAGTTCTCGCAGAGAGGCCCAAGTCCTGACGCTACTCTTGACTTACAGTGTGCTGGCTTAATAATCTAATAGGGTTGATAGCCTCTGAAATCCTATTTTAACTAACTATTGAGAAGGGATGCGAGTCGGAGTGAATTTATTTAAGCATACCAAGCTGGAAAAGAGGTTAGTTAGTTACAATAGGACTTCAGAGGCTATCAACCCTTCTGGATTATTAAGTCGGCACACCGTAAGTCAAGAGAACTCAACTGCCAAAAAGACATACACTGTTTAATTAATTTTCATATACCTTTATTATTATTCGGTGGGCTATGTGGTGATGCACTGATACTAGGTACAACACAAATTCCATCCCAATAATATCTTCCCATTGACATATCGGGATTCAAACCCGGGTCCATTGGATTACCAGTCCAGTGGCAAGACCACTCCACCACACCTCCCATAAGTGGATGTCAAAATAAATAATAACGGTAAGCAGAAGTTTTGTAAATTGCTATATAATGATCATTTTATGTAGTTCACAGTATTATACTCTGACCACATGCAACACTATATATGTGGTGAGATACGGGAAATGATCATGATACGTTTTGACAGTTGTTATTACACGATTTTATTCAGCTTAGATAACAAGAGATAGTATTTATCCCTCTGATTCCTAGATGTCCTTTCTAAATTGCATAAAATCGTCTAATGATAACCAAAATCTAAGACGCATATTTACAAAGATTTAATTTCACGACGAACATGTGTCATTTAAGTTGCCAAGAGAGGTTTAATTCCGCTCCACTTGTCACTTTAATTATACATAGTGAGGCTGAGTGGGCGAGGTCGTGTCCCTCATGCTAGATTCTATACCACTCTGAAACAGTCCTCGATCTCATTACCAGCACACTATTGACAGGTGTTCAGAGGAGATCAGGGAGGTGACGAGAACGTTCCTGGAATACACCAATAAGTCTTCTCTGTGCACTGTGTGCAGTATTCCCTTATAAATGTGTTACGCTGGCCAGCTTGCCAGAATGGACTCGTACTCGCTAGCGCTCGTCAGGGCAGTGAAATGGGCTATAATAATCGTAGAACGATGTTCTTTCTTTCTTAGTATTCATGATGTCACAGTCAGATCAGTGGTGGTCTTTATTCTTGTTTGTGACACTTGGCAGTATTTTATATCAGTGATAGAGTATAAGATATGTAGTGTGAATTGCAAGGAGAGAGAGAACGAAGGAGGCAGTGAGGTGGTATTATGTGCGTGTGTATGTATGTGTGCCTTCCTCGCTCGGGCGGAGTTTCCCACGCTCGTGATTGGCCGGCGGGCCTGGCGCGTCATTTGACGCCTGCTCTTCATGACGTAGTGGTCTGTGATTGGGTGCCGCTGTCTCAGTTTGGTGCTGGGGGGCTCCTACCCGCATGTCTCCTTAGAGCTTGGTATGTTGTGCTGGGTCCTAGACGTCCCTTGCAATCTGTCCCCAATCAAACCCTCTGTACTACTGTTTCTCTCTCTGAACTTCTTTTTCATACTTCTTGTCTTTATTCAATTACCTATCCCTTCTGGTTCTGCATACGACTTCCATAGTCGGCCAGTCGTATTACAAGCACCAGTTCTCACATATATGTTTTGCACTAGCTTTAGGGATTATTAGTCATAGTCACATGGAGTCATATTATCATTGGGTGCTTCTAATTATTGAGTTGTTCTTTGTTACTATTTAATGCTAGACAGTGGAGGGTATCTTTGGTCGTTGTCTGAGTTATGTATATGGCATGTCAGAGCCTGTACGACTTCGACGGAGCTAGGTAGCCTGTAACCCTTGTGCATATTTTTCCTTTGCGAGTGTAGCAGTATACAAGCGAAGGGCTTTTGCCTACTCTTACTTGTATGCTTGCTACCTCATTTTGTTGACCTTTGTGGAGCGCCAGGGTAAGACCAGATACTTGAGATCTGGACTTACCAAGAGAGCCTCCTAGTCACTTAACGTAACATCAGGGAAATCTGTTCAAGGGGAGACAGTAGGCTACGAGCATGCTTGCGCTCTGCCTAGGCTCCTGATACCTTTTTTGCCGCTGCTAGACTTTATTAGTAATAAAGACAGCATTGTGTTTATTAAATTTAACTGTGTATGCTTTAGGAATTATTCACGTATTATTTTTGCCTAGGTTGATGCATGGTGCACAACCCAGTATGGCTGTTACGTTGGCAAAGGAAATACTGTTTTGAGTGGCTATTATTAGTGCTGTCACAGAGTTGTTGCACTCCCTTGTTTTATATAAATGTATCCTACTTGTTGGTGTATTTAAGATACACGCTTCGGTGTCCTGCCCCTGCATTATTTCTGTTCTATATTCGACGAGCATCTTAGAGCATCAGACGTTTTCAGAAGATTCCATATCTGTTTGCTGTAGGACTAGACTTCCAGTGTTTTCATAGAGCATTGAAGAGTTTAGTGTTGAGTACAGACTCACACTAAAGTTAACGTAAGCATATACTCCTTTATTAAATCTTGTTATAGTTTATTTAAGCATTGTTATTACTTGAGAGCATTTTATAAACGTAAAGTACTCCTGTTGTGAGTAGGCTTTGCCATCACCGGAAAGCCTTTGTAGAAGTGCACTAAACCCAGTTAATTGATACCCCGTTATCCAGTAGATTAACTCTGGAGGGTTTAAGTGTTTTGTTCACCGGCGTAATAGTTCGAGGGTTTGGAATTAGCGTACCGTTGTTGCAGATATAGCCTATCATCTAGTCCAATATTAAATGCCCTTGTTTATTTCGTAGTGCCGGTCGTAACAAATGACACGTGATCATAATAATAATTAAGGAACACCCCGTTTTTAACATTAATCCGCCATTACAAACCCCAATCCACTTTAACAAATGTATGAAAGCATATGGTCCTCCCGGGATTCGAACTCGGGATACCACACCCAGAACATAAGCATCTAATCCATTACACCACCAACACAGTTTACGGACGAACTAATAGGAAACAACATATGCAACACTGATCAACCACATACAATCGCCGCGCGCATTTGCACATACATAACACAAAGTTAAACACAGTAGCAAGTGAAGATCAATACGACTGATTATATGGCAGAAATAACATCAGCAGTTACAAGTTCGATCCTTAGAATACCTACGGTATATAATCAAATGTATGCGGTGGGAAGTGACAGATTGGGAAGGAAGGAGACAAACGATAGAAAGTGAAGAGAGCGAAAACCTTTATTTTACACGTAACAAAACACTATTTCAGCCGTGGTTAGCTTGCCCTTCTGCTGTCCTTCACATTTATAAGTTTACCTTCGTCTAGTATACCAATCCCAAATACCCTCGCAGTTTAACCTCCAAAATATCTTCCATACAAACATCCCCATTCCTCCACATCATAACAACATTAACTTCCTAACTTTACTCTAGCTATCGTATCGTATCGAACTATGTTGTAGACTAATGCAAAGTTCAGATTGTTAAGAGCAATAGACAAACATCTCTTTTCATTTCCACATTTGTTCTTCCTCTCTTTCTTTCTCTGTTTGTCCTTCTCTCCTCCTTCTATTATTCCATATGTTCCTTCTCTCACTCTTGCACCTTCTTTCCTGCCTCATTACCCAGTCATTGTGTCCAGGAAGCGACACAAGAGTGTTGGAAACCTTGTAAGTGATTCATTCGGGGAAAACAAAATGGGGGGGGGGGATTAGATGTGATCATTTATGTGAGTGAAAGAAGAAGTAGGCTAATGATAGGACCAGAGAAATCGGAGGGATTGAGATTGCAGAGTGTGAATAGAGTTATTGCAGAGAGAACATTGCAATGTGTAATATGAATTTATGACAAAATAACAACAACCACATCCTTTATCAACCGTTAGTCAAAATATCAATAATTGTTATGCAAGTTTATCAGCATATTGGCAGCATATTAAGGCGGCAGGCAAACAGAGGAGCATGAATGATTATTTGTTTTAGAGTAATAGAAAGTTGTTCGAATTATTGATATACTATTTAAACAAAAAAAGGTTAGCCTGTTAATTCGGATTCAAATTATGTACTGTATGTGCATTATATAAGAACTAAAAGAGAAATTATATCAATCATGGATTTCATTGGGCAAAAGCATATTATCCATATTATGAGAAAGCTGGTCATAGAGGATTGGCTGGTGCGTGTGATACTGCAGATGTACGGTCGCGCTAATAAATCATCCCCAGCTGTCATTACGTTTGGCTTGCTCTGTGCTGTATTAATGTCTATCAGATGTTGAATAGGGTGGGCAAGTGTAGGAACATGTTTGTATATTTCATTCGATATGAAGAAATGAAGCTTATATAATTATTACTGATACCAACTATTGATCAAAATATACTTGGTGCCGAAACATTACTTATTAGGCCGACTGTACGAGGACACATGAGGTGGGGCGATGAAAGGTGTACTGAGGGAAGAGTTTACGGTCCGAGTTAAAGTTCACCAAAGCTCGGTGTTAAGCCCTCTCCTCTCTGTTATAGTTCTGAAGGCACTATCTGGAGATTTCAGAGCTTGGCTCCCATGGGAACTACTAAAAGCAGATGACCAGTACTTCTCGCAGATTGTGTGCAGGATGCTGAGGCAAAATTTAGAAGATGGAGAGAGGGCATGGCAAGTAATGGTTTAATGGTGAATATATATAAAACAATGGCTTTACACAGTAAATTAGGGCATGTGAAGGTGGAAAAGTGGTCAATACCCATATGCAGCATGCAGAAAGGTTGTGGGCGCGAACTCAATACAGTGTAGCTGCAGTTGCTACTGGATACACCATAGGAAAAAGCACTGCACTACAATAATGGGACCTCTACCACGGAAGATGTCTGAAGTTGAGAAATTTGTATACATAGTATTCAAAGGTGTGCTTGTGTTCAATGACCGATTCGAGAGCGTTAACTTGGACAATGAGGCACTGGAGATGGTGCTAGTTGGGAGATACCATCCCTGCCAGTGGTGGGGCCAAGGCCGCCACTATAGCCAGAGCAAGATGCAGCTGGGTAAAGTTCAGAGAACTGTTGCCACCACTTACCATGAGAAGATTCATGTGGTAGAAGTGCAATGACAAATGCTTCCGAAATGTCCGTCAAAGCGGATGATATCAACAGAAAGGAACGTAATGAGATGAGAGAATGCCGAGATGGATGTGTGATACCAAACTGCAAAATACTATACCGAATGAAGAGCAGAGGAGATTGTTAGGTATCAAAAGTATCAGTGACAAGATGTGTACTAGCATGCTTTGATGGACACGTGGAACGCCGCTACTAGGACAGGAGACCGGAAAAGCACTTCGTGTGGAGCATGTATGTATATACTGTATGTATTTTGTTTTGTTGGCAGTATACAAAGTGATCCGAATTAGTAAAAACTAATGAGAATATTTATAAGAATGTGGATATTTGAACTTCATATCAAGTAATCATTAACACATGCAGTGTGTTCTTTAATGTATAGCGGGAAAAGAAAAAGATATGATCTGAACGATGTTCGAGAATTCTGAATCTAACAAAAATTCTGATATGTTGTGTTATTCTCTGCGTTACAACTAAAACTACACGTAACCTTGAGAGCAGAAAGACCTCCAAGATATCCAACTCTAACGACAAGCTCGACCTATAGACGGGTCAATTTATGAAAGATGACCACCTAACCCCAAAAATACTGATATAATCATTGTTGTCAATGGATTACTGGTACTATTGAGCATGGTAAAAAACACACTAAAAATCTAATCGAATATGACCCCGGAAACAAGGACATTTTCAAGATGGCATCTAAGATGGCCCCCGGGAATTAATACTTGCTATATCTTAATTACTATTCAACATAAAAGGTGGTTTGGGTGTCTTGCTCTAGCTTTTTGAGGCTCAATGAATCCCATTGCTTAGTTACAAGTTCAAATAGGCCTAGGTGCGCTAAATGAATTTCTGTTTGGCTATAATTCATTACTAAAAATATAAAGTTCATGTATCATATTTTCTTTAATTTAATTGTTATCATAATTTTATCAACTTAATTAATGTTGTCATTTCTATCATATGTTCTAGCTGCTTGTTGTGAACCTTGGTCTATATTCCCTGTTAGTTCTTTCCTGTCTTTGCTATTTTCAACCATATCCCTTCTGTCTCCCTCCTCCAATCATCCTTCCCCTTTGTTTCATTACATTTACATTTCTGGTTCTATTTTTACCTCTACATGGTGGTATGCCAATTATTGACTTGCTCTTTAAGGGAGAAAGGCCGTATTTCTGGTCCCCCTTCTTCCTCTTGTTTAGCCCAATTTGTTTTGAGATTTTATGACGTTCGGCCCATTAGTTTGGCGATTTTAATACCTTTCACCCCAGTTCATTGTCAATTTTAAGGCCTTTCGTGCCATTTAGGTGTCGATTTTTTCCTGGCGAGCGATAGCGAGCCTGAAATTTTAAGAGGAAGCGGCCCCCGGGACATTGTTCTACCGAAAATGTACAAATTTATCTTGAAGGGGGGTCTAGGGGGTGTTTCTAAGCTTGATGGAGGTCTAGGAAGGAAACTAAGAAATATAGGAATAAATTAATTTATAGAAACAAAGGGCAGTCTCTCCTTAAATCGCATTTGGTTGTCCTTTCATTCGTTGTGAACAATATTTATGCTAATGTTATTAGTGCATGTTTCTTTGGCTCCTATATATAGTGGGTTGTCTTAATCTAGATAAATTTGTATGCTACAATCCAGGGTAAAAGACCTTAGAGTTATATCATGCAAACCTTATGGGGTTTTTCTCGAATCTCTTATTTCATGAATTCCCTTTTAATGACAAGGGACTGGAGTTCTCGAAAAGGGGTTCAAATCATGTCGCTATTCTTGACTTACAGAGTGCTGGTTTAATATTTCAGAAGAGATGATAGCCTCTGAAGCAATTGTTTAACAATATGCTATAGCCTCCACTGCACTATATGCTATAGCCTCCACTGCACTATATGCTATAGCCTCCACTGCACTATATGCTATAGCCTCCAGTGCACTATAACATCATACCGTATAAATTAGCGTCTTCTTCCACTTCTCATAACTTCATATTACTCATTAACTCACAATTGAACTATTTATATTTGTGTTCAATTATCTCCATGTGACTACCAACTGCTATAGTCTATTCGCTGTAAGTAGGCGAAAAATCATGACCACTAACATCTGTAACTAAAATACGACTATAGTTATTGAGCTA
This sequence comes from Paralithodes platypus, assembly GCA_032716605.1. NCBI lineage: Eukaryota > Metazoa > Arthropoda > Malacostraca > Decapoda > Lithodidae > Paralithodes > Paralithodes platypus. The sequence goes on from CM064527.1 coordinate 22,737,687, forward strand.
ATATGTCTACAATTTGGGAAAAGTCAGTCAAGGAATAGGTCTGGAAATTTACAGCCAATTTGCTCTAACCCTTTTTGAATTACAGAGGATAGAGGTCATTATTTCTTGTCTATTTACAGCGAATAAACTATAGTAGTATTTGGTTGACATATTTCCTAATATCCTATACCTCCCCATGTTTATTTATTCATTACAATATCTACAGTATTATAGTATTATATTTTAATGTTGTACAGTTATTCCAATGCTCCAGTCACCAATGCTCAATAAGGATAATTGTTGAATGTTTCTTCATATGTGTCAGAGAGGTCATTCGTGTTAAAGCTGAAAGGGGAGTTAAATACAAAGTTGTAGAGCATAGTAGGCTACATGAATATAAGTGAGTAACATGTTCATCATCGATTTGATAGATACAGTACATGTAGAGGATTGCATATAGGTTAAACACAAAACAATCAAACTACTCTATGAATGGTAGTCAACTCAAAAGTATTTAAACAAAACTGACTTAAGAGTAATAGTACACTCTTATGGTATTAGAGTTGATATATTAAAATGGTTAGATGCATTTTGGGGGGGACGATTCCAAAGGGTCAAGGTCAGAGCTGGAACTTCAAATTGGCTACCAGTGGTCAGTGGAGTGCCTCAGGGCAGTGTATTGGGTCCTGTACTGTTTTTTTTATTTATATTAATTATTTAGTTGCAGAGTTGGAATCTAAAGCTAGTCTGTTTGCAAATGATGCTAAGGTTTTTAGAATAATTGAGGGCGACAATGATATTGAAGCTTTACGTAGGGATATGAGAAGGATGGATAATTGGACTGACAGATGGCTTTTATCCTTTAATATACAGAAGTGTAAGGTGATGCATGTTGGTAGGAGTAATGCTAGAGTTGATTGTAGCCTCAGAGGTGAAGCATTGGCAAAGACTGACTTAGAAAAAGATTTGGGGGTGCACATATCGTCAGACTTCAAACCAGCACAGCATATAAATAAAATAGTCTCAAAAGCAAACAGTAGATTGGGTATTATCAAAAGACATTTTGAGTTTTTTAATGCTGACATTTTCTTGGCTCTGTACCTATCCTTGGTTAGACCATTGTTAGAATATGCAGTTCAGTGTTGGTCACCCTTTTTTAATTAAAGATATAGAACAGTTGGAAAAAGTTCAGCATAGAGGAACTAGGATGATCCCAGGCCTACCATATGAGGAACGGTGTCAACAGTTAGGTATTCAAATATTAAAGGATAGAAGAATTAGAGGTGATATGATTCAGAAATGTTTGCATGGCTTTGAGAACATTGATCATACAAGGTTCTTTAAACTTAGTTCAAACTTGCTTAGAGGACACAATCTCAAATTGGAATGCCCGAACCATTGGAGAACTGACTTAAGAGGTAACACTTTCTTTATTAGAGTAATAAAACATTGGAATGCCCTGCCCGAATGGGTAGTGTGACGCACCCCAGTGCTGGGCAACGCAACCTGATTGTACTCCTTGGTACTCCACTGTACCGCCCGTGATCTGGCTACCGTCAGCCGCTATGTATATTGAGTGTGACAACTTATAACTATGTTCTTTGTATCTCTGCAAAGGTCTCGTCATGTGCTAACCAGTGGTGGGTTTTGTTTTAAGCCATGTCGAGACCTTCCATTTAATATGTAGTATCAATAGAGAAGTTGATAGATACGATAATGGGAATTCAGAGAGAGAGAGTGAGTTGGGCTTCAGAGCAAGAGGGTAGCAACACGCCGCGCTGCCGGCCGGGTGGTTGCCAGACGTATGGACTGGTTGGCAGCCTTGCCCTTATAGCTAGGCGCGATAGGGTTGGTAGTCCATTGTTGCCTGCCTGGGCTGGGCCCATGTTGTCGTACAGCACACTGCCTGGAGGTTGGCTGTGTGTTCCTTTGACCAGGTTGCCTAGAACCTTTGAGATTCTAACATCCCTTGCTCTCTCTCCTCACTTCTCACGGTTGCACTCTTTCTCTCTGACGACATTACTCTCATTTCATTCTTCTCTCTATTTAACCCTTAATTAGCGGCGAGCAACATAAGTCGAGTTAAAAAAAGCTGGACTATGTGGCGGCGCTCGACATAGGTCGAGTGGCAATTTCAGCACGTAATGTGGCTGAGAGAGAGAGACAAGTGGTGGCAGGAGACTAGCGAGCGTATGACTGCTCCAGACCACCGCGGCGAACCTACTGACACAAATCTCAGCTCCCTCCTCCCTCTCTCACTCGCTACATACTCAATTATGTACCGAAAGTACCGAATTACCTGCTTTTTGCACTCGCGTTGCACGGTTATTGCAAGAAAACTATCCATCATACAAGGATCGTTATGGTGTCATTCGAAAGCTCTGTTTATGCCCTTTCAGGGATAGGTACTTGTTTTACGTTCTGGGTCTTATTTAGGCATGAAAATGATCACGTAAACAGCCCTATTTTGGCTAAAAACACCCCGCTGTGCGGTACATATAATAAACCGCATAGGCCGCTCGTAAGGTGTTAAATGCATAACCTTCCCTTGAGGTCCTAAAGGAGTTTCAGCACTCACCTCTCGTATTACTCTTAGGACAAGCATATATTTACATGTATTAGATTTAAGGGGTTAATGTGAACAGCGATCTTCTTGATGAGGATAGTTGGTGAACGTTCTACATGTTCACGAGTTATATGCCCTGCTCATCATCCCATTTGTGACTAGACTGGTGCCATGTGTAAGAGCCCGACCATGCCCAGGAGTTGTCTGTAGAGGGACGAGGACTTAGCCTTGATTTGCATACCGAGCCAGGAGCGAGTGTAGCACCCGAGACTACAGCTCGCTCGTAGTGCCGGTATAGTAGAGATACGTAATTTATCTGTCCTTGTGTTCTCTACAGTCTTCTCCTGGGTTCTCGCTTTCGGTGCTGGGACTCGTTGTTCCTGTGACTTGGCCTGCTAGCTAGAACACATGAGGATGATGAGTCCGATATATCTTTATTTTACTATGCATTGCAGCTCTCTTTAAGTATATATCTATAACACTTTACAATACACATTACTCACACACAAGACAACACTATTAATACTTTCATGTATCAATTAACTGCACTGTCGTTTTGCTGCTGTGTCCGGAGTTCTGTTGCGTAGGCGCATACGGACTCGGAGGGGAGACAGAGTGAGAGAAGCGAAGTAGCCTATGCGGTAGTAGGCTACCGGCGCAGTACTGTTGCCTGCAACCTTTTAGTTATTCCAAGTATAGATTCATTATTATAATAAGTGACTACTGTTTATGTTCCTCCCATGTGTATTATTAGGTATCTACTGGATCATGAACATCTTGTATGCTACATGCTAGTGCATGTTAGTAGGGGACAGTTAGTGTAGTGCACGCGCTTTCAAGTAGGCGTGTACATTTGTCATTTAGCATTTCACTGTCATACCTTTAGCCTGCTTCTATTCTACATTATTAGAGGCTTAATATTAACGTAGTTTCTTGAGTATTGCATTTCTTTAGTAATAACGTAACCTATAAATGTCTGAGGGAGTTTAGCCTCATAGCCTACCCCTGTTGTACACTTTCGCCGAGTTAAGGTACCTCGTTACCGTAGACGATAACTCTGTAGGGCGTTGGTGCTTTTGTTGTCTGGAGCATATAGTATTTGGGACTGGAATCGAGCGTGTCGTTGTCACTTAAGCCATTTCTGTCCTACGATCAAGAATCCCGAATATGTATTGCCGATCCAGCCGTAACAAAATGGCGACCTTGCACAAGATTCAGTAGTATCCTATCACATGTTTTTTGGAGAACTATTCTATGCTACCTAGTAGAGCTGGCTAGAATTTTCTTGCATATTGGAGGAATTTTTATTGTGTCATTATTGTATTGGTGGACTTGCAGATTGTTTCGTTAGGTGTCTAGAGTAGAGTCATTCAAGCATCTTTAACATTTTGTGAGTCGAGACTGCAATTAGTAATAAGCACTTTTTTTTGTTTATGAACAGCAATTGTATAACCAGCACTATGTCTAATGACTCATCATTTACGGGGGAGGATAACACGGTACAGCCTAGTGACCAGCAAGTACAGCAGATATTTAGGGAGGGGAGTGTTATAAGTGGAGAGAGGGATGCCCGGGCATTTTTGCAGACACCTTTGACCGAACAGCGCCTGCAGGCTATTGATTGTTACGGTCTTCGCTGTTTAGCCACGGTTTTGGGGCGGGACTGTCCTGACAGTTGGCCCAAGAAGAATTTGGTGGCATGTTTGTTGGGTGATGGCGATGGGGCGGTGGGTGGAGTGGGGTCTTGGGGGGTTCCCTCCAAGCCTCCATTCCACTCTACCCCTGAGCTGGGCCCTCAGCCAGCGAGTCTTAGCACGATGCAGCAGGAGGGTTCTCAATGGCAAGCTGGCTTACCCGTAAACACGTCTCGGTGTGGATCCCCCATTTTGTGCTCTCCCCCCCCAGGCCTGTCTCCTGAGATGTTATTTCAGCTAGAACTAGCTAAGTTTAAGCTGCAGGAGACTCAGATACAACAGGCTAGTATAGAACGCATAGAGGTTGCTAGAATCCAAGCCAATCAGGATGCAACCAGGTACCAGGCTGAAATGGATGTCGAGAAGTCTAGAGTAGAGACCACGGGGCGTCATCTCGGTGGTGGGCACCGGGTTACAGACTCACTTTCGCATTTAATTAAGTTAGTACCCGCATTTGATGAGACAGCAGTGACTGAGTTTTTTGCTCGTTTCGAAAAGAAGTGTCGTGAGTATGACTGGCCGGAGGTTAAATGGGCAGCATTAGTTTCATCACGTCTAGTGGGTAAGGGGTTGAAAGCCTACGATGCACTGTCACTGGACGAGAGTGTCGTGTATGGACTGGTGAAGGAGGCTGTGCTCCGGGCCTACGAACTGCAACCCGAAACTTATAGATTGAAGTTCCGTGGCGTGAATAAGAAGAGCGACGTCAGTTTTATGGAGCACGCACGGGACTTAACAGATGCATGTAATAACTGGTTTCGGTCCGAGCACGCAGAGTCGGCTGAGGAAATTAAGCAACTTTTCTATCTGGAACAGTTTTACAAATGTACTGGAACCGATCTAACGCTGAACATTAAGGAAAAATGTCCCAAGACAGTAGAGGAGGCTGCCAAGATGGCAGACCTCAGATTATCATTGATTCGTGGTTGCGGTGCCGCTCAGAGGGCTGAGTCAGGGCAGAAGGGGCGCTATACCCCACCCACCAGAGTTTTCGATAATAACAAATCCTATGACACACATAACCACACTAAAAGCATTGCACCTAATAACACCTACAAACACAAGCCTCTCCCGTTTACTAAAGGTCAGGCCCCTTCTTCGCCCGCACAAGGGAAGAAGCCCATTGGGGATGTGAAATGTTACAAATGTCAGAAGCTAGGCCATTATTCACGTGAGTGCCCTAGTAACACTCCCGCTAAGCCGGTGTCATTGGTTCACAGTATCGGTGTGTCTCTGAAGGCTGCAGCAACTGCCCGGGGTAGGTTGTCAGCAGCTGAGGCACACGCGGTAAAGAAGCGTACGGAAGGCTCGACACCTGTCCGGGACACTTTCTGTAGCCATCGGGGACACGGGTTTGTGAGCTGGGGGAGTGAACTACGGAGGGTTGACTTGTTGAGGGATACGGGGGCTTCGCAAACTTTGTTGAGGAACTTCACAGGGAAACCGATAAATGCGGCCAGAGTTGTTGTGGTGCAGGGTATAAATGCTACGAGGTCATACCCACTTGTGAGGTTGGAGTTGAGAGTGGGAGAGGTGTGCAGGGAGCTGGATGTAGGGATCGTTGAGTGTTTGCCAGTTGAGGGCGTCGACCTTCTTCTCGGCAACGACTTTGCGGTGCCCACTTCCGGGACTCCACCCTTAGTCGTTGCCGAGAGGGCGGCCGACGTGGATGGTGAGAATCAGGAATGGGTTGGGAGGTGCCAACAGGATGAGATGGCCTGTGTGGTAACCCGATCTCGCTCTGCGGCTCCTGCACAGCCTAGCACTCAACCTCGGGGACAGTGGACGAAGGATCAGGAGAAGGTTGCTAAGGGCAGGAAAAGGGACATTGATTCTGCTGCACTTCTCGGTGATTCGGTACTTGGACCTATAATAAACACGGGAGTTGACTCTGGCCCAGAGATGGTGTGTAACAAGGCAGAGTTGGGTAAGACTTCGCGTGAGGCAAGAGCTGTAGCGAGAGCCACTAAGGCAGTAGAGCCTACTAGCCGGGGTAATGTCTTATTACAAAACCATCTTGATGCATTGACGCCCGGGGACATAAGTGAGCAGCAGCTGCAAGACGCTAGCCTAGCTCGTTATAGCAATGGTGCCATAGAGTTGGAGGAAGATGGGGATGCGAAGCCGGGAGATTTCTTTAGGCTCAACAGGATATTGTACCGCAGATTTTTAGACCCCAAATCGAAGTGGGAGGGCGGTGCGAGGGTAGTAGACCAGGTGGTTGTTCCAAATAAGTATAGAGAGTCCTTATTGTGTCTGGCGCATGATGTGCCGGTGGCGGGTCATTTGGGGGTAACAAAAACATTGGTGGCATTGGGCAGGTTTTTCTGGTGGCCTGGGGTCAAGGCTGATGTCTGTGCATGGGTGGCTGGGTGTGCGACCTGCCAGACAACGGGGAAGCCTAACCAGACAATCCCGAAGGCACCTTTGTTTCCCATACCTGTCACCGGGCCTCCGTTCAGCAAAGTTGTAGTAGATTTGGTTGGCCCTTTCCCGCCTACTAGTAGTGGCAATAAATTCCTGTTGACAATCATGGATGTGGCTACGAGATACCCGGACGCATACCCCATGAGAAACGGCTCGGCAAAGGCAGTTGTTAAAAACTTATTATTGTTCTGTTCCCGTTATGGATTTCCACGTGAGGTGCAGTCAGACCAGGGGAGCAATTTTACATCCAAATTGTTCAAGCAAACCCTTCAGTTGCACGGTATATGTTCTGTAGTGTCGTCAGCCTACCATCCCGAGAGTCAGGGAGTCTTGGAGCGGTGGCACTCGACCCTGAAGAGTATGCTACGCTGTTACTGTGCAGAACATGACACTGATTGGGATTTGGGTCTGCCGTATGTTCTGTTCGCTGCACGTGAAGTCCCAGGAGAGAGCCTGGGGTTCAGTCCAAATCAGCTAGTCTTTGGCCATAATGTGAGAGGACCTTTAAGTATGGTGAAAGAGATCTGGGAGGGCGAAGAGAAGCCGGGGTCTGTACTTAAATATGTCCTTGAGAGCCGGGAGAGACTTATAGGTTGCATGGCAGCGGCAGGTAATAACTTGGTTAATGCACAGGCGGTCATGAAGCACCAGTATGACGCCAAGGTGAAGCTTCGGGAGTTTTCGGTGGGTCAGGAGGTAATGTTGCTTTTACCTTTGCCTGGACACCCCCTTTCTGCCAAGTTCATTGGGCCGTATGTGGTGGCTAAGAAACTGTCCGACCTTGATTATCTCGTTGCAACACCTGACCGTAGGAAAAAACATCAGTTATGTCATGTTAACCTCATGAAAGAGTATGTGAGACGCCCCTCAGAGCCTCTCACTGTCCCTGTGCTGGCCTGCAGCGGCCAGGGTGGAGAAGGAGGTGGGGACAGTCATGCTGCTGAGGAGGATAGGTGGGACTGTGTCATTTCCGCGGAACAGTGGGCGGGGAATACTGAACAAGAGGCTAGGCAAGCTGTAAGTCACCTGCCTGAGCACCAGGGTGCTGCTGTCCTAGGCCTGTTCAGGTCATACCCCTCTGTTTTCGCCGAACACCCAGGTCTCACTACTCAGGTAACGCACGACGTGGACGTCGGTGATAATGTGCCCTTCAAGTCAGTGCCCTACCGTGTGCCCCCGGTAAAGTTGCCAGCTTTACGGGAGGAGTTAAAGTACATGGTTGAGAGAGGGATGATCACTGAAGGTTATGTGAAGTGGACATCACCCGTCACGTTGCAGCCAAAACCTGACGGCAAGGTGCGGTTCTGCATAGATTTTCGTAGGCTAAATGGCTTGACCACCACCAACCCTTACCCTTTGCCTCGAGTTGACGACAGCGTGGACAAGATAGGGAATGCAAAGTACCTTACTAAAATTGATCTTGTAAAAGGCTACTGGCAAGTACCCCTGTCGGACCGAGCTAAGCAAGTTTGTGGTTTTGTGGTAGATGGCAAGACCTACCAATGTAACGTAATGCCTTATGGGCTTAAGAACGCACCTGCCACGTTTCAAAACCTGATGAACGATATTTGTGACGAAATCCCTAACTGCACGGTCTACCTTGATGACGTGATAGTATATGATGACGATTTTGAAAATCACCTAAGGCACTTAGAGACCCTGTTTAGGAAGTTGCACGATGCTGGGCTGGTGGTGAACCTGAGGAAGTGCGAGTTTGTAAAGGCTACTGTGCAGTATCTTGGCTTTGTGGTCGGGTTAGGCCGGGTGTGCCCCCCCCTGAGCAAGATACAGGCTATCAATATGTTTCCCAGGCCCACCACTAAGCGCCAGGTCATGCGGTTCCTAGGTATGATAGGCTATTATAGGCGCTTCATCCGGGGATACTCTACTGTCTTAGCACCGTTAACTGATCTACTGTCGAAGTCAGTGAAGTTCCGTTGGGCTGCGGAGTGTCAGAGGGCTTTCGACCTAGTCAAGCACCTGCTGTGTACACATCCGATTTTGAGGGCCCCAGACTTCTCCAGGAGTTTTCAGCTGGCGACTGATGCCAGCGGTGTGGGTGCTGGGGCAGTGTTACTGCAGACTGATTCCGAGGGCTTGGAACACCCAGTGAGCTTCTTTTCTCGCAAGTTTAATTCGGCACAAAGGAATTACTCGACTATAGAGAAGGAGCTTCTGGCTATCGTTTTGTCGCTCAAACATTTCGAAGTTTATGTTCCAGCCTACGGCCCGGTAGTGACGATTTATACGGACCATCATCCCTTGAAATTCCTAAATCAGTTTCACAATCGGAATATGCGGTTGACCAGGTGGTCCCTAATGCTCCAAGAGTATAATCTCCACATTCAGCATATTGCCGGGAGTGAGAACGTGATAGCAGATTGTCTATCAAGGGTTGATGATCCAAGATAGTCGTGCACGGTGTGTGGGTTGAGCAGGAGTAAAATTAGGCTATCATAACGCCGTCCAAAAAGATTATAAACAATAAAATAAACGAGAAAACTCTTTCTTTTTTTTAGTTTTGTAACTCTTTATTGTTGTAGCATGATGCATGCAATATTGTGTTTTATGTATAATTCACACTTCAGTTGTTGTGCACCTTTTGCAATTAGTGGCAGCTAAGGGTAGCAGGTCGGTTGGTTGCCTGTCAGATTTTGATAATGCTTCTAAGGTCGATTATCTAAAATCTTGGGGGGGCTGTGACGCACCCCAGTGCTGGGCAACGCAACCTGATTGTACTCCTTGGTACTCCACTGTACCGCCCGTGATCTGGCTACCGTCAGCCGCTATGTATATTGAGTGTGACAACTTATAACTATGTTCTTTGTATCTCTGCAAAGGTCTCGTCATGTGCTAACCAGTGGTGGGTTTTGTTTTAAGCCATGTCGAGACCTTCCATTTAATATGTAGTATCAATAGAGAAGTTGATAGATAGGATAATGGGAATTCAGAGAGAGAGAGTGAGTTGGGCTTCAGAGCAAGAGGGTAGCAACACGCCGCGCTGCCGGCCGGGTGGTTGCCAGACGTATGGACTGGTTGGCAGCCTTGCCCTTATAGCTAGGCGCGATAGGGTTGGTAGTCCATTGTTGCCTGCCTGGGCTGGGCCCATGTTGTCGTACAGCACACTGCCTGGAGGTTGGCTGTGTGTTCCTTTGACCAGGTTGCCTAGAACCTTTGAGATTCTAACATCCCTTGCTCTCTCTCCCCACTTCTCACGGTTGCACTCTTTCTCTCTGACGACATTACTCTCATTTCATTCTTCTCTCTATTTAAATGCATAACCTTCCCTTGAGGTCCTAAAGGAGTTTCAGCACTCACCTCTCGTATTACTCTTAGGACAAGCATATATTTACATGTATTAGATTTAAGGGGTTAATGTGAACAGCGATCTTCTTGATGAGGATAGTTGGTGAACGTTCTACATGTTCACGAGTTATATGCCCTGCTCATCATCCCATTTGTGACTAGACTGGTGCCATGTGTAAGAGCCCGACCATGCCCAGGAGTTGTCTGTAGAGGGACGAGGACTTAGCCTTGATTTGCATACCGAGCCAGGAGCGAGTGTAGCACCCGAGACTACAGCTCGCTCGTAGTGCCGGTATAGTAGAGTAACGTAATTTATCTGTCCTTGTGTTCTCTACAGTCTTCTCCTGGGTTCTCGCTTTCGGTGCTGGGACTCGTTGTTCCTGTGACTTGGCCTGCTAGCTAGAACACATGGGGATGATGAGTGGGATATATCTTTATTTTACTATGCATTGCAGCTCTCTTTAAGTATATATCTATAACACTTTACAATACACATTACTCACACACAAGACAACACTATTAATACTTTCATGTATCAATTAACTGCACTGTCGTTTTGCTGCTGTGTCCGGAGTTCTGTTGCGTAGGGCGCATACGGACTCGGAGGGGAGACAGAGTGAGAGAAGCGAAGTAGCCTATGCGGTAGTAGGCTACCGGCGCAGTACTGTTGCCTGCAACCTTTTAGTTATTCCAAGTATAGATTCATTATTATAATAAGTGACTACTGTTTATGTTCCTCCCATGTGTATTATTAGGTATCTACTGGATCATGAACATCTTGTATGCTACATGCTAGTGCATGTTAGTAGGGGACAGTTAGTGTAGTGCACGCGCTTTCAAGTAGGCGTGTACATTTGTCATTTAGCATTTCACTGTCATACCTTTAGCCTGCTTCTATTCTACATTATTAGAGGCTTAATATTAACGTAGTTTCTTGAGTATTGCATTTCTTTAGTAATAACGTAACCTATAAATGTCTGAGGGAGTTTAGCCTCATAGCCTACCCCTGTTGTACACTTTCGCCGAGTTAAGGTACCTCGTTACCGTAGACGATAACTCTGTAGGGCGTTGGTGCTTTTGTTGTCTGGAGCATATAGTATTTGGGACTGGAATCGAGCGTGTCGTTGTCACTTAAGCCATTTCTGTCCTACGATCAAGAATCCTGAATATGTATTGCCGATCCAGCCGTAACAGTAGTTACGTCGGATACTATTTCAAGCTTTAAGAAAAATTATGATAAACATATTGCGGGTCTTTAACTTGAAATAAATAAATATTGGAGGTGGGTGTCTATACAAGAAGACTTCTTCTTACTCCCCCACTAAATACGATTAGGTAAGTATCAAGTAATTTAAACCCCAGCCAACAATTCTTTGGTCCGCCACCATCTGGAATACTGTGTACAAGTATAGCATCCATATTATTATAAGGATATAGATAAACTGTAGAACATACAACGGAGATTATCCTGGAAAATGCGATAAGCTAGTTTAGTTCAGTGCAACCAGTGTGAACATTTTAGGTTCGATTCGGAAAGAAAATGCTATATCTACCATATAAAGCAACATTATTGGACCATATGCACATATAAATCTTGTATAAGGAACATGTGAACACTGAAGAACCAGAAAATAGATGTAAAGAGCAAATATCCAGTGAAAACATGGTTTATTGTGACATGAGCGTGAGGGAAGAGTGGGCAGCGGCACGGGATATCTGCTCTTTCTTTTGAGGCTCTTGGCACACCAAGTAACACTGATTCGCTCTACCACATGGATGAGGAAGGGGGGGGGGGGAGACACATGGAAAGGGAAGAGGTGGTGGTATGGAAACATGCCACCTAATCATATGCTGCATCCACTTCCCCATACTGGTGAGTTTTATTTATTTTTTAAAGTGTAGGATACCCGAAGGAACATTGCCTTCTCCCAATAAAACATTGCAATAATAACGGTGAAACTTTCAAAATACGACTAGATAAACATATCGCTAATATTAGTAGCCTCCTATTAACGGCATATACAAGTGAATAGCACCACTCTTTACTGTGCTACCGTTACCTTCTTTCACATAGGTTAAGCAGTTTCAGCTAAAAGTAGCCGTGTAAGGATCAGTAGACCTGTTGTCGCTGATTTTCCTTTGTACCTCTTTGTGAATGCTTCAGAATATGAATTTAAATGGTGTAACCTCTGCAGAGCTTCTTGCTCTGTATATGGGCACAGTGTGCCCATGTATCGAGTATTGGTCGCATGTGTGGGGAGGTTCCACCCATACCGCATTTCTCGAAATAGTAGAATCAAAGGCTTTTTGCCTCATCAACTCGCTTCCTCTTAGTAGTTCCCTACAATTTCTTTCTACACGCCGAAGGCTGCATCTCTTTCCCTCTTCTATAGCTATTACAACAATCAGTGTTCTTCAGAGTTCTCTCAGTGCACAGTCCCACTTCTATTTTGTCCAGCTCTCCAACCCATGAAATAGCCAATAATGTTATCAGTCTTTCTTCTACTCAACAAGTGAACTCGGAAACTCTCACAAATCAATATTTCCTTCATCTTATGACAGACTGCTTTAAACTATTCGTGTCCAGACATTTTGACCCGAACGTCCCTTGAATTTGGGTTTGGAGGAGAAACTCGTTACTGACAACTTACTTTTGTTTCCTTCATACACATCAAAACTAATTATATTAATGTTCACGACTGCACAGTACACATTATAAAGCCAATTTCAAAATACCAACACGTATATCTGAAAGCTAACCGATCCACACATATAATACAGTTTTCCTTATCGCACCTCGAGTGGCCGAGATATTTTCCGAATTATAATTTAATTTCCAAGTTCGTTTCACAATTTACGCCCTTCTTCAACCCTAATTATTTTCTTTGGAAACTTGTACGGCTTTGGATACTATTAAAGTTCGAGAATTATACATAATTATATATTAATTTTCGTTTCACTGGAACTGTTATCAGACAAAATAATGTTATGGAATTTCAAATATTGGTGATATAATAGATATTAGACATACTTAACCCCTTCTGTACTGGCGACATCTTGTTCATATTATTCTAGCTATATGTAGACGATATTGTGCAGCTTGAGAAGGATCTGTGGAAGTAAAAAGGGTCAAGTGAGGTAGATCGAAGCTTGTGAATTGCTGGAGGTCCTATGTAAACTGAATATCATCGTTTAATAGTAGCTAGAATAAAGTTAAAAGGACGTGGCCGGTACAGAAAGGGTAAATAGGCTAATATGAACTGGTTGCTTGCACCCAGTCGGGTGACACCTCGACGACGTATACAGACTAATAACACACATAACAAGCCACTCCAACAGCTTCCTCTCTCTTCACACTCTTTAGACAAATAGGAAAAGTAGAATGTAGATACGAGGTGCCGTTGTAAAGGCCTATCCCTTAATACCTTCACCAGACCTAGACCTAGGGAATGTTGTAAGGGCGTGGATTATATAAACTTAGTAAGGGTTGCGTATGTTGGTCGTATGCCAAATAGACCTGAATATTATACATACCTTTTGTTCCATGTTCCAGCTCTATCACCGAATAACAACCTGTAGATTCAACCTTAGTTAAAATAGTACTTCTGAGGCTATCAACCCTATTGGATTAGTAAGCCAGCACACTGTAAGTCAAGAAGAACGTCAGGACTACAGCCACTCTGCGAGAACTCCATTTTTTTTTGTATGTTTCTTCTTAACTTAATTGGGAAGGCCATCAGCCCATCAGGACTATTAGGCCATACTAAAGCAAACTGTTAATTGCCAAGAACCTCATAATACTGGAATGTGATATTGGCAAGTATCACAATCCAGTATATGTCCAAAGTCTAAATCAATTAACAAGAGGAATATAATAAAGGCAACATCAGCTGAGAATAATAGTGTCAGGACAAACACATTCTTAAGAGCATCAACTGTCATTACATGCTAAGACAAAGGGGACAAGTAAAACAGAACTGAAATTAATATTACTCTAAAATGAATCACAGACAAAATGAAAAGTCCCTTGATTCAACCTTCGTAGACCTATGTGATGTTTACTCACTATAGGTAGCGCCATCGAACTTGACAATAATCTTGATCGTTGACCTCATTGTAACACAAAAGGGCCTAGAGAAAACTGGCTGTAAATATCCACACCTAGTTCCTGGTGGACTCTTCCCAAATGATAAAAACGTCAGCCTGATTGCTTTCATTCATTTCGAGTTATAAGAAGTTAAAGGTTCAAGATTATTGTCAAGTTCGTTGGCGTTACCTATAGACACTGCCCCCATAGCATATTTTGAATATGGGAATATTCATAGAATGATAATACAGTATATTGAACACAATGAGGGTATTTTTATGGCGTGCCTGGTAGGCCGGTGGGTTTTGTGGTGATGCACTCAAACTAAGTACAGCACAAATTCCATCTCGATAATATCTTCAATGTGACACAATGGTATTTGAACTCGCGACCTTTAAGCTACCAGGCCCATTAGCAAGATCACTCTACCACACCTTCCCTTTAACATATTGTATAATCGCTTACAGTGATAAGTGGTAACCCATATTGTGACGCCTCCCGGCGTTAACAGAATGGTTGCGTGGGGCATTGCAGCTCGCTAGCGCTCGCCAGGATGGGGGGATGGGCTACAGTTGGCCTAGAATGATCTGCTTTATTTTATTAGTGTCGTGTTGCCACAGACAGTCTAGAAATGGTCTTTGTTTTGGTCTGTGACCACGCCTTATAATTTATATTCGCTATAATATAAATGTTGCTTGTGTGGGAGGCGAGCGAGAGAGGGTGAGGGGGTACACCTGGCAGCGGGATGAGCTATGACGTGGCTCGCTTGGGCGCTGACGGCGTTGGCGGCCGGGTGGTCAACTAGTCCCTGCCCATCGCGGCCTCGTGTTTTTTACCAGCTCAGAGCTTGCTTGACACGCGTATCACCTATATCCTTTGCAATTCTGTCCCCCATACTCGCCACTTTGCATACTATTTCTCTCTCTCGACTTCTCCTTTCTCATTCTCTAATCTTTATTAAACTCAACATCCCTTCTGGTTTCAGCATAGACGTTCACCGTCGACCAGTCGTATTGTACGCGAAGCTCTCAGATATTTCCATGTATTATGCTTTATTGAGGTTGGAGAGACGGACTTTTCCGTGTGTGTCCTCTCTCGGGAAGGGTGTAGACCGGTATATGTCTCCCTGGCAAGGTGTTGAGTGATTCTGCTTGGTTATTTAAAGCTAGACTAGGGGTAAGGTTACTGTGTCGTTGTCTCCGATGTGTGCAGTGTTAGCTAAGCCCTGCACGACATCGACAGGTACTGTGGGAGCCTAAGTTGTCTTCGGGTGGGTTTACTTTGCGAGCACAGCGCTGTGGTGTGAGAGGGCCATAGCCTATCCCTCACAACATAGTGCTGCCTCTTTGTGTTGACTTCTGAGGGATCGCCAGGATAGAACTAGGTACTAGAGACCTAGATTTATCAAGAGAGCATCCCCGTCATATAACATAATCTTCATTATACCACCTTCGGACAACATTAGGCTACGAGCCGCATGCTCACCCATTGTTGCCCTGCCTTGATACCCCAGCTAGACTTTATTAACTGAGCAGACACTGGTTAGAGATAAGCCCCCATTATTATATGTATGCAACATTATTATTCACTGCACTTTTGAGCCGAGGTTGTTGTTGAGTTGCACAACCCTAGTAGGCTGTTGCGTTGTGTCACGAAGCATTTCTTTAGTTGTCGAGCATTACTACCTTTGCGCAGTCTTTATTATTCGCCTGTCTATTATTACTATATGTCCTAGCATTTATTGTGACTCGTATTCTGCATTATAATTGTTCAAGATTCTTTACGAACATCTTCCCAGCATCAGACTTATTTCAGAAGTTTCCAGTTGATGTTGCAGGACTAGCATTGCACTTTACAGGAGTGCCAGTTATTTGAGTATCTACCGTAACGTTAATTAATCACGTTAACTATCTTTTCTTTGTGTAACCTAATCGAGTAATCTTTTACTGTTTGAGACTAGGCTGTTTCATCGAGCGTCAGCCTAGTGTGTGTGCACCAGTTACCGAGTCATAGGATACCTCGTTGTCCAGGCACGACTCAGGGCGGTAATGGTGTTTTGTTTTCCAGTGTTTAAGGCAGGGGTTGGATCTAGTGTTACCATTGTTGCATTTTGCCATTATCTAGTCCAATGTTGAAGAGCCCTGTGTCTTTGAGAACCTGGATCGTAACAAATGGCGACCTAGCTCAGGATCTTGTGAACTAAGAGATAATTGCAGGATTGTTGTGGTCATTTGTTTTATTGAGGAATATAGTGGGCACGTTATTTTTTTTGGCAAAATAGTATAGCACTTGAGAGTCTTCAGACATTTTTGGCAAGTGAATAGTGCTACATAAGAGTTTGGGGTACTTCTTTTCTGAATATTGTGGTGAATTTTTTTGTGAGCATCATGTCTTATACCGGGTCAGAGGAGAATGGAGACACAGTACGTAATGTCGAAACTGAGGAA
Organism: Paralithodes platypus; assembly: GCA_032716605.1. Taxonomy (NCBI): domain Eukaryota; kingdom Metazoa; phylum Arthropoda; class Malacostraca; order Decapoda; family Lithodidae; genus Paralithodes; species Paralithodes platypus. Next base: position 22,754,193 of record CM064527.1, read on the forward strand.
CAGCAGCATGATGAAAGGGTTAATCGGGTGAACTGTGAGGAGGATGCTAGGATATTTTTGCAATGGCCTGTTACTGCCGAGCGGTTGGAGGGTATGGATCGGTACGGTCTTCAATGCCTGGCCACAGCTATCGGTCATGCGGTTACTAGCAGCATGACCAAGGATAACTTGATAACGTGTGTACTGGGCAGGGTGACTGGTGAGCGAGATGGGTTGAGTGCTCAGAGCCCTTCGGCCATGCTTCCCCTACACTCGACTCCCAGCCATCCCAGTAGTTTGCCGACCCCGGGTACGCTTCCGCAGTTGGGTGGTGACTGGCCGGGTGGGTTGCCCCTGGGGGGACCACCGGTAATTTCAAACATTGTAGCACCTTCACCTCCTCAAGGGTTATCTCCAGAATTATTGTTTAAGCTCGAATTAGCTAAGCTTCAGCATCAGCAGCAATTAGAATTAGCCCAGATAGAGGAGAGAAAAACTATCAGTCAAGCAAAAATCCAAGCTGAGTCGACTAGGTACTGTGCCGACATGGATGTAGAGAAGTCGCGAGTAGAGACAACGGGACAGCGACTTGGGGCTGGTAACTGTGTTCATGAGCAGTCTCTCTCACACTTATTGAAACTGGTTCCGGTGTTTGATGAGAGTGGTGTAACAGAATTTTTCACACGATTCGAGAAGAAGTGCCAGATCCACCAGTGGCCTAGGGAGAAGTGGGCAGCCCTTGTTTCCTCTAGACTTGTGGGCAAGGGACTCAGGGCTTACGATGCGTTGCCTATAGAGTCTTGTATTATCTATAAGGAACTCAAGGAGGCTGTCCTGAGAGCATACGAACTACAACCAGAGACGTACAGGTTGAAGTTCCGGGGTGTTACCAAGGGTCGGGAGAGCACCTTTTTGGAGCATGCCTGGGAGCTGTCCGATGCTTTTGGGAATTGGCTGAGGTCGGAGAAAGCTACTACGTTTGACGACATTAAACAGTTGGTGCTTTTAGAGCAGTTTTTCAAATGCACGGGTGGCGACCTGACGTTAAACCTTAAAGAAAAGCAACCAAAAACTCTACAGGAGGCAGCTGAGATGGCTGACCTCCGGCTATCACTAATTCGTGGGTGCGGGTCTGCCCAGCGTAGTGAGGCAGGTAACAAGGGGCGTGACGCACCACCCCCCCGAGTTAGTGATATACCTTATGCAAACAAGTACAAGAGCCATGATGCCAAGACTGACCACAAGACTAGCACCGTCCCATTTAAGAAGGGGCCAAGGGAAGCCCAAAGGGGAGTTTGAGTGTTATCATTGTCATAAAAAGGGGCACTTTGCAAGAGTCTGTCCTAGCAAACCACCTACAGCAGCTGTGTCTTTGGCCTGCAACATTGGTGTGTCTCCGAAGTCATCTGAGTTTGCCCGGGGCAGTTCGTCAGAGGCTGAGGCACAGCCAATGCAGAAGCACCTGGGAGGCTCGAACCCTGCTCAGGATGTTTTTTGCGACCATAGAGGGCGGGGTTGCGTGATGTGGGCGGGGCGGAAGCATGGAGTAGAGGTCTTGCGTGATACAGGTGCTTCCCAGACTCTGATGAAAAACTTGACTGGCTACCCTATAAACGCGGCTCGGGTGGTGGTGGTGCAGGGTATTAATGCAACTCGGTCATACCCGCTGGTGCGGTTGGAGTTGGAGGTGGATGGTGTGGCACGTGAATTGGATGTCGGGATTGTGGAGAAACTGCCAGTGGAGGGCGTCAACCTTCTTCTCGGCAACGACTTTGCAATGCCCGCTTCTGAGGTTCTACCCTTAGTCGTTGCCGAGAGGCCGGCCGACGTGAGTAGGGAAGAGCAAGAGTGGGTCGAGCGGTGCCAGACACAACCCATGGCGTGTGTTGTCACCCGAGCTCGGGCAGCTAAAGTGTCACAGCCTAGTCCTCCGTCTTCAGACCAGCGGAGGAACGATCAACAGGAGGAGGCTAAAGCTGGAGTTGGTTTTAAGAGTTTTGACTCGGCGGCTCTCCTGGGTGATTCAGTATTAGCACCATTACTTAATTCTGGAGTAGCCCCTGGGCCTGTCATCGAGAGTGACGAGGCTGGGCTTAACAAGTCTCCACGACAGCAACGTTATGTACATCGAGAGAGACAGAGGGAGCAGCCCAGTATCGGGGAAGGTCATGCATTGCTCCGGGAGCAGTTAGATCGCTTGGCACCCTCAGATATACGTCGGTTGCAACTAGAGGACCCTGAGCTCCAAACGTGTGCTAATGGAGCTGTAGAGCTCGACGAGGACGGCGATGCACAGCCAGGAGATTTTTTTTATTTAGTAGGCATCCTCTATAGGCGTTTTCAAGACCCTAAACGTAGTTGGCAAGAGGGGTCCGGAGTAGTGGACCAGTTGGTGGTGCCACGGGAGTGCAGGGATAGCCTACTGAGGTTGGCGCATGACATACCACTGGCAGGACATCTAGGGGTGAGAAAAACGGTGGCGGCTTTAGAAAAATTGTTTTGGTGGCCGGGGTTGAAGGGGCAGGTGGTAACCTGGATAGCAAGGTGTCATACGTGACAGAGGGTTGGAAAACCTAACCAAACAATTCCGAGAGCCCCGTTGCACCCCATTCCTGTCAGTGGACCGCCCTTCAGTAAGGTCATCATTGATATGGTCGGACCCCTAACCCCTACTAGTGCCGGTAATCAATTTCTATTAACTATCATGGATGTGGCCACTCGTTATCCTGATGCATATCCAATGAGAAATGGCACGGCGAAAACTGTTGTCCGGAACCTGCTCTTGTATTGCTCGCGGTATGGTTACCCGCAAGAGGTGCAATCGGACCAAGGTTCTAATTTTACCTCTAATCTGTTCAAACAAACTATGATTCAGCATGGCATCAGCACTGTCGTCTCTTCTGCGTATCACCCGGAGAGTCAAGGGGTGTTGGAGAGGTGGCACGCCACGCTGAAAAGCATGCTTCGATGTTATTGCGCAGAGAACGGAAAGGATTGGGACCTTGGTCTGCCGTATGTTTTGTTCGCGGCAAGAGAAGTACCTGGAGAGAGTCTCGGTTTCAGTCCGAATGAGCTTGTTTTCGGGCATCAGGTGAGGGGCCCTCTCCCCATGGTGAAGGAGATTTGGGAGGGTACCGCTAAGCCATGTTCTATGTTGAGATACGTCCTCGAGAGCAGAGAGAGAATGCTTAGAAGTCTGGAGCTGGCCGGGCGTAATTTGGTGAGTTCGCAGGCCCGTATGAAGGACAGGTACGATACTAAGGCGAAACTCCGGGAGTTTCAGGTAGGTCAAGAGGTGTTGGTCCTGTTGCCTTTGTCAGGTCATCCTCTGGCTGCCAAGTACGCTGGGCCTTATCGGGTGGTGTCAAAGATCTCCGATCTAGATTACCTCGTTGCCACTCCAGACCGGAAGAAGCGTAACCAACTATGCCACATTAATTTGTTGAAGGAGTATGTGAGGCGCCCACCTGAGTCACTAGCTTTCCCTGTGTTGACCTGCTGCGGTCATGGTGGAGAAGGAGAGGGGGGCAGCAATGATCAGGTGGATGATAACTGGGATTGTCATGTCGCGGCTGATCAGTGGGCGGGGAATTCGTGCCAATGTGCGCATGATGCTCTGTCGCACCTGCCGGAGGAACAGCAGGTGGCAGTGCAGCGCCTGTTCGATTCATACCCCACTGTATTTGCCGAGCACCCCGGCCTCACTACTCAAGCGGTGCATGACGTCGATGTAGGAGAGCACCCCCCATTCAAGTCGATACCTTATCGGGTGCCACCCATTAAACTCCCAGCGCTCAGGGATGAGCTGGAGTATATGCTGGCGAGAGGCTTGATCGAGAAGGGGGCAGTACGGTGGACTTCTCCTGTCACTCTGCAGCCCAAACCTGATTGAAAAGTTCGGTTCTGCATTGACTTTAGGCGGTTGAAGGGGTTGACCCCCACCAATGCATATCCTCTTCCCCGGGTGGATGACAGTGTGGATAAGATCGGGAAAGCAAGGTACTTGACCAAAGGTAGACCTCGTCAAAGGCTACTGGCAAGTACCACTGTCTGAGCGGGCTAAAGAGGTGTGCGGGTTTGTGGTGGATGGCAGTACTTACCATTGCAACGTGATGCCATATGGTCTGAAAAATGCACCGGCCACTTTCCAGAGCTTAATGAACGACATCGTAGCAGACATCCCAAACTGTACTGTCTACCTTGATGACGTGATCATTTATGACAACGATTTCCAAAGTCACTGTGAGCACATAGAAGCCTTATTTAGTCAACTTAGTAAAGCAGGCTTGGTGGTTAATCTGGGCAAGTGTGACTTTGTGCAAGCCACGGTGCAGTATCTGGGGTTTGTGGTTGGGTTAGGGCAGGTGAGCCCGCCCCAACAGAATATACAGGCTATCGACTTGTTCCCCAGGCCGACCACCAAGCGGCAGATCATGAGATTTTTGGGCATGATTGGGTATTACCGCCGCTTTATAAGAGGTTATTGTACTGTGTTAGCTCCTTTGACAGATCTACTAGCTAAAGATAAAAAGTTCCGCTGGGCACCTGAGTGTGAGCAGGCGTTTCGAGTAGTTAAACACCTTTTATGCACTCACCCTATCCTCAGGGCCCCGGACTTTGAACGACCATTTCAGTTGGCGACTGATGCCAGCGGAGTAGGGGCTGATGCCGTACTTTTGCAGACAGACGAGGAAGGTCTTGAGCATCCAGTCAGTTTCTTTTCAAAGAAATTTAATTCAGCACAGAAAAACTATTCGGTTGTTGAAAAGGAACTGCTGGCAATCGTGTTAGCGCTCAGACACTTTGAGGTCTATGTTCCTGCCTATGGGCCAGTCGTGGTAGTGTATACCGACCACCACCCGCTTAAATTCCTCAATCAATTCCACAACCGGAATATGAGGCTGACCAGATGGTCGCTCATGTTGTAAGAGTACAACTTAGACATTCGCCATATTGCCGGTTGTGAGAATGTGATTGCGGACTGTTTGTCCGCAGCGTAGGGTCGCAGGGCAGGAGTTGTTGGCTTTGATTAGACGAAAATTAGGCTACATCTATAGTAGCCGCCAAAAACAACATTAAAATAAAATATGAAAAATTAAATAAAAACTCTTTCTTTTTGATAATTAATTTTAAGATAATATTGTAGCTGAGTACTGAGTGCAGATGATTTTCCCTCAGTAGGCTGTGCTTCTTAAAGCTCGCTCTGGGAGCACAATGTTATGAATTAATGTATTATATTTGGGAAGGGTGATAAGATTTTTTTTTATATATAAATGTTGTTGTATTTTTTTTGAGGAGACTGAACTTGCATTCCATGAGTGGCAGAGTGGTTAGGAGTGGCAGATTCTAGCGACATTCTGTCTGTTCAGATATGGGCCCATGGTTGAGTGTCCCATATCTTGGGGGGGGGTGTGACGCCTCCCGGCGTTAACAGAATGGTTGCGTGGGGCATTGCAGCTCGCTAGCGCTCGCCAGGATGGGGGGATGGGCTACAGTTGTCCTAGAATGATCTGCTTTATTTTATTAGTGTCGTGTTACCACAGACAGTCTAGAAATGGTCTTTGTTTTGGTCTGTGACCGCGCCTTATATTTTATATTCGCTATAATATAAATGTTGCTTGTGTGGGAGGCGAGCGAGAGAGGGTGAGGGGGTACACCTGGCAGCGGGATGAGCTATGACGCGGCTCGCTTGGGCGCTGACGGCGTTGGCGGCCGGGTGGTCAACTAGTCCCTGCCCATCGCGGCCTCGTGTTTTTTACCAGATCAGAGCTTGCTTGACATGCGTATCACCTACATCCTTTACAATTCTGTCCCCCATACTCGCCACTTTGCATACTATTTCTCTCTCTCGACTTCTCCTTTCTCATTCTCTAATCTTTATTAAACTCAACATCCCTTCTGGTTTCAGCATAGACGTTCACCGTCGACCAGTCGTATTGTACGCGAAGCTCTCAGATATTTCCATGTATTATGCTTTATTGAGGTTGGAGAGACGGACTTTTCCGTGTGTGCCCTCTCTCGGGAAGGTTGTAGACCGGTATATGTCTCCCTGGCAAGGTGTTGAGTGATTCTGCTTGGTTATTTAAAGCTAGACTAGGGGTAAGGTTACTGTGTCGTTGTCTCCGATGTGTGCAGTGTTAGCTAAGCCCTGCACAACATCGACAGGTACTGTGGGAGCCTAAGTTGTCTTCGGGTGGGTTTACTTTGCGAGCACAGCGCTGTGGTGTGAGAGGGCCATAGCCTATCCCTCACAACATAGTGCTGCCTCTTTGTGTTGACTTCTGAGGGATCGCCAGTATAGAACTAGGTACTAGAGACCTAGATTTATCAAGAGAGCATCCCCGTCATATAACGTAATCTTCATTATACCACCTTCGGACAACATTAGGCTACGAGCCGCATGCTCACCCATTGTTGCCCTGCCTTGATACCCCAGCTAGACTTTATTAACTGAGCAGACACTGGTTAGAGATAAGCCCCCATTATTATATGTATGCAACATTATTATTCACTGCATTTTTGAGCCGAGGTTGTTGTTGAGTTGCACAACCCTAGTAGGCTGTTGCGTTGTGTCACGAAGCATTTCTTTAGTTGTCGAGCATTACTACCTTTGCGCAGTCTTTATTATTCGCCTGCCTATTATTACTATATGTCCTAGCATTTATTGTGACCCGTATTCTGCATTATAATTGTTCAAGATTCTTTACGAACATCTTCCCAGCATCAGACTTATTTCAGAAGTTTCCAGTTGATGTTGCAGGACTAGCATTGCACTTTCTTTAATACAGGAGTGCCAGTTATTTGAGTATCTACCGTAACGTTAATTAATCACGTTAACTATCTTTCTTTGTGTAACCTAATCGAGTAATCTTTTACTGTTTGAGACTTGGCTGTTTCATCGAGCGTCAGCCTAGTGTGTGTGCACCAGTTACCGAGTCATAGGATACCTCGTTGTCCAGGCACGACTCAGGGCGGTAATGGTGTTTTGTTTTCCAGTGTTTAAGGCAGGGGTTGGATCTAGTGTTACCGTTGTTGCATTTTGCCATTATCTAGTCCAATGTTGAAGAGCCCTGTGTCTTTGAGAACCTGGATCGTAACAATATTATTTAATGCTCCTGATACGCTTATGTAATTTTGTGAACGTTTCGAATCCGTGTCTCTCAATTTGCCTAATGTTCAGCTTAAGGGGAGGCAGACCGTTTTTCTGGACCCCCTTCTCCCTAATGTTTAGCCCCACCTGTTTTGAGATTATAAGACGTTGTTGTTGTTGTTGTTGTTGTTCCCCAAGCTGCCTGGCCAAACAGCCCCAAGGCCCCAGGCAAGGCCTAGGCCATAACCTAGCGCCCCCAAAGAACCCTCCCTGCCGACCACAATAAAGCCTGGGTGACCGAAGCCACTCCATGGCGGGGAGCTGAGGAGGGTGCGGAAACACCCGGGAAACAAAGCCCCACCCAGGGCCCTGTGCCCCTCCGCAATTATGAAGAGAAAGTTGAGGGGCAAAGGAAAAATGTGACGCTTTGGCTTCCAATCTTGGTAGATTGGGAGGTCAATCCACATTAGAGACGCCATCACTTGAGATCTAGAAAATAATATATAAGTAAAAGGAACAGTCAGAGTAAGCTATGGGTATGGCAGAGATTGCTCAGTTCTCACTCTGATAGACCAGCCGATCACCAATTGACTAGAACCCAATCCTCTCAGCATCAGCTAGGAAAGGCCCTAGAAAGCCGCCTTTGGCGGGGGGATAGCTCCCCTATTTCAACCCCTTTTGGGGATGGGCACCCGCCCATTGACGTTGGTTCCATAAGTTTGAGGATTTTATGTTATTTCACCCCATTGCTCTGTCAATATTAGGACCCTTCGTGCCATTTAGGTGTCGATTTTGTTCCTGGCGAGCAATAGCGAGCCTGTAATTTTAGGAGGTCAATAAGCCTTTTGCCGGGACATTTTTCTACCGAAAATGTATAAATCTATCTTGAAGGGGGGTCTAGGTTTGTTTGTTCTAAGCTAGGGAGAAACTAAATCAATATATGAATAAATGAATTAATAGACCAAGCAAACAGCCACTGTCCCCTTAAGTTTATCATTCATTTGTGTATTGTGCTCTGTATGTGTCTGGTGCTACTGTATGTACTATTGTGCTGGTGACTGTATGTGATGTATTGGTGCTGGTAATGTATGTGTGCTGGTGACTGTATGTGTATTGGTGCTGGTGACTGTATGTACCGGCTATTTGTGCTGGTGACTGTATGTGTATTGGTGCTGGTGACTGTATGTGTATTGGTGCTGGTGACTGTATGTGTACTGGTGACTGTATGTTATTGGTGCTGGTTGTAGTGTATTGGTGCTGGTAACTGTATGTACCGGCTATTTGTGCTGGTGACTGTATGTGTATTGGTGCTGGTGACTGTATGTACCGGCTATTTGTGCTGGTGACTGTATGTGTATTGGTGCTGGTGACTGTATGTGTATTGGTGCTGGTGACTGTATGTACCGGCTATTTGTGCTGGTGACTGTATGTGTATTGGTTCTGGTGACTGTATGTACCGGCTATTTGTGCTGGTGACTGTATGTGTATTGGTGCTGGTGACTGTATGTACTGGCTATTGGTGCTGGTGACTGTATGTGTATTGGTGCTGGTGACTGTATGTATATTGGTGCTGGTGACTGTATGTGTATTGGTGCTGGTGACTGTATGTACTGGCTATTTGTGCTGGTGACTGTATGTGTATTGGTGCTGGTGACTGTATGTACCGGCTATTTGTGCTGGTGACTGTATGTGTATTGGTTCTGGTGACTGTATGTACCGGCTAATTGTGCTGGTGACTGTATGTACCGGCTATTGGTGCTGGTGACTGTATGTGTATTGGTGCTGGTGACTGTATGTATATTGGTGCTGGTGACTGTATGTGTATTGGTGCTGGTGACTGTATGTACCGGCTATTTGTGCTGGTGACTGTATGTGTATTGGTGCTGGTGACTGTATGTACCGGCTATTTGTGCTGGTGACTGTATGTGTATTGGTGCTGGTGACTGTATGTACCGGCTATTTGTGCTGGTGACTGTATGTGTATTGGTGCTGGTGACTGTATGTACCAGCTATTTGTGCTGGTGACTGTATGTGTATTGGTGCTGGTGACTGTATGTACCGGCTATTTGTGCTGGTGACTGTATGTGTATTGGTGCTGGTGACTGTATGTGTATTGGTGCTGGTGACTGTAATGTGTATTGGTGCTGGTGACTGTATGTGTATTGGTGCTGGTGACTGTATGTATATTGGTGCTGGTGACTGTATGTGTATTGGTGCTGGTGACTGTATGTGTATTGGTGCTGGTGACTGTATGTGTATTGGTGCTGGTGACTGTATGTGTATTGGTGCTGGTGACTGTAATGTGTATTGGTGCTGGTGACTGTATGTACCGGCTATTTGTGCTGGTGACTGTATGTGTATTGGTGCTGGTGACTGTATGTACCGGCTATTTGTGCTGGTGACTGTATGTGTATTGGTGCTGGTGACTGTATGTGTATTGGTGCTGGTGACTGTAATGTGTATTGGTGCTGGTAACTGTATGTGTATTGGTGCTGGTGACTGTATGTATATTGGTGCTGGTGACTGTATGTGTATTGGTGCTGGTGACTGTATGTGTATTGGTGCTGGTGACTGTATGTGTATTGGTGCTGGTGACTATGTGTATTGGTGCTGGTGACTGTAATGTGTATTGGTGCTGGTGACCTGGTATTGGTGCTGGTGACTGTATGTGTATTGGTGCTGGTGACTGTATGTGTATTGGTGCTGGTGACTGTATGTGTATTGGTGCTGGTGACTGTATATTGGTGCTGGTGAGTAATGTTGGGTGCTGGTGACTGTATTGGTGCTGGTGACTGTATGTGCATTGGTGCTGGTGACTGTATGTGTATTGGTGCTGGTGATATGTGTATTGGTGCTGGTGACTGTATGTCATTGGTGCTGGTGACTGTATGTGTATTGGTGCTGGTGACTGTATGTATTGGTGCTGGTGACTGTATGTGCATTGGTGCTGGTGACTGTATGTGTATTGGTGCTGGTGACTGTATGTGTATTGGTGCTGGTGACTGTATGTGTATTGGTGCTGGTGACTGTATGTGCATTGGTGCTGGTGACTGTATGTGTATTGGTGCTGGTGACTGTATGTGTATTGGTGCTGGTGACTGTATGTGTATTGGTGCTGGTGACTGTATGTGTATTGGTGCTGGTGACTGCATGTGTATTGGTGCTGGTGACTGTATGTGTATTGGTGCTGGTGACTGTATGTGTATTGGTGCTGGTGACTGTATGTGTATTGGTGCTGGTGACTGTATGTGTATTGGTGCTGGTGACTGTATGTGTATTGGTGCTGGACTGTATGTGTATTGGTGCTGGTGACTGTATGTGTATTGGTGCTGGTGACTGTATGTGTATTGGTGCTGGTGACTGTATGTGTATTGGTGCTGGTGACTGTATGTGTATTGGTTCTGGTGACTGTATGTGTATTGGTGACACATACAAAAATCCCTAGACATTTGGTGAAAGTGAGAGCACAAAGTCTCGTTTTTTGTTTTCATTAATTAATTTATTTATTATGTGTGTGAATTTATATTTGGTTTGTGTTCATTGTTTTCTGTTGTGTTGTCCCTATTCTGGCTCTGTCTTGAGTCCTCCCCTCCCCCCAAAAAAAAACAAAAAACAAAAAACAAAAACAAAATAGGAAAAGTGGGGATTGGGCCTGAGTATATAGAATAGCATAGAAAGAGCACAAAGTTGGAGAAGACTTTTTGTGATTTGACAAAGGGTCGACGTTTCTCCATGTGGCAAGCAAGAACAAGCGATCTATCTTTTGTCTCAGTTGCCTGGCTTAAGGGAGCCCACCTCGCATTTTTTTCTCTTTCTCTCTCAGCCTACTGTTTTAAAACGTTTATCCCCATCCAGGAGTCGATTTCTTCTTAGTGAGCGATAGCGAGCCAGCATTGTATGGAAAAATCCAAATGTACAAATTTATCTTGCTGTCAAAACAAATTTATATATATGCTGGCTCGCTACTGCTCGCCAGGAAAATATTGACACCTGGATATTTTTTTTTTCTATGTGAGTGAGGGAGGCAAAAGGCATAACTGCCTATAGCGAGTGCCTCCCCCATAGTTAAAAGAGTGACAGGGCCAAAATCAAAGGACGTTCGAGCCAAAATGCCTGGACACACAGAGTTTGAAGCAATTTAAGTCATAGGAAGAGGGAAAGACTGATTCTAGGAGAGAGTTCCAGAGCTCAGCTGTTGAATAGAAGAAAGTTTGAGAGTAACGTTTCACTCTTGGGTTGGAGAGTTGCACAGAGTAGGGGTGGGATTGTGTTGCAAGACGGGTACCACGTGCCCTACCTAAATGAGGTGGTATACACTAGGAAAACTCTGAGGAAAACTGATTATTATAGTAGTGATAGAATAGCGAGAGAGATGCAACATTGCGGCGAAGAGAGAGAGATTGCAGAGAGTTGGTGAGTGGATGGGAGTTAATGATACGAAAGGCCTTCCTTTCAATTTTGCCTAGGAGAGCGGTGTGAGAGGAACCTCCCCACACATGTCAACAATACTCAATGCAAGGACGCACTATGCCCCTGTACAGAGCAAGAAGCTGTGCAGGGGTAAAGAACCCCCTAAGGCGGTTGAGCACACCCAGCTTCTGGGAGGCTGCCTTAGCAAGACTGGTAATATGGTCCTTCCAACTGAGAGCAGAAGAAAAAGAGACACCAAGAATATTGAGAGAAGATGAAGGAATTATTTTTGTATTGTTGAAGAATAAGGGATAGTCCGCAGGGAGTTCCTGACGGGTAGATAGATGGAGAAATTGGGTTTTGGAAGCATTAAATGTAACAAGGTTTTCTCTGCCCCAATTGGAGATAGTAGTTAGATCAGAATTTAAGTGTTCTATGGCTTCATTCCGTTTGTCGTTGAGGAATTGCTGGCTTGGGCGTTCTGAAAAACTAATGGAGTAGTGTAAGGTTGAGTCGTCTGCGTATGAATGGATGGGAGTTGAGGTACAGTTGAGAAGGTCATTTATAAAAATTAGAAAGCGAATAGGAGATAGGACAGAGCCCTGAGGAACACCGGAGTTTATAGGGTGAGGAAGTGAGCGATGGCCATCCACAACCGCAGCTATGGAACAGCCAGAGAGTAAATTAGAGACAAAGGCACAGATGGAAGGATAGAAACCAAAGGAGGGTAGTTTAGAAATTAAAGATTTGTGCCAGACTCTATCGAAGGCTTTCAATATGTCTAGTGCAATAGAAAAAAATCTCACTGAAGTCCCGAAAGGAGGATGACCAGGAGTTAGTAAGATATGAAAGAAGATCACCAGTAGAGCGACCCTTAAGGAAGCCACACTGGCGATCTGAGAGCAGATTATGAGAAGAGAAATGCTTAAGAAATTTGGAAGCAAGAATAGTTTCAAAAACTTTAGAGATACAAGAGATGAGAGCAATTGAATGATAGTTAGAGGGTTGAGAGCGGTCACCCTTCTTTGGGACATGTTGAATGAGAGCAAACTTCCAGCATGAAGGGAAGACGTTAGAGGATAGACAGAGACGAAAGAGTTTGCCTAGGCAGGGACTCAGCACGGAAGCACAGTTTTTGAGTACAACAGGAGGAACACCGTCTGGACCGTATGCCTTATTAGTATTAAGCCCAGAGAGGGTAGAAAGTACATCTTTAGAAGAGATTAGGATATTAGGCATAAGTAAGAGAGAGGAGGGTGGAGAGGGAGGAATAGCATAGGGGTAAACGTCTTAAAACAGTAGGATTCTGAATGGGGCCGAATGGATAAAAGCCAAAGAGAGAGGGAGAGAAGGAGAAAACAAGCGAGGTGGGCTCCCTTATGTGAAGATATAGTGGCCTGAGTGTACCCAGGTCAGTTGTCTCGCAAATATGCGCTATTTCTCTGACTTTGGCTATATCCTTAACCCCTTCAGTACTGGTGATGTACTGTTAATTATATTCTGTCAACTACTAGACGATGTTTCAGCTTAGACAGGATGTCTACCCATTAAAAGGCTACAAACAATCTCAATTAATCATTTTAGCTATCATACATCCTTCCTAAGCTTTAAAAAATCTTCTAAATATAGCTGAAACCAAATAAAAAAGACGTTGCCAGTATAGAAAGGGTTAATAAATATTATATTGCTCAAACAAATCTAGCCTATATACAATTGAACTATTTGAAATCTGTATAATTTATTCTATTTTCGGAAGGGAAGAGGATGTGTAGATCAGATTTTTTCCCTGAATTGTGTTGTGGAGAAGTATCTGGAGAAGCAACAAAAGGTGTATGTTGCCTTTATGGACTTGGAGAAGGCCTATGACAGAGTGGATAGAGAAGGTATGTGGAAAGTACTTAGAATATACGGAGCAGATGGCAAGTTGCTGAAAGCAGTGAAGAGCATGTATGAGGGTGCAAAGGCGGCAGTACGTGTGGAGAATGAACAGAGCGAGTTCTTTGACCTGAATGTTGGGTTGAAACAGGGGTGTGTGATGTCCCCGTGGTTGTTTACTGTATATATGGATGGAGTCATAAAAAGAAATACTAGGAAGAGTAGTGGATGTTGGAGTATCGCTGAAAAGGGAGGGAAATGAGTGGAAGCTGCCTATACTGCTGTTTGCGGATGATACAGTTCTGATGAGCGATAATGAATGGGAGTTGCAGGGTCTGGTTAATGACTTTGGAACAGTGTGCGAAAAACGGAATTTGAAGGTAAATGCGGGGAAGAGCAAGGTTATGGTCTTCGAAAGGGGTGAAGTAACAGAGTGTGAGGTGAAGTTGAACGGTCAGGCTATGGAGATCGTCAGCTCTTTTAAGTATCTGGTCAGTGTGTTGAGTAAAGATGGGACTATGGATGAAGAAGTGTGGGAGAGGGTGGTGAAGAGAGTTGTAGGAACGTTGAAAGCCGTAACAAGAAATAGGGTGGTCAGTATGGAAGTGAAGAAGTCCTTGCATGACAGTGTGGTAATCCCGACACTAACTTACGGAAGCGAAGCAGTTCAGTTCAGTTCGTGAGGAGACTCAGACCAAGAGTGAGAGCGGTGGAAATGAGTTACTTGAGAAGTGCATGCGGAGTTACATGGAGGGATAGACAGACGAATGAGGAAGTATGAAGGAGGTGTGGTGTGGAGGTAGATGTGCTGGAAAGTGTGAAAAGGAACAACTTGAGATGGTTCGGCAATATGGAACGTATGGAAAGCGAAAGAATGACTAAGAGGGTGTACGAGAGCGAGGTGGAAGGACAGATAGGGAGAGGTGCACCGAAGGAGAGGTGGAAGGATGGAGTGAGGAAGTATATGAACGAAGGCGGTGTTGGTTGGGAGGAGGGGCGTCGACTGACTGGGGACAGAAGTGCATGGGGGCGGTTCGTTCGTGGCCGGGGGGATATCTTCGGGGATAACGGCGTCAGGCAATAGATAGATAGATAGATTATTTATTCTAGAAGATTTACATAGTGTATATAATGGTTCATATATTTACAGACAAGGTACTTTGATGAAACTAGTTCATTTTTGTAGATGCTTTTGGTGAAGAAAAAAAGTGTGACATGGTAGTTAATTGTAAGATTGTTGATTTACACAAATATATTAATACACCCTTCAAAAGTTTCAAGTTGTGTATAATTTATAATGGGGTATTTAGTATTGTTGAAGCTGCGGATTTGGATTAGCTTTTTTGTAAACATTACTACTGATAGATAGACACTCGTTACAGGCAGCCTGACTTTTGTCTCCGTCATACACATAGAATTTTTTTTTATATCTCATTCAGTACCGGTAACACACTTTTCAATATTTTCTGGCCATTAATAGACAATTTTCTGCAGTTTAGGAAGGACTTTTACCCATTAAAGGTTACAAATATCTCAATCTTTTTAGCTACCATATAATTATTATTGATCCTGATCTTCATAAAATCGTCTAATTATAGCTGAAATCAAATAAAAAAGAAGACGTCACCGGTACTGAAAGGGATATTGTCGATTTGTTCAATGCTACTTGTTGGCGTCGTGTTTACGTTGTTCGTAGTCTTTAATAAGGGGCAAACACAGACCGAGAATAATACTGAGTAACAGGCCAGCCCCACACAGACACAAACTACCAGTGTAGCTCTGGCTCACATCATGCAGCACACCTAGGAAGAGAGAGAAAGAGAATATTGTAGTGCAAGAAATGATAAACTGTGTTGGTGGTGTAATGGTTTAGGTGCTTTTGTTCTGGGTGTGATGTCCCAAGTTCGAATCACGGGAGGACCATATGCTTTCATTAGTTTATTTAAGTACATTGGGGTTTGTAATTACCATATGCTTTCATTAGTTTATTCAAGTACATTGGGGTTTGTAATTGATGATTAATGTTAAGAACGGGGTGCTACTTATATATGCATTACACTATTGATAATTAGCAGATGAAATAAACAATCCAGATATTGTGAACCCTAACCTCTGTAACTCAAAAAGGGCTTGAGCAAATGGGTTTTAAGTATCCTCACCTATACCCCAGCTAACCCCTCCTAAATGGTTGAAATATTAGTGTGATTACTCTAGTTGTTTGTGAGTTATAGAGGTTTATGTTCAATATGTGTTGGCCTACTCATTTGGAACAAGGTATACTACTAGGTTAAATGCCCTGGTGCTAGCATTCAGGAATACACTGAACCTAACAAAACATAATTAAATGGTATCAGTGTGTTGGCATCACACCCTTGTATCCCACTGCAAATTATTTTGCACACTAATGATGTGGGTGTTTTTTGGTTATGGTTGGGAGTTGAAAGCTTGGTGAAAGTTGGCAGCTGAGTCAGACCGGAGGAACGAGGTGTAGGGAGGGGAGAAATTACATAATATCCCTAATTCACTCATGAAAAAAGCAAGTCACGCTCAATCCGTGGCCTCTTCTTACACACCCTGGTATACGTATTTAGTATATAGGATGTATCTGGGGTTCAGGATCAGTCTCAAAGCCCTGACACTGCTTCCAAGATAATGAGGGTGTGTGAGTGCGAGGTGTGTGAGTGCGATGTTTGGTAAGGTTACCACTTGGAGCTAATTGTCAACCAACGTTCATAAGCATACTGCCTTTGCCTCGATTTTGTACACGTTTGATAAGCAAGCTCATACGAGTCCTATCGCTATACAGAACCTCATTTGAGGTTTATCCTATTCCTCGGGTTAAAGTAGCATCGCGAGTACCATGTCTCCGCATTAAACCGAACAAACTCCACATTGAGTAATCACTCATAGTGGTGTACCTTCCAAGCATCTCTGATTTCTTCCACAGTATATACAATTGTCCCATTATCATTCCTGACACACTGCTCACCCACAACATCCCTACTTCCATCTTTAACCTCTCCGCTGCGCACAGGTTTTTTTTTTACACCACAGTCCTGTGCGCACGTATGATGATTTTGGGACCCATTGCCAATTTCGATAAAAAGTACATCAGCGTGTAGGGAATGTTTGCGTGCATCGGCCCATATATATTTGACCCCCCAAAATATGTCTGAGGGGGTGGGGGAACGGTCCGTAGTTGAAAAATGTGGAGCGAATGGCACCGCGCGGCTAGATTGTCATCGAGCGGCGAGATTTCCCGGCCGAATTTTCACGTGCCCAGGGGATAGAACCTGAGGGAGGAGGGGGTGGGTTACCGCGTAATATCACGTATATCTCCTTTTTTTATCCCTTTTAGGCTATGTAGAGTACGTATACGTGTGTAGGCCACCCATATAACAATGAATATGCCTCATAGTGACCAAAAATTGCAATATATATGGGAATTTTCAATGAATTTTTAGGCGGGAATGAAGATGGGTTGGAGGTTTGGCGGGAATTTATGAGATGAGAGTGTGTTTTGCGCTATAATATCACGTATATCTCGTACTTAGAGCACTGTCATGCTATAATACAGACGTGTACGTATGTAGGCGTCCCATATAACAATATATATACCGCATATAGACCAATTCATGCGATATTTACGCACATTATCAATGAGTTTCTATGCGTCAACCAAGGTGTGATTGAGTTGTGCTGGGAATGGAAGGGGGAAAGGGTGTGTTGCGCCATAAATATCACGTATATCTCGTACTTAGAGCACTGTCATGCTATAATACAGACTTGTACGTATGTAGGCGTCCCATATAACAATATATATACCGCATATAGATCAATTCATGCGATATTTACGCACATTATCAATGAGTTTCTAGCAGACGGAAGCCTAAAAGGGGGGGTGGGGGTGGGTGGGTGGGATGGAGGCAGGGAGTGAGTCGTGGAGAGAGGGAAGGCAGGGAGATCTCTATCAAGAAAGATACGCAGCTGTGTGATATTTGTGGAGGCGCCAGAGGCGTATGGATGTCTTGGGATATTGAACCTTATGTCTAGCAGGTGTCTGGGGTTCGTTGCCACCCAGAGGTCTACAATAACATGAGTCAGGAATGGAGAGAGAGAGAGAAAGTGAGACATGCGTATGTCGTACGTATAAATGGCTTTCAGAATTGCATTATTATGCAAGCAGACATTGCATTTTAGACACATGTGAAGTACCACAGAAATATGTAGGCCATTGACTGTAAATAAAGTACTATATTATAGACCAGGAACGAGGGTGGTCAGTAAACATAGGCAGATAACCTTTCTTGATAGAGAGCTAAATATAGACTGGTGTCGCCTGACACTTGCGAAAGGGTAGATTGCCACCAGAAAACTTATATTTTTTTATTTGCAAGTAATATGCAATCTAAATGTATATTCGAGACCTACTGCAAGTATTTGTATGACAGTCATGACTATGTATAATCCAATATACGCGCGTAAGGTCGTAGGCGAGATATAAGAAAGATGGTTGAGCAATTTTCGACACCCACACAGTCATTATTCATTATTATTTACAATATTATACAATACAAATGTATATGCGAAGAGTATTTTATGCATTATTGTATTTATACAAATTTTGTTCCCAGACAAAGCTGCTGTGGCTGGATGGAGAGGGAAGGGTCACCCACTGACGGCTTGACCGTGTGATAATGACTGGAGTCACACTGAGAGGGGCAATTTTGCTGAGTGTTTGGGCAATTTTTAACAAAATAAAGTTATATAATTACTAATTTTTGGCAGAGACAAACTTTTATAAACCTTTGCATGATATAATTGATAATCCCATCAATTTACAAATGTAAATTGGAGGGATAATTCATTTTTTTTGTATATTGTCATTTCGATTGTAGACACGAAGTTTTGAGTGACATTTGGTATGTGCTCCTGTGGCATGGTTGGTAAGGTCGCGGACTGGAAAACTCAAAGTGTGGTATGGTAGTGGGATCGCATCCAAGAGGAATGGGGAAGGTTTTATAATGTTTAGATAAATTTTGATAATTTTTTTTTTTTTACAAGATCATGCCATTGTATTCAAACAATATGAAATATTCATAGAATATATCATATTGTAAGAATACAATGACATGACCTTGTTTTTTTTTTGTTTTTTTTTTTGTTATTATTATCTTAGTAGGTTTGACAGGATTTATTGAAACATAATTATTTTTGTACAATTCATTTGAGGTAAGAAAATATATACACATTACTTTGGCTATAACAAACATATATATTGATATACTAAAAAAAAATGCATATTACATGGAAATCTTTGAAACTTATAAACTAAATAATGAAAGATACAATTATATAATGTAAAAAGCCATATCACAGGGACATCTTAGGAACTTATACATTATATATATAATATATATCTAATATTATGAGGTAGCGTGAATAATGAATGATACAATTATAATATAATTGTATAACTTCCAAAGATGTCCCTGTGATATGGCTTTTTACATTATATTATAATGTAAAAAACCATATCACAGGGACATATTTGGAACTTATACATTATATAGTATAATTATATGTAACATTATGAGGTAGCGTGATCAATTTGGTCATGTCAGGTAAGGTAGGGCGCGAGTCCAGGGCAGGGCAGGGCAGGGGGCGGCACTCAGTAGTTTTTGTACATGTGGTAGTCCTTGAAGCAGTCACCCAAGCAGGGTGCAACTTTGCATTCGGCGCACATTGAGGTGACTCTTTTGGGTACGTGGGGTTTCCTGACACTGGTGCTGCAGACGTGGCACTGCACCTGCCTGTGACGAGTGCCAACCAGCTCGGTGTTGGTTGGGTAGTGTCTTTCCACCCCCAGCTGGATGCGGTCAGGGACGCGATACCCACGCCATGCCGTACGTCTGTGAGTGGGGGTGCCATACTTCTCCAGGAGTTGATATGCAACGTTGTACACAAACTCCCGGAATTTTAGTATCTGGTTTGGGGCCATCTCTCTCTTCACCAACCACAAGTTGTAGGCGTTGAGCATCGTGATGTCAACTAGGTGGAGGAAGAGCTTGTGATACCACTTCACAGTCTTCCTCAGACACTCAACGCCTGACAGTTGACAGTCAGACTTGTCCACCAGGCGCATGTTCTTGGTGTAGTCCACTACCAAGTCGGGCTTATAGATGGTCTTCTTGGTTCGGTAGTGGATTTTACCAGAGTCCACCTGGGCACCTGTGTGGACTGTGGAAAGCAGGTGAACGTCTCTTTTGTCCTTCCACTTCAGGGCTACCACTTTCCCGGACTTTTCCAGTTGCTTGTACTTCTGCCCCCTTCGTCGCCTTCTTCGGACATGCCTCTCGCGGTGTTCCTGGGCCAGTTCGTCGTCAGAAGGTGTGTCACTGGAGGAGGCATCTGACAGAGGAATGACATCACCTGTGAACTTGGGCATAAATTTTCTTGTCTTTCTGACAGTCCCACATGACCCCATTTGGTTGTCATGAAGAAACTGGCAGAGAGCAGGAGAAGTTTACCAGTTGTCAGTGTAGATGATGTGGCCTTTGCCCAGGTAAGGTGCCAACATTTTCCTGACGATGGCACCTGACATGCCCATGGGGTCACCGGCAGTGGCTTTCAGTACGTCAATGTCAGTTCCTGTATACACGATCATGTCAAGCACTATTCCAGTTTCACAGTCGCACAACACAAAGAGCTTGATTCCGAACCTATGCCTTTTCAAGGGGATATACTTCTTGAAAACAAGACGTCCTTTGAAGAGCACGAGCGACTCATCAATCACCAAATTGAGGAAGGGGTAAAAGTATTTCCTATACCTCTCCAACAACATGGTGAACACATCCCGAACTTTCCATATCCTGTCAATCCTGTTAGGATTTTCGTTGTCTGCAAAGTGCATAAATCTTAGCAGCAACAAAAATATGTCATGAGTCATGAACTTATTGAAAGTTGGGGTGGCGATGAGAGGGTCGTGCTTCCAGTAGTGTTGAAACACATGCTTCTTGCAAAGAGGCATGATGAACAACAAGGCAAAAAACGTCATGAATTCTTCAACAGTCGTATCCACCCAGCCTCGTATTCTCGCTTTTGGAGAAATGACATCCAATTTGCCAAACACCCACCTGTAGTAGGCGTTTGTTTGGGCATCGATGTAAGTCATTACCTCCATATCGAAAAAAGCGAGGAAGAACTCGCTTTCGTTAGAGTTTTCGTCACAGGGCCAGTCATCAGTTGTACCTGACATACCAGGATTGAACTGGGGCACGTCAGGCACAAAATTGGCCCCGTCAGACCACTCAAACGAAGGCATGCCAGGGATCGGAATGTCGTCTCCGTCTGTTTCAGCGTCTGCAATATCGCTGCCATGATCGCGATACAACACATTATCATCATCACCCTCCTCTTCACTAGACAGACGCCCTTCTTCATTTTCATCACCGACGTCTGACTCACTTCCACTATCCACTCCCAAATTCCCCCACCCTTGGTCCCGTCCTTGGGCATCGTCGTCGAAATCCGCAGGGCTGCCAATGCCCTGTGAATCACCACCAAACAGCAGGGCGGCATACTTACTGTAGATGGTGTCAGAGTTTTCCTGCGAGCTCTAGCACGTAGGGGCATCTTATGGGCAGGGGCAGGGGCAGAAGGGCCGGCAGGGGCGTCGGCAGGGTCGGCGTCGGCAGGGGCGGCAGTGGTGGGTGGTGCAGTGGGCCTGGAGGCAGGCAAGATGATGGTGGTGCCTGTCGCCCCTTTCCCTTTCCCTTTCCCTCTTCCTTGGGCAGGGGCGGCAGGGGCGGCAGGGGCAGCAGGGCCAGCAGTCGCTTTCCCTCTCCCTTTCCCCTTCCCCTTCCCTTTTCCTTGGGCAGGGGCGGCCGGGGCGGCAGGGGCAGCAGGGGCGGCAGGGGCAGCAGGGCCGGCAGGGACAGCAGGGCCGGCAGGGCCAGCAGTCGCTTTCCCCTTCCCCTTCCCCTTCCCTTTTCCTTGGGCAGGGGCAGCAGAGGCGGCAGGGGCAGCAGGGGCGGCAGGGGCGGCAGGGGCAGGGGCAGTCGGGCCAGGGGTGGCTGGTGGTGGTGGTGGTGGTGGGGGTGGTTTTGGTGGTGGCAGGGTCACTGTGGCAGGCGTACGGGTTCTCTTCCCTACGCCCGTGCTTTTGATTCTGCCCCCGCAGGTTCTGCAGCCCTAGGGCGGCCTCCTGCGTCGCTGGTACTGGTGGCAGGGGTGGCAGGGGTGGCAGTGGTGGTGGCAGTGGTTGTTACAGTGGCCTGGGTCGTGGTGGCAGTGTCCCCAAAGGCCAATGACCTCTGTGCAATTGCCCTGCTTGCACGTGTTTTACGTGCTTTTGGTGCTGGTGCTTCGTCCTCCGAGCTGTAGGGCGTGTCGTACTGGTAGCTAGGGTTTCGGGTAGCCACCCTCTGCCTTCCACGGCGGCTGACACCACCAGAAGGAGGGCTGGTTGTGTCATCAGGGTGCGAGCGTGAGGGATGTGTGGGCTCCATGACTAGTGCTTTGGTTCTGGCGTGGTGGTGCTTGTGTGAGTGCAGGCCGAGCGTGTGGCGGGATGGTATCGAGAGTTGCCAAGTAGTACTACACCCACACCAATTTGTAGCCTCCTGCCAATAAACCAGCAGTTTTGGTACGTGTTCAAAACCTTACTCTTAAGAGTCTTCCCGCAGTCCGCCGGGGGAACTCTTAAGAGTCTCCCCGCAGTTCCCGGGTTAAGAGAGCTCAGACGGTATTGTGCAGCATAATTTACTGGTTCAGCCCAATTGCTTAAGGAGGGGGTTTAGTTTGCTCTCTAACCCTCTATCAAACTTTAAAAAACATCCACAAAACCCCGTTTCGACATAAATTTGTATATTCTTCGGTAGAAAAATGTCCCGGCCAAAGGCCGATTCCTCTTCAAATATAGGCTCGCTATCGCTCGCCAGGAAAAAAATCGATATCTAAATGGCACGAAAGGTCTTAATATTGGCAAAGGAATGGGGCAAAAGGTCTGAAAATTGGCAAACTAATGAGGCGAATGTCTTGAAATCTCATAACTAATAGGGTTAAACATGAGGGAGGAGGAAGACTCGAAAAACCAACTGCCTCCCCTTAACACGCCAAATAATCTAGTATCAAAATCCAATTATGATTTTCAGTGTTACACATTTGGGAAATAAGTATAGCCTGTTTAGCTTTCTTTTCTTTGGTATATCTGTTTTGGCAATTCGTTCAGCTGCCAAATATTCCTCCTCGCTGCTTCATTTCTTCCATGCTATGAAGCATATTTTCTTCTTTACTGCATCTCTAAGTTCGTCATTCCACTACTGTGAAATCTTATGCCAAGGGACTGGGGTTCTCGAAAACGAGCTCCAGTCCTGATGCTATTAACCCAGGAACGGCGAAGGTCCTCAATTAAGTCTGTACTGAGATATTTTTTTTTTTTTTTTTTTACATATGAAAACAAAAACTCACTACAGACTCAATTGTGGACCTTCGTAGTTCTTGGGTTAATGACTTAAGGGGGTATCCCACTGTGCGACTTTTCGATGGCGAACGCCCAGCGACAGAGGGCGACAGGAATTTTTTGTCTATGTTCCAAAAATTGCCATATTTGCTCGAACATTCTCCCATTGTCGCCAAAATCGCAGAATGGTTGCCCTCGAGTCGCCCATGTGAGCCCAGATTCCCCCAGATTCGCCGTAGATTTTGAGCATACCCCAAAAACGGCTGCGAATTCAAAATGTTGGCGAATGTTGTGCGACATTCGCCCTTTGTCTCACTTCATTCGCCCTTTGTCTCACTTCATTCGCCCTTGGTCGCACTAAATTTTCACAATTCGCACCCTTGTCTCGCTATTCGCCAGTACCGGCGAATGTTGGCGAATATTGCGAATGTTGGGCGAAAAGGGCGAATGTTGTGAGAATGAAGAGCGAATATTGGGCGAACATGGGCGCTTGTGGGCGAATGACCTGCGACCTTTGGAGGGGATATGGCGATTTGCAATTATTGGCAACGCTGCTTGTGGGCGAATGCGCTCGATTATGGCGACTGTTGGGCGGTGATTGTGCGAATGCAGTGAGTCTTTCGGCGAATATCAGCTAATGCAACGCGACGAAAGGGCGACATGGGTCGAATGAGGGCGAATGTAGGTCGAGTGAGGGCGAAAGTTGGGCACAGAATTCATATCGGGGACGCCGCGACCCTTGCGATAACACTATCTATAGTCGCTCCGGTTTCACTGACCCATATATATACACCAGTCGTGTGAGGGGGTCATTACCTAGTTTACCACCACTGAGAGCATACGTCCGTACTATCATCTGCGCACCACTCATCATGCCCAAAGTACCATGAAGAAGGCCCAAAGTACCATGAAGAAGGCCCAGAAGGAGATGGAGGAGGAGGTGACTGGAGCCACAGCCACACCCACACCCACATCACAGTTGACACCAGGCACGAGTGACGTAGGCCGGTCGTCACGTTCACGGTCCCGGTCACGGTCACCTATTTCTGGGAGAGTGGAAGTGGAGGTGGAGGAATATGTGGCGGACCAAGAGTTGGAGACAGATACGGCGCAGAGACCACCTAAAGCCAGCATATTCACCAAAGAGCAGGAGGCTGAACTGGTCAGCTGGTTTGAGGTGCGGCCATTCCTATATACCAAATCAATGGTAGAATATAGGAATAGGCCGATGAAGATGGACGCCTATCACCAGAAGGCAGAAACACTCAACGTCACTGGTAAGTTGAAATCATGCAATTATGTGTAGTATGTAATTGTGCAGTAGAAATATGCAAACAAAAACAGTTTTTTATACGTGACATTGTGTGGGAAACAAAGTTTGTTAATAATAATGCTAAAGAATTGCTGCCCTTGTTAAAAGAAATTTATAATTTGCATATTTTCCTTAACTGCACAGTCAACATGCACACACGCTCCGTTGTCTGTGACATAATTTTGTGTAATGTAATGTGAGTTTTTGTTTTTGTTGACATACATATTACATTATAAGTAGCATAAATATGACCTTTATAAAGTGACACTGATTAATGGCTGTTGTTGATCGCCAGTACATTTTTACCTTGTCCTACAATTAAAACAAAAAAGTATATGTTTATTAAAAAAAAAAAAAAAAATTTATTCAACAGGTGATCAGCTCTTGATATGGTTCCGTGGCATACAGACCATCTTTACCAAACTCACACAGGAGAAGCGGGCCAAACCATTCTCCGAGAGGGAACAATGGATATTCCAGTATTTCAGGTTCCTGAACCCTCACATCGGGAGGGTGTGAACGCCTCCACCCAAACACCCAGGTAATTAAAAATATTGATTTATAATGTTAACAATCATTTATTTATTTCAGAAATTCCTCATTTGATTTTTCACAATAATTTTGCTAGTGTGTCTCTCAAAGTATAATTTAATAATTATTACAAATGTTGTAAGTTTGTTTCTGCATTTAAGAATATATTTATTTCTGAAATAAATATTGTATATACATTTACAGGTTTTGAAGTAATTGACCACATATTCTGGAAACCTAGGCAAATGTGCCCACATTTGTATGAGGTGTGGAGGGTTACAAACCTGTTTAGGGTATCTGTCTCAACAAACATTACTACTTATATTCCTGTGTATATTATTGTTTTTTTTTTTTTTTCTTTTTAGCCGGTGGTACAACTTGGAGACGGTGGCGACAGTGATACCACTGTTGAGTTCGTCCCCAGTGATCAGGAAGCAGATAATTAAAGGGTATGACAATATAATTATATCACCCTCTGTCTCTCAGTCTCTACCTTTATATATACAGTATATATATATATATATATATATATATATATACTTTTAATTATATAAATATATATATATATATATTTTAATGATATATAAATATATATATACAGTATATATATATATATATATATATATATATATATAATATATATATATATACAGTATATATATATATATATATATTATATATAAGCTCTGTTTGGGATGCCTGACGTAAATATTATTGTAAATGATTGGTGTATGAATAACTATTTATATTTTTTTATGAACGTTCCCTTTCTCTTGTTTACAGCTTTTGAGGGTCCGGAGTTTACCTGGCGGTCGAGGAAGTGCATGTGCAGGCAGGCAGTTGTCATACTTTTTTATATTTTTATTTTTTTGGATAAAACAATAAAACAATAAAACATCTTTTGGTTATTTTCAATTACCCATCTCGCTACCTTATATCAATTAATCTTGGCAAGAAAACAGGTTAGTAATAACAATGTTAAAAAAGGCAAAACAAATAAATTGTTGCTATTCAAATAAAAATCTCGACAATATATACAAATTATATTCTTGATTTTAAAAACTTAGGTGACATATCCAAAAGAGATAAACATATCAATGGTTTCAATCGTTGACATAATTACGTGATTAAATTAATATTGTCAATTGAAATTGTTTTGGATAAACCTTATTACACAAACACAGTGACTAGACATATTTATATGATGGGTGGAGAATAAATTTCAATTCCCCAATTCATATACATTCATCAATACTAATTACTTGATTATCAATGTAATCATGGTGTTCATCATCTATATAGAAGAAGGTGAGGGCTAAAATACTTCAATTCTCCTGTCGGTTTGGATAGAGAGTCATATTTCATGTTAATACAATGCTCAATCTCTTTCAAAGGCTTGTAATTATGAAATATACCTGTTGGTCATAATTACCAATAATCAATAGGTGTCTGACCTTCGCCATTTTCGCACAACATTCGAAGTGTTCGCAATCTGATCGTCCAACATTGGTAGGACAGTCACCCTGCAAACGCTACTGTTGCCATCATCGATCGCCAAATTCGCCATGATTCGCCATCAAACTTCGCACATCATTCGCCATTGTCGCTTAAATAGTCGCCACAATCGCACTTTGAGCGTACTTCTGTCGCACTGCTATCGCCATAATTCACCTTGTTCGACTTCATTCGCTTCTGAATTCGCCCTATTCGCTGCGAATTTTGGGACATTAGAAAAAAACACGGTCGCACGGCGTTCGCCATCGAAAAGTCGCACAGTGGGATACCCCCTTTACAGTGTGCTCCAGAAGGATTCTGAAGTCCTATTGTAACTAACTAACTTACTTATGTCTGGAGGGGACCCTTTCTTTTTCCACAGACTTTTGTGTGGCATCAAGAAGGGTACGTTGATGGAAGTTCAGTGCCCACTTGCACATTTTTGACCTAGCGACTATATTTGTATCCACTTGCTATAGTTCACTACAAAACCTATCCCCATATTATGTATTATTCAACAACTTTCCTTTCCTTTTAGATATATATTCCCTTTTGCGTAAGTCACACAATAGGAGCTTATTTGGGAAGACAAAGTATTCGTTCGGGATAACCTTTACATCCCAACCCCACTTTCAGTCTTTCATGTTTACCAAGGCGTTATCTACCTGGCTGCTGGTGGACCCAGACCTGTATAATTATTATGATCAGATTATTCAACCTAATGTAATACAATAACATGCTGAACGCAATGCAGGACTCCCATATACATTCATCATCCATATTTTTCTTTTGATACAAATTTCCTCCATGCACACTATTATATCCGTCAGCACATGCTCTCATATTACCATTTAGGTCAACACCTAGCATTCTTGAGTAATCCTCAGAGAAACCCGAAACCCCGATGTCCTCATTCACTTTTCTATTTACACCAAACTGTGACTTTCTCAGACCCATTTATTGTATTTTATTTTTACAACTATCCACTGCTCACCACACTACTTCCATCGGGTTTCTTGGGCACAGCACACATTCACTACTTCTTTCAAGCACTTCCCCTATTTCATTCACTCTGCCATTTGTACTTCCTACATTGACACTGGCAAGCCTGAACGTGCAGGAGGCTGCAACCCCTCCCGGTGCAATTTTCTGTTGTTGCCAGACTTGTGTGGTTTTTAATAAAGATGTTCAGTATATCATAGTAGGTATGAACACTGGCAGGGAAAAATAACTAGAACCAGGACATCGGGTCTTGACTGCCCCAGTAGGCATCCCTAGCTTCTTTAACCAAGGTTTGCAAAAAGTAGTATTTAGTAGCCCCAGAGTATCCCCCCTGAATCAGTTGCAGGGGCGCACCCTCCATATGTACACAGTCACCATTAGACAACTTAGACTATAGAACAATAAAGTCTTGCCACAAAACACTGTACCACCATGTAAACACTGTGGCCAACACTGATGTGCGTCAAGCATCACACAGGTAAGACTTAATATTTTGTGTCAGGCCCCAGCCAGGGTTCAAATCCAGGCCAGTAGTGCAGCACTCCAGCACCTAAACCACTAGACCACCGAGGAGCTTAACCCGTACTGTACTGTAGGATACAGTAATAAAAGTCCCCACCAGTCCCAAGCAATGTGGCAAAAACGGCTGTCACCCTTCAGTGGGCCTCATATAAGCTGAGAAGTGTTGGCAACACGGGAGCAGTGCTCAAAATGTTGTGGTATCTGGTACAGGGTTGTACAGGCAGTTACAAGGAAAGTACATTACTGACGGATATATTCGTCGCTGGGACGGGGGTGTTACTTATCTACTGACGGATATATACGTCGCTGGGATTGGCGGGGTTAAAAGGAGAGTCCCCTGTGGTACTTAGTCGCACCAGCCTCTGCAGCACCACACCAAGACTATGCCGATAGCAAACCTTTCTTGAATAGCAATGGCTGTTGGTCCACAAACCGCATCCCACCTATACTAAGCCTTATGTAACACATAGTAGAATGCATGAGGCATATATACCTGTATATATTTTTTACTCCACCTTAAGATGAAGGGCTTCATACCCCCTGGGTGGATGAAAATTAAAATAGATACTTCAAGTTTGAGATTGATAACATACAAAATACTAGATAAAACAGTGCAATATTGAAGCTTGTATATTTAGAATATAAAGTGAATGGAAGACGATGCGAAGGAATACATATTTACCTGTTAATGGCCCTATGGTCAAACACAATATTCCTTCCATGAAGCCAACTAAACTAATGACTATGTTGAGCATGTCCAGACCAAACTCCTCCAAGGCATAGAGGTTGAAGGTTGCAGCTGCCAGACCATAGCCCAGACCACACACTCCAGAGGCTATGATGTAGGTTACTAGTCCATCATCCAAACTCAGTCCTGCAAAAAAACGCATTTCGGTCTCAAACTAGTACAGTATATACACCAATAATATGCTATTGCTTCAATTATGTGCATTCGTGGAAGTGAGGCATATATATATATATATATATATATATATATATATATATATATATATATACTGTACATATATATATAATTGTCTTGATAGCGTAATGCATAAATGAGCGGAATGTCGGTGTAAGTATCCTAGGTTTGAGTCCTTGGAGTGCCACATGTATTTGTTGATTTAATTAATTGAGTTTAGAAGTATATGTATGTGTTTACAAGATGAAGCAACTCTAATGACAAACTATCGAGGAGAGAGATGAGCATATCTCACATAGTAAAGTTTAATTCATAAAATAAAATAATGCATTAACCCCTACTGTACCGTAGGATGCAGTAATAAAATTCCCCCCCCCCCCCCAGTCCCAAGCAATGTGGTCAAAATGGCACAATAGAACACCCTTCCACCTCAAGAGATGAAGGAAGACTGGCTCTCCCAGCCTTCTATGGGTTGGATATATGCTGAGAAGTGTTGCCATATTGAGAGCAGTGCTCAAACGGTCGTGGTACCAGACAGCCTGATACAGGCAGTTACAAGGAAAGTACATTACTGACGGCTCCCAGCCGTCGCTGGGACTGGAGTTAATTATCTACTGACGGCTGGTAGCCGTCGCTGGGACTGTACGGGTTAAGAATCAGTAGTAAGTAATGTTGCATTCAAATTCACAAATTGGGAGATTGAGGTCTTTAATAGCTGAATATGAAAACTTAGGTAGGCCTACAATGGTTAAGCTGGTAATAATGTGGAAGGTATATTGAATATGATTGTTACATCAAAATGATGCAGTAGTTTTCAATAATTTTACTTCAACTTGCTTTATTTGAACGGTTTTATCCATTTTTAAGCATTAACTCATATAACAAATTATCCTATGCTCAATTGTATTCAGGAAATTTACCCTGGAAATTTGTTGGTAGTCTTGAAGAATCACTGTGTGTGTGTGTCTGTAATATATATATACAGTATATAAACATACAGTTACATTAAGTCTTTCAGTGTAAGATATGTATATATACGGACAACAGTGTTATCACTCATGGTGCCAAGTTTGTATATACCGTATATACAGGACTCTTCTAATATTTTAGTTAGCCCTTCCCCCATCGTATTTCAAGTGGTCAAGCCTTCCACCTAATCTCTCCCCCCCCCCCGGAAAATTCTCACGATTGGTAATGGTGACACCCATGTATTCAGCCCAAAACTAGAAGAAAATAGCTTCAAAATTACACCAAAACGAGCTTCGTAGCTTGCGGGGTTCACCCGCAGCGCTACCATAGACATTCGCTAAAATTAGCAATTCTCGCTAATGTCTTGCTAACATTTGCCTTTGGCAGCACTGCATATCTCGCGAGACTCTGACTCGGAGCCCTCAGTGCCGCGGCAGCCTGAAGGACGTATGGCCTGTCGCGCTCCGGCTCCCTCGCACTCGATTTTACAGGCTTTAAGAAAAATGATATATATATATATATATACGTATTTATATTACCAATGGTTGAGGTTGCAATAAGGAATGATCCCAAGAGAAACACTTGTCTGGCAGTGACCCCCGTGCAGCAGCCCAGGGCAGCACTCAGTATCTTGGAGGCCAGGCTCAGCCCACCAGCCGTCATCAGGCACAGAGACGACTCTCGCTGACTGTAACCTGCTTCGAGCATCACAAAGGGAATCATAGAGAAAACGTTCATTGATCCTACAAACACGATGCCTATGATAATTGAAATTGTGACAACAGAGACCGATTTCATATATTTCATATTTTCTAGAGCACTTTCAAGGACTGCATGTATTATTTTGGATAAATTAAAATTATTTTTGTTTTCTGTTGTTTTATGTGTCCGAGTCAGTGGCATAATTTTGGAATATATATATGTTTTATGCCACTCTACAGGATGGAAGACCATTGCTGCTACACAACCGTTAAGAGCAAGTGCTCCCATGATAAGTGTTGCTCCCTTGAAACCATATTCTTCTTGTAGGTATGTTATAACCAGTGGCATCACCATATGACTGGTGCCTCCACCAGAGCACACGATGGCATTGGCGATGTTTCTCCGCAGATTGAAGTAGTACGGGATGACAGTGTAGGGGATGATGCCTGCAATATCGATGGTAGGACCTGTGGTCAAACAAACAAAACAATAAGTAAATATTTATATCAAATGTAAAGTTAGTTGAAATGGAATCTTTCATCCAGGGAAAGAAAAAAAGGACTTTGAAGAACTAGTTAGAATCTCATAAACCTTACGGCTTATTCCAGGGAGTACAAAATACAACAGAAAACAAGCAATAAAGGATCTGGAAGTAACAGTATATAGCAACTTAAAGCCAAACCTCCAGATCTAGGAATCAATTAAAAGGGCAAATACAGCTGTTGGACTATGTGGGAGATCATATTAATTAAAATCCGAAAATTAATATTTCTACCATTACATAACTTCTTAGTCAGAATCCTTTTGGAGTACTGTGCACATTTTTGGTCCCATACTGTACCATAGCCCTTCCAGAGAATCACACTAATTATCACATACTATACATTAACAGCGTTTCCCATATACAATCCTACAATCGGTTTCACTACATGTACTCCAAGCGACACACTCCATTTCATTATACATAAATAACGCTTCCCATAAGCAGTTCTATTATCGGTATCACTGCAAAATGTTTACTCTAAGTGACACACTCCATTATAGTATCTGCTCCATGGTTCAGTTTATCAATCACTAGTCTCTCATGCTATATTCTGTTCACATTCGGATGTTCTAACAACAACCTTCTTACGGAATCTTCCAATCAACAAGTAGTGACAGTATCGTAATCAGGAAGTCATCTTCGCTTAGAAGTGATATCCCGAGAATCACGCGCCTATTTGTCTTAAAAAAAAAATCCTTTTATTGTAAATACATCCTACTCTGCCTTGTCGAGGATGATATTCATAGATGTTTTATGCTAAGACCCAGACAACTCAAGCATGAAGGACTATTTTAATCTACTACCTAAGTATGTGCTTTGGAACATGGGTCAACAAATGTGGGATAGGTTGAAATAGTATCCGCATAATACAGATTCAGCAAAGAAATATGGCTTCAAAGGTCATCACATTTCTGATAAGATACTCGACTCCTCTTACTCCTAATATCGTGGGTTAGATTCCGGTCAGGTTTAGAAATATATATATATATACATAATGCAGAACAAAAATTATGAAAATTACTTGCCCAATATTAGAGAAAATGTGATTAACATAACCCAAGCAGATGGAGCAAAGGCAGATCCAATCATTCCGAGAGCAAATACGATACTGGTTATGAAGGTGACGGGCCGCCAGCCACACTCGTCCACCAGAGGGCCCAGCAGGTAGCAGAAGAGGCCGGAATTAGTGAATCCTAAGTTGATGATCCAGCCTGTCATGGTGGCCGAGGTTCCCAAGTCCAGTAGGTGGCGAGAGAACAGGATCCCGAAGCAGGCAGCAGGGGTCATCGCCAAGAACTGCAGAAAAATTATTGATTGGAGAGCTATGATGCCTACAGCACCAACCATGTTGTCTAAGTATGGAAGGGGTCGATTCATTTCACTCGGCCTCTTGTAGATTGATTAACCCAAGTAGCGTCACCACCGTACCTTATACTTCATCACAAGCTGTTCATGCAGGAATTAGCGTATATATATATACTGTATATATACATATATATATATCTAAAATAACAATATTTAACTTAACCCTTTTGTGTATAAGAAGACGCACCTGCATCTTCCTGGGATACTTTAAAGAGTCTGTGACCATCAGGGGAGCTTAGACAGCTTTAGTTTAGTGTTTTCAAACTCTGCAGTTGTATGCGAGTGAAGTTACTAGCAGAAAAATAATTTTGGAGAGCTATTTATAAGAATAGGAGAATATTATGTATATACACTAAACGGCATCTTAGGAGCCTGAAAGGGTTAAGGGGGGATGGGCCAGTTTTCTGGACCACTTTCTCCCTCATGTTTAGCCCCATTAGTTTTCAGATGTTAAGATGTTTGCCCCATTAGTTAGTCGATTTTAAGACATTTCGCCCCATTTCTTCAATTTTTTTCTACCGAAAAATGTACAAATTAATCTATAAGGGGGATCTAATGGAAGTTTTAAAAATGTGATGGAGGTCTAGGGAGGAAACTAAAAAAATAATGAATACATGCAGAAATCACCCAAAAAGTTAACCATCCCCCCTTAACTCCTTCACTGCCGGGGATGTCTTTTTCTCTTATTTCAGCTATATTTTGACGATTTTATACAACTAAGGAATGATGTGTGTTAGTTAAAATAATGCATTGGGATACATGGAAACCTTTTAAATTAGGGCATGCCCTTCCTAAGCTAAATAAAATCTTTTAATAATTGCCAGAAAATAAATAAATAACGACCTCGGTAATGAAGGGGTTAAGGTATGAGGTCCATCTGTCTATTGACGGACGCCTTACTCCCTTTTATTAATAAATGGTGAACTCAAAATTCAATAAACAAATAAAATCCTAAGCTAAATTATATATAGTAAACCCCCGTTTTCTCGGACTCTTTTTACTCTGAAGCCCCATACTTCTCGGAATGGCATCTCATGTCGGACAGTTCGCCGTACATTTCGGCAAATATCCGAGTTGATCAGGTTTGCAGTGTTATAATCTACACCATTCACAAGATAACACTGAATGCTACCTCTGTTTTACCCAATTTCACACATATGTACTTAGAATAATTCTATAGCCCCTGATCTCCAACAGCAGCATACCCACCAATGAAGCTGTGGAATGAAGTAAATATCCCAGTTTGGGGTAATTATTATGTCTTTTACACCATCCAACTTCACATCTAAATTCAATTAATGAAATCAACAAATACATGTGGCACTCCGAGAACTCGAACCCAGGATACTCACATTGAAATTCTGCGCACTATGCATTACACTATCAAGACAGTTATTTTAATTTCAAAGAAATATGGACAAGCCTACGTTTTATTATGCAGTTTCGAATCCTGCATATTAATCTGAGCATGTACATATATTCCAACTGCGCTATGGTAGCCTAATGTATAGACGATATACATTATTTTAATCATTTACTGTTACTAATATATTTCCCCAAATATATGGCCTAACCTACGTTATATAATATCAGGAGACAGAACTTGCTGATATCTTGCAATAGGTAAAAACTAGAGATCTCTACAACAAGTGGTTCAGTTTTTATGGTGTAAATACAAGATAATAACACATTCGCGAGAGCCGCCATTTGCACAGAATTCAACAACACAAGAAATGGGGTCGTCTCCAGCTATTCTGACCAAATACACACTGTCCCCCTGAAGTCATGTTGTTCTCAAGAAATGGGGTCGTCCCCATCTGTTCTGACCAAATACACATTAGTTAACCCAGGAGCTGCTGGAAGACTCTTAAGAGGTTTTACTGGGCGGCTGCGGGAAGACTCTTTTAACCCGTGGAGCCCCGGCTAGTTTTGTAATGTTTGCGCACCAGAACCCGGCCGGTTTTCAAAAAATGGTTTTATTCCAGAAACAATAGCGAATGGGTTAGGAATGAAGGAAAAACCACGAAAAACCGCTCAAAAAGCTTAAAAAATGGTCCTACAGAGCCCCCGAAAACGGATTTTACAAGAGTAAAAAATTGCAGGCAATTATCCCAAAAAACCAGGTTATTGCGCGCTCGCGCGCACGCACGTGGACTTTGAGAGTTTTCAACCATCGGCACGGTTGCGTGGGATACGTACACAGTTCCCATACAAATCTGAGCCCCCTTGAGTGGCTACACCTGAGGTTACGGTCGGCGCAATTAGGGTGACGCGCCAGGCGCGTCTCTGGGGCTGTGCGTTACATACATCGCCGACGCGTCAGGCGCGTCGCTGGGGCTGTACGGGTTAAGATCCAAGGCCAAAACAAAAAACTTTTAAAACACCCCAGTAGCTCTAAAATAAAAGCAATTTGTGTTTAGGAGAGATAATTCCCGCCCATTACTTACTACCACTCCTACACATGTGTCCCAACCATCCTCTACCCCCCCCCCTTTTTTCCCCCTCCTCAATTATCAGGTATTTTCTCTATTATTCCAGATATTTATTGAGTATTTACGTGGGAGGACGGGTGAGAGAGAGAGGGGTGGTAGAGGAGTGTATCTCTGACCCTCCAAACCAGTCTGAGTCCACCCCTTGTCTCAGTATGATCCAAGACAAGACAGAGGGAGGGTGTTTATCTCTCACCACTCAAGGTCAGATTATGACCGCGGGTCTAAAATATACGATTTTCACCAGCTAATTGCTGTTACCACTTGTTTTTTTGCTTTCCAATGTTCATATGTTCATATTAATTCCTTCAGACATATTATGTTCCAGTAAGTCCACGGAGGCGGGAGCCCGGTATCATTGCCACTGCACCTCACAACTGTCAAAACCACACTGCTGACCGTTAGAATTGTCGGAGACACCTGGGGTTGCCACAAACCGACAGATTTTCATCTAACTTACCGGACTTACTGAGCTCCATATGACACTAGGGTGTCATATAACTTATTCTAGAATTATGAAGATAAGTCCATATGACGCGGTAGCGTCATATGAGTTTTGGTTCACCCTGTCATATGAGTCTGAAAGAGTTAACCCGTCCAGCCCCAGCAACGCGTCTGGCGCGTCGGCGATGTATGTAACGCACAGCCCCAGCGACGCGTCTGACGAGTCACCCTAATTGCTCCGACCGTAACCTCAGGTGTAGCCACTCGAGAGGGCTCAGATTTGTATGGGAACTGTGTACGTATCCCACGCAACCGTGCCGATGGTTGAAAACTCTCAAACTCCACGTGCGTGCGCGTGAGCGCGCAATAACCTGGTTTTTTGGGGTAATTGCCTTAAATTTTTACTCTTGTAAAATACGTTTTCGGGGGCTCTGTAGGACCATTCTTTAAGCTTTTTGAGCGGTTTTTCGTGGTTTTTCCTTCATTCCTAACCCATTCGCTATTGTTTCTGGAATAAAACCATTTTTTGAAAACCGGCCGGGTTCTGGTAAACAAACAATACAAAACTAGCCGGGGCTCCACGGGTTAAAAGTAAAATAGGTGCATATGGACAAGTATTAATTATATATATATGGTAAATTGACGATTTTAGTCAGGAATGAATCAGAACACCTTCGCATGGCGGGCACTTTCAAATATCATAGGTTAGCAGCTGCCGGGTTGATATAAGATATCTACACAGCCCCTGAAATCATATTGTACTGACAATTGTTGTCTGGTAGTTCGAAAATTTAAGTTTCGTGAGAATTAGGGTACCTAACATAATATACCTTCGATCTAGTTTCCAATTCTAATGCGAAAGAGCCATAAAATATTACGAAAAATAACTTACTCATCGAAATTGCCGGAAAAAACACTTGTGTGGCACCAGCTTTCACTCCCGTAACAACAGTGACCAGACAGACCAGGCTATAAACAGCCACAGTTGTGCCACATATTCTGTTACACTATACTAAGAAGCATTTGTATACATCTTAAAGGATACTGTAATAAAAATTAAATATTTATCTAGAGTATCAATTACTTGAATTACTGTACAGGCTGAAATATATTTAATTATTTTGTTCAACTTTCTCATGAAATTTGGCATATTAGCATTCACATGACTGTGTGTGTATGTGCATGTCTGTGTGGTTCGATTTGACAACAACACTCAACGGTACGGTTTTAAGTGGTTTTAGGACGAATTCAAGTCTATACCTTTTAACTATTGTGTTAATATTAATTACTATGTACTGTGCTATAATGTACTGTCCCTGAAAACATAATAATGTTCTTATTTGTCTTTAATATGATGCGTTTCACATACAATGCTGTAATATAAAGTGTAGCAGTGGTAGAGTGATCTCCGTTTTTTATGGTGGCACGGACTCTGCTTTTGAAGTCAGTCATATTCACCCTCTGAAGTCGGACATAAGCCGGAATTCGGACATTTCAGAGGTGGACATCCCCCAATTTGTCCAAGATAACGAGGGTTTACTGTATTTGCCATCTTACCGAAAGAACAAAACCAGCAACTGCGACTATCCATCCCCAGCCACCGTCAGGACAGTCACTCTCCGGGCATATTAGTTTATCTTCTTCCTTACTGAAATACTCCAAGTTTTTTGCACCACGTGAAACTCCATTTCGTACTTGGAGTTGGCTTGAGGGTGCAGGCTTATGTTGGTGTGGGTGTAATGCATCTGTATTTGTAAACGGTCCACTCTCAACTACTGTAGCTTTAATTCCATCTTCCACTGGACCTGTATGGATAAATGAAAGTAATAAGTACAGGGTTAAGGAGGTAGTGCTTTTTTTTGCTCTATATATTTATCTATAAATTTATTTTGTGAGTGTCCTCAATAGACCCACATCAAGCTTAAAAATATACCCCCTAGACCCCATTTCAAGATAAATATGTACATTTTTCGGTATAAAAATGTATAAATACAGGCTCGCTTGCCAGGAAAAAATCAACACCTAAATGGCACAAAAGGTCTAAAATAATAATAAATAAATAGGGCGAAAGGTCTCAAAATCGCCAAACTAATGGAACGAATGTCTTAAAATATCAAAACTAATATGCTAAACATGAAGGAGAAAGGGAGTCCAGAAAAAATGACTACCTCCCCATTAAACCAAAATAACTGACCTTTAGACTCCTCTATGCAGAACATTGTATACAGGTTACCTCTGTTAAGCCTGTGTCACATGCAGTATGGCCGCCGCTCGACAGCCGCCGACAGAGGATGACTTGCACTTTTTCGCCGATTCTAATCGAATCACTGGATCACCGCACGATCCTCGCCGGCACACGATGACCGTATGACAAGCCCTCGACAGTCACTCAACACACACACACGACACACACGACACACACGCTGGTAACACGACCGTTGTAGAATAAATCGTTAACCGGCCACGATGCTCACTCGGCTATCACACGTTCGTCATATGCTAACAGCACGGAAATGCCGATGTTGGTCGATAGCCATACGTGAACCGCACGGGTGTAAACAACATACACACAGGTGTGGAACAATTAAATCGACCGTGGTACGACGCACATGATAGTCACACGGCAAATGACCCGCCCTATATATACATGGGGCGGGTGGCCGCCCCATTCATTCTACCCCCGAAGCTTCTACCGTCATCATGGAAGTATCAGGACATCTCATGACCATGCCATCTCACCACACAAACAAGACGAGTCGTCTCATGACCAGACATTTTCTTCACCAGTCGGTTTCATCACCATACCAGCTCATTACCAAGCCAATTCATTACCAAGCCAATTCATTACCAAGGCATCTCAATACCACACATTGCCACATCTACTGTCTTGTACAGTGATCACGGGTACCCTTCTCTCTCTCTCTCATCTATGCAGTAAAGGGATAACTTATTGCTCTCTACCCACTACAGGAAAAAGTTTTCGTTTATTTTGACACACATGCCTGTAGGCCTACACATATTATATATACACTATAAATGATATATATTTATATATATAGTAACATCCGTACAGACCAGATGTCATGTGGCCAGACCAACCTGTTGAACGTGACTTTACAATTACCTCGTGGCAACAACTCACCTTGCTTACGAGAGAGATAGAGAGAGAGAGAGAGAGAAACCAGCCAAGTTTGGGGGGAAACAACTGAACGAGGCGGAACCAGCCCCCTTCTCCCTACTGCCCCAACGACTACGGGGCCTAGTTCACCTGCTTCTCGTCTGTGAATGGCTGACACCAGCAGCCTGTTTCATTGGTTTCGGCACCTGTTTCCTGCCTTCTGATTGGATAGCTTGGTCCGAGAAATGATATATAAGCCGGAGATTTGATAGTTAAAAACAGTACATTTCTAGCTGGGGAACTGGATCAGTGTGGTGGGGAGACGGGACAGACTTCAAAGGCTTGTATATTATTATGTGTTAAGTTGCGACCTCTTACACATTAGTTAGGGATTATTTGTGACTATTAATTAACCAGAGGTATGTCGAAAACCTACACTCATTTGCTTTAAGATTTTGTGATGGGAGAAATCATATAAAATTATGTTTAACCCTCCAGCACCGGCTATGTATTATATATATATTCCTCGAAACCCGGGTGTTTTGGCCGAAAAACGTCTAGGCTAGGCTACCGTATATTCGTTAATCAGACTTATTCCCGCATTCCCGCGCATCCCCAAGCGTAGCTGTGTTATTTACCTGTAGAATGGCATTAAGTAGAGCTCTCTAAGTCAACTGGTTGAGCTGTGATGATGATTTCATTGGAGATAACTTTATGGCCAAAACAGCCACTTTACACCACTTTTCGATACTTAACAACAACATACAGGCACACACGAACAAGCGACGCTCTCCTTCTTGTGGCCGGAGATGCGGGGCGTCGGTCCAGCCGGCTGTTGTTTACATGCGTCGGACCGACGCCTCGCACACGGAGCTCACAGGCTTTCAACTACAGGGGTGTTCAAGAGTCCTTCCGGGTACCTGGTATATGCTTTTTTATGGGTGTTTAAGAGCCCATCCGTGGTGAGAGGGTTAATTTACTTAGAAAAATCATAATTATATGTTTAAGTTAATTTGAGAAATCATATAGGTTGGATTGGAGAATCCTATATGTTTAATTTAATTGGAGAGATATATATTTTGAATTACTGTTGAATTTTGGTTATTAGAATTAATGTTTGATTCAGAGATGATTTGTGATTGAATATTCTACTTTACATATTAACGATTAACTAACTTGATGTAAAGCTATTGTCATTCATAATTAAGGATTAAGCCTTGTATAAGTTAAATACTTACCTGACTATTATTCTTTAATTTGTACTTTAGTGAAATCAGAACGTATGCAAGACGATCCTGAAACTCTATCATAACTTTCATTGCTTATTATTTTGATTAATTGTAAAATACCTTATTTTCGTTTATAAACATAATTCCCTTTTACATGTGACTTTATAATATTTCCTTACCATTTTTATTTAGTCAAATGTCAAATATCAAATAAGAATAAAAAGATAAAATACTAAAGGAGAATAATAATAATAATAAACTAAGAATAACGAGATAACATAGAAAGAGTAAAACAATCTTTAGAGGGTTAACAAACTTAAATTAATTATACATAAAAGATCTTAATACTTTGCTGATAATCAAGATTAATTGAGATATTCTAGTGTCTTAAAACTTTGCTTACATACCTAACTTTTGTATTCGTAATTAATAGCCTTTCATATTAAAACATTCAATGTAACTTTA
The DNA here is from genome assembly GCA_032716605.1 of Paralithodes platypus. NCBI lineage: Eukaryota > Metazoa > Arthropoda > Malacostraca > Decapoda > Lithodidae > Paralithodes > Paralithodes platypus. The sequence goes on from CM064527.1 coordinate 22,794,118, forward strand.
AATAGTTTACTGATTAAATATAATTGAAGTGTATCAGAGTATAAAGGATAACTGTCCCAACAACTGAGGGAAAGCAAGTGACAACAGAACTAACATTAATATTTTACGTTCTTTTGGCCTTCAGCTGTTTTGCTACACTTACATATTAACTGTTCTGTCTTTATTTATTTAGTTAACCACTTCTAAATCAAGATACGTAACAGATTAACTGGTGACCTTGCCAGGATTCGTTTTGTATAAGTTTCACTAAGTTTATATCATATCATAATCATGCCTGAAATTAATTATTAATAAGGAAGATGTTAAGAATTTCTTAGAATCGTCACCCGTTGCCGATGACATTGATCGCTTGTCCAAGGCAGAGTTAATAGTACTCTAGCCTCGTATCTTGAGCTCACGGTCTCGGATATGTCAAAACCTGAAATAGCACAGATCATAAAGTCCGAATTATTTGGGATTCACGAGGATGGTGAGCATAACGGAGACGAGGGCGGTGAACATAACTGAGCCGAGGGGGGTGAGCCAAACGGAGCAGCTGGTGGAGGACTCGGTAATGGGATACAGATGCGGTTTGGTGAGCATTTGCCAGAGGGATTTACCCCTGAGCAATATCTTGATTTAGCTAGGTTAAATGCTGCCCAGGCAGACTCTCAGCTGCAAGCTCAAACTCAAACTCAATAACAGGCACAACAATTACAGGCACAACAAGCCCAAACTCAGCTAGAGCTAGATCATCAATATCGCATGGCCTAATTAACTGCTCAAACCGAGGCCAAAAACCATGTGCTTGCTCCCCCTCCAGGATTAACCATGACTAGTGTAATTCACCCGTTCACCGAAGACAATGTTCAGGACTTTTTTTGTGTTGTTCGAGGAGGTTGCTACAGGTATGGGGTGGACTAGGGATCGGTGGCCATTTATGTTGCAAATGGTGTTGACAGGACAAGGTCGAGAAACTTACATATCAGTAGAGTCTAAGGTTTGGCAAGACTATGACCGTCTCAAAGCAGCCATTCTAAAAACCTACAAACTGCTGCCTGAAGCATATTGACAGACTTTCAGAAAGACTCATACGGTGTTTGCCAGGACCATGAACAAAGCTTTAAATAACTGGCTAACAAGCAAGAATGTCACTGAGTTTAAGGGTCTGAAAGAGTTAATCTTGCTTGAGAACTTCCTATGGAAGGTAGAATCATCAGTAGTCTATCTATCATTTGAGAGGGTAAAAGGTAGAAACTCTTGCCGAAGCTGCAGACATGGCTGAAACTTATGTACTAAACAACAAATTTCGTGGGAAAAAGCCCTATGATAATAATAAGTTCTCCAATCACAAATCTGATAAATCTAGTCACTCGCAAAAGCCTGTAACGTCTCCCCACATAAGCCAAACTAAAAATGCTCCCCCATTTAAGAATGTGACTCCTGGTAATGGTAACAGAGGTGAGGCCCAAACCAATAATAATAATGCTTACAAGGAGAATGTATCCCCGAAAGTGTGTACCTATTGTGGCAAGAGAAGCCACTTAGCTTATCAGTGTTGGGCTAAGGAGAGAGCCGAGAGATCGGAGCCGACAGTAGCCGCAGTAACTGCCTCCCCAAATAACCAAAACCACCCAAATGTGCCTTTGATGCAAGACTCCCGACAGGAGTACCTAGCTACTAACTTAAATCAGACAGGAAATGGTGTGGTACAACCCGCAAGGGTTAAGCCTGTCTTAGTGTCTCCATCAGTTCAGGATAGCTACCGTCCCTTTATTTCATCTGGATGTGTGACAATAAATGGTTGTGTACATGAGGTAAAAATCTTAAGAGATACTGGTTCTACTAGCACCTTCATGGTGAATCCTTATTCTGAATGCCCAACTGGCGAATCAGTAATAATGAGAGGTGCTGGAGGTCAGTTTTCTGCTAACTTGGTGAATGGTGAGATTGAGTGTGATTTGCTGAAGGGTGAAGCCTGTATAGCTTTGTGTAGGCCTCAGGACATCCCTGTGCCTGGGGTAACACTCCTTTTGGGGAATGATGTGGCTGGTGAGAGGGTCCGACCAGACCCGATTTTGTCACTTTCCCCTGTTGACGAGCCACTAACCGGTGAGCTCGAGAAGGAGATGCCAAAGGTTTTCCCAGTGTGTGCTGTCACTCGATCTATGGCCCAAGTAGCAGTTCCCTCAGATATAATTGTACCACCTGTGAAGGTAGATAGAAGGGATGTAAGAGTAGTGAATGATGCTCTAACTGTGCCTGAAGCGGAGACTGAAGTAGATCTGTCTGACACCTTTATGGCTAACCTTGAGCCGAATGATCATGAAACCCCTCCTAATTGTCCTAGTGGCCTGGTAGAGTTGCAGCGAGATAACAGGGAGTGTAAGGAGTTAGCTGCCAGTGCCGTGAGTGAAGAGGAGAGTGAAAAGGAGAAGGGTGAATGCTTCTATATGAAGAAAGGCGTTTTGTGGCGTAGGTGGAGACCGCCACATAGACCTATTGATGACGGGGCATGGGACGTACATCAGGTAGTTGTTCCTAAACCTTGCCGTAGAGATATACTATAAATGGCCCATAGTATACCCTTAGCAGGGCACCTAGGTGTGAGGAAAACCTTAGATCGCATTAGAGCTCACTTTCACTGGCCAGGAATGCGTGCAGATGTAGTGGAGTTCTGTAGAGTGTGTCACACCTGCCAGATGACAGGTAAACCTAATCAAAAGGTGCCTGCACACCCTCTGGTGCCCTTACCAGTGTTCGAGAACCCTTTCACTCGGGTGGTAGTGGATATCGTTAGGCCCATTACCAAAGATATCCCAGGGACATATATATTTGTTAACTATATGGACATGGCAACTCGATACCCAGAAGCTATACGTTTAAGAAATACTTCAGCTCAAACAGTTATTAAGGAACTGCTCAAATTCTTCACCAGAATGGGTTTCCCCCATGAGGTGCAGAGTGATCAAGGTACTAATTTCACTTCCAATGTATTTCAGCAATCCCTGAAGGAATTGGGTATCGACCATGTGAAGTCCAGCTCCTACCACCCAGAGAGTCAAGGGGTCCTCGAACGTTACCATCAAACCCTAAAGTCTATGTTAAGAAAATATTGTGAGGAAACTGGAGGTGATTGTTTGCCACCCGTGAGGTTCCAACTGAATCTCTGGGTTTTTCACCTAATGAACTAGTTTTCGGTCACGGGCCCTTTGCAGCTATTACAGGACAGCCTAGTTGGTCAGGAAGGGAACCAAAATCTCCTCAGGTATGTGTCAGAGTTCAAAACCCGGCTGAGATCTTCGTGCGAGTTTGAAGCACAAAATCTAAGTAGCTAAAGATACCATGAAAGTATGGTACGATAAAAGAGCCCGTGTGAGAGAGTTTCAGCCCAGTGATGAGGTTTTGGTTCTCATTCCCCTTTTCGGCTAACCTTTATCAGCAAAATTTAGAGGACCATATAAAGTACTAAAAAGGGTGAGTGTTACTGACTACTTAGTGGCTACCCCAGACAGGAGGAAGCCTAAGCAAGTATTTCACATAAATATGTTAAAACTCTATCATAGGTCCCCTGATTCCTCTCCTCCAGATTCTCCTACTGTGGCAGTAATAAGGACCTGTGGACATCCTGGTGCAGAGTGTCCCAGATCCTGAAAGTATCGATTTTGACTTGTCTTGTGGTCTATCCAACTTTAAATATAATTCAGTAGCCGCCTGAGGGGGAATTACCAACTAATTATGTCATCTTCCCTCAGAGAAAGCTAAAGAACAAATCAATGTTTTATCACAGTCTCCCAGTGTGTTCTGTGATACTCAAGCTCACCTCGTTGGCCGTGCATGACATAGATGTCAGGGATGCAGCTCCCATCAAAATATCCCCATACCGTGTCTCACCACAGCGCAGGAGTATTCTGCAAGTTGAATTAGATTTCATGTTGTCCAATGTCATAATTACTAGAGCCTTAAGCCAGTGGAGTAGTCCGGTCACACTTGTGCCTAAGCCAGATGGGAGTTCTAGATTTTGTATGGACTACAGACAAGTCAATGCCGTAACAAAGAATGATACTTATCCACTGCCACGGATTGATGATTGTATTGACCAGATTGGCACTGCTAGTTTTATAAGTAAAATTGACCTTATGAAAGGATATTGGCAAGTACCTCTAACACCCAGAGCAAGGGAGATTTCATGTTTTGTGGTAAACAATCAAGCCTTCTGCTGTGAAGTAATGCCTTTTGGCCTGAAAAACGCTCCAGCTACCTTTCAGCGCCTCACGAATCAGGTGACTGAAGGGGTACCTGGGTGTGTGGTGTACATTGACGATATCCTTCTTTTTTCCCATACATGGGGAGAACATCTCAAACAAATCAGACTGCTTTTTGCTAACCTTGCTGAAGCAAATCTTTTAGTGAACTTTAAAAAGTGCACTTTCATTAAGAGTACTGTCCAATATCTTGGATATATAGTAGGACAGGGTCAGGTTGCACCTCCTCATGCTAAAGTAGAGTCAATTTCTAATTTCCCAACACCTACCAATAAGAAAGAAATCCAAAGATACTTAGGGAGGATTGGATACTACAGGAGGTTTATTTTAAAATGTTCAAGGTTAACAGCACCTTTAACAGATCTTCTCCGAAAGGATGTGAAGTTTGAGTGGTCCTCCGATTGTGAGGAGGCTTTCAGTGCTACTAAATACATTCTCTCTAAATATCCTGTTCTCCGTGCCCCTGATTTCACCAGATCTTTCTCCCTAGCTGTTGATGCAAGTAATACTGGGGTCGGAGCAGTGTTACTCCATGAGGATGACTGTAATGTACTGCATCCTGTTTTCTATTTTAGTAAAAAGTTAAATTCTGCTCAACGTAATTACTCTGTCATAGAAAAGAAGCTGTTAGCATTGATTTTGTCCCTCCAATACTTTGGTGTTTATGTTCAATCTGCCCCTGGTTCCATTACTGTATATACTGACCATCCCCCATTAAAGTTTTTGCACAAGTTCCAAAACAAGAATCAGAGACTGACATGGTGGAGCTTGTTGCTGCAGGAGTATGCCTTAGATGTTAAACACATCAAGGGGGTCCAGAATGTGTTGGCAGATTGTATGTCAAGAGTCTGAAAATGTGTCCTATACTTTCCTCCTATTGAACTCTTTTCTAGCGGTGGAGGTGTAACATCCGTACCGACCGGATGTCATGTGGCCAGACCAACCTGTTGAACGTGACTTTACAATTACCTCGTGGCAACAACTCACCTTGCTTACGAGAGAGATAGAGAGAGAGAGAGAGAGAAACCAGCCAAGTTTGGGGGGAAATAACTGAACGAGGCGGCACCAGCCCCCTTCTCCCTACTGCCCCAACCACTCACGGGCCTAGTTCACCTGCTTCTCCTCTGTGAATGGCTGACACCAGCAGCCTGTTTCATTGGTTTCGGCACCTGTTTCCTGCCTTCTGATTGGATAGCTTGGTCCGAGAAATGATATATAAGCCGGAGATTTGATAGTTAAAAACAGTACATTTCTAGCTGGGGAACACGAGCAGTGTGGTGGGGAGACGGGACAGACTTCAAAGGCTTGTATATTATTATGTGTTAAGTTGCGACCTCTTACACATTAGTTAGGGATTATTTGTGACTATTAATTAACCAGAGGTATGTCGAAAACATACACTCATTTGCTTTAAGATTGTGTGATTGGAGAAATCATATAATGTTTAATTTACTTGGATAAATCATATATGTTTAATTTACTTTGAGAAATCATATATGTTTAATTTACTTGGAGAAATCATATATGTTTAATTTACTTTGAGAAATCATATAGGTTGGATTGGAGAATCCTATATGTTTAATTTAATTGGAGAGATATATATTTTGAATTACTGTTTAATTTTGGTGATTAGAATTAATGTTTGATTCAGAGATGATTTGTGATTGAATATTCTACTTTACATATTAACGATTAACTAACTTGATGTAAAGCTATTGTCATTCATAATTAAGGATTAAGCCTTGTATAAGTTAAATACTTACCTTACTATTATTCTTTAATTTTTACTTTTGTGAAATCAGAACGTATGCAAGACGATCCTGAAACTCTATCATAACTTTCATTGCTTATTATTTTGATTAATTGTAAAATGCCTTTTTTTCGTTTATAAATATAATTCCCTTTTACATGTGACTTTATAATATTTCCTTACCATTTTTATTTAGTCAAATGTCAAATATCAAATAAGAATAAAAAGATAAAATACTAAAGGAGAATAATAATAATAATAAACTAAGAATAACGAGATAACATAGAAAGAGTAAAACAATCTTTAGAGGGTTAACAAACTTAAATTAATTATACATAAAAGATCTTAATACTTTGCTGATAATCAAGATTAATTGAGATATTCTAGTGTCTTAAAACTTTGCTTACATACCTAACTTTTGTATTCGTAATTAATAGCCTTTCATATTAAAACATTCAATGTAACTTTAAATAGTTTACTGATTAAATATAATTGAAGTGTATCAGAGTATAAAGGATAACTGTCCCAACAACTGAGGGAAAGCAAGTGACAACAGAACTAACATTAATATTTACGTTCTTTTGGCCTTCAGCTGTTTTGCTACACTTACATATAAACTGTTCTGTCTTTATTTATTTAGTTAACCACTTCTAAATCAAGATACGTAACAATATATATATATATATATATATATATATATATATATATATATATATATATTGCAGTACCGGTAATGTGTTTTATATTTCAAATATATTTAGACGGCTTTGTACTGCTTTGGAAGGGTCATGTTAGCTAAGGTTCATTGAGATGGTTTGTAGCACTATAACTGATAGACGTCCTTCCTAATTTGAATAAGATCGCATAATAGTTACTAAAACAAAATAATGCAACCGAACTATTTCATTCGGTACCGTATATTAAATAATTTAAGATATGATAGAGGTGTACGGTCTATTTGCCCACGAGTCTTCGCCCAAACTAGGAATTGGTTTGCCCAAACAATGAATTTTGTTCGCCCACACCTTGAAGTCTTTTCGCCCACACTTTGAAGTTTGTTAGCCTCCCACACTCTAAACTGGCTTCTAAAAGGTGCAAATTTTGTGTATTATGTTGACGACAAAATGTTGTCCATTCGTAATAAAATAATGCCATGAATAATTTATGTTATCTCATTTCCGGAGTTAACTTAGTTTAAATGTCTTCAGAATAATTGGTTAACTTTTCATCATATTCATATTACTAACTCTGTGTAATGTTGAGGCTAAGCATTTTGTTTTAATCCCCATTGTCTGACCCATTCAGTATATATAAGTCTTCCATATGAGAGAGAGAGAGAGAGAGAGAGAGAGAGAGTATATATAGATCATATTCAAATTGCAAATCATAAAAAATATATAACAATACTAGTGAAGCATTGTACAACTAGGAATGTCCTGTGTTTGAGTGTGTGGGGAGACTAATGACGTGCCCGATTAGAAGGATTAGAGTAGGAGGAGAAGGTATAATAATTATATAGGATTAACTCGGTCACATTTCCCCGGCCACTTTCCTGGGCAACTGTATTCTGGAATATCTAATGTTAATTTTGGAATCTTCTAAATATATGTTATTATTAGATTGTAGATCATGATCATTATATAATTCAAACTCAGTATAGTTATAAATTATATACATAATAGCATCTCATAGTGCTGCCACAAAGTGTCGATCGAAAATTTCCGGAAATAGCCTGTACCTGTGCAATGATTCCTGTATACATGTTATGTCAACTACTCTAACCTCAAAAGTGCTACATAATTATTATCACTCGTAATTTATTGAAATACTAACAAGAACATTGCTTATTTGAGAAATCGCCCCGCCGCGAGTTCGCCACGTTAATGCCCCCCCCTCCCCCCTCCCACCTAAAGGGGTACTGAAGAATTCTCACCTTTCTGTAATTTGTAATTTGCAAATGTATATTTTCTAACTTCAAATTAATTATAATACGCCGAGTATAGGTATTTCGAAAGAACTGTGTGTGTGTGGTCTGCCTATTGACCCAAGGTATGAAGGTTGACCTGAATGTTGGTTTGAAACAGGGGTGTGTGATGTCCCTGTGGTTGTTTACTGTATATATGGATGGTGTCATGAAAGAAATACTATCAAGAGCAGTGGATGTTGGTGTATTGCTGAAAAGGTAGGGAATTGAGTGGAAGCTACCTATACTGCTGTTTGCGGATGATACAATTCTGATGAGTGATAATGAATGGGAGTTGCAGGGTCTGGTAAATGAGTTTGAGACAGTGTGCGAAAAACGGAATTTGAAGGTAAATTCGGGGAAGAGCAAGGTTATGGTCTTCGAAAGGGGTGAAGTCACAGTGTGAGGTGAAGCTGAACGGTCAGGCTATGGATATCGTCAACTCTTTTAAGTATCTGGGCAGTGTGTTGAGTAAAGATGGGACTATGGATGAAGAAGTGCGGGAGAGGGTACAACAGGGGATGAGGGTTGTAGGAACGCTAAAAGCAGCAACAAGAAATAGGGTGGTCAGTATGGAAGTGAAGAAGTGCTTGCATGACAGTGTGGTAATCCCGACACTGACTTACGGAAGCGAAGCATGGACGTTGGTTGAGAGACTCAGACCAAGAGTGAGAGCAGTGGAAATGAATTACTTAAGGAGTGAGTGCGGAGTTACATGGAGGGATAGACAGACTAATGAGGAAGTAAGAAGGAGGTGTGGTGTGGAGGTAGATGTGCTGGAAAGTGTGAAAAGGAACAACTTGAGATGGTTCGGCCATATGGAACGTATGGAAAGCGAGAGAATGACTAAGAGGGTGTACGAGAGCGAGGTGGAGGGACAGAGAGGGAGAGGTAGACCGAATGAAAGGTCGAAGGATGGAGTGAGGAAGTACATGAACGAAGGCGGTGCTGGTTGGGGGGAGGGGCGTCGACTGACTGGGGACAGAGGTGCATGGGGGCGGTTCGTTCGTGGCCACTCTTTCGGAGATCACGGCGTCGGGCAATAGATAGATAGATAGATAGATGAAGGTGTGAAGTGAAGGTGTGAAGAAGTTTATTACCCCTACTAAGATAATAATAATAATAATAATAATAATAAAGTTTATTTCCACCGACAGTGGTTATTCTTCTTACATAGTATTTACAAATATAATTATATACAGTTGGGGTTTAGTGTTTTCAAAGTAGATACAATATAGGAACTAATACATAATTTAGTGTTACATACAGTAGACAATTTTACAATTCATTAATACATGTGTTGTTAGTTGTGTATTCAGACCAGGTGTGACGGAATACAATTCCTAAGCTGTAATTACAAATACACCGTACCAAGTAGGTCAGCTCAGATCTATGTAGATTAAGAGGGCAGATAAGCCAGTGGTAAATAGGTTAGCTCTTGCACCTGGCTCAGGGTAGGACACCTTCCTATAGCCTATCTAGATACAGTAACTATTTAGAATACCTACTGCTAAGAATATATGACTTATATTAGTGAAACAATTATAATAATGATTAGGGCAAGAGAGTGTTCATACATTGTGTTGACATAATATATATAGGTTGCATATCCTTAATCTAACACATTCCATTTTCGGAGCAGAACAATGGAAAGTTCTCTTTAGTACAGTATTATATTTTTACATAAGAACATAACAGTGTATACAATTACAATTAAAATTAAAGACCTGCTGTTTAACTAAGACATACCCGGTACTGGAGAGAGGATGGATAGATATATAAATATATAGATAGACATATATATATATATATATATATATATATATATATATATATATATATATATATATATATATATATATATATATATATAGAGAGAGATAGATAGATAGATAGCTAGTAAGAAACTTTGGAAAACATAGAGACCCTTCCTTCCTCTTATTTTGGGATTTGGGAAATCTTGTTGGGTATATGCCTCTTATTGTAGATGTCAGGGCTGGTATTGTCATTCACACGTACATGTCAATCTCTGAAGTATAGCTTGATCCCACTATAGCACTTGGTAGCCTATTCCACATATCTACACCTCTGTTACCAAATCAATATATGTCTATATCTTTTCTGAAACGAAATTTATCTAATTTGAAACAATTTGTTTGAGTTATTTCGCTATCACTAAGCTTCAGTATATCTTTCGTGTCCCCTGTATTAATCCCACTAACCCACTTGAACACCTCTATCATATCCCCTCTAACTCTGCGTCTCCCTAACGAATGTAAGCCTAATTTCTTCAAAGTTTCTTCATATGGAACATGTATAATATTATGGATAATTTTTGTCATTCTACGCTGTATACTCTCTCCAAGGAATCTATGTCCATTCTGTAATAAGGACATCAAAACTTAACAGCATAATCCATATGACTGTGATCTCACTAATGACAAGTAAAGTTTTAAGAAAACATCAGAAGTTCTGTTACTCACACTCGTAGAGATGAACCCCAGAATCCTGTTTGCCTTGTTACGAACGCTGGCCTAATCATTGCTAACAAACACACCTAGAACTTTCTCACAATCTGAGTTTTCTAATTCCATATTAGCAAATGTATATATTATTCATCTTCTCTATCTTTAATACCTTACATTTGTCAATGTTAAAATTCATCTGCCAATTTACTGACCATTCGTGTAAGGTTTCTAGATCCCTTTGGAGGCACTCTGTCACTATCTGAATCTATTGTTCTCCCCATTTTGGTATCGTCTGCGAATTTACTTATCCTACTAGTTATACCTAAATCAAGGTCATTTATGTATATAACAAACAACAAAAGACCTAATGCAGATCACTGGGGGACACCACTTTTGACTGCTCCCCAAATTAGATATATTTCGTTTCAGAAAATATATATACAAATATTGGTTTGGTAACAGAGTTGTAGATAGGTGGAATAGGCTACCAAGTGATATAGTGGGATCAAGAACGATATAATTTTATATATATTATATATATATATATTATCTCTCTCTCTCTCTCTCTCTCTCTCTCTCTCTCTCTCTCTCTCTCTCTGTTTAGCTTCAATATGAATACAACACGCAACCATATCTGGAAGTTAGAATTGAAAAGATTCAGAACTATAGGTAGCACGAGCGAACTTGACAAAAATCTTGATCCCTTACCTCTTTGTAACTTAAAATGCCTGGATCAAGCTGGCTGTAAATATCCACAACTATTACTTGGTGAACTCTTCCCAAATTATAGAAAAGTCAGCCTGATTGCTTTCATATATTCTGAGTTATAAGAAGTTAAGGGGTCAAGATTATTGTCAAGTTCGTTGGCGCTCCTATATTATTTGTGGAAAGTTTATTTATATGGAATTAGAAAACTCAGACTGTGAGGAAGATCTAGGTGTGTTTGTTAGCAATGATTTGAAACCTAGAAAACTGTGCACTAGGCTAGCGTTCGTAACAAAGCAAACAGGATTTTCGGGTTCATCTCTAGGAGTTTGAGTAACAGAACTTCTGATGTTATCTTAAAACTTTACTTGTCATTAGTGAGACCCCATATGGATTATGCTGTTCAATTTTGGTGTCCTTATTACAGAATGGTCATAGATTCCTTGGAGAGAGTACAACGTAGAATGACAAGAATTATCCATAATATTAGAAATCTTCCATAGGAAGAAATGTTGAAGAAAGTAGGCTTACATTCGTTAGAGATATGCAGAGTTAGAGGGGATACGATAGAGGTGTTCAAGTGGGTTAGTGGGGTTAATAAAGGGGACACGAAAGATGTACTAAAGCTCAGTGATAGCGAAAGAACTAGAACAATTGGTTTCAAATTAGATAAATTTCGTTTCAGAAAAGATATAGGCAAATATTTGTTTTGCTCTTTTTGCATTTAAATACTCATTAATCTTTACATCCATGTACATTTTCAAATTATCATTGTCCGTCTTGGTTATTTTTCTGACCAGTTAACAAGCAATAAGACGGAGAAGTTCGAGTACACAATGCGCCTTTATGATATATTGTGTTTGTCTGCCAAGTAACATCGATCCGTAGTATATAATAGATGACTATTAATGTGATAGTTTATCTGCTGTATACTGTATATCGAATATATTTATTTGATTTAATATGGATGTTGATGATCACAAGTTAAATAATAGGAGCAAATAACTATGAAAGAAGCAGAAATTCCAGCTTAGAGTATAACAATTGAAATATAGATCAATGTTAATTGATTAACTCAATCGATTAACTTCTAAAATTAACTTAACTAGTTAATTTCCCAAATTCGAGTTAACTTAACTTAGCTAACAAGACACCCAAATTAACTTAACTTATCTAGTTGAGTTATTCGACCCAACTCTGATATATATATATATATATATTATATAATATATATTATATATATATATTTATATATATGTATATATATATATATTATATATATGTATATAATAATAATTATATATATATATATATATATATACTTATATATATATATATATATAATATATATATATATATATATAAATAATATATATGTATATATATATATATATATAATTATATATATATATATATAATTATATATATATACCATATATATAATAGGTGTATGTGTCAAAGTACATAAGAACATATCAAATTGGATTCTGCATACAGCCGATTGGTCCACACAAGGCAGATCCCTTTCACACCCAACACTAATTGTAAAGCCTAATTATAAGCCCAACTCACTAACACCATGACGACCGACCTCACCAAAACGATCAGAGGTCAACATAAGAAAAAAAGTGGGGATCTGCAGAGCGTCGATTCGCCCAACCCCAGCAGATCCCCCTCACACCTAACCCATCTCGTCCATATGTCTATCTAAATTGATCTTAAAGCTCCCTATCGTTCTTGATCCCACTTCCCACTATAGCACTTGGCAACCTATTCCACCTACCCACAACTCTGTTACCAAACCAATATTTGCCAATATCTTTCTTGAAACGAAATGTACCTAATTTGAAACCATTTGTACGAGTTCTTTCGCTATCACTGATCATTAGTACATTTTTCATGTCCCCTATATTAATCTCACCAACCCACTTGAATACCTCTATCATGTCCCCTCTAACTCTGCGTCTCTCTAACGATTGTAGGCCTAATTTATACAACCTTTCTTCATACGGAAGGTTTCTAATATTATGGATAATTTTTGCCATTCTACGTTGTACTCTCTCCAATGAATCTATGTCCATTCTGTAATAATATAACACATAAGTTATCCAATGATTGTTGTAATACTGATAAAAGAGTGAAACATTTCACAAACATTGCTTGTCAACTGGTCAACACAACGAAAAGGACCGTGATAACTGAAATGCATAAATTGAATGATTACTGAGCATTCAAATCCAAAAAAGAGAATAAGCAATGTTCTTGTTAGTATTTCAATAAATTACGATTGATAATAATTATGTAGGACTTTTGAGGTTGTAGTAGTTAACATAAAATGTATACAGGAATCATTGCACAGGTACAGGCTATTTCCGGAAATTTTTCGATCGACAGTTATGTTTGTGGCAGCACTATGAGGCGCTATTATGTATATAATTGAAAACTATACTGAGTTTGAATGATATAATGACCATGATCTACATTCTAATAATAACATGTATTTAGAAGCTTCCAAAATTAACATTAGATATTCCAGAATATATTTGCCCAGAAAAGTGGCCGGGGAGCATATTTACCAAGTCGAGACTGGTAGATGCCATAGGGTAAATTAGGACCAATCACAGCTCGAGTTTACCCTAGGATGACTATTACCAAGTCACAAGACTAACTTCAACCATGCATATTATGATATAACCCTGGACAGCCAACATTGTAGCACTAAGTCAAGAAAATATAAATACAAAGTAATAGGAAATTCTTATAATAATGCCCTCGGTACTTTGAATTATGCAAATAAATATATCCCATTATGTTTTACGATAGTAAGAGTTAAAGCGTATCTGGCAACAGTGTTTAGTCCCAGTATAGCGATCATTCGGCATTCAGTGTATTCGCCATAATACTATTATCGTGACTGACGAGTGTCCACGATAGACCTTTCTATTTCCAGTTGGGATTGGTTAAAATGGGATCTATAATTCTGTATATACACAAAGTATCATGTAAAGTTAATTGGGTTTGTATATCAGATGAATAATATATAAGGGGTAATTAAGGTATAGGCTATGGTGTACATTTATTCTATAAAGAGTTAATTCGAGAATATAGTATTCCATAAGTATTAAGTACTATTTAATATAGTAATTAAAGTAATATGAGGAACGTTAGCAGCATCAAGAATGATTGCGCATGTCTAGCTTCACTTGTTACCAAGCTGACGTTCTAAGATAGCTCCCTATAAAGGGTGCCACTCAATAACAACAACCCTTACCAGCAACACCGTCGATCGGCCACATCCATCGTCCCATATGTTAAACATCCCAGCACCTACTATCCATCAACATGCTCCAATAACCAGCTAAGTCTATATATATTCACTGGTGGCCATTATAATATGTATAGACCATATATAGCATGTGAATTAACAACAAAGGTGAGACGATCTTAATGCTTCCCCCTTAGGCTGATAATCCAATCCCTTTACTTGTCTTGTAACTAATTCCTAAATCCACTATACGATCCTAAGTCTTGACAGTAAAGTATGGTGCCGTAAACCAGGATTTGAGTATAGCCTATATGCCTTATTAATTAATATACTGTACCCCATTTTTGTGTTTAACCTAGGCCTAATTGTGGCTGGGTGTCCTGTTGGGCCTGCTTTTACCATCCCTGCTTTCTACTTTCTAGTGCTAGGCTATAGTTTACATACTAGCCAATGATTCGAGGGTCTGGGGAGGCAGCGCGGGGTTGAGCGGTATTGGCGAGAATTTTGAGCCGTCACCATCGCACAATAAACACCCGTTACCTAAAGTTGCGGTGATTGGACACTCGTATGTCAATAGATTTGAACCGCCACCATCACCTATACTCCGTGAAGGCTTCCAGCTGAACTTTCTGGCACAAAGTTGGGCCACAGTTGAATCAATCCGTAATTCGCCAGCCTTCGATAGTCTTGTAAAGTTTCGTCCTGATCTCACATACTTGATAGTCGGAGGTAACGATATATTTGGCGATACGGTAGTTAATGAGTTAGCCAGTAAAATAAATTATTTGGCTAAACATATTGAGGATAGAACAGGGGGGCATTGTAAAATCGTGGGAATAGAGTCTCGTACCTCCCCCAGGGGCCTCAGTGCAGAACAATATAACCGAATAAAAAATGCCGTCAACAGACATTTACGTCAGAAATTCCCATTCTCCAAGTCAAGGTTCAACCCTATGGAGATGGGTAAGGAGGACTTGGCATATGATGGCGTCCATTTAGGACCTTGGGGGATGCACAAGCTCTATAACCTAATCGTCAGTAGGGCGGCCCGATATTTTGACGAGGAATAGGCTAGCCTATATTTATTTCAGTTTATTAGGTTAATAGTTTATTTTATCGTCGTTCATCGTTCATCCTGACTCACCTATCCCCTATAAATTTGTGAATTGACTGGTAACAGGTTGGGTTCCCTATAAACATGGACTTCACCAAGCTGACGAGGTTGAGGGCTGCGGCCAAAGGAGGCATTACTAAATTAACTAAGGATTTCACTACTTTCCTCAACGAAGCCACAAACGATGAAATAGTTGCTAAAAAAGTCAGTATCAATAAGGCTTTACACAACATCAATTCTTTCAATGAGAAAATATATCTATTGTTAGAGTCTGAGGAAGATTAAATGAAGAAGTGGCTAATGATATGATTTATGAGGAACAGGTACAAAACTTATTAGCCCCTTTGGATAGTAGACCGGTACGTACAGAGGTCTCTCGCAGAGAGGCTATAAAGTCGGTAGTAAAATTACCAGCCTTAACCCTCCCGAAGTTTGGTGGTGATCCTGCCCAGTGGACCGGATTTTGGGATTTATTCCAATGTTCGGTTCATGGGCGTCAGGACCTAACAGATATTCAGAAATTCACATATTTGAGGGGTCAGCTAGAGGGAGAGGCCTCGCAGCTCATAGCCGGATTTAGCTTAGAGACTACAAATTATACTCCTGCCATAACACTTCTCCTCGAGACCTACGGTCACTCGGACCCTATACGAGGAGATTTGTAACATGGAGGGGGCTGGCCTGCCTGCACAAGAAAAATATAAACCTACTGCTGCTTTTACTATTCAACAAAACAAGGTAGCACATTACAAGGCGGGAAGCAATGGCTCTGATAAGGGCTGTAAGCTGTGTGGCAAGTCAGGGCACTGCTGGTTTAAATGTTTCAAATATCCTAATGCACAAACCAAAATAAACAGGGCGAAGGTATTAAAGGTGTGTGTTGGCTGTTTGGATAGAGACCATGGTCGAAATGGTTGCACCAACCCAAAAGTGGAGCCGTGCAAACATTGTCAGGGCAAACATTACCATAGTCTTTGTCCGAATAGGGGCCAGGAGTCGCCACAAGCTCATTCGGAACACCCAGTTACTATGTCGGTTACTACTAAAAAAGAAATGGCTTTACTCCCCACAATTAAGGTACCATTTAAAGGTAGGGAGACTTATGTTACACAACTTCGTGCTTTACTAGATCAGTGCTCACAAAAGTCCTTTATATTGAAGTCCTCATTGGAGTTAATACAACATACAGTAGTTGGTAAAGAGACTCTACAATTGAGGGGGTTCACAGGCTCGCTGGAGGATGCAACTTATGACGTTGTTGCACTAAACTATCGACGTAAAGGGCGATGGCGCCAAATGAAAGCCATTGTTCTCGATCAGCTTCCTAGTTACTGTGCTCACAAGGGACTTACTTGTATCACTGACAAACTCACTGCGCAAAAGTTGAAATTAGCCGACAATGACTTTCATTCCAACAAACTCGATATGCTGATAGGAGCGGAGAATTATTATAAGTTTGTACACCCAGGCTTTAAAAGGGTTAATGGGATAGTTCTCCTGCCCACAATTTACGGGTTTGCTTTGAGTGGATCGTTCCACGCCCAAGGTTCAGAAACCACTGTCGAAGTGGTCACAGTTCTGAAAGTTGCTACCGGCCCGGTGGATACCTACTTACAGGACGGTGGGGGCCACTGGGAACACAAATATATTGGTGCACTATGGGAACTGGATCACATTGGCATTGCTTCTAAGGAAGAAGACTTGGAGGCTAAATTAGTCATGTCAAAATTCAATGAGTCCATACAGTACTCTCGTGTTAATAATCAGTACACTGTTCAGTTGCCCTGGAGGGACAACAAGCACTTACTTCAGAGCAACTATGGGCTAGCCTTGGGACGACTTAGATGTCTTCAGCGTAATTTCATACGGGCCCCGGAATACTGCGAGCAATATGGAAGTGTCATTCGGGATCAGATAGCAAGGGGTTTCATTGAGAGAGTGTCGGTAGATACCCTTGACAGCACTAACCAGACTCACTATCTGGCTCATAATGGTGTTGAAAAGGACAATCGGACCACACCCGTGAGGGTAGTCTTCGACTGTTCAGCAATGACAAGCACAAATAAGCTGAGCTTGAATGATTGTCTGTTTACAGGACCTTCTCTTGTCGCTGACCTAACCCAGGTCTTGTTAAGGTTCAGATTGAACCAATATGCTTGGGTCAGCGACATTGAGAAGGCCTTTCTTATGCTCAAATTGCACGAGGATGACATGGATTGCACGCGGTTTCTGTGGCCCGATGATCTGCTGGATATCGACAGTCCAGTATCGGTGTATAGGTTTCGCGTAGTTCTTTTGGCACGACCTGCTCACAGTTTTTGTTAAATGCAACTATCTTGAAACATTTGTCACTGGTAGATAAACATACTCAACATGTTCACGGTCTGAGACGTGGGCTTTACATAGATAATTTACAGGCGACCCATGACAGTGAGCAGGACCTTCTGGCCATATACAACAGTGCCCAGGATATATTCTCGGGAGCGCATCTCTTTCTCAGGGAATGGGTCACAAATAGTCCGCATCTCCGTGATACCTTATTCTCACATAATGTCGCAAGTACAGTACAGGATAGGGTGAAGACACTCGGGATGATTTGGGTAACTGATACTGATATGTTTACATTCCAGAAGAGGGAGCATTTTTTACAAGCTAGCACAAAAAGAGAAGCGCTCAGTGTCACTGCTACCATTTTTGATCCGCTGGGGGTTTTGTTACCTGTCACCATTAGGGCTCGCATTTTTGTACAGGAGCTTTGGCGTGTAAATTGCGGGTGGGACGAACCTCTTTCGGACGCGCTTAGGGAACGCTGGTGTGACATTGGTTCTGATCTCTGGGGTTGCATGGACTTAGAAATACATAGACAGGTTACCTTTTCAAGATATGTGACCTTACACATTTTCAGTGATGCTAGTACAGTTGCTTACGGAGCCGCTGCGTATTTCTGTGATGACAGGGATACGTGCCGCTTGATTATGGCTAAGCCTAGGGTGGCCCCGATTAAATGTTTAACTATCCCTAAACTTGAACTGACAGCTTGCGTACTTGCATCTAGGTTAGCCACGTTCATTAAAGAGGCCTACGCATCTGAGCTGTCAATCAAAGAAACGGTCATCTGGTGTGATAGTCAAATAAGTTTATGTTGGCTTGCAAGTAAGAAAGTGTTACCGGTGTTTGTTCGTAATAGAGTTGACGAAATCTTAGCGTCATGTACGAACACTCAGTTTAGGCATGTCCCTACCGACGTTAATCCAGCCGATTTTCTCACAAGGGAAATTACTCATTCCTCCCTACACAGTTCTCGGCTTTGGTGGGAAGGGCCATCTTGGCTATCCCATCCTGAACAATGGCCAGATGGGGAGGAACAAGGTCCTGTGGTTCAACAAATGTTTGCGACCTCTACGGACACTCCCTCGAACGAGACCCATGTAATAGAATGGCCTCGCTATAGTTCGTATGAGGGACTAGTACGCATCATGGCATGGGTGAAGCGCTACGTGGGTAATCTGAAAGCCAAATCGAAGGGGTAGGATCAGAATCATGGAATGCTTACAGTACCGGAACTAAGAGCAGCTGAAGTCACTTTAATAGATGTAGAACAGAGGGAAGTTTACAATAAGGAGCGACAAGAACTTGACACTAGCACCACTGACAATAAGGTTAAGAGTAGCATTATTAAACAGTTGGGGTTATTTTTGGATCAAGGGATCATTAAATGTAAAGGGAGACTACAAAGGGCTAAGCTAGATTATAATACTAAGTTTCCAATCCTTCTTCCAAACAAACACTGGTTAACCTCACTGTTGATAGACAATGCTCATAGATTGTGCTTGCATTATGGGGTGGCATATGTGGTTTCGTATCTGAGAACGAGATGGTGGATTCCGAGAATGCGGCAAACAGTGAAGTCAGTAACTAGGAAGTGTGTCATGTGCAAGCACTTTCAGGGCAAAAGCTATGGGTTGCAGCCATCTCCTCCACTACCTGATTTCCGCGTTAACAGGGTGGAACCATTTCAGGTCACAGGCGTGGACTACTCCGGCTCACTGGCTGTGAGGGGTGGGGGCGGTACTATTGAAAAGGTTATACAGTATTGTTCACTTGTGCTGTAACGTGTGCTATTCATTTAGAAGTTGCTCCTGATTTATCTTGCGAAACCTTCATGCACATTTTCCGGAGGTTCTGTAGTCGTAAAGGTTATCCCCAATTAATGCTCAGCGATAATGCCACCACATTTGTAGGTTCTGCCAAATTATTAAAATTAAAACTAGATGATCCTCAACTCAAACAACATCTGAGTAAGTTTAAAGGTGATTGGAGGTTTATCCCAGCCAGAGCTCCATGGTTTCGAGCGATCTGGGAGAGAACAATCGGCACAGTTAAGGCAGGACTGAAAAAGGTACTGGGTCGTGCATCAGTCACACTTACAGAGTTGACTACGATACTAACAGAACTGGAGGCGGCTGTGAATGACAGACCATTAGGATATGTGTCAGGAGATTTAGAGGATCTTGTACCTACTACCCCTTCACAGTTGGCCAGCGGGCGTAGACTTAGACTGTTTCCTGAACCGATGAACGACGATGAAATCACGGATCCCTCATTGTACGTTGTAGACAACATCTCCGCGCGATATAATTAGGTCTGTAAATTATCAAATGATTTGTGGAAGCGCTGGACGACTGACTACCTGCTGTCTCTAAGGGAAAGTCATACTAATTTAATAAGAAACAAGGGTAAATCTTGGCCCAAAGTAGGTGACGTTGTCCTGATACACAATGAGGGTCCTCGTTTGTTTTGGAGATTAGGTCTCGTCCTAAAATTACTTCCGGGCCTAGATCAGCTTGTTAGAGTCGCGCAGGTCAAAACCTCTACCGGTATTACCACACGTCCGATTGCTAAATTGTATCCTATTGAACAGGAATGTGAAGATGTGGGCGAGATTATTGCAGATAGTATTGCCGGTGCGGACGCACCAGCGCAGTCTGCTGCTAGTCGGGATGACAGTAATCTTCATCCTCAGCGGCAGGCTGCTTTGGGTTCCACGAGACTCTGGCAATCATTGATAGGTGGTGGAGCCTTATAATTTTCCACATTAGTTTAAGTCCAAATTGTATAATTTGTAAATATTTGGTGGCCGGGAATATATCGTGATTTACGAGTGTCCACGATAGACCTTTCTATTTCCAGTTGGGATTGGTTAAAATGGGATCTATAATTCTGTATATACACAAAGTATCATGTAAAGTTAATTGGGTTTGTATATCAGATGAATAATATATAAGGGGTAATTAAGGTATAGGCAATGGTGTACATTTATTCTATAAATAGTTAATTCGAGAATATAGTATTCCATAAGTATTAAGTACTATTTAATATAGTAATTAAAGTAACATGAAGAACGTTAGCAGCATCGAGAATGATTGAGCATGTCTAGCTTCACTTGTTACCAAGCTGACGTTCTAAGATAGCTCCCTATAAAGGGTGCCACTCAATAACAACAACCCTTACCAGCAACACCGGCGATCGGCCACATCTATCGTCCCATATGTTAAACATCCCAGCACCTACTATCCATCAACATGCTCCAATAACCAGCTAAGTCTATATATATTCACTGGTGGCCATTATAATATGTATAGACCATATATAGCATGTGAATTAACAACAAAGGTGAGACGATCTTAATGCTTCCCCCTTAGGCTGATAATCCAATCCCTTTACTTGTCTTGTAACTAATTCCTAAATCCACTATACGATCCTAAGTCTTGACAACTATATGTCCTATTATAATAGATACCTATTACTACTTCAATATAATACAACCATAGACAATGCCATTACATATTATTTGAATCTGATATAAAGTTCTCCACTATATGTTAAGCATGAACAGTCATGACAGAACCGAAATATTATCTATTGACTTTAGTGCACAGCGAAGGTTTTGGTTCTAATGTTATGACTCCTGACTTGTCTATGAGTTCATTTGGCTTAACCCTTATTTAGCGGGCTAGGTGGTCTATTTGACCGTAGCGCCCATCGGGGTGTTTTTACCGTAAATAGGGTTGTTTATGTGATCATTGTCATGCCTAAATAAGATCCAGAGCGTAAAACAAGTATCTATCCCTGAAAGGGCATAAACAGAGCTTTCCAATGACACCCCAACCATCCTTGTACGACCACTGGTTCTCTTTCAACGATCGCGCAACACGAGTGCAAAAACCATGTAATTAGGTACTTTCCCTACATAATTCCCTGTGTAGCGAGTGTGAGGGGCGATGGAAGGGTGGTTTTCACTTCAGTTGGTTCACCGCGGTGGTGGGCGGCGGTCATAGCCTTACTACGCTCCTCACACCGCTCAGCTCTCTCTCTCTCAGCAACATTACGTGCTGAAAATGGCACACGACATAAGTTGTGAACCGCCACTTAGTCCAAATTTATTTCACACGACATAAGATGCGCGCCGCCAATTAAGGGTTAAATAATAATTATAATTTATTCTAAATATAAAAATATAATATGCCTACACTTGAATAAGTCAATTTACATATAATTTAGTCCATAACACTATTTACGATAAATATAAGCTAGGTTAAGTATGTATTAATGTTACAGTTCTGTAGTTCGAAATTAATTGTATTGATTGATTGATTGACTATATTTATTAAGAGTTACATACACCCTGATAGGGACAGAAAGTCGGCGTATTTGTTAAAAGAACCCCAATACAGCATGATCACTCCCACAGGGATAACCTATGGGATAACCTACACAATTTTAGCTAACTTTTTTCCATCAGGGTCCCTGTTGTGAGGTAAGAATGAGAAGTCTACAAGGGAGTCGAACAAACTACAGTAGAAAGTGAAACTCCACCACATTGTAGACCATTGTTGGAACGCCGACCCGTGGTAGTGTTGGAACGCCGACCCGTGGTAATAACGTTCCTGACATTGTACTTGCAACAAAAGAAGAATTAATAGAGAATTTGAATGTTGGTGATGAATTCAGTAACAGCGACCATCGTACGATAACTTTCACTTTAAAGTTTACTAGTAACGAACCAAATAGTAGCATCGAAAAAGTCCCTAATTTCAAGAAAGCAAACTTCCATAAACTTAGAGCTATGTTTAAAGAAACTGACTGGAGCTTTTTAATTCACAATAACGACATAAATACATCTTGGAAGTTATTCGAAGCCACTTACCTAAAAGCAGTGCAAGACTGCATACCATCAAAAACTCGGCGTCCAGGCCATAATAATAAGCCCAAATGGTGGAATAAAGATATTTCAAACTGCCTGCTTGCTAAAAAATTTGCTAATGATAGATTAAAATCCTCACAAAATGACGAAGAACGGCTGAAATTTGTAGAGCTACGACGCAAAGCCAAAAAGTTAATTAAGCAAAGTAAAAAGACCTTAGAGTTACATATTGCGAATCAAAGTAAAACAAACCCGAAAGAATTCTATAGTTATATCAGAAAGAAAAAAGTTGTTACTTCAACTGTTGGACCGTTAGTCGATGAAAATGGAGAATACACCAAAGACGAAGAACAAATGAGTAATGCCCTCAATACCTTCTTTGCATCAGTTTTTACAACAGAAGACCTCAGTGATATCCCTACACCATCGCCGATTCAGATTGATAATTTAGATGTTCTAAGCAATATCACCGTTACAGAGAGAGAAGTATTGAATTGTTTAGATAAACTCAAGGTAAATAAAACGCCTGGACCTGATACAATCTCGCCTAGAGTTCTAAAGGAAGCTAAGGATGAGCTCTCTAAACCACTGACATTACTATTCAATAAATCCTTGCAGTCTGGAACTATGCCCGATCAGTGGAAGCTAGCCAACGTAACACCGATATTCAAAAAAGGCAGCAAATCCCTACCCAGTAACTATCGTCCAATTAGCTTAACCTCAGTTGTATGTAAAATGCTAGAAACGGTCATACGAGACAGACTCGTAAATCACTTAGAGGAAAATAACATACTTAAAGATACTCAACACGGCTTTCGTAAAAAACGTTCCTGTTTAACAAACCTCTTAGACTTCTTCCACGATATCCTCAACCTCTACGATGAGAGTAAAGCTGTAGATATTATATACCTTGATTTTCAAAAGGCCTTTGACAAAGTTCCCCACAAACGTTTACTGCTAAAACTAAAAGCGCATGGAATACAAGACGGTGTGTTGAAATGGATAGAAAATTGGCTCAGCGACAGAAAGCAAAGAGTAGTCATAAACGGTAAGGCATCAAAATGGACCAATGTAAGTAGCGGGGTACCCCAGGGATCGGTACTAGGACCAATTCTCTTTCTAATTTACATCAACGACATAGATGAGGGTCTCACCTGTACAATCTCAAAATTTGCTGACGATACAAAAATTGCAAATAGCGTACTCTCAAAAGAACAAGTTGACGATATGCAACACAATCTAGATAAATTGTCATGTTGGGCCCAAATTTGGCAAATGAGTTTCAATGCGGATAAATGTAAAGTACTACATATCGGATACCTAAATGAGAAAGCAAACTATTCGATGAATGGCACTCAGCTTAAGAATGTAAACAGAGAAACCGATCTGGGAGTAACAATATCGAGTAACCTAAAACCGAGTCAACAATGTTCAGAAGTTGTTAAGAAGGCAAACAAAATAATTGGCTTTATAGGCAGGTCATTTGAGCATAAATCCAAAGAAGTTATCCTAACCCTTTACAATTCATTAGTCCGCCCTCTTCTGGAATACTGCGTTCAATCCTGGTGCCCTTATTACCAAAAAGATATAAACAAGCTAGAACGAGTTCAACGTAGAGTTACCAAAATGATACCTAGCCTAAAGAACAAACCATACGAAGAGCGTCTTAGAGAATTAAATCTATTTCCTTTAACCCAGCGCAGATTAAGAGGTGACTTAATTCAAGTGTTCAAAATCATCAAAGGCATCGACAATATGAACTGTAGTAAGTACTTCACTATCGACCAATCTAATTACACGCGGGGAAACGGTTGCAAAATTATTGGTAAATCTTTTAACTCACACGAATCTAAGAATTTCTTCTTCAATCGAGTTGTCAATTTGTGGAATGGGCTTCCCAGAAACGTTATAGACTGCATCACCGTTGATTCATTTAAACTCCGCCTAGACAAATATCTCGCATCAAACCCGCGACTGACTGCGTTTGTAAATGAATAACTTTATTTTATCCCCCCCTCAGTTACTAACCCATCTGTCCCCTAATAACTTCCTAATCCTGCCACGGACATTAGTTCCAGGGCAGTATTTCCCTTTCCAATGTTCCCTTACCCACTCTAAACCACTGTTTGGACACTTGATCCTCAGTGTTTTGGAGGACAAGCAACCTAGAAGGGTCACTAGATCTGTTGTTGCTTGATTTCCTTTGTACTCCTTTGTACCTCCTGTACCATCTCAATGAAAGATCTAATAATAAATAGCCTACCAAGACAAATACCGTGCAACAATTAATTACTTATAATATAGGCTAGTGTGGCCTATTACATGTTGCGAAGTATATTTTGTGGCCTATTACAAGTTGCAAAGAATATTTTATGGCCTATTACATTTTGCGAAGAATATTTTATGGCCTATTACATGTTGCGAAGTAATTTTATGGCCTATTACATGTTGAGAAGTATATATATGGCCTATTACATGTTGCGAAGTATATTGTGTGGCCTCTTACATGTTGCGAAGTATATTTATGGCCTATTACATGTTACGAAGTATATTTTGTGGCCTATTACATGTTGCGAAGTATATTTTGTGGCCTCTTACATGTTGCGAAGTATATTTTGTGACCTATTACATGTTGCAAAGTATATTTTGTAGCCTATTACATGCTGCGAAGAATACTTTTTGGCCTATTACATGTTGCGAATAATATTTGTTGGCCTAACACATGCCGTGAAAAATATTTGGTGGCCTAACACATGCCGTTAACAGTATTTGGGAGTTAGGCCACCTAGGGTTATTAACGGCATGTGTTAGGGCACCAAAAGTTATTCGCAGCATGGGTTAGGCCACTATATATTCTTCACAGCATGTGTTAGGCCACCATATATTATGTATGGCATATATTAGGCCACCAAATATTATTTGCGGCATGTGTTAGGCTACCAAATATTCTTGGCAGCATGTAATAGGCCATAAATACTCTTTCCGGCATATAATAGGCCAAACAAAATTATGCGCAACATGTAATAGGCCACAAAATATTCTTCGCAACATGTAATAGGCCACAAAATATACTTTGCAACATGTAATAGGCCATAAATATTCTTCGCAACATGTAATAGGCCACAAAATATACTTTGCAACATGTAATAGGCCACAAGATATACTTCGCAACATGTAATAGGCCATACAATGTTCTTCGCAACATGTAATAGGCCATAAAATATTCTTTGCAGCATGTAAGCGACCTTGGTGACCGTGGTCTCTGGGTATTCTCCTGGGTGACCTAGATGTGTGTGAATTTTGTGTTTTGTCTGTGTTTGTTCGCTGTTTTGTCTTGTGTTTTGTGTTTTCCTGTTCTTGCTCTGTCTTGAGTCGGCCACCCCCAAGAAAATCCAAAACAAAAAATAATAATAATAATAACATAGAGGAAAATAAAAATAAAAAATAGGAAAAGTGGGGATTGGGCCTGAGCATATAGATAGATAGATAGATAGATAGATAGATGTTTAAGTATATTTATCATTGTAGATCTCATTGTGTGTTTATATTTTAGTACATTATTGAAAATGTTGCAGGAAAGATGCCAGTTACATCCCAAAAATACTTGTCTTCGTCAGTCAGAATATGTACAGATACTAACAAATGTTCGTGAGCTCTGGCTATTTTTTAATGCAAATATATCCATTTAGATTGATGTTCAGATTCGACCAGCTATACAGTACATTACTAAATACATAATATATATTGGATCTGAACATCAATCTAAATGGATATGTATATGTATCCTTAAAAAAAACTGCAAGAACTCACGAACATTTGTCATTAGCTGTACAGTAAATCCAAACAATAAAGTCCATCCATCATTACCCAATAAAAACCTACATTCCTCTAAAGCCGGTATCACACGAGAGCTTCTATATTCAAAATTTTGCTGGCAACATTTGTGGAATATTTGGCACTGGTATAAAAAACTAGACTGATGATAGATGAATTTAGATAACCAAAATATCTTAAATGTGGACCTCTTAAGCTGACAGACAAGTGTTAAGGATAAATGTTGAGGGAAAAAGTGCTCGTGTGATACCGGCCTAAAGCCCGCGTCACACACAGTACGATAGCCGGCGATCACAGACGATCTTTTCAAAATATTTGAATTTTTCCCGGATCGTCTGACATCGTCTGTTATCGAGTAAAAAGATCGCCTCCATTCCTGGTAGTCGAGGGGTGGTCGAGTGGCGCGGAAATGGTCGGGGGTGATCGGCCAAAAAAGTGGCTGCACTAATTTCTGGCTGCTAGTCGGCAGATTTTTTTTTTAAATTTTTATCGTGTGACTATTGTGTAGATATCGTGCAACGATCCTGTGGTATCGTCCTGTGATCGGTCAACTTTTTCGACGGAGATTTGTGTTCGACCGACAGGTCAACAGGACGACCACAGTTCGATCAATACACGTTAATAGCACAACAACAGCACAACTACCACACACTAAGAAAAACTGAGAGAGAGAGAGAGAGAGAGAGAGAGAGAGAGAGAGAGAGAGAGAGAGAGAATGTGTTTTTGACAATAGTTCGACACAACAGGTCACCCAAAATATATATATACAAAATAGCTACCTTTCATTCTCAATATAATATTATTATGCCAAAAATCTATAAATTGAAAATAATCTTATAGACGCGTAAAACGGTACTCGGAAAAACAGACCAATAAACGACACAGGAAAGAAAGGCACTGGAAATTTTTTCACAAATTACTGACTAGGAAAAAATGGCACATAAAACAAAATGTTGTATTAAGAAGTAATAGATCAATAACATGTGTTTCGATGCAATATGCAATATTGCATAATGTAATTTTATATATATATATATATATATATATATATATTTCTGGTAGTGTACTCACCATAGGTTAGGTTAGAACTTAAGAAACCGGAATTCTGCATAAGGCCGACCGGCCCACATGAGGCAGATCCCATTCACACCCAACCCATATAATTGATATGACTATTAACTTTGCACTTAAAATGTTCTACCGTTCCTGAGCTAGCCAAACACTTCCACAACTCTTTTCCCAAACCAGTTGTTACCTATGTCTTTTCTAAAGCAAAACTTATCCAATTTGAAGCCATTTGAACGGGTTATCTCGCCGTTATTAAGGCTTAATAACTTATTTCTATCTCCCTTATTGATACCTTTCATCCATTTAAACACCTTTATCATATCTCCTATACATCTGCATCTTTCTAATGAATGCAAGCCAAGGGTTATCAGCCTCTCCTCTTATGACAAATTTATAACAATGTGGATAATTTGCGTAATTCTTCGTTGGACTGCCCCCAAAGAGTCAATATCCATTCTATAATAAGGAAACCAAAACTGAATAGCATAGTCCAAGTAAGGTCTCACATTAGGTCAGGTTAGGTTAAACAGTAGTGTAATTAAAGCGAAATATAGAAGTACAATAACTATAACAAATATATTAAAATTATATAATTCTTGAATAATAAATTATTTAGGAATAAATCTTGGATAATAACTTTGCCTAATTAAACATTATGATAGGTTTTCATAATATGCCATATTTTCCTACCCCGAAGAATATGCCATTTTTGCCTGTGCCTTTTCTTCCTTGTACCCTTATTTCCGGTGCCTTTTCTTTCTACATTCGCGTAAAACACAAAGGCATCAGATTTTACAGAAGAGATGATTGATATCTATTATATCTCAGTTTTTCTAAAAAAAAAAATGGCTAGCTTCGCTCGCTAGGCAAAAATTGCCCCAAAACCTGGGACAAAAAAGGAAAATGCCCCGTCCATGTTGGTCTCCATGTTGAATGCTAGACATTTCATGACCATGAAACCACACAAACAAGACGAGTCACCTCAAGACCATGCCATCTCATGACCAGACCTTTTCTTCACCAGTCGGTTTCATCACCATACCAGCTCATTACCAAGCCAATTCATTACCAAGGCATCTCAATACCACATGTTGCCACATCTACTGTCTTGTACAGTGATCACGGGTGCCCCCCCCCCCTCTCTCTCTCTCTCTCATCTATGCAGAAAAGGGATAACATATTGCTCTCAACCCACTACAGGAAAACATTTTTCGTTTATTTTGACACACATACCTGTAGGCCTACACGTATTATATATACACTATAAATTATATATATATATAAATTATATATATATATATATATATATATATATATTGCAGTACCGGTAATGTGTTTTATATTTCAAATATATTTAGACGGCTTTGTACTGCTTTGGAAGGGTCATGTTAGCTAAGGTTCATTGAGATGGTTTGTAGCACTATAACTGATAGACGTCCTTCCTAATTTGAATAAGATCGCATAATAGTTAGTAAAACAAAATAATGCAACCGAACTATTTCATTCGGTACCGTATATTAAATCATTTAAGATATGATAGAGGTGTACGGTCTATCCACCCACAAACCTTCGCCCAAACTAGGAATTTGTTCGCCCAAACAATGAAGTTCGTTCGCCCACACCTTGAAGTCTTTTCGCCCACACTTTGAAGTTTGTTAGCTTCCCACACTCTAAACGGGCTTCTAAAGGATACAAATTCTGTGTATTATGTTGACGACAAAATGTTGTCCATTCGTAATAAAATAATGCTATGAATAATTTATGTTATCTCATTTCCGGACTTAAGTTAGCTTAAATATCTTCAGATTAATTGGTTAACTTTTCATCATATTCATATTACTAACTCTGTGTAATGTTGAGGCTAAGCATTTTGTTTTAATCCTCATTGTCTGACCCATTCAGTATATACAGTATAAGACTTCCATATAAGAGAGAGAGAGAGAGAGAGAGAGAGTATATATAGCTCATATTCAAATAGCAAATCATAAAAAATATATAACAATACTAGTGAAGCATTGTACAACTAGGAATGTCCTGTGTTTGAGTGTGTGGGGAGACTAATGACGTGACCGATTAGAAGGATTATAGTAGGAGGAGAAGGTATAATAATTATATAGGATTATAGTAGGAGGAGAAGGTATAATAATTATATAGGATTATAGTAGGAGGAGAAGGTATAATAATTATATAGGATTATAGTAGGAGGAGAAGGTATAATAATTATATAGGATTATAGTAGGAGGAGAAGGTATAATAATTATATAGGATTATAGTAGGAGGAGAAGGTATAATAATTATATAGGATTATAGTAGGAGGAGAAGGTATAATAATTATATAGGATTATAGTAGGAGGAGAAGGTATAATAATTATATAGGATTATAGTAGGAGGAGAAGGTATAATAATTATATAGGATTAACTCGGTCACCTTTCCCCGGCCGCATACTTACCAAGTCGAGACTGGTAGATGCCATAGGGTAAATTAGGACCAATCACAGCTCGAGTTTACCCTAGGATGACTATTACCAAGTCACAAGACTAACTTCAACCATGCATATATCCCTGGACAGCCAACATTGTAGCACTAAGTCATGAAAATATATCTACAAAGAAATAGGAAATTCTTTTAATAATGCCCGCGGTACTTTTAATTATGCAAGTAAATATATCCCATTATGTTTTACGAAAGTAAGAGTTAAAGCGTATCTGGCAACAGTGTTTAGTCCCAGTATAGCGATTATTCGGCATTCAGTGTATTCGCCTTAATACTATATATCCTATTATAATAGATACCTATTACTATTTCAATACAATACAACCATAGACAATGCCATTACATATTATTTGAATATGATATAAAGTTCTCGACTATATGTTAAGCATGAACAGTCATGACAGAACCGAAATATTATCTATTGACTTTAGTGCACAGCGAAAGTTTTGGTTCTAATGTTATTACTCCTGACTTGTAATGAGTTCATTTGGCTTAAATAATAATTATAATTTATTCCCAATATAAAAATATAATAGGCCTACACTTGAATAAGTCAATTCTACATATAATTTAGTCCATAACACTATTTACGATAAATATAAGCTAGGTTAAGTATGGATTATTGTCTTTCAGGCCCATTCTCTCCTTTGCTCCCTTGGGCAGTCCGGTTTTTCCCTCCATTTTCAGTGGGTTCCTTCCCATGTTGGTATCCGGGGTAACGTCATTGTTGATGCTGCGGGTTCCCTTGCCCACTCCTCCCCTGCCCTTGAACCCCTCCCTCTCCCTCCCTCCTCAGTTGCCAGGCTAGCTTTTGCCCAATGCCGGACGCTCTGGGATGCCTCCCTCAGAGGTGAGCTCTCCCACACCGCCCTTGGTCAGTACAGGCTAGATTCTTCCCCTCACCCGTGGTCGCGATCCCCCCTCCGCCCCCTTGACACTGCCCTGGTCCGTCTCCGCATAGGCCATGTTGGACTGGCCTCTCACCTATTCCTTCTGCGCCTGGTGCCTGACCCTTTCTGCCCATGGTGCCGGACGGTGGATGAAACGGTAGAGCACTTCCTGCTTCACTGTCCTCGCTTCTATTCCCATAGGACCCTCCTCCTCTGCAGCCTCCGCTCCCTTGGGGTCTCCACCTTCACCCTCCCCATCCTGTTGGGGGGCAGTGGACTGGACCCGGCCCTCTATGTCCAGGTGCTCCAGCACACCAAAGTCTTCCTGCGGCGTTCGGGTCGTCTCGGCCGCCTGTGATTGCGTACCTGTGATGGTCTCCGGCAGGGTTAATTGGGCCTGCCCGCACAGCACTATAATCAACAAACAAGAACAAGAACAAGTATGGATTAATGTTACAGTTCTGTAGTTCGAAATTCATTGTATTGATTGATTGATTGACTATATTTATTAAGAGTTACATACAACTTGATAGGGACAGAAAGTCGACGTATTTGTTAAAAGCACCCCAATACAGCATGATCACTCCCACAGGGATAACCCATGGGATAACCTACACAATTTTATCTAAGTTATTTCCATCAGGGTCCCTGTTGTGAGGTAAGAATGAGAAGTCTACAAGGGAGTCGAACAAACTACAGTAGAAAGTGAAACTCCACCACATTGTAGACCCCCTGTACCATCTCAATGAAAGATCTAATAATAAATATCCTAGTAATAGCCTACCATGACAAATACCATGCAACAATTAATTACTTAAAATATAGTAGTGGCTATACAAAATCAGTTATTTCTACATGCAGAAGTATATTTTGTGGCCTATTAGATGTTGCGAAGTATATTTATGGCCTATTCCATATTGCGAAGTATATTTTGTGGCCTATTACATGTTGCGAAGTATATTTTATGGCCTATTACATGTTGCGAAGTATATTTTGTGGCCTATTACATGTTGCAAATAATATTTTATGGCCTATTACATGTTGCGAAGAACATTTTATGGCCTATTAGCCTACATGTTGCGAAGCATATTTTGTGGCCTATTAGATGTTGCGAAGTATATATTATTATTTATTTTTATTTTTTTTTCCTATATTCCAACTTACTTCCTCTCGGGCATAGGCTGAGAGCCTTAACATTCACCGCTTTACAATGAACAGTGAAGCGTGTGAGGTCTTGTTCCAGTCTAGGGAGTGGGACATGTGAAGCACGTAGAGTACAACGAGCACCTGCCATCTTGCCTTCACATGAGGCACGGTGCTCACTCATGGCCCGAAACGACCCCATCTCTGAAGCCACCTCGTTCCCGTGCTTCACTGTCTCACCCCCTACACTCGGACTCTCACACTTACACACACACAACGCCACCTGTTGACCAGATAACTGGCAGATTTGTGGCCTATTACATGTTGCGAAGAATATTTTATGGCCTATTACATGTTGCAAAGTATATTTTGTGGCTTATTACATGTTGCGAAGTGTATTTTATGGCCTATTACATGTTGCGAAGTATATTTTGTGGCCTATTACATGTTGCGAAGTATATTTATGGCCTATTACATGTTGCGAAGTATATTTTGTGGCCTATTAGATGTTGCGAAGTATATTTATGGCCTATTCCATATTGCGAAGTATATTTTGTGGCCTATTACATGTTGCGAAGTATATTTTATGGCCTATTACATGTTGCGAAGTATATTTTGTTACCTATTACATGTTGCGAAGTATATTTATGGCCTATTACATGTTGCAAAGTATATTTTGTGACCAATTACATGTTGCAAAGTATATTTTGTGGCCTATTACATTCTGCGAAAAATATTTTTTGGCCTATTACTTGTTCCAAATAATATTTGTTGGCATAACACATGCTGTGAAGAATATTTGGTAGCCTAACACATGCCGTTAACAGTTTTTGGGAGTTAGGCCACCTAGAGTTATTAACGGCATGTGTTAGGCCACTAAACGTTATTCGCAGCATGGGTTAGGCCACTATATATTCTTCACAGCATGTGTTAGGCCACCATATATTATTTATGGCATATATTAGGCCACCATATATTATTCGTGGCATGTGTTAGGCTACCAAATATTCTTTGCAGCATGTAATAGGCCATACATATTCTTCGCGGCATATAATAGGCCAAACAAAATTATGCGCAGCATGTAATAGGCCACAAAATATTCTTCGCAACATGTAATAGGCCACAAAATACACTTCGCAACATGTAATAGGCCATAAATATTTTTCGCAACATATAATAAGCCACAAAATATACTTTGCAACATGTAATAGGCCATAAAATATTCTTTGCAACATGTAATAGTCCACAAAATATATTTCGCAACATGTAATAGGCCACAAAATTTACCTCGCAACATGTAATAGGCTTATTACATGTTGCGAAGAATATTTATGGCCTATTACATGCTGCGAAGAATATTTATGGCCTATTACATGTTGCATAGAATATTTTATGGCCTATTACATGTTGCGAAGAATATTTATGGCCTATTACATGCTGCAAAGAATATTTTATGGCCTATTACGTGTTGCGAAGAACATTTTATGGCCTATTACATGTTGCGAAGTATATCTTGTGGCCTATTACATGTTGCAAAGTATATTTTGTGGCCTATTACATGTTGCGAAGAATATTTATGGCCTATTACATGTTGCAAAGTATATTTTATGGCCTATTACATGTTGCGAAGAATATTTTGTGGCCTATTACATGTTGCGCATAATTTTGTTTGGCCTATTATATGCCGCAAAGAATATTTATGGCCTATTACATGCTGCCAAGAATATTTGGTAGCCTAACACATGCCGCAAATAATATTTGGTGGCCTAATATATGCCATAAATAATATATGGTGGCCTAACACATGCTGTGAAGAATATATAGTGGCCTAACCCATGCTGCGAATAACTTTTGGTGCCCTAACACATGCCGTTAATAACCCTAGGTGGCCTAACTCCCAAATACTGTTAACGGCATGTGTTAGGCCACCAAATATTTGTCACGGCATGTGTTAGGCCAACAAATAGTATTCGCAACATGTAATAGGCCAAAAAGTATTCTTCGCAGCATATAATAGGCTACAAAATATACTTTGCAACATGTAATAGGTCACAAAATATACTTCGCAACATGTAATAGGCCACAAAATATACTTCGCAACATGTAATAGGCCACAAAATATACTTCGTAACATGTAATAGGCCATAAATATACTTCGCAACATGTAAGAGGCCACAAAATATACTTCGCAACATGTAATAGGCCATATATATACTTCTCAACATGTAATAGGCCACAAAATTACTTCGCAACATGTAATAGGACATAAAATATTCTTCGCAACATGTAATAGGCCATAAAATATTCTTTGCAACTTGTAATAGGCCACAAAATATACTTCGCAACATGTAATAGGCCACACTAGCCTATATTATAAGTATTTAATTGTTGCACGGTATTTGTCTTGGTAGGCTATTTATTATTAGATCTTTCATTGAGATGGTACAGGAGGTCTAGAATGTGGTGGAGTTTCACTTTCTACTGTAGTTTGTTCGACTCCCTTGTAGACTTCTCATTCTTACCTCACAACAGGGACCCTGATGGAAAAAAGTTAGCTAAAATTGTGTAGGTTATCCCATAGGTTATCCCTGTGGGAGTGATCATGCTGTATTGGGGTGCTTTTAACAAATACGCCGACTTTCTGTCCCTATCAGGGTGTATGTAACTCTTAATAAATATAGTCAATCTATCAATCAATACAATGAATTTCGAACTACAGTACTGTAACATTAATCCATACTTAACCTAGCTTATATTTATCGTAAATAGTGTTATGGACTAAATTATATGTAGAATTGACTTATTCAAGTGTAGGCCTATTATATTTTTATATTTGGCATAAATTATAATTATTATTTAACCCTTAATTGGCGGCGCGCAACTTATGTCGTGTGAAATAAATTTGGACTAAGTGGCGGTTCACAACTTATGTTGTGTGCCATTTTCAGCACGTAATGTTGCTGAGAGAGAGAGCTGAGCGGTGTGAGGAGCGTAGTAAGGCTATGACCGCCGCCCACCACCGCGGTGACCCAACTGAAGTGAAACCACCCTTCCATCCCCCCTCACACTCGCTACACAGGGAATTATGTAGGGAAAGTACCTAATTACATGGTTTTTGCACTCGTGTTGCGCGATCGTTGAAAGAGAACCAGTGGTCGTACAAGGATGGTTGGGGTGTCATTGGAAAGCTCTGTTTATGCCCTTTCAGGGATAGATACTTGTTTTACGCTCTGGATCTTATTTAGGCATGAAAATGATCACGTAAACAACCCTATTTAGGGTAAAAACACCCCGCTGGGCGCTAACGTCAAATAGACCACCTAGCTCGCTAAATAAGGGTTAAGCCAAATGAACTCATAGACAAGTCAGGAGTCATAACATTAGAACCAAAACCTTCGCTGTGCACTAAAGTCAATAGATAATATTTCGGTTCTGTCATGACTGTTCATGCTTAACATATAGTGGAGAACTTTATATCAGATTCAAATAATATGTAATGGCATTGTCTATGGTTGTATTATATTGAAGTAGTAATAGGTATCTATTATAATAGGACATATAGTTGTCAAGACTTAGGATCGTATAGTGGATTTAGGAATTAGTTACAAGACAAGTAAAGGTATTGGATAATCAGCCTAAGGGGGAAGCATTAACCCTTTACGAGCGGCCTATTTGGTTTATTTATATGTACCGCCCAGCGGGGTGTTTTTAGCCAAAATAGGGCTGTTTACGTGATCATTTTCATGCCTAAATAAGACCCAGAACATAAAACAAGTATCTATCCCTGAAAGGGCATAGACAGAGCTTTCGAATGACACCATAACGATCCCTTTATGATGGCTAGTTTTCTTGCAATAACCGTGCAACGCGAGTGCAAAAAGCATGTAATTAGCCACTTTCCCGATACAATTCCGTATATAGCGAGTGAGAGAGGGAGGAGGGAGGTGAGATTCGTGT
This sequence comes from Paralithodes platypus, assembly GCA_032716605.1. Taxonomy (NCBI): domain Eukaryota; kingdom Metazoa; phylum Arthropoda; class Malacostraca; order Decapoda; family Lithodidae; genus Paralithodes; species Paralithodes platypus. The sequence continues at coordinate 22,830,217 of CM064527.1, forward strand.
CAGTAGGTTCGCCGCGGTGGTCTGGAGCAGTCATACGCTCGCTAGTCTCCTGCCACCACTTGTCTCTCTCTCTCAGCAACATTACGTGCTGAAATTGCCACTCGACCTATGTCGAGCGCCGCCACATAGTCCAGCTTTATTTAACTCGACTTATGTTGCGCCCCGACTTTTAGGGGTTAAGATCGTCTCACCTTTGTTGTTAATTCACATGCTATATATGGTCTATACATATTATAATGGCCACCAGTGAATATATATAGACTTAGCTGGTTATTGGAGCATGTTGATGGATAGTAGGTGCTGGGATGTTTAACATATGGGACGATAGATGTGGCCGATCGCCGGTGTTGCTGGTAAGGGTTGTTGTTATTGAGTGGCACCCTTTATAGGGAGCTATCTTAGAACGTCAGCTTGGTAACAAGTGAAGCTAGACATGCGCAATCATTCTCGATGCTGCTAACATTCTTCATGTTACTTAAATTACTATATTAAATAGTACTTAATACTTATGGAATACTATATTCTCGAATTAACTATTTATAGAATAAATGTACACCATAGCCTATACCTTAATTACCCCTTATATATTATTCATCTGATATACAAAACCAATTAACTTTACATGATACTTTGTGTATATACAAAATTATAGATCCCATTTTAACCAATCCCAACTGGAAATAGAAAGGTCTATCGTGGACACTCGTAAATCACGATATATTCCCGGCCACCAAATATTTACAAATTATACAATTTGGACTTAAACTAATGTGGAAAATTATAAGGCTCCACCACCTATCAATGATTGCCAGAGTCTCGTGGAACCCAAAGCAGCCTGCCGCTGAGGATGAAGATTACTGTCATCCTGACTAGCAGCAGACTGCGCTGGTGCGTCCGCACCGGCAATACTATCTGCAATAATCTCGCCCACATCTTCACATTCCTGTTCAATAGGATACAATTTAGCAATCGGACGAGTGGTAATACCGGTAGAGGTTTTGACCTGCGCGACTCTAGCAAGCTGATCTAGGCCCGGAAGTAATTTTAGGACGAGACCTAATCTCCAAAACAAACGAGAACCCTCATTGTGTATCAGGACAACGTCACCTACTTTGGGCCAAGATTTACCCTTGTTTCTTATTAAATTAGTATGACTTTCCCTTAGAGACAGCAGGTAGTCAGTCGTCCAGCGCTTCCACAAATCATTTGATAATTTACAGACCTAATTATATCGCGCGGAGATGTTGTCTACAACGTACAATGAGGGATCCGTGATTTCATCGTCGTTCATCGGTTCAGGAAACAGTCTAAGTCTACGCCCGCTGGCCAACTGTGAAGGGGTAATAGGTACAAGATCCTCTAAATCTCCTGACACATATCCTAATGGTCTGTCATTCACAGCCGCCTCCAGTTCTGTTAGTATCGTAGTCAACTCTGTAAGTGTGACTGATGCACGACCCAGTACCTTTTTCAGTCCTGCCTTAACTATGGAGGTGAAGAAGGTGTTGAAGTAGTTTGAAATTTGTCGTTTATCGTGGCAAACCTGATAATTAATGTTGAGAGCAATATTAGTGTTAGACGAATCCCTTGCCTTGTTGCTGTAGCCTGTTGTTTTTAGGTGCCTCCATAGTTTCTTTGGGTTATTCTGATATTCCTCTGCCTTATTGTGGAAATAATTAGTTTTTGCTGATTTGATTTTTCTACTTAGTTTATTCCTAGCCCTGTTAAACTCATGTTTCAGACCTTGATCTTGTCTATGATTCACTAGCCTGTTTAACAGATTGTCTCTGTATTCCAGATGGTGTAGTATGTCATTGTTGATCCATGGGTCTGAACTTGCTTTAATTCGTATGTCTTTCAGAGGAGCTATTTCGTCTAGGATGTTTGTGATGATGGTTCTGAAGCCAACCCATGCGTCATTAACGTTTGTACTTCCAAACACTGGAGACCAGTCTGTATTCCATAAAATGTCCAGAAATGTTTCTTTGTTGTAGTTTCTGAGTGACCTTGTTTTGATAACCTTGTGATCCTCTAGGGTAATTTTTGTGGTTTTCCGTGTGCAATATGTGACGAAGTGATCACTTATCCCAGTCTGTATAACCCCTGATTGATTGGGATATTTTGTCCTCTCTGTTACAGTTTATGTGGTCTAATATTGTGGCAGTGTTCTCAGAGATGCGTGTGGGGGTTGTGATGAGTTGTTTGTGATTGTGCATTGTCAGTATGTGCCTATATTCTCGTAAAAGCCTATTATTTCGTTGTTTGTAACACAGGTTAAAATCCCCTAGTATAATGGATTCATTCCGAGGATCTAGCGATGACAAAGTTCGTTCAAATTCGGCCCCCGACTACCCGGAGAGGCTCCGATCTCGGCAGGCAGACATGCAGCGGAGCCAAAGCCACAAGCCCGCCCACCACACTTCCAGGCGCACCCTTCATATTAATCGTCTCCCCGGGCCAGGCGCCTGATGGACTATTACCTAGTCCAACTTGCGCCCGACCCCTTCCCCCAAATGACCACATGTTTACTCAACATTGAAGGAACCTCACCACCAAACAAGTAAGGCAGACACCGACATTTCAATAGCGCCTAGCAGTAAAATTTGTTACAAGCGGGCACCCCTCAAGCTCACACACACAACCAGGGCCGCCGGGCAGCCACCTCCTCAGTGCCACCACCCTACCAACACAACACTATCCTCAACTCGACCATCACTACCACAGATATCGACGACCCAAGTAGCTCAACATGCAACCAGAACAACTAAAAAAGCAGGTAGCTCTCTCAACCGCATCACCAGTGAAATAGCAACAACGACCAAGGACAACAACAACAGCATCCAACCACAGCCAGACCACTAGTATCCCCCGCCCTCTCCCGCACAAACAGCTGATCGACGCGGACCAAACCACACCTCCAGATGTACGATAAACGGTAAGAAAAACTATGTATAGTCTGTAATATTGGTTTCAACAATAGGAGTTCACTTTTACAATGCAACAGTTGTAATGAAATTGTTCATAACCGATGTACTTACGTTAACAGTAGAAATGAAGTTGAATGTGCTAAATGTAGGAACTCAGCTGTACAACATCACGCACCCATTTTTTTTATTTGTGAATCTATCATAATACGACGTCAGAAGATCCAAAACCGTGTAAAGTGTAAAAATATAGCTCACGTGAAGAACGGGAATTCCTATGCAACATGTGTGCCTTGCATTCATTACCGAATATTAATGTAAATGAACCAAGTATTAACAACTCAGAATCCAGCCAGGACACATTCAAAATCAAAGATGAATACAGAGTGTTCACCAACAAAGGGCTCCATCTTATCCACATTAACGCCAGATCAATGTACCATAAATTGTCAGAAATAAACTTGTTCGCTAATAAGGCCAAAGCTTCAATAATTGCAATCACAGAAACATGGCTGGATTCAAGTATAAACGATGGTGAAATAAACATTCAAGGTTTCAACATGGTTAGGAATGATCGCAATAGGCAAGGGGGAGGAGTATGTCTGTATGTAAAAAACAACCTCACACACACAACTAGGACCGACCTCCATGTAGAAAATCACGAAGCTCTGTGGATCGACCTACACCTGCCGAGGACAAGACCCATCACAATTGGAGTGTGGTATAGGCCTCCAGACGACACACAATTCTTGACCAAATTTGAACGAACTTTGTCATCGCTAGACCCCCGGAATGAATCCATTATACTAGGGGATTTTAACCTGTGTTACAAACAATGAAATAATAGGCTTTTACGAGAATATAGGCACATACTGACAATGCACAATCACAAACAACTCATCACAACCCCAACACGCATCTCTGAGAACACTGCCACAATATTAGACCACATAAACTGTAACGGAGAGGACAAAATATCCCAATCAATCAGGGGTTATACAGACTCGGATAAGTGATCACTTCGTCACATATTGCACACGGAAAATCACAAAAATTACCCTAGAGGATCACAAGGTTATCAAAACAAGGTCACTCAGAAACTACAACAAAGAAACATTTCTGGACATTTTATGGAATACAGACTGGTCTCCAGTGTTTGGAAGTACAAACGTTAATGACGCATGGGTTGGCTTCAGAACCATCATCACAAACATCCTAGACGAAATAGCTCCTCTGAAAGACATACGAATTAAAGCAAGGTCAGACCCATGGATCAACAATGACATACTACACCATCTGGAATACAGAGACAATCTGTTAAACAGGCTAGTGAATCATAGACAGGATCAAGGTCTGAAACATGAGTTTAACAGGGCCAGGAATAAACTAAGTAGACATATCAAATCAGCAAAAACTAATCATTTCCACAATAAGGCAGAGGAATATCAGAATAACCGAAAGAAACTATTAAGGCACCTAAAAACAACAGGCTACAGCAACAAGGCAAGGGACTCGTCTAACACTAATATTGCTCTCAACATTAATTATCAGGTTTGCCACGATAACCGACAAATTTCAACCTACTTCAACACCTTCTTCACCTCCATAGCAAACACACTTGCACAGAACCTACCGCAACCTCTCAATAAATACACGACAACAATGGCCACCTTTCGAAATTTCTACAGAGATAAAGGCATACACCCGAACACATTTGGATTGCAAAATGTTACACCAAAATACACTTTTGACGAGCTCTCTAACCTAAATGTACATAAAAGCACAGGACCAGACAAAATTCCTGCCAAATTTCTAAGAGATGGAGCCATTGGTATAGCAGGTCCCCTAACCCACATCATCAACCTGTCAATTAATACCAACACTGTACCTGCTGAACTGAAGAAAGCTATTGTAACATCTCTATTCAAGAAAGGAAATAAACTAGAAGTTGGCAACTACAGACCAGTTAGCATATTATGTATTGTATATAAAATCCTTGAAAGAGCGGTATACACCCAAATTGAACACTACCTCAAAGAAAATGATCTATTTTATAAGTTTCAATCAGGTTTCAGATGCATGTACTCGACTGACTCCTGTCTCATCCACTTAACAGATCACATTCGTAAAGAAATGTCTAAAGGTAACTACACCGGTATGGTTCTTCTTGATCTACAAAAAGCGTTTGACACAGTAGACCATGATATCCTATGTAATAAACTACAAGCAATGGGCATTGGGTCTGTGAACTGGTTTAAATCTTATCTTAGTGGTAGAACACAAAGAGTCAAAATTGATGATAATATATCTGATCCTATGCCAATTAACTGTGGGGTCCCGCAGGGAAGCATCCTTGGTCCCTTACTCTTTCTCTGTTATGTGAACGACATGGAACTGAGCGTCTCGTGTAAATTATTACTGTATGCTGACGACAGCGTGCTTCTGGTTTCAGGAAAAGACCCAATAAATATGGCCGCTTAACTTTCCAAAGAACTAGAATCATGTAGTGAATGGCTAGTGGACAATAGACTAGCTCTTCACCTGGGCAAGACGGAAGCCATCTTATGTGGGACAAAATGCAAACTGAAAGACATTGTGGGCTTCTCGGTCAACTGTAATGATATTCCTATAACAACAGTGTCACAAGTTAAATATCTCGGACTAAAACTGGACTCGAGTTTGTCAGGTGAAACAATTTTGGAATCTATCCTGTGTAAGTGTAGAGCACGTATAAAATACCTGTATAGACAGGTGGGATGCTTGCCAGCGGCGACCAAAAAGACCCTTTGCCAAGCGCTTGTTCAATGTCATTTTGACTATTCTGTGTCATCCTGGTACTCTGCATCATCTAAATCAGCACAGCACAAACTTCAGGTCACTCCAAATAAAATGGTTAGGTTCATGCTGAACCTAGGACCCAGATCACATGTTGGCCAGGAACAACTTCAGTCACTAGGTATGCTCAATGTCTCTGACAGGGCCAAACAAATCAGGCTCACTAATGCCTTCAAAATTTTCTATGACAGAGCTCCAGAGTATCTTAGGAGTGATTTTGTTAAAGCAAATGAGAGGAGTGGACATAATACAAGAAACAGGATGTTTAATTTTAAGGTCCCGAGAATCCAAGGACAGGGTAAGCAAACATCCTTCTTCACTGCCATCAAAGACTGGAACGACCTACCCCAGTCAGTCCGTGAAAAGAGAACACTGTATTCCTTCAGACGTAGCCTGAAGGAACACCTGAACCGGACAGCTGCGAGAAGGGAGCACCAAGCTTATGTCTACTACTAAATACAATATAAGAGATAGGCAAACCAAACTGAAATGATTACTTATTACGGATTACTGATATTTACCATAGGATGTAAGGTATCTTAAAATAACCCCCTAGAAATACTTTCTCTAAAGTATCTATTTCTTTTATCCTCCCCTTTTCCCCAGCTAACCTAATCCCACAAGGACCCCAATGGAAATACGCCTAACGGCCTTATTGGGCTATCATTAGTTGGAATTATGCAAAGCTGGTACATGTCATATTTGTTGTTGTTGTTGTTGTTGTTGTTGTTGTTCCCCAAGCTGCCTGGCCGAACAGCCCCAAGGCCCCGAGCAATTCAAAGGCCATAACCGAGTGCCCCCACAGAACCCTCCCCGCCGACCACAATAAAGCCTGGGTGACCGAAGCCACTCCATGGCGGGGGGCTGAGGAGGGTGCGGAAACGCCCGGGAAACCAAAGCTCCACCCAGGGCCCTGTGCCCCTCAGCAATTATGAAGAGAAAGTTGAGGGGCAAGGGAAAAATGTGACGCTTTGGCTTCCAATCTTGGTAGATTGGGAGGTCAATCCACGGAAGAGACGCCGTCACTTGAGATCTAGAAAATATATAAGTTAAAGGAAAAGTCAGAGTAAGCTATGGGTATGGCAGAGATTGCTCAGCTCTCACTCTGATAGATCAGCCCATTACCACATATTTGTAACATACTATGTGGTACCAACTCTGTAAATTGCTAACTGAATAAATATTATTATTATTATTATTATTATTATTATTATTATTATTATATCTACTCACAAGCATTCTCCATGCATTCTTGTTTATTACCACTTCCTTTGCCTGATCGAAAGTCATTCCTCTATCATCCAAAGCTTGTCTTACACAGTCTCTCCATCTCAATGGGGGTCTTCCTGCACTTCTATCTCCCCTTGTATCTGACTCATATATTCTCTTTGTAAGCCTTCCATCTCCCATTCGTTCAACATGACCATACCAGTTCAGCACCCTTCTGTCCACTCTGGCTGGCAAATGTTCCTGCTGCCCCACTCTCCTACGTATCTCTTCATTCCTCAATCCGTCTCTACAGGTAACTCCACACATACTCCTCAATCAGCTCATATCCATCACATCCAGCTTTCTTCAGAGCCCATGTCTCAGCCCCATACATCACTGTTGGCACAACAATTCCTTGATACATTGCACTTTTTACTTTCATTCCGAGATTTCTCGTCTTCCACATACTTTCCATTGCTCTGAAAACCTTCCTTCCTTCACACACTCTCTGTTTTACCTCCATTTCATACCTCCACTCCTGCTTATCGATCCTCCTAGATATTTAAAACACTCTACTTGTTCCAATATTTCCCCATCCAGCCTCACATCTAGATTCACCCTACGATCACCCCTATTACACACCATTACTTTACTTTTATTGACGTTCACCTTCAGTTTCCTCCTCCCACAAACCACTCCAAACTCTTTAACAACCCGCTGCAATTTCTCCTCAGAATCCGCCACCAACGCTGCATCATCAGCGAACAGCAACTGATTCAACTCCCAATCTCTACCATTCTTTCCTACTAAACCCAATCCTCTTCCCATAGTTCTCATTTTCACCTATCTCACCACACCATCCATAAACATATTAAACAGACATGGAAACAATACACAACCCTGTCGCAAACCTACCTTTACCTCAAACCATTCACTCAACTCGCCATTTCCAACTCTAACACATGCTCTGCTCCCTTCATAAAAAAATCTTTACTGCTTCTAACAAATTTCCTCCAATTTCATAAATCCTTAACATCTTCCACATTGCTTCACGATCCACACGATCATACGCTTTTTCCAAATCCATAAAAACCCAAAATATCTCTTTATGCTTCTCTAAATACTTCTCGCATAACTGTCTTACTGCAAACATCTGATCCACGCACCCTCTTTCCCTCCTAAAACCGCACTGTTCTTCTCCTATTGCAACTTCCGTACATTTTATTATCCTCTCTATCAACACCCTGCCATACAGTTTTCCAACCACTGATAATAAACTAATACCTCTATAACTTGAACACTCCTGCCGATCTCCCTTTCCCTTGTACAAAGGCACAATACATGCACTCTTCCAGTCTATTGGTACCCTTGACATCACAAAGCACACATTGAAAAGTCTCACCAACCAATCTATTATCACATCTCCACCCTTCTTTATACACTCCACAGCAATACCATCCAAATCTTCTTCTTTTCCCGCTTTCAATTGTTTCACTGCTTCTTTCACTTCATTTTCCTCAATCCTTTCATTCATTCCCTGCCACCTGGGTGGCCTGGGTAACCTATCTCCATCAACCACTGCTTCATTCACTGCTTCTCTTCCATCTCTTACATTTAGCAAAGATTCAAAACACTCGGTATATCTTTTCCTCACTTCAACTGGTTCCACTAGTAATTCTCCATTTGCATCTTTCACTGACTCTTCCCTCTTTTGTCCTCCTTTCCTTACTCTATTTAAAAATAGTTGGTAACTTTGAGCGTGGAGTCAAATGGACATTGCGACAATATTTCTGCTAAAAAATTTAGTTATAGTATAATATGTTATGTATATAGGGGATTATAGGTAATAACACAACACTTTAATTATTGGATAAGTGATAATAAGTATAAAAGTACAGGTTTATAAGTACAGATATATGATAAGGCTTGTAATAAAAGCCTGAGGAGCAAGGTGATATAATTATGACTTGTGTGGTCTAATATATCTAGGGGATATAGGAGATTGGCTATAGAGGGTGAGTTTGAGTCTAGAGTCTAGAGGGAGTAAAGAGCTCTGTCTATCTCTGGCTGAGGTCTGTCCAAGTGTCTGAAGATGCCTGTGTAAGAAGGCATCGCCTGGGTTCAAGGATGTCGATGCAACACAGCATTAACTCAGCATTCTGGTATGACGTATGGCCGGATAAATACATTATACAGTTTACATTTACAGAGGAAATGGGTGTTGATTTAAGTGGAAGTATCAACAAATATATTATATGTTAATGAGATAGATAAAGTTATAGGGAGTTCAAAGAATCAAGAATGTTTAATATGAATGTTAAGAGTTTAGAAGTTACAGGGATAAAGGCATATAAGCAGTGAGATATATGTATAGCAATATATATGCAGGGCTTATAATGTCATACTACAATAGATCTTCTTATTGTTAATATTGTCTGATTATCTTCTATTTTGTAATAAGTGTGAAAGAAACACCCATAATCCAACACAATGATATATTGAGGTGGCCCAAGTGAAGAGATATTTAGTTTATAAATAAAAGAAGAAAAAAGGATAAACTATTCCGTAATCCAATATGGTACTCAGTAAGCGATTAATAATAAAAAAAAAAACATATATATATGTGGTAGTACATAATTATTGTTCTAGCCTGTACATAGACACCAGAACCTCGACTAGCCCATAACTTTCCGACCCCCGTGAGAAATGTAGGGGTTTAACGTGTTTTCAAGTGCCCCTTCAGTAAGCAGTTTCTGGATTTTTCGCATTTTATAGCTCGCTCTAACTCTCTGATCAAAAAATGCATATTTGTTTTCACCAACTTACCAATTAATGAAATCAATGAAAGTAATGAATACATGTGGTACTCCAAGGACTCGAACCTAGGATACTCACACCAAAATTTCGCACACTAAGCATTAGGCTATCAAGACAGTTACATGTGCAAGAAAGTTTGTGTTCTGGGCTGTACGGACCTCTCGTTCCCGGAAGATCTATGGCCTTCACAGCAACTAGAGGAATCGGCAATATTTTTGACGAGGGAGTCCAGGGTCAGGATGACACTGCTTGGGACACGCATGCAACTGCTTGCAAAACTCGTTGAGTACTGAGCTTTGTTAGCTCGCACAGATGGGAAGTTTGGGAATATCTGAAAAACCTAGTAGACTGAACATCACCCCGAGAGCATTTCTTAGCACAGAAAAGACAAGGAGATGGAAACAGGCCCGCCGATCTCCACAGAATTGTCCAGCCCGTAGTCTTACTGGGCCTGCCGTGTGGGTGTTAAGAATCCAAACTAGCAATATTGAGGAGGATAAATCCTATACATCCTGATTCCGCTACCATTCCGCTTTAGACAATCTCGCGGTGCAAGAGCCAAAACAGTTGTTAGCTGAAACCCGGTAGGTTGACTTTGTTTATTTTGGCTCTGTCAACAATTTTGGTCTCGGGGTTCAATGTCGAGGAGACAGCCCTTTCGGAGTATTTAGTCAAAAGTTCCGGAGACGACAATATTCAATTCAGCAAAACACTGTCCTCTACATAGTCACTGTGGAATCAGGAATATTTTGCACCCTTTTTAAACTTATATTCGCCTAAGATTTCTATATGCACTTATACAGTATATTCATAATACTTTAAACATGAAGTGTCAATTTATTTGCTAGGGCAATCATATTTAATAACCTTACATAACCCGTTTCAAATGCATTTGGTTGTTGTTGTTGTTGTTGCTGTTCCCCAAGCTGCCTGGCCGAACAGCCCCAAGGCCCCAAGCTAGGCCAAGGCCACAACCGATCACCCCCACAGAACCCTCCCTGCCGACCACAATAAAGCCTGGATGACCAAAGCCACTCCATGGCGGGGAGCTGAGGAGGGTGCGGAAATGCCCGGGAAACCAAAGCCCCACCCAGGGCCCTGTGCCCCTCAGCAATTATGAAGAGAAAGTTGAGGGGAAAGGAAAGATGTGACGCTTTGGCTTCCAATCATAGTAGATTGGGGGGTCAATCCACGGAAGAGACGCCGTCACTTGAGATCTAGAAAATATATACGTAAAAGGAACAGTCAGAATAAGGTATGGGTATGGCAGAGATCGCTCAGTTCTTACTCTGATAGACCAGCCCATCACCACATGACTAGAACCCAATCCTCTCAGCATCAGCTAGGAAAGGCCCTAGAAAGCCGCCTTTGGCGGTGGGATAGCTCCCCTATTTCAACCCCTTTCGGGGTTGGGCACTCGCACAATGCATTTGGTAGAGTAGATTATCGGGTCTTTCGATATGTGTTCAGGTTATCCTAATTATTTTGAAAGAATATATGTAGTGAACAATGTTTGTCACACATAATAAATAAAAATGTGTATGTAGTTCAGCCGTGAGCTTCCAAACACACACACACACACACACATATTTTATAAATATATATATATATATATATATATATATATATATATATATATATATATATATATATATATATACACACACAATCAATGTATTAATTGTAGATGATAAATATCTTCCGTTTTTTGTAGTTGCTATATTCTATTTATAATAAGCCAGACATGTGTTCGTTAAGGAGATACTATATATTTAGCGATATAATGAGAACAAGAGAGAGAGAGAGAGAGATATGCAAACAAATGAGTGTATCTCCATCTTGTTATAGATCGGAAGATAATAAGTCATATTGTTGGTTGTCTCTTTATTTTTGTCATCGTTTTCTGTTGGTCTAGATTAGAGTATACATATGAGTTGCGGAGGAGAATATGTAAAAGGAATGGAAGATGGTTGTCCACATATTCATGGTGACCGGACAACTCAACCAGTAGACCATTTCAACCAGTAGCTCTCAACCAGTACCAAATCAAACAATACGGTTAGGTTAGGTTAGGTTAGGATAGTATAATATTTTGGCACTGGTTTGGTTGGTTTGGGTTGATTTGGCACTGGTTGAGAGCTACTGAGTGAACTAGTCTACTGGTTGAGATGTCCGGGAACCCATGTTCATGATTGTCCAGATCTTCCGTTTCTGTTTTTTTTATGGGGAAACAAAAGGCAAAGTTGCCTGTAACAAGTGTCCCCCTCAAAGTTGAAAGAATGATAGAGTGCCAAAAGCAAGGTACATTAGAGGTAATGTAGGTGTTGGAAAGAAGTGTCCTGTACTTGTTTAGTGCAGTGAACAACCACGACACCTTTTAGGACGGTAATATATTTTAGACAAACATTCCAGGACATAACATATTTCAGACTGTACCTCAATTCCCATCCATTGATACGCAGACGACTCAACCTTACACTACTCCTTTAGTTTTTCAGAACGCCCTAGCCAGCAATCCCTCAACGACAAACGTAATGAAGCCATAGAACTCTTAAATTCTGATCTAAATAATATCTCCAATTGGGGCAGAGAAAACCTTGTTACCTTTAATGCTTCCAAAAACCCAATTCCTCCATCTATCTACCCGTAAGGAACTCCCAGTGGACTATCCCTTATTCTTCAACAATACAAAAATAAATCCTTCATGTTCTCTCAATATTCTTGGTGTCTCTTTTTCTTCTGCTCTCAGTTGGAAGGACCATATTACCAGTCTTGCTAAGGCAGCCTCCCAGAAGATGGGTGTGCTCAACCGCCTTAAGGGGTTCTTTTCCCCTGCACAGCTTCTTGCTCTGTACAGGGGCATAGTGCGTCCTTGTATTGAGTATTGTTCACATGTGTGGGGAGGTTCCTCTCACACCGCTCTCCTAGACAAAGTTGAAAGGAAGGCATTTCGTATCATAAACTCCCGTCCACTCACCAACTCTCTGCAATCTCTCTCTCTCCGCCGCAATGTTGCATCTCTCTCGCTATTCTATCGCTACTATAATAATCAGTGTTCCTCAGAGCTTTCCCAGTGTATACCACCTCCTTTACGTATGGCACGTGGTACCCGTCTTGCAACTCAGTCCCACCCCTGCTCTGTGCAGCTCTCCAACCCCCGAGAGTGAAACGTTACTCTCAGTCTTTCTTCTACTCAACAGCTGAGCTCTGGAACTCTCTCCCAGAATCAGTCTTTCCCTCTTCCTATGACTTAAATTCCTTCAAACTCCGTGTGTCCAGGCATTTTGGCTCGAACGTCCCTTGATTTTTACTCTTTCACTCTTTCAACTATGGGGGAGGAACTCGCTATAGGCAGTTCTGCCTTTTGCCTCCCTCAATCACATAGAAAAAAAACAAAAACAAAAAAAGACTAAACACATCTGTTTTGGTAGCGCAATGCATAAATGCGCGGAATTTCGGTGTGAGTATCCTAGGTTCGAGTCCTTGGAGTGCCACATGTATTTGTTGATTTCATTGAGTTCAGAAGTAAAGTTGGTTGGTGCAAAAAAATATGCATTTACTAATGTTATAAAGGTTAACAAAAAACAAAAAAGTGTATATAATGGGTGTTTGCTTCGCTCACAGTACAGAGGTCCATCGGGTAATGTTAAAAAAATCTGGGTTATATGACTTTCGGGTAGAAATTTGGCAACATGACCAAAATATATCTCTGGAGTATACTGAATGCAAAATAGGTTGTTGCCAATTTTTCTGTCATGGTTTAGATGGTGTTCTGGGACCAAACAGAGATGGGGTGTTGTAAACTATGAATTTAGGCAATTTGTAATGATATATTTGAAAAGTACCACACAAAAAAGTGCCTGAACATGTTTCCAGTTAAATACAGACTACACAATGTTACAGCACTAGAATACCACCTGTTCTGTGAAGATCAACAGTACCTGTGGAGCTATGGCTATGTTTTAACGGGTAACACTGTTACTATGTGTAACTCATTATTGCTGGATTTTTGTTACAAGCTTGTACCCAAATGTTGGGCATGTTTCAGGAATTCTCCATAAGTATTGAATATTAACAGTGCAAGTAGTGATAAAGGTCTGTTGTTAATAGAAAAAAAATAAGATGTCTGTATGTAGTAGTAATAGTAGTCTCTTTTGTTTCAGGTCGGAATGGCTGCATCTGAAGAACCGCCTACCAAAAAGCAAACCTTAGACTTCAGCCTCTGCTTAAAGTGCCAAAAGCCAGGAAATTTGGTTCTACAGCATATCGGCCTTCCTACATAATTATGTGAAATTCCTAGACTGTGTCGGGGAAAGAGCCGAGTATGGGAATCCTAACTTTGTGCAACTGAATCAGCGGCTGCATGGTATGTCAGCTCAAGACCTGGAACAAAACCATGCAGGGTGGCACAGATCCTGCTATGGAGAAATCACCCATAAGCAGCATACTGAAAGAGACAAAGCCAGGTGGACGAAAGCACTTGCTGAAAAGGACTCCAGCATATTATCCTCCAGAGGAGCTGGCCGTCCTGCATCAATGATATCTGTTTCACAGGACACACCATCACCTTCTGCTGGGAGGGCCACACGATCCTGCATCCAGGTATTCAACCGAGATCACTGCTTCTACTGTCAGACAGTTAAATATGAGGCAAAGGAAAAAGAAGAAGTGCTTCACGAATGTAGTACTTCAAACATTGGGAAATCTATTCAAGAAGTCGTTAATGCCAGTGACAATGAAGTGTGGAAGGTGTACCTGGCTGATATCATTGCAGAGGGAGACTTCCTGTCCAGAGCCATCAAGTACCACAGAAGCTGTCACACAACTCACTGGCGCCACTATGTACAGAGGCCCAGAAGCCTCAGCAGAGATGATGACGATGCTGAACTGAACAACGTAGAGTTCATAGCTGCTGAAATCGAATACTTTGCTGAACTAGAGGAACGTCTGGATGATGGCGAATTTCTAACAGTGAAAGAAACCTCTACACTGTACAACAGAATGATGCATGATCATGGCATAGAGGAGAGAAGTCTTCATTACAAGGCAGCTGTGAAGAAGATCCAAGAGAATGTGCCCAATGCCATGGTTACACTGGGAAGAGGGAAGAACCCAACAATTATACATTCCAAGAAAGCAGGCCGGTCAGCTCTGGATCAAGCAGCACAGGACAGGAATGTTAAAGCAGACATGAAGCTAATTTTCCAGTGCTCAAAGATCATCAGGCAGGCAATCCTCCAGTCCAGGAAAGATAACCAGTGGTCCTTCGATGGGTCACTACTTGGTTGTAGGCAAACAGGTGTCCCATCTGAACTGAACAACCTCATCCGGTGGATCCTGCAAGGGGCAAAGGTAGCAATCACGGAGACACGTACAGAACGGTTACACACATCCTGCACCATCATTTCCCACTCAATCATGCAAGTGTGCAAGACAAGAAGACAAGTAATGTTGAAGCCGTCGTCTGCGGAGGCAACATTTCACCAAATGGTAGAAAGTTCCTATGCTGTCGGGTTATCTCTCTACATGTACCACAACTTCAGAAGTCAGAAGGCACTGTCACTGCTGAACAGATGTGGAGCTGGTGTCTCATTTGAGCGGGTTACCAAAATATGCAACAACATCGCCAATGTCATGTCTGAAAACATCAAAGAGTATGGTGTGTATGTCCCACCAGGTCTTTTGAAGAACAAGAGGATCCGTGTCTCACTGGACAATATTGACAAGAAGGTGGACACCCCGGATGGAAAGGGCAGCTTCCATGGAACAGCCCTAGGTGTATACCAACCCTCTGGTGAAGGAGAAACCATTTTGGATCCAGTGCGACTGGGCAGTGGTAACTCAGCCTCAGGCCTGAGAGATATACCAGCATCTGTTAGTGAACTGGCCACATGTATAATTGAAGGCAACCCAAAGCCCAGAGCAAGTCCTCACTATCCAGCATACAAGATGGGAAGGTATGATGCTGAGTACAAGCAGGCACAAACAAATGACATTGCCTGGATGCTGGCTCGGTTTTGTTGCCGGAGCACAGAAAGTCAACCCAGAGATGATGCTGACACCCCAGACCACCAGATGGACAGTGCCACTACACAGGATGAAGATGCTGAAGCAGGAATGGTCTCACAAGATGTCAGACAGCCTGTACCCCTGTGGTCTGCCTACAACTCACTCATACAACCCCAAGATATGCCTGCTGCCATTGACATTCCTATTATCAATGCACCAGCCCATGAATGGGTCACCTTGGTTACAGCCTTGAACCAACTGACCAGACTCAACGAACTGGTGTCAGGCCCTGAAGCAAAGCTGCTAGTGACTTTGGACATGGACCTATACAAGAGAGCTCTAAAACTAGAGCACCTTCTACCCCAGTCCAGAAACAAGTGGCTGCTGTGTCCAGGAGCATTTCACACTGTACTCTGTGCACTACGATGCTTGGGCAGGACCGTTTAAGGCAGTGGGCTTGATGAGGCATGGCAGGAAGCTGATCTGTACAGCAGTGTCACCACTTCATACATCATCAATGGGAGTCATCACAACAGAGCTATGCAAGCTCACCAAATCACACTCCAAGCACTATTCGATCTATGGATGAAGTCTTTCTTTGAAGAGAACCCTGCACTGCACATCAGACTGCAAGCAAGTGTTGAAAAGCTGACTGAAGCATGTAAGACTCAGCAGGATGTCCACGAAGCACACAGGACATTCCTACTGGAGCTGGAGTCCATGGAAATTGAGAAGCTGCTGCACGAATTTGATGAAAGTCACAAGGAACAGCCAATGTACCAATGGGAACAGATGTACATGAGGCAGGTCATGGCCTTGTTGCAGTTTCAGCATGCAACCTGTGAAGGGAACTGGTTCCTGTATTTGGGAGCACTAGAGAAGCTGTGCATTTACTTCTTTGCTTACAACCGACTGGATTATGCCCAGAACATCCCTGAGTATATTGCCCGCATGCACGAACTCAAAAGTGCAGATCCAGACACCTGGGATGAGTTCCTCAGGGGGAATTTCACGGTCAATACAAGCAACAATGTGCCATTCACTCGCATTGGTGTAGATCACGCCATGGAGCATCTGAACAAAGTCACCAAAGGCCAAGGAGGAATATCAGGAGTCACATCAACCCCACAGACTTTGCTCAAGTTCCGTCTCACGGGACCTGAGCTGGCACGCCTCTCTGATTAGACTGAGCATCTGCTTATGGTTTCTGAGGGAACCACGGTACAGCAATACCACTGCCTCAGCAAAGCCAAAGTAGCACGCCAGGAAAAGGTCATTGCAAAGCTTAAGGCTGTACTAGCACAGTGCCATCTCTTCAGTCCACCATCAGATGATGCAGCCATCAATAGTCGAATGTTCAAACTGATGTCAAAGGAGATCCTTCCGGAGGAAGTCCAACGGAGCATCTTGTCAGTGGAGCAAGTAGGCCAGAATGCCTTTAGTCGCTTTGTAGAAGAACGCATCACTGGAGATGGAAACCTCTGGGACCGAATGTCCAAAGTGAATCTACTGACCTGGACTACAGCTGTAAAGGAAGTCAAGATGAAGGCCGGATCAGAATTGGTGACGCTCAAAGCCTCCTCCTCTCTCTTTGCCAGGATGCTGCTAGTCGCCAGATCACCACGTGCAGACATCGACCTGGAGCATGTAGTTGGTGCCCATGAGTTCTGACACACCAGTGGAACACTGATGCAAGCAGATGGGTCCCTTCATCCAACCAATGACAAGAGCAGTGTGATCCACATTTTGGAAGGTCTTGTCTACACTAACAGTAATGAGACCACTGCCCAGGAGCACCCCACCTTGGTATTAGTTGATGGAATGGCTGTAGTCCAAGAACTGATGGCTGTCCGAACCTTCAAGAATGGAAAAGATCTTGCCAGAGCCTTATGTCAAGCTTACTGACACAAAGGCGCAAGGGTATGCTGCAGTTAGGGTTGTTTTTGACAACTACACAAAAGTGTGTTCCCTGAAGGAAGCTACGCGGGAGCGATGGCGAGGCAAGCTGAAGGAAATCAGGTCCTACAAGGTTGAAGATTCAACTCAGATTAGGGACAAGTCCACATTCCTCGCAAGCAATGCCACAAAGTATTCGCTCACACTCTACCTGGCTCAGCAGCTTATTAAAAGGAGCGCAGTGAACATGGTGACTGTGACACGCAAGAGTGTGATGACTAACTATGACTGCCAGGTTAGCATTGGTGTGAGCACTCAGGAGGAGGCTGACACCCTCATGATCCTTCATGCTGTGGAAGTTGCAGCTGCTGTAGCCATCGTCCATATCTATACACAGGAAAACTGATGTTCTTCTATTGGCTCTCCGCAGAGTGCCACAACTTGGCAGAAATTCTGCACTGATCATGGGTATTGGAGATCGTCGCTGCACCGTCCTAGTGCAGCCCATCTATGATGCCCTGGGACCCAGTAAAGCAGCTGCCCTCATCAACTGTCATGCACTAACAGGGTGTGATACCACAGGACACATCAGGGGGAAGGGGAAGCAGACATGTTTTAATGCCTTCATGGAATCGCCACCCAATGTAGTCTCTGCCATTCAGATGCTAGGGGAAGGGGATGCACCCTCAGAAGAGGTGGCTGATGGTTGTCAAGCCTTCCTGTGCAGCCTGTTCTGCCCCAAAGGAACCAAGCTTTCTAGAGCCAGTAGCCTCAGATGGCATCTCTTCAAAAAGATGAAACCAGAGCAAGGAGTAGACAGGCTGCCACCAACTCATGGTGCATGGAAGCAACACATCCTGCGTGCCCATCTACAGGCCAGAATCTGGGCCCAGGACCTCGTTGAGAAGCCAAACATTCCTGACCCTCTCACCCTGGGCTGGAAGAAAGAGGGTGACAGGCTGATACCTGTACTTTCCAGTGAGGCAGCTGCACCAGACTGTGTCCTGGAACTTGTCAAGTGTGGCTGTGGTTCCAACAATCAAGCTGCACCTATGAAATGTACCAGACGGTGCAGCTGCAAGAAGCACAATCTTGCTTGCACTGAACTGTGCCAGTGTGGACAGGAAGATGATGTGTGTGCCAATAGATCCTCCCCTCTTCCAGAGGATGATGAGGATGAAGAGGAGCAGAAATAGGGGACGGGGATGACAGGTGAACACAAAAGACTATGGGAAGAACACTATAACTTATTCCGCCTTTTCCCGCGGTTAAATATCAAAATAAGTGTTTTGGAAAATGTTTAGGTATTCTGGTAGCCTACTTTCCATAATAGTTTATAGAGGGTTCCATCACTAAATACTAGTCAAGACCAACAATGATAACTACTTTCAAGACTATGATGTGCACAGAAAATAAATTTGGGTTATTTTTTCCCGTACTTTTACATCTTCATATTATTTTCTTTTAAAAATACCCTTAACCCCCATAACAAAATTGGCAACAAGCTTTTTCTTAATTAATGGGATAATTAGAACAGATTAAGTGCATTTTTGACATTTCTACCCAAAAGTCATACATATTTACAGGAACCGATAGACTAGTAGGCCTATCTGTATTCCTTCAAGGTATTTTGACATCCACTTTAGGTCAAATGAAAAGTGATGATTAGGTTGGTTACGTTTGGTTAGGAGAGTTATATTTGATAAGGTTAAGCTTCTAGCCAAACTCAATAAATATATATATATATATATATATACCATGGATTACTTTTTTTAACTCAATATAGCTTTTCTATGGCTTCAAACTGTCCTAGAATTAATCATATTTCGAAAAGGCCTCGTACCTTTTAGGAGTGTGATGTATCTTATATTAACTGGGAGACTAAGACTAACCCAGAGTACACGACAGTAGTAGCCTATACAATGTATTATTTACAGGTACAGTGACAGATCAATAGATAAAACCCAATTAGTATACAAAGACAAGCTTATAATAGTGAGAGTAACATATATGTACACACTCAAAATCGGTTAAACATGGAATATAATAGGATATAATAAGGAAGGGAGAAGGAGCAGGGAAACACTTGTAGTATTTCTCTGGTGAAGGCTGTCTGGGTGGTGATATTAAGAGAACAATTTAATTATAGCTTAGTAATGTAGGGTGAGCGGCCTATACCACTTGTGCATAACTATATCTTCCTTATACAAACAAGGGATAGTAATGTGTAATGTTGAATTTAAAGTTCGTTCACCCTCTCACGTTCTTGACGCAAATTTGAGCCTATTAGGGATACTTTAAAGCCTTTGTTACCATCAGGGGTATTTAGAAACATTTAGTTTAGTTACTTTAACCTCTGCAGTTGTCTTTGAGTTAGCTGTGGGCAGAAAACTAATTTTGGAGAGGTAATTATAAGAGTGAGAGAACTCTATTTATTATTGCTAATCTGGCAACCTCTGCGTCATATGGTCGTGAGAGGGTTAAGGATTTCATAAAAAGAACACCAATTATCAACCAAATAATCACACAAGGGCAGGACTCAGGCTTATCTACCTTATTTTCTGTCCTTTCTCTTCTCTGGGGTGCAACTCGTAAGTTCGGTTCGGTGCTTGTTCAGGGGTTACACCTTTGCTATGGTCCTCCCAATGTTCACTTTAATTTGTCTATGTCTGAGCTCTATTTTTCTCTTCCTTTTTCTTTTCTCTTCTTTTCCAGAGTTCTTGTATGATCTTTTAACTTCTACTCTCCTTTCTTCTTTTTTGAATGGGTCGCGATACCTAGTAGTCGTGTTCGTATTTCCTTTGCTGGGCTGTAGATCGGTGCAGCCTACTCGGCGACGGAGACACTTTACCTGGCATACAAGTACGCACAGGTTCCTCGACTAACGAGTATACAGTGTTCCGCAGTAGCAACACTGGTTGAATATTCTGCATTATTCTAGAGTTTGAGAGCGACTTTTAGCTTAAGGGGAGACTGACCGTTTATTCATATATTTTGTTTAGTTTCCTCCCTGGACCTCCATCAAGCTTGGCAATACACCACCTACAGTAGACCCCCTTTCAAGATAAATTTGTACATTTTTCGGTAGAAAAATTTCCCGGACAAAGGCCGGTTCCTCTTAAAATTGCAGGCTCGCTAACACTCGCCAGGAAATAATCGACACCTAAATGGCACGAAAGGTCTTACAATTGACAACGAAATGGGGTGAAAGGTGTTAAAATCGCCAAAATCTCAAAACTAGTGGGGCTAAACATTAGGAAGAAGGGGTTCCAGAAAAACGGTCTGCCTCCCCTTAATTGGGTTATTCTGCAATAGCACTAACCTAGAGCCCTGCGGTAGCGATTTGAAAATCGATAGAGGTTCATTACATAAAATGTTAATTTAAAAAACATGATTTCTAATTAGGATTTGTTTGAGGAATTTCTAGATCTACTGAAGATGACATATACCTAGTATGTCGAAATGTCTGTGAAATGACGGTCTGAAGACAAGCCCTGCAAAGAACAGTTGCAGAATAGCCAGTCTGCAACTAAAAGACCCTGAGAATACAGGAGGACGAAAGGAGAGAATAAGAAGAATACAAGAGCCACCCCTGTTTCCCCGTGCTCTAATCACCGCACAAATACAGGAGCGACCCCTGTTCCCCGTGCTCTAAGACAACAGCCACCAGCCACAAGTATGGGAAATTCTCACAGCCAATCCACGCCCTGCTCTCCAACGCTCACAGCCAACCACAGAGCAGCATTTCCTCAGCTCCCGGATATGCAGTACAGTGAAGAAATGTTTATGCAAATAAAACATCAACAGCCAGAAGTCTACAGATATAAATGGATGTAGACAGGAGGACAAATTATGACAAACCGGGAGATATCATAACCCTCTACGAAGAATAACTCATAGGCGAGCTGTAATAACGTTTGTCTAGGAGTTTAGATTATGGACGAATCCATATAAGTAAGATTGCTCCATTATTAGGCTAAGTAACTAGCACCTAAGTAATAAATAAACTACCTATTATATATGTACCAATGTAAACAGCTATTATGTATGTCTACGATAAGTAATTTACCTCACAACTTCACCACAACCAATTTCCCCATATCCCTATGATTTTCAACCCCTCTAAATGAGAGTAAAAAATAAAGCCGCACATTAATTACCTCTAAGAAATTATAGAGAAGTATGCAATCCTCAACTGCGGTACTACCCTAAACCTGAACAAGGAGCAGAGTAGCTAATCACAGTAGTGGCTTGTACTAGCCTGCCCCTACCCTGCCCGGAGAGTGTACTTGCCGGAAGTACCCCCCTGAAGCCCTGCTCGAGTGACGCCCTACACTCCTGAAGTCTGGAACCTGAAAACCTGCTCGAGTGACGCCATACACCCCTGAAGTGCTGCTCAACGGACCTACGATCTACGTCGGCCAGACCCATACTCTCTCTACCCTCCAATATTACCCTAAGTGTCCCTGTGTATCTTATTTTGTGTTATTGTCATCGAGGTATAGGTAAAAATATGTGAATCGTGTTGTGATAATTTGTTCTGAGATCTGTGTCCAAGATCCTTAATTGCATACTGTGTTAATCCTTCTGAATCTCATATAAAGTCCTTGCTAGATCTGTGTCCAAGACCTAGTTCGCATATTTAATTTATCTTCTCTAGAACGTCCTACACATATATTATATAACTATGTTACTTAATTCATATCGCCACGCACTCACAGATTTTCCTAATATATGTATTCTGTATGTATGTTGCAAGTTGAGGTCGAAGTGTATTTCGTGCAATAATTCCCCTTCTTAATTCATCACTGATTACCTAGAACCTACGCTCATTTTCATAATTAATTTACCTCAGTTTCCTCGTTGAGAAGTGTTGTTATTCTATGAACATATTTACTTCCCGAGTTCCCCAATTTATATTCCATTAATTAACCGCCATTGTAATTATTTTATGAATTAGTATTTACGTTCATTTGCTTACTGATGTAAGTAATTCTGATTCTTCATGCCTAGCAGCCTAGGGATTCTAGGATTGCATAGTTTCTATTACTTATTTGTTCATCATATACCATACACCCCGTACTACGGTGTATATTTCTTAAGACTCTGTTAACTCATTCAGACATCTTGGTTATACTGTTTTGAGTATTTCCTTAGCACAACTTCGTTGTGTGCGATACCTTCTTTTCATAATTAATGTTGTATTAATTATCACTTTACGCTATCAATTTACAAGTGTTTCCAGAGCACTCATTGTCTAAGCTTGTTTAGTCAATTATAATCTGTTTTTTAATACAATTAGTAGATATTATTCTATAGTTGATTCATAATTGTATGTAAATTTACATCTGAATTCCTCGACATGTTTCGTTATTATTACATACAATTGTTTGAAGTGAATATAAGATTCCCATCATAAATTACATAATTTGAGTTCTGCTGATAAGAAATTGTGCAAATAATTAATTAATAATACTGCCACCAATTTCATCATAATATCATTGAAACTAAATTCATAGTTGTACAAACTAGAATTGTATTTTCCAACATAGCATTAAAGTATATGATCTGACCAGCTACCTGTACAAAAGTCGCATCCCGTAACCAGCCTACTTGGCTCATGCGCGCGCCCTCACTCCGTGAGCGTAGCTCGTACCACCCGTGTGACTCACCCACCATACCTGTGTGCTTATTTACCCTCTCAACTCACCCAGTTTCTCTTGTATTGAGATTGTATTCTAGTATCTTTCATTGTTGTTTTATTCACGGAAGACACTCAACTCGCATCATTATTATTATTAAGGGTTGATTCTATAAGTCACATGTTATGATTTAGTTGCATATTATTCACCTTGTTTATAACCACAGTTGAAGAGAAATTGCTCTCCATTCATGATCTACTATTTATATATATTCTATACCTTGCCTGATAGTTCTAATAATTATCAAGGTAATGCTGCATCCTGAATTTCAGATATAAATATTCTTGAATAAACTTGAGTATAATTGCTATGCGTATTGTTACTGAGTTCTGTAGTACCTAGTTGAATACCTATTTGTGAGATTAAGAACGTGTTCAGTGTGACCCTGTTGGGTTTATTTACGGTCTATAAGTCCAGATCTGGATTTTAGTAAAGACTATATCACGAACTGTAAATATTATAGCCCGACATAACACTGGCGGCAGCGGTGTCTCAATACGGCATATCAACACGAGTGTTCTTATGGTAATTTTTGTTGTTTCTGGTATTCAATTGGGGTATTTACATTATTCATCATAGCAGCCATTAGGTCTCTTGATATCCCGGCATTTAAGCCCGAGTATTACGATATATACACTTACCTGGAAATTGTCAAACCGGTTCTGGACATTATGTTCGGAAACGAGGACGCTTCCAAGATACATACTATTGTGGTTAAATTGGAAAAATATGCAACTAAAGTGTCGGGATATGTGCATGACAATATGTCTGGGTTAACCTGGGCACAATTTGAAGTTTATGGCAGAACAACAATTAATCCAGTCTTGGGTCAAATAATTGCTGACTAGAAGTTTCACAAGATCAAATACTCGGGAGACTTGGATGAAACGGTTGAAAAGTTGCAACAGATCGCCTTGACTGCTTTCCCAGATGAAACTACCGCCCAAAGGAAAAAAATTCAAAGACTTGGTGATGATCTTGCCCAGTGGCCGACCACTTCTCAATAGTGGAACCCACCAATTATGACGCGGATCTGCCTGTGATACAAAGAATCATGGCATTACGCAAATCCAGGGAACAAATCGCCATGATCAGTAAAGTCACCACCCACCCAACTTCCAGTCCAGCATCAAGCAGTAGTCCTGTAGCTCCTAGGGCAGCTGACAAAGCCGAGGAGTGGGCCAGAATCCGTCCTGCAGATTGGAAACCCTGCACCGAATCATGCATGCTGTGGTCTCTGAAGAGGTAATTTAACAAACTGACCAGGAAGAGGACCAGGACTTCAAATTGGTGGGCACAGATTCCCTGGATTAAGCCGCGTCAGATTGCAACCATTATTGATGACGGAACAGCTGGAATCGAACAAGGAGAAGCGGAAGGAGAACTTTACAAATATCAGCCAGAAACTTAAAACCAGAGCCACTGGATTTTTACGCGGCCCCTCCAAACAAATCGTCGTGACCATGGCAGGGGCTCGTGATAAAACATCGGATAATGGTCTTCCGGTGTATAGAAAAATCACTGAATGGGGTGGAAGTTCGACTTCTCCAAGATACGGGGGCTTCCCGATCTTGCCTGTTCCTTCCTTTCGTTCAGAAACATAAGAATGTTTTTGGACCAATACAATCTTCCTCCATCATCCTCATTAGTGCCAATGATCAGGATATTCCCAACATTGGTCAGGCACTTCCTTTATATGTTAATACCCCTCATCCCAATCACGCAGTTCATCACTCTTTCGTGATTTACAACCCCAGTGAGTCTAGATATGATGGATATTTAGGTCTCGATCTGTTGATATCTTTGAGTGCCTCAATTAATTGCAGGCACAGGACATTATCTTATGATCCACCGTCCAACCCTGAACAAAAAGAAAAACCTTCCATTGATAACTTGAAGCAGCTAAAATCCACAACTTTGCCTATATCTCTCCCTGTCACTGCTACACCCCAAAGTAAAACAAACGATATTCCCTGTCACAATCATGTAATCTCTCCAGCCATAGTTTCCACCTCCACTACAGTTCCCCCTCAT
Organism: Paralithodes platypus; assembly: GCA_032716605.1. Classification (NCBI taxonomy): domain Eukaryota; kingdom Metazoa; phylum Arthropoda; class Malacostraca; order Decapoda; family Lithodidae; genus Paralithodes; species Paralithodes platypus. The sequence goes on from CM064527.1 coordinate 22,855,643, forward strand.
CATAAAAAATGGATACCATTGGTTCCTACCCTTCAAGGAAATGTCCTTGTGACCCCACACCTCCAAAGCCCTTTCAATGGAGTATGCCTAACCGGTCCTTGCCTGGTACCACAAACTGAACTGTATCAAAACTGCTAATATTTCTGACAAATCTATCACCTTGCCAAAAGGCCTGGCCATCGGCGAGTTAGAAATGTATTCCGAAGAACTGTCTGTTCCCGCTGATTCTTCCCCTCCTTACAACAACCCCCTTCCTGACATACCTTCCACTCTCACTACCTCTCAGCAAACTGATCTCAGAAATCTCCTAATTTCATATAAAGATATATTTGCCACCTCTAACCGAGATATGGGCAAAACTGAAATGTTGCATCACCCCATTCACACCGTGGCCCACCCCATCAAGCAACCAAATAGGAGGAAAAACCCGATACAACGGCAGGAAGAAGAAAAACAAGTCCAAGATATGCTCGCCACAGGAGTTGTCACAGCCTCTACCAGCCCATGGTCTGCTCCAGTGGTACTAGTCCGTAAAAAGGACGGATCCACAAGATTCTGCATAAATTATCGACAGCTAAATGACGTCACCATCAAGGACGCCACACCCCTTCCCCTGATTGATGACTCTCTCGACTCGCTGCTTGGTGCCAAATGGTTCACCACTTTGGACTTGCAAGCTGGATACTGGCAGGTACCCGTTTTGCCTGAGCATCAAAAGAAAACTGCATTTTTCACCAGCCAAGGAAGACTGTATGAATTTACAGTATTACCATTCGGACTATGCAATGGACCAGCCACATTTTCCAGATTGATGGAGTCAGTCCTACAAGGTTTAACTTGGGAAACTTGCCTTGCATATCTGGATGATATCATTGTGTTTGGCAGAACTTGGGCAGAACATCTGCAACGTCTAAAATAAGTCTTTCAGAGAATACGAGATGCCAGCCTCAAGCTTAAGCCCTCCAAGTGCACTCTAGCCAAAAATAAAGTAAATGTCCTAGGGCACATTGTTTCAGAAGAAGGAATTGCACCCGACCCTTGCAAACTTGAGGCAATCAGTAAAATTACCTTTAAAATTACCTTTACCCAGTGCCTTTTTGGGCCTAGCTTCATACTACCGACATTTTGTGAAGAACTTTGCCACCATTGCCAAGCCCTTTCATGACCTCACAAAAAAAGAAGAACCCTTCCTATGGACTGATCTACGACTACAGGCTTTTAATGATCTAAAAAGCAAATTAGTTGCCTCTCCAGTGGTCTCATTCCCGGACTACACTAAACCATTCCGCTTGTACACAGATGTGTCACAATTTGGAATTGTGGCCATTCTAGGTCAGACCAGAGACGGCAAAGAGCACATCATTGCCTGTGCGAGCCGCACCCTCAACCCGGCTGAAATAAATTACCCAGTAACTAAACGAGAATGTCTCGGCATGATTTGGGCGTTACAGTATTTTAAAGCCTACCTGGTGGGAGTCAAGGTCACCATCATCACCGACCACCACGCCCTTCAATGGTTGAGGAAATCAGACACAAAAAAACGCTATGACTGTCAGATGGAGGGAATCACTGGAAGAATTCGATATGGATATCGTTCATCGACTAGGAAAATTGCATACAAATGCTGATGCACTCTCTCGTCTACCCTTGTCATCTCCCAATTCTACATCTCAACAGGACGAACCAACACATACCATTCTTGCAATCCATCATCAAGGTTCGTTGGCCAACAGCCAGCAAAAACTTTTACAACAATATCAACAACAAGAAAAACCTGATTAGATGCCTAGGAAAGTTTTCAATCAATTAACCAGGCGGGGTGACAATCTCTTCACCTTGGAAGGTAAAATTGTGATCACTCCTCAAGCAGCATTATCCACTATGCAATCAATACATATGGATAATGGCATCCACCTAGCCCAAAGGAAGCTCATCTCCACCTTTCAACAGGTATATTGGACACCATCACCTTATGTCACTGCCAAGCGCATCACAGAGTCATGCAAAGCATGTGCGTTGGGTAAGGATCGAACCCGCACAGCTGGGCTTTCTGGGAAGTTAGTTGCCTCCAAACCTTGGCAATTGCTTGCAGTAGACGTAATGGGGCCAATGGACAATAGTCATGGTTTCAGATGCATTTTTACTTTTGTGGACACATACTCCAAATATGTCATTGCCTGTCCCACAAAACAACACTCAGCCATTGCAGAAGCTGAAGCTCTCATTCAACATGTCTTCCACTATTTTGGCCTCCCTGAAGCAATCCATTCTGATAATACCACTGAATTCACCAGCCATATATGGTCTCAACTATCTCTAATGTGTGGATTTAAAATCAGCCACTCCTCACCTTACTGGCCTCAAGGTAATTCCATAATTTATTTGAGAGAAGTCACAGAACCATTGCCAATCAAATCAGAACCCGGTTGCAACAAATGGACTCCAAAGATTGGTCCAGCCAAGTCAAGATTGTACAATGGGGAATCAACACTTGCCCTCGAGAAGACGGCATATCCCCCCATGAATGAGTATTTGGAGTAGCACCTTTGCTCCTTCCCCTACGTTATCTAGCTGCCCCGTATGAGCCCTCCTCCAATTTCGACCAGTCTCTAGTTCACCAAAACAATCGCCTAAGACAAAATACAGTACGTCCAAGACCTTCAACCTGACGAAACACCTAAAGCCAGCCCCCAGTGTTGGTGATCTAGTTATGGTTGCACACTTACCAGTTCCATCCAAGCTCAAACCCAGATTTAAAGGTCCATTTGAAATACTAGCTGTACCAAACTGTTACCAGGTTACCGTCAACTATTTTGGTGAGTCGCGCACATATCATAACAGGCATGTACGTAGATTTCAGCCTATTAATGAGAATATAGTTATGCTTGCTGACCCCATTCAGAATGATATTTTACCTGCAACTGATAACCATAATTTAGGATCCACAGAGCCTACTACCACACCTGAACTTCCTCTACCTGTCACACCTTCACGCCGACAAAGGCCCCCTCTTGATTTAAACATTCTACCTCATACACCCACCCCTCTACCACCACCACGCCAACCGCCTATTGTTTACACACCCATTCCTGCTATCCCTACACGCACTGTCTCTGCTCCTCCCACTTTTCCCTCCCAGGCATATCACCCCCCTCCCTCTATTCCTGTTCAAGCTTCCCCTTCTATCAGTTTACCTACTTATTCAGAATCTTCTAACACTCAACCTACAACTCCTGTAATTGCTAATATTCTTAACCTAGTCCCTTCACCTATCACTTCCGCTCCTCAACCTACCTCATCACTTCCACATCCGTTACCTGTCCCTCTTGCCTCACGCCTCTCTCATCCACAGGTTTATGCTTCCAAACTCAAGTCTCCAGCTCTTTCTGTCTCTCATCTTCCAACTTGACCAAGCCCTCTCCCTCTATTAAACAGAAGAAGTCCCCTACCTTCTAGTAGCACACATTCTTCTCCTTTAATTCGGCCAACTCCCAACAGAGTAAATAGGCCACCTCTATCATCTAGCTCAACTTCCTCCCCCTGCCCATTATCACGTGTCCCCAAACCCTCTCCAATACCTACTCGGTCAAACCCCACATGTACAAGATCTGGTCGTCGTGTGATGCCCCCTCAACGATGGGCACCTCACTTCAACCCTACCTACATCCGGCGGGACCACCCTCAACCTACCTTGCCAGCTACACTTCGAACCACCCCTGTTAGTGCGAGGTCAACTCTACCTGATACTACCACCCCAGCTCTCCTCACTACACCTCCACCGACGACCGCAAGCAGACTAGCTCCAACCACCTCTCCTACTACAGCGCCTCCTGCAGCAACCCAGCCGGCCATGAAAATTCACAGTGTCACCTTCCTCCAAAACGCTGTCCCTACGTCCATAAAATCTCCAAGTCAGCTAATTCACCTGGCTAAGCATGCTGACGAGGATTGGCAAATCAACATCGCCATGGACACCCACTCCAAGGCGGATGTCCTTACAACACTATGGCTCCTCACTCTCTAGAGTTTAACGCCCGTCAGGAATTCACCCACCACCCGGTCATATATTCTTAAATCGCGAGGTCGCGACTTTTTCTATGAAGACAGTGGTGAAAATGACGGGTCTGAAGACAAGCCCTGCAGAGAACAATTGCAGAATAGCCAGTCTGCAACTAAAAGACTCTAAGAAGACAGGAGGACGAAAGGAGAGAATATGAAGAATACAAGAGCCACCCGTTTCCCCGTGCTCTAATCACCGCACAAATACAGGAGCGACCCCGGCTTCCCCGTGCTCTAAGACAGCAGCCACCAGCCACAAGTATAGGAAATTCTCACAGCCAATCCACGCCCTGCTCTCCAACCTTAACAGCCAACCACAGAGCAGCATTTCCTCAGCTCACGGATATGCAGTACAGTGAAGAATTTTTTATGCAAATAAAACAACAACGGCCCACAGTCTACAGATATAAATGGATGTAGACAGGACAAATTATGGCAAACCGGGAGATATCATAACCCTCTACGAAGAATGACTCATAGGCGAGCTGTAATAACGTTTGTCTAGGAGTTTAGATTATGGACGAATCCGTATAAGTAAGATTGCTCCATTATTAGGCTAAGTAACTAGCACCTAAGTAATAAATAAACTACCTATTATATATGTAGGCTTACCAATGTAAACAGCTATTATGTATGTCTACGATAAGTAATTACCTCACAACTTCACCACAACCAATTTCCCCATATCCCTATGATTTTAAACCCCTGTAAACGAGAGTCAAGAATAAAGCCGCACATTACCTCTAAGAAATTATAGAGAAGTATGCAATCCTCAACTGCGGTACTACCCTAAACCTGAACAAGGAGCAGAGTAGCTAATCACAGTAGTGGCTTGTACTAGCCTGCCCCTACCCTGCCCGGAGAGTGTACTTGCCGGAAGTACCCCCCTGAAGCCCTGCTCGAGTGACGCCCTACACTCCTGAAGTCTGGAACCTGAAATCCTGCTCGAGTGACGCACTACACCCCTGAAGTGCTGCTCAACGGACCTACGATCTACGTCGGCCAGACCCATACTCTCTCTATCCTCCAATATTACCCTAAGTGTCCCTGTGCATCTTATTTTGTGTTATAGTCCATGAGCCAGGCCAGATATCGGTACCACCTGGGGTGACTAAACACGAATGGTACTAAAATGTTTATAGAGTGACTGTAAGTACATTAAGATATGATAGCCTTCTCGCACTGGTAGCTTAGTCTAATTTTTTTGATGCAATAGGGGCGCTACCCAAAAATAAAGATTTTTAGCGTGACGCTCGGCGTTTTCCTCATTTTCTTTAAAATCCATCACACAATCATCGCGAAACTTTGAACACCTATGTAGAATTATATTCTCTACCAGAGTTGTTCCTAGGTATTTTTCAAATTTCCTCATATTTCGGAATATACTCTATATTTTGGGTATTTTCCTCTAAATCTAGAATAAATCCTTAAATATGGGGAACATTGAAAAATATATTCTAACAGCTCTTGTAGCTTATTTGATTCTCTACAAGAATTATTCCGATGTGTATTTCAAGTTTCTCCATATTTAGGGGTTTATTTCATATTTGGGGATTTTTTGTTATATTTTGGGGATAATTTATTATTGGAAGGAGCAAACATATGTAGAGTGGTTTCCATGTAATGTGTTTGTTTGTTCATGGTTTAATGGTGATATTTTTTGCAGGTGTGTGTCGACTGTTTGACGGCAGGATGGAACCATCTGCGAGGAAGAGAGCACGGATCGACTGTATCATCCACTGCTCTGATGATGACAGCGATGCTCTGGTGTCACCACAGGATTTGGACTCCTGGAACACATTGCTCAGGGCTGCAGAAATCAGGCAGCATGATCCAGTCCTGGAAGCAGCCAAGGGCCTTGAAGAAGGAGGAATACCACACATACATTATCACCGTAAATGTCGTAGTCTCTTTACAATGAAGAAGTCACTGGATTCTATCCTTGCCAAGGGTGTCAAGATAGAATCAGCAAGCGTCGACCCCAGGAGGAGGGCATCAAGGGATGCCCCTAGTACTAGCAGGGTGTATGCCAAAGTATGTATCTTCTGCGAGAAGTCAAGCAAGTACATAAAAACAACAAAGACAAGGGAGCCACTCATACAGTGTGTTGAGCTACGAGCAGATGAGAAGATTCGCAGAGCAGCAATAAGGAAACTCAACCAGAGAATCCTTGGTTTAGTTAGCAGAGACCTTGTTGCTGCAGAGGGTCACTACCACAAGTCGTGCTACAAACTCTTGTTACGACCTGGCACTCGGGTACACAAGGGCTCTCAATCAGGACTCGAATACGGCTCGCTGCCACAACGGAAACACACGATCCCAACCCCTGAGTACTGCCAGCCGAACAAAAAACACCAATACCCTCCAGAGTTCAATCTGCTATAACGGGGTATACAAGAACTCGGTACTAGTGTTCAACAACAGACTAATAAAGAGACAGGAATTCTTTTTGTTTTTTTTTGTTTCCTAGTCTGGTCACAATCAAAACAAAGAAGTAGAAACAACAACACCAAAGAATAGTGTGGCCGAAGCCGAGTAATCCACCCCTTGACTAAGAACTTAAGAAGTCCTCCACCCTCTACTCCGGATCGGGCACTATTACGTTACGTTAACTTAATAGTCCTTAAGCATCGAGCAAGGAATCTTCTGAAAAAAGGTTAGATGCTTCTCGGATGCTCGTAAGAGTACGTACGGATTTTGAACAGTAATTCAATAAGAAAAAACACTGGCAAAAAACCTTACGAGCTGGCCTATGCGGTTTATTTATGTACCGCACAGCGGGGTGTTTTTAGCCAAAATAGGGCTGTTTACGTGATCATTTCATGCCTAATAAGACCCAGACGTTAAAACAAGTACCTATCCTGAAAGGGCATAAACAGAGCTTTCGAATGACACCATAACGATCCTTGTGATGGATAGTTTTCTTGCAATAACCGTGCAACGCTGAGTGCAAAAAGCAGGTAATTCGGTAGTTTCGGTACATATTGAGTATGTAGCGAGTGAGAGAGGGAGGAGGGAGCTGAGATTTGTGTCAGTAGGTTCGCCGCGGTGGTCTGGAGCAGTCATACGCTCGCTAGTCTCCTGCCACACTGTCCTCTCTCTCAGCCACATTACGTGCTGAAATTGCCACTCGACCTATGTCGAGCGCCGCCACATAGTCCAGCTTTTTTTAACTCGACTTATGTTGCTCGCCGCTAATTAAGGGTTAAATACTATTACAGGTTTAAATTGGCATAAGAATAATTAAAAGAATATGCAATAGTAAATGGCAAACATTAAAAAGATTCTGTTTGCAAATGCAACGGCAATAGCCTACTCGGATTGTGCTCGTGGGCCACTAATCACTAAAGTAGCCAAGCTTGCAACACATGAAATCAATAGTGCATAAACAATATCATACATAAGGAAAGCTTCAATACTATTCTGTATCTACTAATCGAGTAAAGTCTAGCTGGGGTACTGTGGCAAACGGTAGCAGTGACTGAGCAAAAACGGCTCGTAGCCTAGCGAAGTCCTCACAACTGTTTAAAGTATTACGTTAACACTAACAAGTGCACTTTGAGAAATCCAGATCCCTTGTATCTGGTTTTCTCCCTGCACCTTGTCAAAGTAAAAACAAGCTGTTATAAAATACAGGGTTGGTTAGGCTCTTGCCCTCACGCACTGTAAATTATTAACTCAACACAGTCGAGCCGCGAAGACAACCTAGGCTTCATGAACCGAAACGAGTATGCAGGTTTATCGCTTACCACTGCATCAAACAACAACTCGTAACACAGAAAAGCCTTACCCCAGTCTAGCATTACCTAGACTAGCAGAAACCAGGAAATAATAATAATAACACACAGGGAAATGCAATAGACAAGTGCAACAAAACATAAATCAATCCTATTCTAAGTTAACCCTTCCAAAATAGGCTATCTAATAGGCATGTATCTCATGAGAACTCAAGCGATAATACGTTGGCTGACTAGCTCTGCACCAACGGGACCATGGAAGTTACAAAGGGTAGGGAAAAGAGGAGATAAGAATGTAAGGTAGTAGAGAAAGTTCACATCAGTCAGAAGAATATATATAGTTAGCAAGGGAAATGAGAAGTCGCTCTGCCTAATGAGTTCTGATCAGAAAATGGCTAGACTTCCCTTTTTATACGCGGCCCGCTAGTGAGCCCAACGTGAACTGCTAAGGACCCGCCCACTGACACTCATTACGTAATTTCTCTTTCTCTCTCGGGATAGACAAAGGCTTCCTAGCACTGAGGGGAGGGGGGAGGGGGGGGGCGGGGAGTGCTAGTGAGTTAGGACCCACCTCCCGCATGGCGCCACCCACTGACCCCCAACTGTGGCTGCCGCTTCTCCCATCATTACAATAAGTTTTACACAATACCTTATAACTAATGATATAAAATAGAACCTCTGTGACTCAGATGAAAACAAAATACATATTCATATTACTTATAGTACAACGGCTACATGAACTAAGTTAGGAAACTCTACATAGACTACAGCCCAAAGTTCCTGCCCTGACGATCCTAGCGAGAGTGGGGCATGACTAGGCGTTCTGTACAGCATGCTCACACTGGACATGCGTCACACTCCCCAAGATTTTACTGCTCAACCCTGAGCTAAAATCTGACAAACACAGAACCCCATCAAGCCCCTCACACCCAGCGACCCAGCGACCGCATGGCCACTAAAACAAAGCTGAGTTTATCACCAAAACGCATCTTATTATTAACCAAAAATTCACATTTTATAACTCCTCCCAACAATAGCAAAAAGACACAATATCATGCTCCCAGAGCGAGCTTACAGAAGCTCAGCCGTTTGATAGTTTGTGGACTACTCAAACTCTATAGGCTATGACAAACTTATAAGATTACCTATATCAAAAGAAAGTTTTTATATGATTTTATATTTTAATATGTTTTTCCCGGCTGCAGTATAAGGGCAGCTTATTTTCCTCCACTCAAACCAACACACACCTGTGATAGCCTACGACTGATCATCCACCCTTGATAAACAATCCGCGATCACATTGTCCACATCCAGCAATATGACGGATGTCCAGGTTATACTCTGCAACATCAAAGACCACCTGGTACAGTCCTCATATTGTGATTGTGAAATTGATTCAGGAATCTCAAAGGGTGATGATCATTGTGTAGATAACCACGACTGGGCCATAGGCTGGAACATACACCTCGAAGCAGTGCCTGAGCGACAGCACAATCGCCAGTAATTCCTTTTCTATTGTAGAATAGTTCTTTTGTGCAGCATTGAACTTCTTAGAAAAGAAACTTACTGGGTGTTCACACCTTCATTGTCTGTCTGTAGCAAGACGGCACCAGCCCCATACACCACTAGCATCTGTTGCCAGCTGAAAAGGCCTGTTAAAGTCTGGGGCCCTGAGTATCGGGTGAGTACATAGCAAATGTTTCACCAAAGTGAAGCCTTTTCACACTCAGGTGCCCACAAAAACTTTTTGTCTTTAGATAACAAATCTGTGAGAGGTGCCAACACCGTTGAGTAACCTTTTATGAAGCGTCTGTAGTAGCCTATCATCCCCAAGAACTCTCATAATCTGCTTCTTGGTTGTTGGGTGCGGAAATTTATTGATAGCCTGTACCTTGTTCTGAGGAGGGCACACCTTTCCCCCTTCACTACAAACCCAAGGTACTGCACAGTGGCTTTTACGAAGTCACACTTTGCCAAATTTACTACCAGACCTGCTTCACTAAGTTTCCGGAACAAGGTTCTCAAGGTGCTCACAATGGCTCTCAAAGTCGTCATCATAAATGACTACATCGTCCAAATATACGGTGCAATTTGGAAGTCCTTTACAATTTCATTCATCAGGTTCTGAAACGTTGTGCTGGTGCATTCTTAAGCCCGTAAGGCATAACATTGCACCGGTAGGTACTCCCGTCCACAACAAAACCACATACCTCTTTTAGCACGCCCTCGGACAAAGGTACTTGCCTCGTAACCTTTTACTAAATCTACTTTAGACAAAAAACGGCATATACCAATTTGTCAACACTATTCATCAAACCGAGGAAGAGGATATGGGTTAGTTGGAGTCAAACCGTTTAAACCTACGGAAATCAATACAAAAGCGTACCTGCCATCTAGGGTAGCTGCAGTGTTACAGGGGAAGTCCACTTAACTGTGCCTTTCTCTATCAACCCTCTACCGAGCATATACTCCAACTCATCCCTCAGAGCTGGTAGTTTTATGGGGGGCACACGGTACGGGATTGACTTAAAGGGTAGATGGTCCCCCACGTCAACATCATGCATAGCCTGAGTAGTGAGGCCTGGGTGTTCAGCAAATACAGTGGGGTATGAACCGAACAACTGACGGATAGCATCAAACTGCGGCTCAGGCAAATGAGCTATAGTCTCGTCAGCCCTTAGGCTCGAGTTCCCCGCCCACTGATCCGCTGAAACATGTTGATCCCAGCTATCCTCCTCTGAAGCTTGACTGTCCCCCTCTCCTTCTCCACCACGGCCGCAACAAGCCAACACAGGGACAGTGAGAGGCTCAGAGGGGCGCCTCACATACTCTTTAATAAGGTTCACGTGACATAACTGGTTCTTTTTCCTCCTGTCTGGAGTGGCAACAAGGTAATCTAAGTCTGAAATTTTTTCTACAATTTTATAAGGTCCAGTGTACTTCGCAGAGAGGGGGTTACCAACCAAAGGCAACAAAATTAATACCTCTTGTCCTACAGTGAACTTCCGGAGCCTCACTTTGCGATCATACCTGTCCTTCATCAAAGCTTGTGATTCTGTCAAATTTCTACCTGCCATCTCCAGACTCTTAAGCATGCGCTCACGGCTTTCAAGCACATACTTTAATAATGGACAAGGCTGCACAGTCCCCTCCCAAATTTCTTTCAGCATGTTAAGGGGGCCCCTGACACGGTGTCCAAAAATCAGCTCGTTTGGACTAAATCCCAGGCTCTCACCAGGTACCTCCCGAGCAGCAAACAGCACATAAGGCAATCCAAGATCCCAATCCATACCGTTGTCAGCACAATAACACCTGAGCATGCTTTTAAGTGTAGCATGCCACCGCTCAAGCACCCCTTGACTCTCAGGGTGATACGCTGACGATACTACTGCTCGTATCCCATGCTGTTGCATTGTTTGCTTGAACATGTTGGAGGTGAAATTAGATCCCTGATCAGACTGAATCTCCTCCGGGTACCCGTACCTTGAGAAGTACCACAACAAGTTACTGACTACCGTCTTAGCCATTCCATTTTTCATAGGGTATGCATCGGGGTATCTAGTGGCAACATCCATTATGGTTAACAAAAATTTATTTCCCGCCTTAGTGGGAGGGAGTGGACCAACCATGTCAACAATAATTTTACTAAAGGGTGGCCCAATCACAGGAATAGGGTGTAACGGAGCCTTAGGAATAACTTGGTTCGGTTTCCCGACACGTTGACAAATATCACAGGAGTTTATCCATGACTGCACATGAGACTTCATCCCCGGCCACCAAAACAATTTCCCCAAAGCCGCCACCGTTTTTCTCACCCCTAGATGTCCTGCCAGTGGTGTGTCATGCGCCAACCTCAGTAGGCTATCCCTGCACTCCCGTGGCACCACCAACTGGTCCACTACTCCGGACCCCTTTTGCCAACTACGTTTAGGGTCTTGAAAACGCCTATAAAGGATGCCTTCTAAAAAAAAAATCTCCTGGCTGTGCATCGCCGTCCTCGTCGAGCTCTACAGCTCCATTAGCACACGTTTGGAGCTCAGGGTCCTCTAGTTGCAACCGACTTATATCTGAGGGTGCCAAGCGATCTAACTGCTCCCGGAGCAATGCATGACCTTCCCCGATACTGGGCTGCTCCCTCTGTCTCTCTCGATGTACATAACGTTGCTGTCGTGGAGACTCGTCATGCCCAGCCTCGTCACTCTCGATGACAGGCCCAGGGGCTACTCCAGAATTAAGTAATGGTGCTAATACTGAATCACCCAGGAGAGCCGCCGAGTCAAAACTCTTAAAACCAACTCCAGCTTTAGCCTCCTCCTGTTGATCGTTCCTCCGCTGGTCTGAAGGCGGAGGACTAGGCTGTGACACTTTAGCTGCCCGAGCTCGGGTGACAACACACGCCATGGGTTGTGTCTGGCACCGCTCGACCCACTCTTGCTCTTCCCTACTCACGTCGGCCGGCCTCTCGGCAACGACTAAGGGTAGAACCTCGGAAGCGGGCATTGCAAAGTCGTTGCCGAGAAGAAGGTCGACGCCCTCCACTGGCAGTTTCTCCACAATCCCGACATCCAATTCACGTGCCACACCATCCACCTCCAACTCCAACCGCACCAGCGGGTATGACCGAGTTGCATTAATACCCTGCACCACTACCACCCGAGCCGCGTTTATAGGGTAGCCAGTCAAGTTTTTCATCAGAGTCTGGGAAGCACCTGTATCACGCAAGACCTCTACTCCATGCTTGCGCCCCGCCCACATCACGCAACCCCGCCCTCTATGGTCGCAAAAAACATCCTGAGCAGGGTTCGAGCCTCCCAGGTGCTTCTGCATTGGCTGTGCCTCAGCCTCTGACGAACTGCCCCAGGCAAACTCAGATGACTTCGGAGACACACCAATGTTGCAGGCCAAAGACACAGCTGCTGTAGGTGGTTTGCTAGGACAGACTCTTGCAAAGTGCCCCTTTTTATGACAATGATAACACTCCACCTCCCCTTTGGGCTTCCCTTGGTACTGGGAAGGGCCCGGCCCCTTCTTAAATGGGACGGTGCTAGTCTTGTGGTCAGTCTTGGTATCATGGCTCTTGTACTTGTTTGCATAAGGTATATCACTAACTCGGGGGGTGGGGCGTCACGCCCCTTGTTACCTGCCTCACTACGCTGGGCAGACCCGCACCCACGAATTAGTGATAGCCGGAGGTCAGCCATCTCAGCTGCCTCCTGTAGAGTTTTTGGGTTCTTTTCTTTAATAGTTAAAGTCATTTCTGCACCAGTACACTTATAAAACTGCTCGAGCAGAAACAGCTCAGTCAACTGTTCGGCCGTCTCAGCTTTCTCAGAACGTGTCCAGTTTTTAAGTGCATCTTTTAAGTCCCGGGCATGTTCAAGAAAGGTCACCTCCCTAGTCTTTGTAACACCCCGAAACTTCAATCGATATGTTTCCGGTTGCAACTCGTATGCCCGTAGGACAGCTCTCTTCAATTCTGGGTAGTCAATGCAAGACTCTAAAGGCAGTGCATCATAAGCCTTCAGACCCTTACCCGTAAGTCTTGAGGAGACTAGAGCTGCCCACTTCTCTTCAGGCCAATTATGCTCCCTACATTTCTTCTCAAAACGATTAAAAAATTCTGTGACTTCAGTTTCACTAAATACCGGCACCAATTTGACTAATTGGGCCAAGGACTGTTCTCTTACTTGGCCCTCACGGCCCATCCAAGTCCCTGTCGACTCTGCACGAGACTTATCTAAATCTAATTTAGCACAATATTTCTCCGAGTCGTACTTAAGCTCAGCCTCATGCCTCCTAACCTCAATCTCATGCCTCCTCGTCTCATCCTCCTGCCTCCTGGTCTCATTTTCATGCCTCCTGGTCTCATCCTCCTGCTTCCTAGCCTCAATCTTAGCAAGCTCAAGTCTAAATACCATATCTGGAGACAGACAGGAAGAGGGAGCTGCCACTACTGAAGGAGGGGGGGCAAAAACTGGGGAACCACCATGTGCACCACCCGAGGGCACTCCAATCTGCCAATTCTCATCCCTCTGTGGGAGAGTGCTAACCTCCGGTAACTGAGTGGACGGCACTGTGGGAGTCGAGTGAGAGGGGATCTGGGGAGGAACCCCCCCAAACGCCCTCTCCTCCGAAACCCCATGTCGCCCACGCAACACCCAGGAAATCAGCTCCCCCTTGGACATCCCTACTACATTGGAAATTCCCAAAACCTTGGCTATCAGGTGCAAGCCACAAACATCCACCCCAGTCAGCCTCTCCTCCGTCACGTGGTACCGCTTACTCACAAAAACTCTAGCATCCTCCTCACTGGTTACTAACGGCACACCTTCAAATGGCATCTCTCGCTCATCGTCAGTGCTAATGCACGACATACTGAAGTCCACAAAAAATTCTCGAGACAAAAGTGTTTAACTTCCTATGCAAGCACTAATTACTAAATTAACTGGAGTCTCTTAAATGCTTTACTAATTGCCATACAAAAAAAATATTCTTCAATATGCACGCTAAAATACAAACAAACAAATGTTGTACAACTCTGCAAAAATTTATACTGTTCACAAAATCCTAAGCAAGGTCGCCATTTGTTACGACCTGGCACTCGGGTACACAAGGGCTCTCAATCAGGACTCGAATACGGCTCGCTGCCACAACGGAAACACACGATCCCAACCCCTGAGTACTGCCAGCCGAACAAAAAACACCAATACCCTCCAGAGTTCAATCTGCTATAACGGGGTATACAAGAACTCGGTACTAGTGTTCAACAACAGACTAATAAAGAGACAGGAATTCTCTAGTCTGGTCAACAATCAAACAAAGAAGTAAGAAACAACAACACCAAAGAATAGTGTTGGCCGAAGCCGAAGTAATCCACCCTTGACTAAGAACTTAAGAAGTCCTCCACCCTCTACTTCGGATCGGCACTATTACGTTACGTTAATTAATAGTCCTTAAGCATCGAGCAAGGAATCTTCTGAAAAAAGTTAGATGCTTCTCGGATGCTCGTAAGAAGTACGTATCGGATTTTGAACAGTAATTCAATAAAAAAACACTGGCAATTAAATACTATTACAGGTTTAAATTGGCATAAGAATAATTAAAAGAATATGCAATAGTAAATGGCAAACATTAAAAAGAAGTACTCCGCAAATGCAACGGCAATAGCCTACTCGGATTGTGCTCGTGGGCCACTAATCACTAAAGTAGCCAAGCTTGCAACACATGAAATCAATAGTGCATAAACAATATCATACATAAGGAAAGCTTCAATACTATTCTGTATCTACTAATCGAGTAAAGTCTAGCTGGGGTACTGTGGGCAAAAGGTAGCAGTGACTGAGCAAAAACGGCTCGTAGCCTAGCGAAGTCCTCACAACTGTTTAAAGTATTACGTTAACACTAACAAGTGCACTTTGAGAAATCCAGATCCCTTGTATCTGGTTTTCTCCCGGCTCCTTGACAAAGTAAAAACAAGCTGTTAATAAAATACAGGGTGGTTAGGCTCTTGCCCTCACGCACTGTAAATTATTAACTCAACACAGTCAGCCGCGAAGACAACCTAGGCTTCACTGAACCGAAACGAGTATGCAGGTTTATCGCTTAACCACTGCATCAAACAACAACTCGTAACACAGAAAAGCCTTACCCCAGTCTAGCATTACCTAGACTAGCAGAAACCAGGAATAATAATAATAACACACAGGGAAATGCATAGACAAGTGCAACAAACATAAATCAATCCTATTCTAAGTTAACCCTTCCAAAATAGGCTATCTAATAGGCATGTATCTCATGAGAACTCAAGCGATAATACGTTGGCTGACTAGCTCTGCACCAACGGGACCATGGAAGTTAAAAAGGGTAGGGAAAAGAGGAGATAAGAATGTAAGGTAGTAGAGAAAGTTCACATCAGTCAGAAGAATATATATAGTTAGCAAGGGAAATGAGAAGTCGCTCTGCCTAATGAGTTCTGATCAAAAAATGGCTAGACTTCCCTTTTTATACTCGGCCCTCTAGTGAGCCCAACGTGAACTACTAAGGACCGCCCACTGACAATCATTACGTAATTTCTCTCTCTCCTCTGGGATAGACAAAGGCTTTCCTAGCACTGAGGGGAGGGGGGAGGGGGGGGGGAGTGCTAGTGAGTTAGGCCCACCTCCCGCATGGCGCACCCACTGACCCCCAACTGTGGCTGCCGCTTCTCCCATCATTACAAATAAGTTTTACACACAATACTTATAACTAATGATATAAAATAGAACTCGTTGACTCAGATGAAAACAAAATACATATTCATATTACTTATAGTACAACGGCTCACATGAACTAAGTTAGGAAACTCTACATAGACTACAGCCAAAGTTCCTGCCCTGACGATCCTAGCGAGAGTGGGGCATGACTAGGCGTTCTGTACAGCATGCTCACACTGGACATGCGTCACACTCTTCACAAAAGATGATTTCCCAGCGGCCGCCAGGTCGGGTGCAGGTGAAAATCAGGAAGAAAGCGAGGAAGCACGCTACGAAGAGGTTGAGACAGAAGCCCTCGAGGAACTCTGCTTGTATATAAGGACCAAATTATTCCCCAACCCAGAGGTACTGCCTATGACAAACCTCACATCTAGGCTTGAGAGATCCATGATGTCCCGTGGTATTATCCAACTGAAACCAGCGACAAAGAAACATGTTCGCCGAAAGATTGAAACCGAGTTTGGAGAATCACTACGCTTTGTCCCAGATGAGAAAGGAAAGCTTCTAATCTATCCACGCAGCCTCTCAATGGACGACCTTGCCCGGCAAGCACACAAAATGGCAAAAGACCTGCAAGAAGCAAGAGCAGCTAACTCTGAAGATGTCTTAGCCAAAGCAGGAATGCAGCTGAGGAATGAGATCAATAAACAAGATGTGAGTCAGCCATGGCCTCCCGATACAGATCAGAATGTCATTCCTGCAGCAGTCACTCAATTCCTGCACACCCTGCTGACAGGAGAGTGTGAGTGTGAAACTCCCTCTGAAAGAGCTCAACGTCTTGCCACTTCCTTTGGCAGTGACTTGGTCTTTGCTGTTACCAGTGGCAAGACAAAACCACCCAAGCACGTACTGCTGACCAATGCTGTAAAGTCTTTGACAGGAAACACAGAACTGATCCGAACTCTGAATCGTCTTGGTCACTGTGTGTCTTACTCAATGTTTGAGGAGATCGATACAGCCCTTTGTATCCAGAAGCTGGAATGCTCAAAGGATGACATTCCACTGCCAGCAAACATCTACCCTGGTGTGTTCACAACCCTGGCCTGGGATAACATTGACCGACTTGAAGAGACCCTAAGTGGAGCAGGTACTTCTCATAGAGTCAATGGCATTGCTGTCCAGTCCAAGGTTGCAGGCTCTGTGCCAGAGAAAGTCCTGCCAGAGATTACCAAGTCCAAGATAAGAAGCATCACTCAGACATCATCAATGCTGCCAATATACAATGTTGGGCGGCGGGCAGGGCCACCTAGGATTGAGACTGCGTATGTCGACACTACCAAGGAAGTCCAGGATTCAAAGACAAAGAACCATATCTGGCTTCTTACTCGAATGTCAGACCATGAGGACCAGTCCATCAGCAGTTGGACTGGGTTCAACATCAAAATGCGCAGAGACATTGCAGTGGTTCAGGACACTGTAAGCTACCTGCCCACTATCAATGCTCCCGCAACAGAAATGTCCACCGTTAATGAAATCTTGGAACAAACGCATGCTATCATGCAGTCCTTACAGCTTAACAAGATTGTGTGCGTGTTTGATCAAGCACTCTATGCCAAAGCTGCCGAAGTTATCTGGAAACAAGAGAAGTTCAAGAACATTATCATCAGGATGGGCGTCTTCCACACAATCTGTAATCTCATCTCCACCATAGGAAAGAGGTTTCAAGATGCAGGTCTTAGAGATCTGTGTGTGGAATCAGGTATCATCGCAGAAGGATCAGTGTCAGGAGTGATGAACGGCAAGAGGTACAACAGAGCAGTGAGACTACACAAGCTCGTGTATGAAGCACTGATGAGGCTTGCATGGAAAGGCTTCCTTTCATGGCTAGAAGAAAACCATTCAAGGGACATACACCATCTAGATGAAACACTGAAGGACATCAACAGCTTTCACAGCAATGTGTCTCAGGGACTCTTTCAAGAGCTGATGGAGAGTGAATCATGCACACATATCATGAAGCTTTTCCAAGTTTATCTTGAGACCCTCAGAGATGAACACAACCTCTCAGCATTCTGGATGTCATACCTGGACATGGTTGAGATCATGCTGGACTTAATTCGAGCCTCCAGAGAAGGCAACTGGATGCTCCACCTAGGAGCAATCCGACAGATGATACCGTGGTGTTTTGCCTATGACAAAGTGAACTATGCCCGGTTCCTAACCTACTACTATACCTTGATGTCTCGACTGCCCATTGAACACCCAGAGGTCCATGAACACTTCATGCAAGGTGGCTTTTCGGTCCAGATCGGTAGCAAGAATCCCTTTGGACGGATCCCTGTGGACCAGACAATCGAAGAGACGATCAACAAAGACACCCAGACACCAGGGGGCACAAAAGGCTTCAGCCTGAAAGGCGGAGCTGTCGCCAGGTACTACCTGACATCGGAGTATCGCAGCAGGTACTTAAGGCAGCTCAGGACTATGGTAGTAGGCCAAAAGTATACTGACTTCAGCCACCCAGACCTACAGATGCCCAGGATTAGAAGAGATGAGGCCGATGTCCAATCTTTAGTTCAACTGATGGAGACCAGCTGGTTGAACCCCTTCAACGCAGAGCAAGAAGATCTTGTCAGTTTGTCAACTGCGACTATGGCACCACCAGAAGTTGTCAAAGACCTTCTAGGGGCCTACAGAATAGGAGAGGATGCATATCAAGCCTTCAAGGAAGAGCGCCTGGAGATCGATACGCCAACTATACAGTTTCATGACACGATGACGAAGACGAAACTGAGAACGTTCACTAACATCAGAATGAAGCCACGCTCACAAGACCATGCCAAGGAGGTTATCTTAAAGGCTGACAGGAACCTATTTGGCCAGATGATCCTTGTTGCCGAGAACAGAAAGCTCAAAATGAGTGATGTCTTGGCTCATCCCCTGGGGCCTTTGCCTTGGGCACTTGCCAGCGGTGATGGGTCTCTCTGCAAGACCAACAAGGCTGCCCTCGCAAAGGAGTTAGAGAGGAATGTTTCTCCTGCAGAAGTGATACCCGAGCCCTCTGCTACCATAATTGATGGGATGAGCCTGGTCCACAAACTGAAGGGAAACGACAAAACTTTTTCACAGCTTGCAGGTACAGCACTGAGTCACGCTGTTCATGAAGGTGCTAAGAGCAGGCGCATTGATGTTGTGTTTGATATCTACAAGGAGACATCCATCAAGGATGCAGAACGAGCCAAAAGAAGTGCAGGCACAGGAATTCATTTCAAGAACATTCAACCTGGGCACAACATCCAGCAGTGGAGAAAGTTACTCGGTAGTTCCTCCAACAAGGCAAGTCTTATCAAGTTCTTGGTAGAAGAATGGAAGGCACCACAGCACAGGGAGAAGCTCAAGGACAAGGAGCTGTATGTCACATGTGAGCAGCGCTGCTTCAAGATCACCAAAGAGCAGTGGGAAGAGGCTCCTGAGCTTAAGTCAACTCAAGAAGAAGCAGACACACGCCTTCTTCTCCATGCACTTCATGCAGCAGAATCTGGGAACAAGTCTGTCATCATCACTGCAGAAGATACAGACGTCATGGTGTTGTGTCTTGGCATGTGCCACAAGATCCCATCCCATCTGTTCCAGAAGTGCGGGACGAAGAACCGGACAAGATTCCTGGATATCACCACACTGAGCCGCACACTGGGAGGCAGCGTGTGTGATTCATTGATTGGTATGCATGCCTTTACAGGCTGTGATACCGTCAGTGCATTCGCTGGCCGAGGGAAGATGACGACACTCAAGCAGGTGAAGATGGACAAGACATACCAGCATGCTTTTCACGAACTTGGACGCTCATGGGAAGTGTCTCCTGAACTCTTTGAGAAGCTACAGGAAATCACCTGCCACATGTACCTACCATCTACCCACACAACTAAGGTAAACAAGCTTCGGTATGAGCTGTTCTGTGCAAGACGTGGAGAGGTAGAGTCAAGTCAACTCCCTCCTTGTGAGGACTGCCTCTTCATGCATGCACTGCGTGCAAACTACCAGGCTGCGATCTGGAGGAGAAGTCTTCAGAGCCAGCCATTTGTTGCGAACCCAACAGACTGCGGTTGGATGACAGATGAGGACGGTAAGCTTGCCGTCAACTGGATGCGAGGCTCACCAGCACCAGATGCTGTTATGCAGCTACTGTCTTGCAAGTGTGTGCGGTCATGCGAACTCCCTAAGTGTACTTGCCTCAGCAATGGTCTAAAATGCACGGACATGTGCAGGTTACAGACATGTCAGAACAAGGCTATTGAAGAAGAGCCGGTGGCACAACAGTCAGATTCCGAGTCTGACGTAGATGATATTTAGGAGTAGTAATTTGCCATAATAGTATGTACAAGCCCATGGCATGCTTAGTGTGTATTTACAGGACTTGTATTAAATGTGACAATTACTATATGCATTTTGTTGACATTTAGGCATTCCTGTCCCCAAATTTGACATTTTAAAAAATTTCGGAATTTTCGGGAGGGTATGTCTATTCAAGAAGTGATAACGACCATTAAGCTACCAATGTGCAAGGGCTATCATATCAAAACATAAACTAGAGACATGTAGGAAGCTAAAAACACCTAAGAGAATTAGTCACCCCGGGTGGTACCGATATCCCAAAATTCGGGTCTTGGCTCATGGACTATTATTGTTGTTGAGGTATAGGTCAAAATATGTGAATCGTGTTGTGATAATTTATTCTGAGATCTGTGTCCAAGATCCTTAATTGCGTACTGTGTTAATCCTTCTGAATCTCATATAAAGTCCTTGCTAGATCTGTGTCCAAGACCTAGTTCGCATATTTAATTTATCTTCTCTAGAACGTCCAACACATATATTATATAACTATGTTACTTAATTCATATCGCCACGCACTCACATATTTTCCTAATATATGTATTCTGTATGTATGTTGCAAGTTGAGGTCGAAGTGTATTTCGTGCAATAATTCCCCTTCTTAACCCGTGGAGCCCCAGCGACGCGTCTGACGCGTCGGCTATGTATGCAACGCACAGCCCCAGAGACGCGCCTAACGAGTCACCCTTATAGCTCCAGTCGTAAGTCTCAGAATGGCTCTAGATTTATATGGGAACTACTTTGGGATCCGGCGGACTACTTCCAAAACGTTTTGTCCATACGCGTGCGCGCGCGGGGACGGGAGAGGGCACCCGCCTTCTCACACCTCATGGTCAGTTTACCGCGCACCCTCTCGAGTGAAACACCATGTCTCGACGTTATAGTGCCCGCCTTACCCGCCCCTGCAGTACAGAGGAGGTCATGGATATACTGTACGACACTGACAGCCCTGATAGTGACACTGACTCGGCATTGGACGAGTCTGGAGACGAGTATGCCCCCTCCCAAGCCGAAATAAGAGAGCTAGAGGAAGAGCTTGCTCAGATTCCTGTCAGGCGGCGTAGGCCGTCACAAAGACAGCAAGGGGCAAGTGCACCTCCCCGCCGCCCACTTCCCCAAGACCCCACTGAATCCTCAGAAAGTGGGGAAGAGGTTGTTGTTGCAGATGAACCTGCTGACCCTCAAAATTACGTGCGTGTACCTGGGGAAGAACGAAAGGGATTGAAGAGAAGAAGGGGCGAGTCTGGGAGTGAAGAGGAGGTACCCCCACAACCCCGCCTGCCTTCTCCCCCACTTTCCATAATCTCCCCACTCAAGAAAAATACCCCGGGGAGGTTCTATGGTCGTCACAAACCTAGTGACGAACAACCTGGTGATGGAGAAATGGCACAACGTGGTGCGAGACAAAGGCGGTCACGTGACCCAAAACGCTCCCTCTTCCCTCCTGACCCAGAGCACGAGGGGGGGATGAGTCACCACCACCACCACCACCACCACCACTACTACCAGACTCTCCGCCTCGCCATTCTTCCCCCCCACTATCACCTTCAGGCTCCATCCCGTACACCCCGCCACGAATGTCTCCCTCACCTGAACCAGGCCCCTCCCGCGCCACTGCATTATCACCAGCCTCTCCACAACGCCCCGATCTGCCCCAACGCCCTGCAAGCAAACGACGTGGGCGTGTCATATCTCGCGGGCGTGCCACCCGCGGCCGAATGCAGAAGGTGAAACAAATAAGACGCCCCAGCAACGACTCGAGCTCTAGATCTAGCTCTCGATCAAGTTCGAGGTCTAGCTCCAGACCCAGGTCCACCTCTCGCCCACGCCGCCCACGCTCCACCCGCACCCGCCCAACCCGCCCCGGTGCCCCTGACGATGACCCTGATGAGCCCGATGCCCCATCTAGCGACGACGAAGGCGCTGATAGGTGGGATTGGGTGGATGGGGAGAACTATCTACCAGGACAATACCACTTTTTGGGGGCAGCTGAGGCCGGCCCTACCATGCCCAATCGTGGACCTGACACCACAAGACTGGGTGTTTTTCTGCAGTTCTTCACTGCCAACCTTGTCGGCTTGATTGTTGACCAGACGAACTGGTACAACTATTATTTTATGGCAGGGAAGGAGCAGAAGAGGAACTCGGCACGTCTCTCATGGGTGGATTTGTCTTCCGATGAGTTCTATGCATTCCTGGCACTGGTCATCCTGATGGGGGTCACCAAGAAGACGTCTCTCAGGAAGTACTGGTCATGTGATCCCCTCATCGCAACCCCCTTCTTTGGGAAAGTCATGAGCAGGAATAGATTCACGGCAATCATGGGAAACCTGCACTTTATTGATAGCCTGGCAAGCCACACCAGGAACCAGGAACGCCCCAGGAATACCAAAGACCCGATGGAGAGGATAAGACCTATATTTGAATACCTGAAAACTAAGTTTGCAGCCTCCTTCAAACCTTACCAAAAACTAATCATTGATGAGAGTCTGCTGCTATGGAGGGGGAATATTAGCATCCGACAGTACATCCCCAGCAAGCGTCACCGTTATGGCCTGAAACTGTTCGTGATGTGCGACTGCAAAACCGGTTACATCCAGGACATCATCCTTTACATGGGCAAGGTCACTGAACTGGTGGAGGAGAGGACATATGGGATATCTGGGGCCGTTGTCATCACCATGTTGGAGGGATATTTGGACAGGGGACACATCTTGTACCTCGACAACTGGTACACCAGCCCTTCCCTTGCCAAATTCCTTTATAGCAGAAACACTGGCGTCTGTGGCACCGTCAGGAGGAATCGTGTCTACATGCCAGAGCTACCCGAAAGGCGGGAGAAGGGCTCCATCATCCACCTCCAGGCAAATAATATCTTGATGCTCTCGTGGATGGACAATCGTGACGTCAATATCCTCACCAGTATCCACCTGCCCCGCTTAGAGGACACCAAACGCCGTGATAGAGCCACAGGTGAGGCGGTCAAAAAACCAGTTGCAATCATTGACTACAACATCAACATGCGGCTGGTTGACAAGTCAGACTCTGTCATATCGTCGGTCGAGTGTGCCAGGAAGACGATGAGGTGGTATAAAAAACTATTTTTTCCACCTACTCGACCTCACCCTCTACAACTGCCACATCCAATATCATGAAATAACAGGTGAAGTTGAGACGATGGAGTCGTACTGCATCGAACTTGCACGGGAGCTTCTGTTCTTCTTCAGGGAGGGTCCACGCCGCCAGCAACGTCCCGCAGCTCGTTTTCAAGCACCAGAAGGCCCCGCCAGACTGACACAACGCCACTTTTGCGATTTTGTCCCGCCCAACGAAGTAAAACCCAACCCACACAGACAGTGTCATGTGTGTCGCAACACAGGCAGACGCACACCAAAACGGACAGACACCGGACGATGTGTGAAGAATGTGATGTGGGACTGTGTTTTCCCACCTGCTTCAGGGATTATCACACCCTCGAGCACTTCTAAGTGTTCAAAGTGTTCAAAGACTGCGATAAAAGACGCTATAATGTAATACTAACAGTGTATATAAAAGACGCAAAAAGTGAATATAAAACAGTGTGTATATATATATAATTTACAAGTGCAAAGTACCGAACAATATAAAACACTAAGTAAATTCTAAACTTATAAAACTGTGTGCAAATAATTATAAGAATAAGAGACAATAAGTGCGTAAACCAATGTATATATACCTCATAATCTTAGGTAAAACAATGAACAAGTACAAATAATTCAATGAAAAGGAGAGACAGAGTGACCTTGAGTGAAAGTGACAGCCAGACAGAGAAAGAAAGAGGGAGGGTGCTGTGGAATGTGGGTCACTCGGTCCGCTGTCTGGCCGTGTGTTCGTACGTGCGTTTTGTTATTGTCCTGAGCAAAGATGGCCGCCCAAGATGGCCGCCATCACCATGGCAACGGGGACGCTAACACTCGTGCGCACTTGTAATACTTGAATGAAGACACTTATCACACTACAACTTCAGTTATATTTACATTATGTGATATACAAAGACATTCTATGAACTCTGAAGCGCACTTTATGTCCGAGAGGTGCAAAATAAGTCATGCTGCCTGGCGGCTGGCAACTGGCTGCTGGCGCGGGAGATTTGAAATGGCGCTGAGGCTCCTCTGAGGCTGGGGACCCCCACTACCTCCCAGGACCCCCAAATGGCCTAGGTAAGTACTTTTTTCAAATTTCTTCATGTCTATCACTATTTTCTAACACATTCTGATATATTTATAAAAAAAAAAAAAAAATGAAAATTGCCCGGGTTCTGGTGCACAAAAATAATAAAACCGGCCGGGGCTGTACGGGTTAATTCATCACTGATTACCTAGAACCTACGCTCATTTTCATAATTAATTTACCTCAGTCTCCTCGTTGAGAAGTGTTGTTATTCTATGAACATATTTACTTCCCGAGTTCCCCAATTTATATTCCATTAATTAACCGCCATTGTAATTATTTTATGAATTAGTATTTACGTTCATTTGATTACTGATGTAAGTAATTCTGATTCTTCATGCCTAGCAGCCTAGGGATTCTAGCATTGCATAGTTTCTAATACTTAATTATTCATCATATACCATACACCCCGTACTACGGTGTATATTTCTTAAGACTCTGTTAACTCGTTCAGATATCTTGGTTATACTGTTTTGAGTATTTCCTTAGCACAACTTCGTCGTGTGCATTACCTTCTTTTCATAATTAATGTTGTATTAATTATCACTTTCCGCTATCAATTTACAAGCGTTTCCAGAGCACTCATTGTCTAAGTTTGTTTAGTCAATAACAATCTGTTCTTAAATACAATTAGATATTATTCTATACTTGATTCATAATTGTATGCTAAATTTACATCTGAATTCCTCGACTCGTTTCGTTATTATTACATACAATTGTTTGAAGTGAATATAAGTTTCCCATCATAAATTACATAATTTGAGTTCTGCTGATAAGAAATTGTGCAAATAATTAATTAATATACTGCCACCAATTTCATCATAATATCTATCGTATAAATACGATAGAATATGACTCTTTTGTGATCTCGTATGTCTCTGTGACGTCATGATCGCTCCTACAGCACGACGTAGGACGAGTAGATCGTATATTATATTATTGTAAATAAGTTAAGTTATAAAAGGCCTAATATGCTATTAAGCAATATTGCCATGGTCTTATGTAGTGTATATGAATTTATCGTATATATTAATATAATTTATCGTATAGACTATAGAGCAACCTAGATGCGGTACGATAATTTGGGCTCCTGGCGTTTTGCCAAGGCAGCAAGGTGTGTCTTCGAGGAACACCAGAGCCTTCACGAACACCAACCAGTTAACATCTTAATTTCCACCCTCAGTTGATCGTGCTTTTGTGCCTCTAATCACAATACACATACAGCAATACACTCAGCTACACCATCACGACGCTCTCATCGACATCATGACTGACTGATAGATAAGCATAATAATCATGTCCATTCCCATGTAATAATTTATTCTTTCTTTAACTTGACTCTAGTCTTGGGACCGAAGTCTTGTTCCCCATTGTCCACCGCCATATTGGGTAAAACGTTCTCCCTTGCCTCATTGCCACGTGGAACTATTGGTGAGTTAATTCCTGGCTAATATTAACCCTTATAACCTTACCCTATATATACATTTATTATGTGAGACCTTTGGATATAAATTAGCTTGTTTCAGATTGAATTCAATTTAGATATAGAGTAGTTTTCATTTAGATTGATTTTATTTTGATTCATTATAGCTTAGTAATATTTAACTTCCATTGATAGTTTACCACATTGGTGCCCAGACCTCGGGAATTAGCTACCAGTAAGGGATTTTAAGGCAATGAACAAGGGGACATATAACAGGATGCCGGAACAACTCTATGATAAACTGGTAAGGGTAGCCAAGCGATGGTTAGAGCCGGAATGCAGGGTCACATCGTTGCACCTGCCTAAGTCCTGCATCCCACCCATCATCTTTCCCCAATAATTTTCTTTTCCGTTTCAGACTTCCTGTGACATATGACCTGACCTAACATTTTTTTCTTGTTCAATATGATCCATTAGTAGGTATTGCTATTTAGTGTACTATTTTTCTCCATAACATAGAAGTTCGCCGGTCGGCGTCTCTTAATTAGACTATTATTTGGCCGTTGTCTTTGTAACGTAACATTTAGATACATATCCTATAGGCTCACATGCAAAATGAATAAAAATGATAAAGAGACACCGCCCAGTGGGGTGCTGATCAAAGCCCCTAAAAATCAAAGGGCGGGACTTCGGGGAGTATTAAAGAGGCTAATTGTGGACGTCAACACTTTCATCACTACTGCTAAACTAGAGGAATTGGAGGCTAGATTAGATAACGTCCAGGCTACCCACGGTCGTATTACGGCTCTGAGTGAGGTGATTGTGGCTGACATGATAGAGGAGGAAGAGATAGTTACAGAGTGTGATAATCGCGCCCTCTATGACGAACCTGTCTTTAGAGCGAAGTACCTATTACAGTGTGCTGTCGCAAGTAAGAAGGGAGGCGATAATGAGGCCCATAGAAGGGCTGACCCAAAACATACTGTACACCTCCCAAAGCTCAATCTTCCTACATTTGGGGGCAAGTTGACTGAGTGGTTAGCTTTTTGGGACGTATTTCGATCTACGGTTCATGAATCCTCTTTGGATAATGTCCGCAAGTTTCACTATCTGAAGGGACAAATGGAAGGAGAGGCCTTACATTTAATAGAGGGTTTTGCAGTAGGGGTGGTAGTTATCTTGACGCGGTACACTTATTAGAGTCCACATACGGGGATAGAGAGCAGTTGAAGATGGCCCATGTGGTTGCCTTGTTGGGGCTCGCAGAACCACAGTATAAGGTTGAGGAGTTGACAAACTTCAGGGCAAATATGGAGTGCCATACTCGATCGCTAGACACCCTAGGGCTTACCACGCAGGAAATTATAGTCATTATCTTGCGTCAGAAGCTTCCTATGGCAATACTTGATAAGGTAAGATCATTTGAGCTGGGGGAGTTCAAAACTCAGTTCAGCAAGGAGATCAAAAATCTACAGTTGAACAAAGGGAGGATGTATGTGTCGGGAGGGAGTGAGAATGTGGAGAAGAGGGGAACAATAAGCATGACAGTGGGGACTAAAGAAGAGAAAGAGAGTCCGTATAAGAAACCTGCTCAGATTCTATGTAAGCTATGTAACAACAAACATAAATGGAGTTTCTGCATATAATACCCAACAAATGAGACAAAACTAGCACAGGCGAAAAGATTGAAGCTATGTGTAGGTTGTCTAAGTAAAGAACATGGTAAGCAGGGACAATGTACTGCTACATACTTAAGACCCTGTCACCACTTCAAAGGACATCACTTTGATAAGTTGTGTCCTACAGCAGATAAAGCCAAAGACGTCAAAAAAGAGGGTACTACAACTGTGACACTAGGTAGCACGCAAGACACCACTATATTGCCCACAATACAGATTCCCATGGAAGGTAATGACAGTAACAAAGTTTGTCGGGTACTTCTAGATCAAGGGTCTCAACGTTCCTTTATAAAGAGGTCCGTACTAGTGGGACTGAAGCACCGAATCGTAGGGGCTGAGACTCTTCGATTACAGGGCTTCACAGGGGTTACTGATAAACAAGACTACGAGATAGCGGAGATTTCATATTTCTATCGTAAAAACCGGTACTTTATGACTTGTATCGTAGTAGACACCCTACCAGAATATGTATCTGTGGGTGTGAAGAAGGTGGAACACGCATTACGTAGCAAAGGGGTTAACTTGTCAGATCCCATGGGAAATCAGAGTGAGGTGCATGTTCTACTTGGTGTTGATCATTATAATGAAGTAGTATACCCTGGATTTAAAAAGATGTGTGGTGTAATTTTAATCCCCACTAAATTTGGATACTGCATGAGCGGAAAGGTGCATACTACACAGTCAAGGTCCTGGTCGACACGGTCTCAATATATAGAGTCAATGTAACCGTGGCAGAGGAGTTGGGAAGGGAGGATTCCCAACCTAGTGACCCTAAGATGGCTGCCGAGTTCGACCTGGAACGACTGTGGAGATTGGATCACATAGGCATTAATCCTATGGAGACTGATTATGACTCGGAAGTTGCGCTACAAAGGTTTGAAGAGTCTGTGTGCTACTGTGCCTCAGACAAGCAATATAAAGTTAGTTTACCCTGGAAGAACAGTGAGATAAGCCTGCCTACCAACTATGGTTTGGCATTAGGTCGCCTACGCGCATTGCAGCGGAAATTGTCTAACGAACCGAGCACGCGCCAGGCGTATGACGATGTATTTCGGAGTTATGAGGATAGGGGCTTTATTGAGAGAGTCGATGTCAAGGAACCGTGTAAGAAGGGTAGGGTTCACTATCTGGCCCATCATGGGGTAAGGAAAGACAGCGTCACCACACCAATACGGGTGGTGTATGACTGTTCTGCCCACCAAGGTCAACAACCCAGTCTAAATGACTGCCTGTTGACAGGTCCGTCCATGGTGTCGGACCTGTCCCAACATCTATTGCGGTTTAGGCTGGGGAAGTACGCCTATACCAGTGACATCGAGAAAGCATTCTTGATGGTGAAGCTAAAGGAGGAAGATAGAGATGTTACCCGCTTTCTTTGGTTCAGCGACATTGGCGACTCTGAAAGTCCAATCATAATATACCGTTTTCGGGTTGTACTCTTTGGGGCCACTTGCTCGCAGTTTTTGTTAAATGCCACAATCAGAAAACATCTAGCTGACACTCATGAGGACACAAGTAAACTATCTCGCGGATTATACATTGACAATTTGCAGGGTACTAGCGATAGTCAAGATGATTTGTTATATGCATACTGGCAAGCACGCAGATTGTTTGCGGATGCACATCTATTTCTCCGCGAGTGGGTTACTAATAGTGAAGATCTTCAGAGTTTAATACAGGTGGACGGTACGGCATCTCTTAACCAGGAAAAGTCCAGAAATTTGGGGATGATCTGGCAACCTAAATATGACATACTAACTTTTCAAACAAGGTCTTTTGCTCAGCAGACAGTAGCGCACACCAAAAGAAGTCTGTTGAGCAAAGTTGCGCAATTTTTTGATCCTTTGGGTCTAGCATTACCTGCATACTAGCATACTAGCATTACTAGCATAAGAGCTAGGATTCTAATGCAGGAAGTTTGGAGACGTAAAATAGGAGGGGATGACAGTTTGCCCGAGGACCTGAATGACCAAGGGACATTGTTGTTGAATGAATATGCCATCCTATGTACTAAACCTATACCTCGTAAAGTGGTGGCGTTCGGTGACGTTACGTTACACACGTTTTGCGATGCTAGCGCCACGGCATACGGGGTAGCCATATATGTTGTTACTTCATTTGGGGCACATTTATTTACAGCCCGGGCCAAGGTAGCCCCGGTTAAAAAGGTAACTATCCCTAAAATGGAATTGACTGCCATGCTGCTATTAGCACGTCTGGTGCAACATGTACGCCCAGCATACGAGAGCGAATTAAATATTAAAATCGTTCACGTTTGGTGCGATAGTCAGGTCGCACTCAACTGGATACATAGAAAGAAGTCTCTGCCAGTTTATGTGCGGAATAGGGTAGATGATATTAGGGCCCTATTGCCAGATGTTGCTTATCATTATGTAAATACAAAAGAAAACCCTAGTGATCTCATAACTAGGGGTATAACGGCTAGCCAGTTAATGAAGTCCGGATTGTGGTGGCATGGTCCAAAGTGGCTGCTCCATGAAAGTGAATGGACGATATGGCATGCTGTTGGTGAGGGACTTCTGCCACTGGAAACAGTGGCAGTTACAGCCCAACCAAATGAGCCACCGGGTCCTATCATAAAGTGGGCAAGATTCGGTGACTATAATAAACTAGTCAGAGTTGTAGCTTGGGTGTTGTGATATGTATCCAATCTCAAGCTTAAAGTAACGGGCCAACTCTGCAACAGGGGTCACAACATTGATGCTCGTGAATTTAAAGCAGCTGAAGTAACTTTGATCAAATGGGTTCAAATAGAAACCTTTTCCAATGAATTAGAATCCTTGAAAAGCTCGAATAAGACATTAATGCCTAATATAGTGCGTCAACTAAGGTTGCACCTAGACAATGGCCTCATCAGGTGTCAGGGTCGCCTGAAGTGGTCGGGTGTACCAGACGGCACAAACCGCCCTATACTTATGCCAACAAGACATCACGTTACTGATCTATTGATCATACGTGCACATAGGGAAGTAAAACACTACGGGGTATGTCATATTATATAAAATTTACGTCTCACCTGGTGGATACCCAGAGTTCGACAAGTAGCTCGACGTGTAGTGAGAAAGTGTGTAATATGCCAGAGACTAAAGGGTAAACCATATGCAACTGGACCAGCTCCACCTCTACCTGAATACTGTGTAAAGCTCGTAGAACCTTTCCAAGCGGTAGGATTAGATTACACCGGGGCATTGAAGACGAGGGAGCATGAGAAGGTTTATATATTATTGTTTACCTGTGCGACGTCTCGAGCGGTACATCTAGAACTATGTGATAATATGTCTAGCGAAGAATATATGCTGGCGTTCAGACGATTTTGTGCCCGTCGTTCATTCCAACTCATTCTTAGCGACAATGCTCCCACTTATGTCCAAGCATCAAAATATCTAAAGGATATGAGTAGTGATCCTACTATCATCACTTTTTTGGGAGAGAAGAAGTGCGAATGGAGGTTCATTCCAGTTAAGGCACCTTGGTTTGGTGGAATGTGGGAACGGTGTCGGCATAGTAAAGTCAGGACTCAGAGCGGTTGTAGGACGTGCTCTATTAAAGAAGAGTGAGTTGACGACACTCCTCACAGAGATAGAGGCAGTCGTGAATCATCGCCAGCTTACATATGTGTACACCGACCTGCAACAACCACTACCATTAACGCCAGCTCACTTGCTATATGGGAAACCATTGACTGCGTTTCCATCTGATTTCCAATCCATAGTAGAGTTAGAGGATCCCTCGTTGGACTCTGAGGTAACGGTGTCTAAGAGATACCAGTATATATCCAGGATGATCGAGGATTTTAGGAAACGGTGGATTAGTGAATATCTGCTAGCATTGAGGGAAAGGAGTTGTACTCCCTCTGGTAGAAACTAAATTCATAGTTGTACAAACTAGAATTGTATTTTCCAACATCTCAGTAAAGTATATGACCTGACCAGCTACCTGTACAAAAGTCGCACCCCGTAGCCAGCCTACCTGGCTCACGCGCGCGCCCTCACTCCGTGAGCGTAGCTCGTACCACCCGTGTGACTCACCCACCATACCTGGTGTGCTTATTTACCCTCTCAACTCACCCAGTTTCTCTTGTATTGAGATTGTATTCTAGTATCTTTCATTGTTGATTTATTCACGGAAGACATTCGACTCGCATCATTATTAATTTATTATTATTATTAAGGGTTGATTCTATAAGTCACGTGTTATGATTTAGTTGCATATTATTCACCTTGTTTATAACCATAGTTGAAGAGAAAGTGCTCTCCGTTCATGACCTACTATTTATATGTATTCTATACCTTGCCTGATAGTTCTAATATTTATCAAGATAATGCTGCATCCTGAATTTCAGATATAAATATTCTTGAATAAACTTGTGTATAATTGCTATGCGTGTTGTTACTGAGTTCTGTAGTACCTAGTTGAATACCTATTTGTGAGATTAAGAACGTGTTCGGTGTGACCCTGTTGGGTTTATTTACGGTCTATAATTCCAGATCTGGATTTTAGTAAAGACTATATTTAACACGAGCTGTAAATATTATAGCCCGACATAACAGTCTGGTCAATAGTATAGATGACAGTGAAAGCCCTCTTCTTTCTTTTCCTCCTCAAACTACGGTGCCCTATGAGGAAACCGATCGTGTTTTGTTTGGGGTTATTGTATTTTCTTCGTTCAGATCACTACATTTGGAGTAAGGGGTCGGGCGTAAGTTGGACTAGATAATAGTCCATCAGGCGCCTGGCCCGGGGAGACGATTAATATGAAGGGTGTGCCTGGAAGTGTGGTGGGAGGGCTTGTGGCTTTGGCTCCGCTGCATGTTTGCCTGCCGAGATCGGAACCTCTCCGGGTGGTCAGGGGCCGGGGGAGTGCGGGAGCGACCTTGGTAACCCTGATCTCGGGGTCTTCTCCTGGGTGACCTGGATGTGTGAGAGTGTGTGTTTTTTATCTGTGTTTATTTTTTGTTTTATGTTGTTTTTGTGTTTTCCCTGTTCTTGCTCTGTCTTGAGTCGGCTACCCCCAAAATGGGGATTGGGCCTGAGCATATAGATAGATAGATAGATAGATAGATAGATAGATCACTACATTTTACTAACCAACAAGTGTATTAAGTCTATTTTGTATTATTATTATTTTGTTTTAAATAGTAAAATGATACATACGTGCGTTTCTTAATGCACCATAGTTTTGTAGACTTGTGTCCGTGTTGTACATTGTTGGACTCTGGATCATGAAAACTTGAACAGCAAGTCAGAAGTTGTGGTTTCTCTCTGTGGGTTCTGTATGTAAAAACAACACTGCTTATGTGCACGTTCCTCTTAGTAATAAATCAATGAAAATGTGTTCCTATTTATCAGGAGGAGTAATTTTAACACCTTACCTACTTGCGACGTCTTTTCAATTTTAGTCTAGGTATATTTAGACGATTTTCTGGAGCTTAACCTGACAAGCGCGATATAGACCTAGGTGCTAGGGTAGTTATTTGTGCATTTCTAGCCCTGGATTCTGACAGAATTCGTTATATTTACAATATAAACCATTATTTGTTTTTGGTATGCTTTTATTTTACATATATGATGTATATATGAACCTTCAAGAGTGCTAAAATAAGTGGGAAAAGCATTTGGGTGGTGAAAAACGAAGATATTGGCCACCCGGTCATAATCTCAGGCGAGAGAGAGCCACAGCAGCCCTCCCCTCTCGCTGTCTGGGAGTCAACTGAGACGAGCGGGGCGGTGTGTGCCGGTGTCTGGGTGTTGCATAACGATCTTTTATGCAACCCACTTGTGCTACATTATCGCGGGAGAGAAAAATAACCGATAAATGATGATAATAAGTGGATAAATAGGTGATAATTGAGGAGGGGGGGGAGGGGGGAATAAGGTGGGGAAGGAGGGGAGGGGGAGGGGTGAGAAACACATGGATGAGTACTAGAGGGGAATTATCTCACCTAGAGACAAAATCCTTTGTTTTGATAGGCCCTTTTTTTTTGGAAGGTTTTTTTTTATGGTCCTGCTTCCGTGAGGCCTATCGCGTTCCCTATAGGAAGCTTTCCGTGAGGTCTATCGCGCTTGCCGGGTTAAGAACGATAAGTCTTAACAAAAAGGGTTAAATGAGATAGTTTGAAGGCTGTTTAATGCTGGAGACCCTTTTTAAACAGAATACAATCGTCTAAAAGTAGCCAGAATAAAGTTCAAAGGACGGCACCGGTATTGAAAGGGTTAATAAAGTTACAAAGGTAGGCATGACTTATCTGAACAAACCTGCAAGTGTTCAGTATTTATAGTCTATTCGCTGTAAGTAGGCGAGCAATCATAACCTCTATCTTCTGTAACGCAAAAAGGGCTAGAGCAAACAGGCTGTAAATTTCCACATCTATTCCTTGACTGACTCTTCCCAACTGGTAGCTCGATTACTCTAGTCGTTTTTTAGTTACAGAGGTTAGAGGCCATGATTTCTCGCCTACTTACAGCGAATAGACTATAGCCTCCAGCAACATATGGCACTCAACTGATGGTGGGTGTCTATCGCCAATTATACAAAATGGCACACGCAGATCTCAATATTTTCAGCACTGATTATCCCCTTATTAATCAGAGCAACAATACCTATTATCCCATTCAGTATCGGTTACGTCCTTTTCATTATATTTTGGCAACTATTGGACGAATATATTCTGCTTAGGAAGGACGTTTACATAATAAAAGACTACAGACTATCTCAATCAATCCTTTTAGCTACCATACATCCTTCCTAAGCTTCATAAAATTGTCTCAATATAGCTATAATAAAATTATAAAGACATCGCCGGTACAAAAGGTATTACTACAGTATATATGAACACCACCAAGTATCCTTCAGTTTTGTGTTGAAAATATTGTCTTTGTATAAGGTACGTTAACCCGAAATTGAAGTTGAGGATATTGGTAACTACTCTTACGTTTGACTGAACCGAGGCTGAAGGTTGCCGGAAAAGTTCACAGTGACCTTCTTCTCCAAAGCTCAGGAAGGCCACAATAACACAACGACCTTCTCCAAAGCTTAATAAGGCCACAAAAACACAATGACCTTCTTCTCCAAAGCTCAGTAAGGCCACAAGTTCACAACGACCTTCTTCTCCAAAGCTTAGTAAGGCCACAAAAACACAATGACCTTCTCCAAAGCTCAGTAAGGCCAAAAGTGCACAATGACCTTCTTCTCCAAAGCTTAGTAAAGCTACAAGTTCATAACGACCTTCTTCTCCAAAGTTCAGTAAGGCCACAAGAACACAACGACCTTCTTCTCCAAAGCTTAGTAAGACCACAAGTTCACAGCAACCTCCTTCCCCGTCCGGCAACTCAGTGACACCTGCGGTCATTACTCAATAATTATCTTTGATACAGAGCACATAATTATGGTTATATATATTCTTCGTACACTTGCTCGTAAAGTATAGTTGATGCAAATGTTGATAAGCAAAATATTTCAATATTAAAATTCAATTTTAGTTAAGTATGCTCTGTACCTTTACTTTCTGATACCATCTTTAATGTTATTTATTGTTCTATGCGAGTGAATGAGACAAAAGGCAAAGCTGCCTGTGACAAGCATATTCAAGGAAAGGTCGAGTCAAAACGTTTGTATACACGGAGCTTAAAGCAGATAAAGTCATAGGATCAAGGAAAAACAGATTGAGGGAGAAAATTCCAAAGCTTATTTGTTGAGAAGACGAAAGACTGGGGAAATAATAATGTTCACTCTTGGGTTAAAGAGTTGGACAGAGTAGGAGTGGGAGTTTGTTGAACGAAGGGTATCCTCCACTCTCCTTAAGGGAAGATGTATACTCTGAGAAAGCTCTGAAGAACATTGATTATTGTAATAACACAACACCTAACCCCATAGCTTGGTGTAAAGGGGCCACGGACGTGACACCAATTTTACGAGAATAAGTAGTAGCCACAGACAAACTCCCGCCAACAAAACAAGAGAACAGCCACAACAAAACTCTAATATATGCCAAGTCATCAATAGTAAGACGGGTCAGAGCAGTATGACATTACAGGAAGGCCCCACTCTTACCAGTGATGAAGAGGAAGGACTTGGTTCACGAGGTCAATGAAACTCCAACCATAAGAAGGTAGGCAAGCTACTCAAATAGGCAAGACCACTGGCCATGCATCGATCCCCACCAATGCGGGCAAGGTGGTTTCCCATTGGCAGAGAAGGTTGGTGAGAATACCAGCACCAAACATTAGCACCTAATCATCCCTGTTTATAGCTCTTTGCAAATTGGTAAGCATGCCAGGACATCAACAGTAAGACAGGGCAGAGAAGTAGGACATCACTGGAAGGCCCCATTCTTGATCCGGACTGTTGCTCAAGAACTTCAATTCCTCCCGTCACTGTTTTAAGGCTACAGACCAGATGGAAATGAGATATTGGTATATCCGTATAGGACATAACACATACTTTCTTCCACATATTTTTTCGCCTCTTATTCTTTGGCTGTACAGAACTAGGTAGGTAAACTACCCAAATAGGCGAGAGCCCCGCCACAGAGCGCAAGGTGGCTTCCCATTGGTGGGGGCCAACACTGATGCAGAGCTGGATACAGTGAGAGGGCAGGAGCAAAAACTAGATACAGTGATCAGGCAACATGCAAAAATTATGAATTGTGAATGGAGTAACTGTATTGCATTTGCATACATTTAAGCAATATGTGGCATTTCGTTTTACCTACGGTACTCAGGAATTGCTCAGATTTTGTATTGTCGCAAATAGTAGACATATGTTGCATGGATTATGTTCATTCAGAATTTACTGCCATCCTATTAAACCTCACAGAAAGCCTTCTCTAATCCCTCAAGGACGAAATTAGAAGAAACAAAATAGCGAATTTTTCAAAGACACTGTGGACCAAACAGCTTTTATGTTTTGAAAACAGGCAATTTACTCATGACAGACTTATAATTTTTAAATATATATAATACAAAAGCATAATTCAGAAAGAAATTGGAGGTGTTTGGTGTTGTGGTGAAATTAATAAAATATAGATTATCAGAAGGTTCGGGGATATTTCGTAGCGAGGCCGGTCTATATGATCTGTGCTCCATGAATATTCTTTCCCCTCACTCAAACATTAGGCTACCATAGCGCGGTTGGGAACATGACCACGAATAGATTAATATCCAGTATTCGAGAATGGCTAATAAGTCGTAGGCGTGTGCATAAACCTTTAACTGTCCTGGTGGTGTAATGGTTAAGGTGTCTAAAAATATGTGTGTGATAACCCAGGTTCGAATCCCGGTGGATCACATATTATATGCTTTTATTAATGTCAATGGAGGTGTTTGGTGTTGTGGTGAAATTAACAAAATATAGATTAAACAATAATATTGCTTCCCAACTATATATGAATGCAAATGACAGTGTGCGAAAAACGGAATTTGAAGGTAAATACGGGGAAGAGCAAGGTTATGGTCTTCGAAAGGGGTGAAGTCACAGAGTGTGAGGTGAAGCTGAACGGTCAGGCTATGGAGATCGTCAACTCTTTTAAGTATCTGGGCAGTGTGTTGAGTAAAGATGGGACTATGGATGAAGAGGTGCGGGAGAGGGTACAACAGGGGAAGAGGGTTGTAGGAACGCTAAAAGCAGTAACAAGAAATAGGGTGGTCAGTATGGAAGTGAAGAAGTCCTTGCATGACAGTGTGGTAATCCCGACACTGACTTACGGAAGCGAAGCATGGACGTTGGTTGAGAGACTCAGACCAAGAGTGAGAGCAGTGGAAATGAATTACTTAAGGAGTGCGTGCGGAGTTACATGGAGGGATAGAAAGACTAATGAGGAAGTAAGAAGGAGGTGTGGTGTGGAGGTAGATGTGCTGGAAAGTGTGAAAAGGAACAACTTGAGATGGTTCGGCCATATGGAACGTATGGAAAGCGAGAGAATGACTAAGAGGGTGTACGAGAGCGAGGTGGAGGGCCAGAGGGGGAGAGGTAGACCGAATATGAGGTGGAAGGATGGAGTGAGGAACTACATGAACGAAGGCGGTGCTGGTTGGGGGGAGGGGCGTCGACTGACTGGGGACAGAGGTGCATGGGGGCGGTTCGTTCGTGGCCACCCCTTCGGGGATCGCGGCGTCAGGCAATAGATA
Source organism: Paralithodes platypus (assembly GCA_032716605.1). Lineage (NCBI taxonomy): Eukaryota > Metazoa > Arthropoda > Malacostraca > Decapoda > Lithodidae > Paralithodes > Paralithodes platypus. The sequence continues at coordinate 22,893,477 of CM064527.1, forward strand.
GATAGATAGAAATTACTCTAATTCCGTCGAAATAATAGTTTTAAATATATGCAGGATATATTTACAACACTCTCCCCTGTCAGTTGTCTAACATTTGAATCGTGTATTGTAACAAAGGCTCTGAGTGGCCGAAACTGTTCAGTGACGTCATCAGTGTCCTGCCTCCCGGACGTTGGCCACACCCCCATAATCTGTTAACCTTTGGTCTTGACCAGACAGTACCATACAAGCTCGGGAGGCAGTATGCTTCTGTATGGTCAAATCACCAAACATTACCATATATTACCAAACATTCGCCTCTTTGTGTCTTTGAAAAACGAAATAATTGGCAAGTTTTCTCTCTCTGATTATGAATGGGACTTAGCTCTTTTATAACATAACTGACTTCGGGTTGCAATGTAACTTGGATTGAATTAATTAGTTAGTTAAAATAGGACTTTAGAGGCTATCAACCCACAAAACCCAACAAATTTATACCCTGAGGTATACTGGGAACATAAACCCGGAGGTTGTCCTGCTCGAGAACCACAGACGTCTTCCACAATCGCAACCAGGACCGGGATTCACTAACGGTCGTAGCGTGCGACGTCGTACAGCAACTTACGATCGTTCCTAAGTGAGTGCGGAAGGTGAATTCACGAACGCATCGTTGAGCTCCCTTACGGCTCCCTTTTCGGTTATTTTCACCAAGGCTTCTCTTGACCAATCAGGCGCTTGGCCACTCACTGAGCTTTAGTCATTTTGTAAATAAACAACACTCACCCACATGACCGAAGCGCCAAGAAAAACCTAATATAATTTAATTTATGAGCTTTTCATTGTTTAGCATGGCTAATTCGATCCACCACAGCCAACAGGAAGAACAATAGTATCTCGTGAATTGATGATAAATTAGCCTAGCTAGGCTACAGGGAAGCCTGTTAGTGGCCAAAGTTAAAGGATTTCTGACGGATTGATCATTGATAATCATCTGTTAGGCTATATAGTTGGGAGATTAGTGTATTATTTATACCTTTACCACAGTATATTGTATAATTGTTCTACTTTACCATGTCTACACCTAGACAGGCTAGCCAAACCAAAAATGCCAGACTTTACTATGTCTGCCTACACAGGCAGTTCTAGCCAAGCCAAAATTCCAGACTAAGCCTAGGCCTAATTTTTCAAAATAGTCCTAGGGTAATATTTTTGTATTCACTACACCTCCAGGCCTATCTACCTTTTCACAAAAGGCCTAGCATAGGCTTATATATATATACTGTATATATTAGTGTATCCCACGGTTGGTAGCATAACGATTTACCCAACATCTGGCCATGGGATACAATGGCCAAGGTAGGCAGCCCCGCCCAGGGAAGTACTACCGCCAAGGTTTCGGGAGACTCACGGAATAGCCTGAATTCCATTTTCTCTCCCAGGCCATGGTAGCTGGATACATATCTTTCTGCCTCACACATCAGGGGTATCAGGAAAACCCTCTTTATATAACATACACATCCAACTTCACGACATTGCCCTACATCGCTATCCTCTATCCATAAAACACTACTCTTCCCACTACATAATTATCATACATGCAACACCATACACTTACCTAATAAATATGGCAGTACAATTGTTAAGAGCAAACCTGGTGGTCCCTCGGATATCCACCCCCGGCAGGGTTGGGTCATTGACACAGAGCCCTCCCTGTCGTCATCAAGCGACTGTGTCAAGAGCATTGCAACGTCCCAAAGCTGCTCGTCGGGGCAGCTTTTTCTTTAGTAATATAAGGGGACTTCACTCTAACATCAATTCTGTACACCAATTTCTTCAAGCAGAATCCCCTACTCTCCTTTTTTTGACAGAGACTCAAGTAACATCCACATCTGACATGTCTAGATTTAATTTTCCAGGTTATCAACTGCTCCAAAATTTCAGACCTAAAGGAGGTGTATGTTGCTTCGCAAAATCTGAAATTGCCCTGGAGGAGGTTACTAGTTTCAATTGTCCCTATTTTGATTATTCTATATACAAATTAATTTCTGCTGGTAAATTTAAATACATATGTTGCATCTACCGTTCCCCAAATACTCCTCCAGAGCAAAGTCTTTTTGATTCTCTGTCCTCACAACTCAGTGTCCTCAACTTAGATGCTTCTTCTGAAATCACTGTGTTGGGTGATTTTAATGTCCATAATGTTGAATGGCTCACTCATTCAGCCAGGACTGATGATGCTGGTCTTGAATGTGAGCTATTGGCAGACTCATTTAATCTCACTCAACTAGTCAACCAACCCACCCATGTACCAGATAATCCTAATCATAATTCCCACATACTGGACTTATTTTTAACAACCAATTCAGAAAATTATGATGTTACAGTGAGGTCCCCGCTTGGATCTTCTGATCACTGTCTGATACAGGCCACCTGTCTATCATCTATCACACCTTCCCACTCTGAACCTGTTTTGGTGACTAAATGGCATTACGATAGGGCAGACTGGGAGGGTCTTCAAGGTTTCTTTATTGATATTCCCTGGACCTCTTTCTTTTCTAATGATGCACACTCCACCTTGAGCCACATACAAGATTTTGTAAAAATTGGAATGGAAACTTTTATTCCTCATCAAAAGTACAGTAAAAGATCTAATTTACCTAAATGGTTTGACCATAATTGTGCTAGAGTAACTGAACAAAAAGCAATAGCCTACAATGCATACACAAGATAAAAAACACATGAAGCCTTTAATTACTTTAGAAACATCAGAAATCATGCCAAAACTGTATTAAACCTAACTAAATCAAACTTTCTCCACAAGCAGGCAAATAAATTTCTAAATAATCCAAATGATAACAAAATATTTTGGTCTACTCTTAACTCATTCAAATCCAACTTCACTACTGCTTCATCCATTCCACCATTAAAATCTCCGACTGGCAATCTTGTAAGTGACCCAAGAGGTAAAGCTAACCTTCTTGCGAATATTTTCTCCACCAACTCAACCTTAGATGAAATAAATCAAGATGTCCCTGTACTTAATTTTAATTCGCCTGAAATTCCCTCACTTAAAATCCACACCAGACATGTCAAAACTATTTTGCAGAATCTCTCAGTAGATAAGGCTCCTGGTCCAGATGAAATTCCTCCAATGGTACTTAAACCTGACAAGCGCGATATAGACCTAGGTGCTAGGGTAGTTATTTGTGCATTTCTAGCCCTGGATTCTGACAGAATTTGTTATATTTACAATATAAACCATTATTTGTTTTCGGTATGCTTTTATTTTACATATATGATGTATATATGAACCTTCAAGAGTGCTAAAATAAGTGGGAAAAGCATTTGGGTGGTGAAAAACGAAGATATTGGCCACCCGGTCATAATCTCAGGCGAGAGAGAGCCACAGGCAGCCCTCCCCTCTCGCTGTCTGGGAGTCAACTGAGACGAGCTGGGCGGTGTGTGCCGGTGTCTGGGTGTTGCATAACGATCTTTTATGCAACCCCCTTGTGCTACATTATCGCGGGAGAGAAAAATAACCGATAAATGATGATAATAAGTGGATAAATAGGTGATAATTGAGGAGGGGGGAATAAGGTGGGGAAGGAGGGGAGGGGGAGGGGTGAGAAACACATGGATGAGTACTAGAGGGGAATTATCTCACCTAGAGACAAAATCCTTTGTTTTGATAGGCCCTTTTTTTTTTTTGGAAGGCTTTTTTTATGGTCCTGCTTCCGTGAGGCCTATCGCGTTCCCTATAGGAAGCCTTCCGTGAGGCCTATCGCGCTTGCCGGGTTAAGAATTGCTCCTTGGTGCTCGCTCCTGTATTGGCAAAAAATTTCCGTCTGTGTACTCATACCTCATGCTTCCCAGTACCCTGGAAAGAAGCAAACATTCATCCAGTTCCTAAAAAAGGTGCCTCTTCAGATCCATCAAACTACAGACCAATAGCTATAACTTCCACTCTTGGTAAAGTCTTTGAAATTATATTAAATAATCACATAATTAAGCATCTTGAGAAAAATAAATTAATCAGGGATAGGCAATATGGTTTTAGACGATGTCGATCAACTGCAGACATTCTTTGCCTTCTTACGCATCAAATCAACGAAGTTACAGACCAACATGGTGAAACACATACAATAGCACTGGATATATCAAAGGCATTTGATAGAGTCTGGCATCAATCCTTATTGTCGAAGATGTCACACTACGGCCTTGCATCATTAGTTCCACTAATTTCTTCTTATCTTCATAACAGAAAAATATGTGTAATGGTAGATGGCCTTTATTCTCAATTTCACTCAATAAATGCTGGTGTTCCCCAGGGATCAGTTTTGGCCCCAATTATGTTCCTCATTCATATCAATGATCTCATATCTACCACTCATAATCCAATACATTCCTACGCAGATGACTCAACACTCCACAGTTCCTTCACATTTACCAATTCTTTCACCCAACCCGATCTTATAAATTCAAAAAATAAACACTGCAATTTCTCTGAACCAGGACCTTTCTAGAATTAATGGATGGGGACAAAAGAATCTCGTTTCCTTTAATGCACAGAAAACCAAGTACATTCAATTTTCTAACCGACAGAATCTCACTGACTCCCATATATTTTTTAATGATGTAAATATTCCCACTTCCCCTAGTATTGACATTCTCGGTGTAACATTAACTACTAGCTTGAGCTGGACACATTATGTTAGAAGCATTGCTAAGAATGCCTCTAAAAAACTGGGACTCCTGTACAGAGTTCGAGAATTCTTCACTGACGAGCAGTTGGCCGTAATATATAAAAGTCATGTGCGTTCTCAGATGGATTACTGTTCACCTCTGTGGGGTGGAAGTAGAGTGGTTGCATTGAGGCAGTTCGACAAAATTCAAAATAAAGCTATTAGATTAATCAATAACCCTGCAATCACACAGGACCTTCCTACATTATCCATACGAAGAAACGTTGCATCCCTTGCATTATTCTACAGATATTTTCACAGCAATTGTTCCGAGGAACTTGCTTCAAATGTGCCGCCTCTCCACATCTTTCCCCATAGAACTAGGGCAGCTGAGAGCGCCCATGAATTTACAGTTTCTCCTCCACAATGCAGAACTTCTGCTTATCAGAATTCATTTATCCCCAGAGCTACTACTCTTTGGAATTCACTTCCCTCGAATTGCTTTCCACAAACTTACAATTTACAAATGTTTAAATCCAGTTGTTACAAACATTTTATGAATGGAGGATGCCTTTAGGCACATGGACCTTTTTGTTTTATCTGTGTTTTTCCTTCCTCCGTTCATTGTCTCCTTAAAAAAAAAAAAAAAAAAAAAAATGGGGTGAGGGGGGCTTAGACCCCCCCTACCCCTCATGACATTGTCATCATCATATATTTACCAGCAGAGGCAAATAAGAGCAGTCAAATTAGATGCGAATATAACAGAGTGCGCGTCTATGTAAACAAAGCGGACGGTACACGCGCTTACCTTGTTAAGGGTGGTGTTAGCGGGCGTACTGGGCAAGAATGTAAAGTGCGGGCGTACCGCCAGCCTTGTTTACACTACGCGTAGTGGCGTCGGACCTTTCCCATCATGTTCCCATCTATTTTGACTGCCTTTGGATATAAAAATACATTAGCCTAACCAAACAACCTAACCTAAGCTAACCTAGTATTCATGTAGTAATATATGCATACTTTGTATTAAATGCCTTAATGGTGTTGTAAACACAAGTTAACAATCATATTGCGCTATTATTGCCTCAATAATGACTTAGTGTGTCATAAAGAGCTATACTGCAGACGAATTTGTTATGGTCGCGGGTTGTGTTATCGATATTTGTGTACCTATATCCGGGTCAAATTCATGTAAGTGTGGTCTGGACCACCCTTTGCGAAAGGGGCTTCCTACGATCAAAGATGGCCACTACGACGCTTCGTGAATACCAGCGTTGATATGTAAGGGAACGGTAAGGGAGTTTTCGGAACGTACGGCCGTTAGTGAATCCACCTCCTGGCAAGGCCGCCAATGTTAAGTTTATGGACGAGGTGAAATGACACAAACAATAGGTTAAATATGAAATTCAAGACTGATGTCAGAACACTCAAAATATACAGATTAACTTGCTCATGTAGTAATGTACACCCTATGTGGTGGATTGTGTTCTTTCATTTCATAAATTTTGTTTTAGTAAGCGTTGTCTTTGTCCCAGTTTTGTTTTGACTTTGTTTGCAAGTTTTACATTTTAATTCAAGAAAAACTATAATAAATTTTGTTAATTTAATTAAAGTAAGTATTATAATGTAACAATAAAATCAGTCTCTTCAGAACGAGTGATAAGAATATATAATGCACTAAGATTTGGCTTAGTAACAACAAGAATGATTATCAGAAAATATGCAAGTGAAAAATAAATATCTATATATATTTACTGAAGCAATGCAAGGTAAAAATAGCTATATCACATATGTATTAATATTTTCTCAAGATCACTGGAAATGGTTAATATCTGTTTAATAACTTAAGGAAATGCACACAATATTAATAAAAAGCAATACAAGTAATTAATAAAAAAAAATAAAAGTGAAATAAGTACTAAAATGTCCCTTGAGAAAATATTTCTTGTGAAAATACAATAAGGGGTAACTAAATTAATCTGATCAAATTCACAAGCTTGGAAACAAATCACAAATTGATTTAATGCTGTACACTTATAATATTAATAAATGCAATCAAAAGGAGATAACAAAATAATATGAATTTACAGAAAACTCAATGATAATTAATTATTAATTGATCACTAGATTAACTTATAATTAATACACAACAATATCGCTAAGAATAATAATAGGCTACGATATGGGACACACTTATATACTCAACTCCCCAATCACAGAACAGGAATGCAGACTGCTTAATCGTTTGAAGGTAGCCAGGAGAGATATGTCACTTCACTAGGTATAGTAACTATGTACAGAGAGAGAACAGGCGTGATGAGTCAGTAGGTCTGAGAGTCGAAACTGCAAGGACTCAGGGGGTATATATATGTCACCAGTGAATCTGGAAATTTCTACTGCACTCGTGAATGTAATGACGTAAAAGCCGCGTCATACAGAACTCGAACGTCGCGCGACCTTCTCCCGAACACGATGACTTGCATATTTGAGGCGAATTCAACCGATATTGTCCCGATGATGGTAGAAGAACATCCCCAGACAATGCCCTGAATAAGAGTCGAATATAACCCGATACTCCCGAACGAGTTACGACCAAGACCCGATCATAATTCGAATATAAATCGATGCATGCCAGAGCATGACCCAACGATAATGAGCGCCGAATCAGCCAACCAAGTGCGAATGAGATACGTCTGTCAGCCGACCTTTGGCCGATACGAAAGAAGTTATGAGGAACACCAGCCGCATCGGGCCGACCATCAGAAAAAGTTAACCCGATGCTAGACGAATGTGGGACGACGACCTGTACCTGCTCTATACTGTATATATAGTGGGTGTGGTCGCACACATTGCAGTCGCACATCATTCATCACCACGGCAACATGGACCTCACGGAACTCGAGTCATCAATTGAGGTTACGGAGGAGGAGTTGGAGATGGCCATTGTGTTTCAGGAGCTTGTTGCAGACATGGGCATGATTACGATTATTAATCAAAAAATCATAATCCATGGATGTGATTACGTATTCGTAATCAAATCATATTCACTTTTGTGAAAAGTTATATAATCATAATCTAATCTAATCAAAATTTATAGAATTGTTAAAATCATAATTAAATCATAATCAAAAATTTCCAAACAATAATCAATGATTACAATATGATTATTGTGATTATTTATTGATTCCCTTGTACCAAATTCAGTCTCTTATAGTTTATTCTTGATACACTAGCCACTTGCTCCATACACATCAGATTCATGTTCCAGCATGCTTACTAGGCATGGTACCACTCTACATGTGCATGTTATGAAGCTGGCATCTCACCAGCTACCTTAGTACTCTAGTCCACACCCAGACACTTGACCAAGCAGACAGCCAGACACTGCTGTTGTTTGTTACCATGGGCCCACCAGTTATACTTGATCACTTCCATGGTTCATCTACAGCAGATCCCAACTCTCAAGTCAAGTTAAAATGCAAGCACTGTGACAAGCCAGTGGCTGGCAATGTGCGTAGGACTTCCAACTTCCATACACACTTAAAGGTAAGCTTCTTTGATATTTTTTATTGGGCCTACTGGTTTCATGAAAATGTCTTTTATCCGGATATGTCATGCAGGAGAGAATGTGCATTAATTCCTCCATTTATTCCTCACATATCACTCGTGTATATTAGGGCTAATGTATATTTATATTACCAAGGAAGCTATCTATTATTTCAAAATCCTTATGTTATTGCTTCAATGAGCAAAGATGAGAAGATGGAGGAAAGATTTTGTTACATAATATAATTACCTTTATTATGAGTAGATGGCTTCTGAACCGAGATGATCAAACCATCAATAATAAGGAAGAGATGTGGGTAACTTATATAAATAGTAGCCTATTCATGATACACAAAATAAACCGTGAAGAGGGAACATTAAGTGCCATCTTTTGAGGAGCTTTTCTGATGACCTAATGCCAGTTGACAGGTATCCAGATAAAAGACGTTTTACTGAATATACTGTGTGCAAAATATCATAACTTCAGAACGTGTATGTTTGTGTAGCCTAATAATATACTCTATGTAGAGACTAGTACAGTACTATAATTTACATTTGCTAAGAGATAGGCTACCAGTACTTGACTATAAAATACTGCCCTTTAGTGGTTGATTCCATTGATGGGGTCAAGTATATATTTGTATATATATTTGTTTTTGTAAGTGCACAGAAGTTTATTTTATTTTATTTTTTTGTAATTGTCTCTGAAATTTAAAATTTTTTTTATACAGTATTTGGATTTGCATTTTTCATATTTAGCCGTTTTTTTAAGTTCTGTATAGGCTTTATATATACCTTTAAGTAATTCAACTTACTAATTTTTAATGTCACAGTACACTAGAGTAATTTCCTAAATACCACTTAAATAGTAAAGTTGGCATCTCTATCTTGACTGGTGAATATTTTGGAGAGTCCATACTTGTTAGATCTTGTTTTGACTAGTTAGTCTATGATGCTGAGAATGAGATAAGCTAAAAAATAACAGTACCGTAATTCAGGATCCCAAGATGTCTACTAGTAATGGTATTTTGGACCTAAGCACCCTGATTCTTCTGCTGATCCAACTACTCCAAGTCATTCATTACATTGTTCAATTTACATTTTCAATTTTCTGTAGCAATGAAATCCTATAACCAAACCTGTGATAACGGAGGGTTGAGTGAAAATTTACATAATATATGGTAGATTTAAAAATACTTATATAAATATTTATATATGGTCTGTTTACAGAAACATCATCCGGAAGTCAAGTTAGTCAGCATCACAACGTCAGCATCTTCATCTGGAACAGGAAATGCTCCAATTACAGACTTTGGTATAGTCGGTTCCAAACGGAAATGGAATAACTCTGACCCTCGCCAAAAGGAGATGAATCGGTTAGTTGTCAACTTCATTGCCGGCTCCCTTCAGCCTCTTTCTAGAGTTGAAGACCCAGACTTTCAGGCCCTACTCAACAAGGCCCAGCCCTCTTATAGTATTCCAAGTCGCAAGGAACTTAGTACCAAGCTTCTACCTTCCCAAAGTCACAGTTTAGAGGAATGTCTCCTTAGCAAATTGCATTCGGTTGCAAATGTGTGCGTGACAGTGGACCTGTGGACAAACAGACAAATGCGATCGTACATCGGAATTACATGCCATTTTATTGAAAACTTCAAGCTCCAGTCTGCAATGTTAGCCTGCCGAAGATTTAAAGGGTCTCACACTGCAGAGAAAATTCATGCTACAGTCACTGAAATCACTTCAAGCTTTAACCTTGAAAATAAGATCCTCACCATTGTAACAGACAGTGCCAGTAATATGCTGAAAGCTTTTATAACACTTCCTGGCTCTGATAATCAAGATGCTGCACATGATTTCGACAGTGAAAGTGAAGATGAAGAGGATTCCCTTGAGGTACTTGGAAATAACGAGAAGATCCTACACCTCTTGCCAGAGCATGTCCGCTGTTTTCTTCACAACTTACAAAATGCTGTGAAAGATGGCCTGGAGGAAACTGGACCTGTCTCAGGGGTCATTGGAATAGCCTCTCGTCTCGTATCTCACATTCGCCATTCTGCTCTCGCTTCGGATATCCTTGAAGGTGAATGCAGACCCCAAGCCAAGAACTCTACAAGATGGAACAGCACAAACAAAATGCTTCGTTCTCTCCTCAATATTGACCCAGTCAAGCTTGATCAGCTGAACTACCCAGGAAAGTTGAACAAATATGAGCTTAATCAGATCAAAGAAATCACTGACATACTAACACCTTTTGAGGTAGCTACCCTAGAATGTGAAGGGGAGAATATTGTGACTGCAAGTAAAGTTATCCCATGTATTCGTGGATTGAAGACTGAACTTCAACAGCTATCACTAGTATACAAGTCAAAGATGGTTACCACTCTCATGAACTCTATCGAGAGGAGGTTGAGCATCTATGAAGACATGGAGATTTTTCAGCTGGCTTCCCTTCTAGATCCACGTTTCAAGATGGACTGGTGTTCAGCAGACGAAGTTGTAATGATGAAAGCACTTCTGACCTCAAAAGTAGATGAAATTACTGTCAATGATTCTAGCGAGACCAATGATGCACCTGCCACTACACCCGTACCCAAAAAGAGATGCAAGTTATTCAGATTTATGGCCTCGGCAAACAGCCCTTCAGTGTCCTCATCATCGTCATCATCATCATCAATTCGATCATACTCACAAATTGAATCCTATCTGAGTCAGCCTACAGAAGAGGACGAAACTGATCCCATTCTCTTCTGGCAAAAGAATCAAGTGGCATTCCCAGATCTCACAACATTTGGCCTCCGCTATCTGTGCATCCCAGCATCTTCAGCACCAGTTGAGAGACTTTTCTCTATTGCTGGAAAAGTCTTTCGCCCTGAGCGCTGTAGAGTGACTGATGTTCGCTTTGAGGAGCTATTGTTTATTAAATGCAATAATCATATTCAGCTGTGAGTTCAAATTTTATAACTTCTCTGTCAGTGAGGAAATTGAACAAAATTTAGTTTAAATTAATATATTAAATTTGTTTTATGTGAGTTCATCATTCCAGTATGTTTTTGCAAGCAGTGTTTTTTTTTTTTTATTCACAAGCTGATTCCATCATATAGTTATGTTTTTTAAAGCTACTAAGCAGTATTATTATTTTCTTTTAATTCACAAGCAAAAGTATCTAGAGAGTATATTATTTTCTTTTAATTCACAAGCAAAAGTATCTTCAGAGTATTACAATTGTTGGTTTAATGCACAAATACAGGATCTGACTTTTGTTTTAACAGTGCCGTACAGTGTGTTTCCAAAATCAGTAAAACTTTACAAGTTCACAGATTGTATCATTTATTACACAAGGTGAATATTGATTCATAATGGTAATTATTTTAATAAGAAGAAAGCTGGAAAAGCAGTTATGGAGGACTCTATAGTGTTGTGTTGGCCACAAAGTACTTTCTGAAAAACTTAGTACCTTTAAAGTTATCGAGAATGATCATAATCACTGTCGTAATCCTAAACTTCACAAATAATTACAATTTAACATGATTAAAATCATAATCTAATCATAATCATAAATTTGTTGAAAAATCTAATCATAATCAAAAATAAAAATAAAGAATAATCGTAATCCAATCATAATCAGGAAAACATTAATTGGCTAATCCTAATCAAATCATAATCAAAACAATATTCAGGGTAATAATCAAAATCAAATCCTAATCATTTTATGTAATCATGCCCATGTCTGGCTTGTTGTAGCCAACCTTAACCAACAGCTACTCATCGCCACCCTCCTGAAGAAGGAGCGTCAGCGCCGTGTACGACCCAGGAAACCCAGAAGCTGCAGCGTCAAGCCATGGGTCGCCCAGAGAGCCACCTACGGACACTACCACCAACTGCTAAATGAGCTAATTGAGACGGACAGGACCACCTACAGGTATTATCTGCGTATGGACGAGGACCTATTCAATGACATAGTACGCCGTCTTACACCCCGGATCAAGAAGGAGACCACCAATTGGAAGAAGCCCCTGGAGCCAGGTTTGAGATTGGCCATGACACTACGATTTTTGGCAACAGGGGAGGCATACAAGAGCATGGCGTTAAATTTTCGTGTTGGTGCAAGCACAATTTCGCTGGCAGTAAGGGAGACATGCGAGGCTATAATCCAGGAGTATATGGAAGAGGTTATTGTGTGTCCATCAACACCCGACGGCTGGAAAGAGGTTGCCAAGGGTTTCCAAGAGAGGTGGAACTTCCGGCACACCATAGGGGCAATCGATGGCAAGCACATAGCCATACAACCTCCAGGAAACTGCGGCTTCCTGTACTACAACTACAAACACTATCACTCCATTGTTCTCCTGGCAGTGGTTGATCACCTGGGCAAGTTCATGTACGTGGACGTGGGAGCGAACGGTTCCGCATCTGATGGTGGCATCTTCCAGGTGACCGACATCCGGCAGGCCCTGGAGGACGGGGCAGCAGGCTTGCCGGAAGCAGAGCCATTTCCTGGCAAGGACCATCCAGTGCCCTACTTCCTAGTTGGTGATGACGCATTCCCCATGAGGGAGTGGTTACAGAAGCCCTACCCTCACCGAGGACTCGAGAATACCAAGAGGAACTACAACTATAGACTGTCCCGGACCAGGAGGCAGGTGGAGAATGCGTTCGGTATGCTGGCAAACCGCTTCAGGTGTCTCCTCACAACCATGAACATTCATCCCACCACCGTGGAGAAGGTAGTCATCGAGTCCTGTATACTCCACAATCTCCTCATAGACAAACGCCAAGGACAACAAGGACAAGCATCTCAGCGTCAGGAGAACATGGAACAAGGTGACTGGAGCAGGGACCCTTTGGATGGACTACAACCATTGCCACGGCAGAGGGGACCAGCCACTGCCAAACTTCACCGGGACTACTTGGCAGAATACTACAGCCGGCCAGAACAGCGCCTGCCCTGGCAGGTACCTCAAAACTGAACCGGTAAGTTGCCATTCCAATTATTCCCCATAAATCCATGCCCAACCTAATTGATATGCCAGACCTATTAGAATGGCATTATTACCAAATTATATCCCGGTCACATTTCTAGTTCATTTGCAACTATCATAAATAAGATGTAAATTATCATTATTATGAACATTATAGTTTCCTAGCATCTCTCGTATAATAATAAGTTACCTTATCATTATAAACCGCCAAGTTTATTAATTTAGCCCCTCAATATTGTATTATGAGTTCAGTATACATATATATTTCTCTTGTATAATGAGATATCATTAGTTTTTGAAAACGTCAAGGTAAATTCGTTTATCCACTCTATATATTATTACGTATTATAATAATGTCCTCCATTCATGTTCCCCATATTATTATTCATTGTATTGTCTACATTTTGTTAGTACACATTGTATTGTGTAAGAAGGAACATTACAACCAACATATACACAATCATTATTAGTCACTTTATTGCAGAAAAATGAAAAGTACAACCAACATATACACAATCATTATTAGTCACTTTATTGCAGAAAAAGGAAAAGTACAACCAACATATACACAATCATTATTAGTCACTTTATTGCAGAAAAAGGAAAAGTACAACCAACATATACACAATCATTATTAGTCACTTTATTGCAGAAAAAGGAAAAGTACAACCAACATATACACAATCATTATTAGTCACTTTATTGCAGAAAAAGGAAAAGTACAACCAACATATACACATAATAATTTTATTCACCATACAAACAACTTACAGATTATCTTTGTATGTATAAACACTTAGTATTGCAACCATATCACATACCAGCTACCATAATATTTTGTACATATCAATATCACGAATCCATGATTTCCACCAGCCTGCCCCCACAAAAATATGACTATTATGTTAAACCTATCAAAAATAATTTGCAACATAATATACACACAGCGAACCCCACCACTGACTATTCATGTGGCTTCTATTGTGACACCAACCCGAATAGCTACATTTTTATATAAATGGTGAGTAACAAGAGCAAGTTATTATACCAAGATACATTATATTTTAATAACAATGATGAGTAATAAGAGCAAGTTATTATACCCAGATACCTTCTATTTCCATAACAATGATGAGTAATAAGAGCAAGTTATTATACCCAGATACCTTCTATTTTAATAACAATGATGAGTAATAGGAGCAAGTTATTAGCCATAATTACTATACATTTGGCAACACAAAAATAGGAATATAGAGTAATATGAATGATGGCCAAGAGCAAGTTACACCACATTAATATTGACACCTTTATGAGCAAGTAAACACCCCAAGGTTATCTATAGTGACCCACAATCAAATAGGAATATAAAGTAATATGGAATGATATGTTACACCATAATGTTAGCTATACTGACCAACAATTAATTAGGAATATTAGTAATATAGGGGGGTGTGTTGAGCAGATTTACGAAAAGTCATCAATGATCCGACTCACGAACCCGGGTGAAATGTCAACCATCCTTGGGGTTGGGGGCCTGGTCATCTCCACTGGATTGGCTTCAGGTCGTCCAGCGAAGGGTTGGTGGGACTTCCATCCTCGTGGCGTGGCAGGGGCTGCGATATTCTTTGCACCCTGGTAGTAGGAAGGGCCTGCAGCTTGCAGGGTCTCGTAGTACACGTTCTGCTGGCTGTGGTGAGGGGTGGGCTGGGAAGACCCATGGCGTTGATGTGGTAGGGGCTCTCCGTCCAGATTACCCACCCGTGGAAGGGGGGCTGTCCCACGGCTGTAGGCACGCATGGCATGTGTGAAGCGCATTACTTCCATCTGGTAGTGGGCGATAAGTGAAGGTTCCATTTGAGAGAGGTGGTCCTGTACATAATGGTGGAACAGTTGTAGTGAATGCTGGGCTGGGGTCGCGGCCTTCTTCGCATCCCACCTGGTGTACAGCTCGTTGAGGTTCTTCTCCCCTTGTCGTAGCTGTTGGCAAAAATGTTTAGCATTAATTCAGTGAGCAGTTATAAAATTCAGGTGACGAATGTATTGGGGACCATATGAATATTCAAATGTTTAAAATTCATTCATAAAGACGAAATAAATTCAAATTACGAATGTATTTGGGACCATATGAATATTAAAATGTTTAAAATTCATTCATAAAGAGTAAATAAATTCAAATTACGAATGTATTGGGGACCATATGAATATCATTATATCATTTAATAATGAAGAAGACATGAATTTAAGTAACGAATGTATTGGAGACCCTATGAATATTGAGACATGCATGAAAGGGAATGTAAGCAAACATGAATAATAGTGATGTTTTTTCCGTCTCCAGTTCTGATAACATATACGTGTCGGTATGACAACACAGAACAGTCTCATAAAAAATGTACTGATAATAAGCATTCGATGGTTAAATAATACTAAAATTTACCTTGTCATACAGGCCGCTCTCCGTGGCATCAGCCGTAGGTGTTTTGGTGCGACGACAGCCCGTGGATGTGGAGGGAGTCGATTCTTGGGTGGCGCTAGGGACACCGGACTCCTGCGACGCCTCCTCCGCCACCTCCTGCGACGTCTCCTCCACCATCGGGTCGTCGGCCACCTCCTCCGCAGCCGTAGGAGCGATGTGGGTGACAACGGGATTTTTCTTGTACTTCTGTGAAATATATGTGGGAGTTAGTTTATCAGAATATAATGGTGAGTTTTAGTAATGAAATGCAATTTCTACAAACAAATTTGAGTCATATTATAGGGAAAAGAGTTATTATAGCTCCTGATATTATCCGATTTGCTACAATGTTCTATAAATGTTTAATCACAATGTAAAAACGATTTCAATTTTGTTAATGCTGAGGGGAAACTTTTTCAACTAACATGTGAAAGTATTAAATACAATATTGAGGCATAATGTGGTGGAAACCGTGGTTATAGTTACATTATATAATTATGTTGATTATTTTCAAATACAAATACACTGTTTTTGACAATTTGATTACTTCATGCAGCGTGACCACTCCACATAAAATAACACCAAATCCTGTAGAAAACTATATAATGTTGTACGGGAACTTGTATGTTATGATTATTAGAAATAAAAAAACATAAGTTGAAAAATTAGGTAAACCTGACTTTTTGGACCGACAGCGATTTCAGTAAGTTTTAATTTGTTTTTTGTAATTTTTCCTTCAGATATAGTGTAGTTTTATACTGAAGAGAAGCGGAAATTAGTATTTACCCATTATCCAACAATCTAAAAACACGCCCCCCACAAGTGGGGAGGGCTATGAAGTTCAGGGAAAATGAGGGGTTAAAAGTGTAAAAATACAAAAATATAGCGTTTTGTATTAAAACTTGGCTCGGGTTTTCCCAAATTGCAAACCCATACAACCCAATTTTGTGAATACCCAAGCCAACTTTTGACGAAAGCTGGCTCGGATTTCACGGGGTGGAGTGGGTAGCCTAATATCTCATGTTATAAAAATAGTCAACTTTGGGAAGACATTAGCCAAACCTAACAACCTTACCTAACCTATCCTAGTATTATGGGTGGGGGCTGCCGCCCCCACACCCCCGCTGGTTGGGTAAGATTTTGTTTTTGTGTGTTTTTTTTAATGTTCTAGGCTATTAGCCTAACCTAACAACCTTACCTAACCTAACCTAGTATATGGGTGGGAGCTGCTGCCCCCACACCCCCGCTGGTTGGGTTACTTTTTTATTTTTTTATTTTGTTATGTGCTAGGCTATTAGCCTAACTTAACCTAACCTAACCTAACCTAGTATATGGGTGGGGGCTGCCGCCCCCACACCCCCGCTGGTTGGGTACTGGCTGAAAAACTTATTGTTTTACAGTAGCCTAGGCCTATACATGTATTTTAGCGTTTTTGTTTTTTTCTCCCTTATAATACATTTCAGCTCTTAATGCCATATATAGCAATGATGTATATGCTCTACCGGACCTATTAGGCCTAAACAGATCGATGGGCTAACTGTCGTCCAAAACATCAGTATAACCAAAAAATTATACTCGACGTATTACTGTCCTTTCCCATGTTTTATAATTTTGTATCAGATATTTATAAGTTGTTGTAATATAACGTACCTTGCTCTTCCTGGTGGGAAGCTTCACGATATGAGGCTGTAAGAATGAGAAGGCCTCGACTATCCAAGTCTCCCTCTCTGTAAGGTCATGTGCCCCAGAACCTGAGGGCAGCTCCTTCAGTTTGACATACCGGGTCCGCATTCCCTCCATCCATTTCCCGAGAACCTCAACTGGAAAATAAACCTATATTATAAGCACTGTTTACAAATATAATATAAGAAATGTGCTATCAAACGCGCCGATTATATATATATATATATATATATATATATATATATATATATATATATATATATATATGAATGGAAGTTGTCTATTCATACTTTTGACATCACAGGCAAGCACACAGTAAGCACACAGTAAATATCAAGATTTGCCATTAAACAACCAACACTGTAGACGGCACTTTATAAAAATTGGACAGTAAATAACAAGATTTGGCATTAAACAATCAACACTGTAGACCGGCACTTTGTAACACTGGACAGCAATAATATGTTTTGCATATGGCCACTTTAATTGTACGCAACAAGTGCACTCAACCAACCTGTAACACGGAGTTCCTCGGCCTTGTTGCTCATAGCCCGATCCCGAATGTCCCTGTCTCGATGGGCCCGGAGTTTCTTGTTGTAGAAGAAGTCATTCTCCCAGTACCACTCGGCAACAGCGACTTCATCCTTCGCGTATGTCCGCTTTCTTTAGACCTCTTTCATGGCAGGTGGCGTTGGTTTCTTCATCTTGGAGGGGCCTGGCTCGGGTGACGGCGGGGGTGGGGTTCCTGACGAAGGGTTGGGATCGGCGGTATGATCATCATCCATGCTGTGGGATGGCGTCTCCCCTAATTCAGGGAAGTGTGGACCAGCTCATGCCGTTGGCATTTGGTGATCAGGGGAAGTGACTCCATCTGGGTGAGGTTCTGTGACTCTGCAAGGGTTTGTCCTGATTGGAATTCAGTGTCTTCGTCACTCCCTTCAGAGCTTGATGAAGTTTGAATCACCAGATCCTCCCCTTCTGCTGCCGGCGGGTCCTGGGAGGCAAAGAGGTCCACGGAAGGCTCTGCTGCTTCCTTGCCCTGCCGGGTAGGTTTTCGACCTGGTAGCTTGTTACCCTTGCCCATCTTGGTGGTTGCTGTGTTGGGTGGAGAGGGAGAACTTTTCGGGACAACTTGTGCGGAGGGAGTGAGACCGATGTAGGCTCCGGCAGCTATATATGGGACCCGTGCGCGTCGCTGCCAGCGTACGATTGGGCCCTCATTCTTCTCTCTCTTGTGCAGTCGCGCCTCGCTCCTCTCTTTGTTTGCTGTGCTGTGTGCACAACTCGGCGTGCTGGGGATTTTCCACATGGTTCCACGTGTACCACCAGACACAGACTCGATGATTCTGCTGTGGTTCGGGGGATATTCGAGTTGTGATCATATCTTATTCTTGTCATTGGACTTGTGTTCTTGCCAATATCTTGAACAGACCCGATTGATCTTGCCTTATTCGTCTTTTTATCTGGGGAATGTCCTATTTCATTCGAGTAATTCGACTATCATTCGGCTGATATTCGATTTAATGTCTGCCTTTATTCATACGATTCGGGTTATCTTCGGCTTCTGTTCGGCTCATATTCAGGTAGATCGTGTTAACTTCGCCAATGAAAATTACAGTCGAACATCGGCTGAAACAAAAGAACGTAACAAGAATGTAAGCCGACCATAACCCGAACGAGAGCCGACCAATTTTTAACGGTTTTTACACCCGAATATCGGCTAGAAGTTAACGCATGCACTAACTTCTGGCCGAACCATAGCATATTCGTCTGTACCCATGAACATCCCCAGAACTTCCCCAGAATCAACAAGATCATTGGCCGCATTGACCCGAATCGACCCGAACTTTCTGATATTTGAATTTTTTTTGCAAGTCATCCTGTTCGGGAGTAGGTCGCGCGACGTTCGACTTCTGTATGACGCGGCCTAAAGGCTGAGAGAGACAGGCTAGAGCCTGACAAGTCTAGAACTTCCGAGAAGCAAGCAAATAAGGGGGAAACAAAAATATTATACTAAACTGGCTTATATAATCAATATTAATTCTAGATCACATAACAATATATATATATATATATATATATATATATATATATATATATATATATATATATACCATCCCCCAGTCGTTGTAGCTCTCACCCTTCTCTCTCCCTAGCCAAGCTAATTATTCCCTAATAATTAAAACAACAGAATTATAGAACGCCTTCCCGACCAAGTCATTATTGAGAGTCTAGTCTGAGGAGAACTAGTTAACCCTTTCTGTACCAGCGATGTCTTTTTCATTGTTTCTAGATATACTTAGAGGATTTTGTACAGTTTATGAAGCATCTGTGGTAGTTAAAGGGGTAAGAGAGGTAGTTCAAAGCCTGTTGATTGCTAGAGGCCCTTTTTAAGCTGAACACATTGTACTAATATTGTCCAGAATATAGTTAAAAGGACCCGCTCAAGACCCTCCATGATAAATTTGTACATATTTCGATAGAAAAATGTCGGCCGTAGGCCGATTCCTCCTAAATTACAGGCTCGCTATTGCTCGCCAGGAAAAAGTCGACACCTAAAGGACACAAAACGTCTTAATATTGACAAAGAAATTGGACGAAAGGTCTTAAAATCGCCAAACTAAAGGTCCGAACGTTTAAATATCTTAAAAACTAATGAGGAGAACCAGTTAGTCTTATAGGCGTTTCCGTTAAGGGGAAATGGGTCGTTTTTCTAGACCCCCTTCCCCTTCATGTTTAGCCCCATTAGTGTTCAGATTTTCAGATGTTTGCTCCATTAGTTTGCCGATATTAAGACATTTCGCCCAATTTCTTTGTCAATATTTAGACCTTTCGTGCTATTTAGGTGTCGATATTTTTCCTGGCGAATGATAGTGAGACTGTAATTTTGGAGGAACCGGCCTTTGGCCAGGAAATGTTTCTACCGAAAAATTTACAAATTAATCTATTAGGGGGATCTAATGGACATATCTTTAAGTTTGATGGAGGTCTAGTGAGGAAACTAGAAAACAAAATTTAATAATGAATAAATGAAAGAAAAAATCGACCAAAAAGTGAACCATCCCCCTCTAATCTTACGGGTGCGTCTCCGTTAATTTAGACGCTTCCATGAGAATTATATCATCTTCAACGATCTTGTGTAGATACAGTGATCAAAAGTTGAATAAATGGTTGTGGGTGATCTGCAACTATAGTCTGTTCATTCTAGGTTAGCCAGAAATCGTAACCTCTAAACTCTGTAACTCAAAAAGGACTAGAGTAACCTCTCACTCTCACTCTCTCTCTCTCTCTCTCTCTCTCTCTCTTACTCTTACTCTCTCTCTCTCTCTCTCTCTCTCTCGCATTGGACTTCTAAAGGATCCAAAACAACACACTTCTAACACTGATGTATCTAAATCCCTAAACGACTATTTTGCCTCAGTTTTCACAAGGGAAAATACAAGTAACATGCGAAGTCAGGATTAGTGCATGAGGGTGAAGTTCTTAGCAGAATTGGATGTACCACAGAGGAGGTAGCAAAACTAATGGATAAGTTAAATAGGTTCAAGTCATCCGGCCCAGATGGCTTTCTTCACCGAGTTGTACAAGGAGTGCAAGATAAAATCGCACTTTTCTTGGCAGAAATCTTCAATAACTCCCTAGAATATGGAGAGGTCCCTAAAGACCCCATAGCTGAGAGTGACCGATTCGAGGCAGAGCCTGAACAGAAACAACATTTAAAGTTCAAGTTCTAAGGGTCTGGGACCACTTTCGCGTTTCCTCGCCCCTTTCTCTGTCTCGTCGAGTAGTAGAATTTTACAAGGGGAGGAGGATTCCTCTGCCTCCAGAAGGAAAAGTAGGACAGTAAAAGAAACAGACAAAAACGGCTAAGGTTGGGTAGAAGATGCCAAACCTTACTCTGGATAGGACCAGCCCTTAAAGAAGAAAATGCTAGGTAAAATATTAGTTTGTGAAATCAGGAAAGTAAAGACATTTGATTAAGGGGGTAGTACTTGCTTTTTCTGGATCCCCTTCTGTTACGTAATGACTTTTAGGAGTAGTCAAATGTATTCATAGGGTTAACTGTTGACTCTATATAAGGCTGACTGAAGGTGTCGATGGCCTTAAGAGATGTTTTAGTTAAAGGTTGGTTGAAGATAAGTTGATATCAGCTCTCTCTGCTCGTTGATGATAGATTAATCGATTGATATACTGTATATAAGTAGTTATAATGCTGCCACCACCGATTATCATATACTGTATAAGTGTATATATATTATATTGATAGATATGGGTAAAGGGAATATAATTAAAGATCTCTGGTCCAAAACAACTTTGATATATATTCAAGTACAAACTGAAATAATATACAGAGTCCTAAAACTTAAGTAAGTGAGATAGCCTTCCCTATATTGAGAGGGAACTCTAAGAGGCGTCCTGTCTGGCCTGTGGTTATAATCTATCTGCCCCTACCTAGCTCTCACACCTTATCAGCCCCCCTTTAACCACACCTATATTTCACCATCCAGTTACAAGATGGCTACCTGTGGTTACAAGATGGCGTTGGGGAAGGTACAGGGAATGCTTGATTAGCTTGAAAACATGTGACAGGATCTGACTCAAGACATTCTGACAGGGAGTTACAATGGATAACCTCGAGATTGTACAGTTGCCTTCAATAGATCAATCATAGAGGTATAATAGCTTAAAAAATATATGATAGATGGTTAAAATGATTTCATAGTACATAATACCATCTTTGAAATGTAATACGGCCCCACTAAAATGCTTGCTTCCCACAGCAAGGTAGCACTTAAAAGTATAATAGAGAGTTAAGTAAATTACAGTTAAAATGAGTAAGGTCTGAATCTAACTAACTCCATCCCTCGCACATTACCTCTCGGCCCCCCATGGTCACCTCGCAGTCCCCTGCAACACGTGATTCATCATTGGCAAACGAACAATGTCTGGGTAACTACCGAATGCAAAGGTAGGCCTAATAGCGAAGCAGGCGGAAGTACATGAAGTACATGAAGAACGGATTACAATTTGAACAAAGCAAACAAATGCAAAGACAATGAACAAAAACAAAAATTGTAAAAAGAAAAATACTATACAGTAGGTATTATCTTCAAACAAAATTCCAATAAGAAACTCAAAAAGAACAAAAAACTATTATGCAATGAAGTTTGGAGTAAATACAATTAACAAAGTAAAGTAATATTGATATAAAATAAGGAGACAAATTAAAATATACAGCTGCAAAAAAAATATCCTAGGGAAAAATCATACAAACACAATTGTAGTAAAATAAAAATAAAATAATATTCCTACCCATAGGAAAAACCACCAAATAGTAATAAACACAACTCCACAAACCAGTGATATGTGTCTTAATACTATCTAGTTTATATATATAAAAAAAGAAAAAAAAAACACACTACACACTAAAAAAAAAAAAAAAAAAAACAATTTCAATGTAAACTCAATGAAATAGACACATCAATATGTAACACAGCCATCCACATCCTGTGGTATATAATATGAGCACCTTCCTATTCTGAAAAAAAATCATTGCTCAAATAAAATCACATAGAATATTCAACTAAAATTGTAATAAATGTTTTCTGACGGTAGCTAGCCGTAACCCCAATAAATGTATTTCCTATGGCCAATCTTAGGAACATATAGAACAAATTCACACACTCCATGTTGCAAATACATTATTACAAGTTAGTGCAAAATAAATTCTAAAGTAAATCCCTAAACCCCAAGAAAATCCTAAGGATTCACACTCGAACCCCTCCAAGACATTTTCTCTTAAAATAAAATCATGTCGAGTATTACCTTACAACATACAGATATTAATAAATCATACATGTACAAACTTAATTCACCAAAAAAATGTATCTCCACATAAAATTACACAGAAGTCATATTAAATACCATAGACCGTATAGATATTAATAAATTAACTCCTAGCATTTTATTTTATCATAAATTCATAAACTCACTTAACATAATACAAATGTTGATGAATAAAATCAATTATCCAAGATCAGGTGTATATAACAGAATATACTAATATTTTCCTTCTCCATATGGCCATTCTCCTCGAAGACCACGAAAAAAAAAAATCAATATACTCTGAGAATTGTCTTCAGTTTCCAAAGGCACTCTCTAAAAAAAATATTTTCCAAGAGCATTTCCTTTTCAATGAAAATACTGCCCCAACAGGGAGATCCAACATCCATATTAGCCAAACTATCCAATGTTTCAGGCAAAAATACTAAATATATAGACTCGCTGGGCAAAAACAAATAAAAAGTAACTTAGAAAAGATCACTAAAAAAATATAGTCCCAAATTACCGAACGAAAATCTACCGAAATATACACCGCTTGACTAGCCAGAAAGCAGACACGAATACACTTAAATGGACAAAAACAAAAATGTTCGGAAATAATTTACTAAGAAGAAAAAAACGTCAGAATTAAACTGAACGAAAAAAAAAACGTAGTTAATTTGAATGATTTCAAAACTAGATTCTATCTATCTATATGCTCAGGCCCAATCCCCATTTTGGGGGTAGCAAAACTAGATTACATTAAGAAAATATCAATCAATCAAACTTCCATAATTCAAATCAAAAGAAACTCGAAAACAAAATCATGAACGAGTGTATTTCGGTAGAGTCCACAATTTGGACAAAAAGATGTTAATTTAAACCCGAAAATGAAATGTTTACAAACTCGCACTCAATTTAAGCAAATAGTATTGACCATCGTGTTAATAACAGAAACAATATAGGCCTACCAGCGAGTGAAAACAAAATTAAGATGAAATGACAAACTCGTTAGAAATTCATAAAATATGTTAAGAAAAATTTAAATCACACTGTACGTACAATAAAGATGTTACAATGACGCACTTATAAGAAAAACAAAAACATTACAAATACCTTAGCACCCATGAGCGAGAAGAGATACAGAGGTCGATACAGCCAAAACCTTGGAGGCCGCTCGAACGCACTCGTAAATTTATTGTAATTAAAATAATTAACAAGAAATGAACACTAAATTAACTTTAAACCCTCAGATGTATTAACAGCTAAATTAACTCAACCGCTTAGATCAACGTGCGGGTTTAAGAAACTTACGACAAATTAATGAATATTACTGACTTGGGAAATTAACCCCTATAAAGTCGTGTTAACACTCGTGTTTAGCCCTATTGGGTTTTTAGTTTTAAGACGTTCGGCCTATTAGTTTGGTGATGTTAAGTCTTTACAACCCATTTCTTTGTCAATATTAAGACTTTTCGTGCCATTTAGGTGTCGATTTTTTCATGACGAGCGGTAGCGAGCCTATAATTTTAAGAGTAAGTGGCGTTCGACCGGGACATTTTTCTACCGAAAAATTTACAAATTTATCTTGGGGTGTTTTTTTTTAGCTTGATGGAGGGCTAACGAGAAAACTAAAAAATATGATAATACATAAATATATAGACCAACAAAACATGCACTACCCTCTTAAATATATAGACCAACAAAACATGCACTACCCTCTTAAATATATAGACCAACAAAACATGCACTACCCTCTTAAATATATAGACCAACAAAACAAGCACTACCCTCTTAAATATATAGACCAACAAAACATGCACTACCCTCTTAAATATAGACCCAAAATAACCACTACCCTCTTAAATATATAGACCAACAAAACAAGCACTACCCTCTTAAATATATAGACCAACAAAACTAGCACTACCCTCTTAAATATATAGACCAACAAAACATGCACTACCCTCTTAAATATATAGACCAACAAAACATGCACTGCCCTCTTAAATATATAGACCAACAAAACAAGCACTACCCTCTTAAATATATAGACCAACAAAACATGCACTACCCTCTTAAATATATAGACCAACAAAACAAGCACTACCCTCTTAAATATATAGACCAACAAAACATGCACTACCCTCTTAAATATATAGACCAACAAAACAAGCACTACCCTCTTAAATATATAGACCAACAAAACATGCACTACCCTCTTAAATATATAGACCAACAAAACATGCACTACCCTCTTAAATATATAGACCAACAAAACAAGCACTACCCTCTTAAATATATAGACCAACAAAACAAGCACTACCCTCTTAAATCGGATGACGTACCGTACTTCACCTGCATTTATTTATAGTAATCAATGAACATTGTTAAGCTGGTATCACACGAGAGCTTTTATAGTCAACATTCGTAGATCAACATTTTTCTGGCAACATTTCTGGAATATTTTGCCCTGGTATCGGAAA